>CM046659.1:197304502-198504502 GCA_025594165.1 Tamias sibiricus
CAAATCAGAAATGAAAGTGAAGACATTACTACCAACCTTATAAATGAAAAAAATTATAAGAGAATATCAAAATCACGCCAACTAATCAGTAGATACCTGGATGAAATGGACAAATTCCTAGAAACTGACTAGAAAAGAAAGAAAAAAATCTTAAGACCTATAAAGAGTCAAGAAATTGAATCAGTAATCATAAAACCTCCCAACAAAGAAAAACCCAGGACTATATGTCTTCATTAGTGAATTCTACCAAACATCTAAAGAAGAATTAACATCAGTGCTTCTTGAACTCTTCCAAAAAAATAAAGAAGGAACCATACTCTGAGACCAGCATTACTCAAAGTCAGAAAAACACATCACACAAAAAAGGAAACTACAGGCCAATATCCCTTATGATTTATATGTAAAAATCTTCAACAGAGTATTAGCAAACCAAACCCAATAGTATGTTAAAAGGACTATATACTATGACCATACGAGATTTGCCCCAGGACTATAAAAGTAGCTCAACATATGAAAATGAATCAAAGTGGGAGCTGGGGATACTCAGTTGGCAGAGTGCTTACCTTGCATGCACAAAGCCCTGTGTTCAATCCTCAGCACCACCAAAAAAAAAAAAAAAAAAAAAAGAAAGAAAGAAAGAAAGAAAAAGAGAAGAAAAAAAGAAAGAAAGAAAAGAAAATGAATCAAAATGATATACTACTTTAACAAAATGAAGGGGGAATAGTACGTTCTCAGTTGATGCAGAAAAAGCATTTGAAAAAAATCAAACACACTTTTATAATTAAAACACACATACAAACCCACAGCAATAGAACGTAACTTCCCCTATCTGATAAAGAATATTTATGAAAAATCCACAACTAATATTACACTCAGTTTGATAATTGAAAGCTAAAATCTTATCCTGAGACCTGGAATAAGGATTCCTGCTTCCATCACTTATATTCAATATTATACTAGAAATTTTAGCCAGAGCAATTAGGAAAAAAGAGAAAGAGAGAAGAAAGAAAGAAATGTAATCCATATTGGAAAGGAAGCAATAAAGCTATCACTATCATAGGATAATATTATCCTAAATATCCCACAAAAAAACTATTAAGCTAATAAATTCATTCAGCAGAATTGCAGGATACAAGATCAACACACAACATCTACATTAGCAGTAAATAATCTGAAAATGAAATTAAGAAAACAATTCCACACAGAATAAAATAATTGTGAATAAATTTAATCAAAGTAGCACAAGAATTCTCATTGAAAACTACAAAATATTTCTGAAAAAAAATAAAGAAAACCTAAGCAAATGTAAAACCATCTGTATTCATGAATTTAAATACTTTGTATCATTAAGATGGTGATACTACCTAAAACTACTTATATCTTCAACATAATCCTATCAAATTCAAAGGTGGCTTTTTTTTTTTTTAACATTTTCCATATGGAAAAGTTCATTTTTTTTAACATTTTTTTTTTTTTTAACATTTTCCATATGGAAAAGTTCATATGGAAATGCAAAGGACTCCAAATAGCCAAAAATTATTTTGGGGCAAAAATAGAGTAAAGTTGATGGACTCATACTTTCCAATTTCAAAATTTAGAAATAAGGCCAGGCATGGTGGTACATGCCTGTAACCTCAGTTACATTGGAGGCTGAGGCAGGAGAATTGCAAGTTTGAAGACAGCCTCTGCAACTTAGGAAGAACTTGTTTGAAAATAAAAAATAATAGAAAGGACCAGGGATGTAAAGCACCCCTGGGTTCAATCTCTAGAACAACAACAACAATTTAGTAGCATGACATTGTGGTACTTGCATTAAGATAGATGTATAGATCAATGGAACAAAATTAAGATTCCATATGGAATATGTAAGCTCATTTACATGAAAACATACTCAATATAATTAATCATTGGGGAAATAAGAATCAGAACAATGAGATACCACTACACACCCACTAGAATGGCTATAGGAAAGAAAGAAAAGGAGGAAGGGAGGGAGAGAGAGAAAGGAAGGAAGAAAAAGAAATAAAGAAAGAGAAAGAAAGAAAATAAGTATTGGTGAGGATGTGAAAAAATTGAGACATTGCTGGTGATAATATAAAATTGTACAGCTACTATGGAAAATTATTGATAGTTCTTCAAAAATTACACACAAAATTACCACATGACCCAGCAATTGTACTACTATAAACATATCCAAAAGAATTGAAAAAGATATCTGAACACCAATGGGGAGGGAGGGGAAGGGAAGGGGCAAAAGGGTGAAGAAGAAAAAAAAAGATGGTAGAATGAGATGGATATCATTACCCTAAGTGCATGTATGAAGTCACCAATGGTGTGAATATACTTTGTATGCAACCAGAGATTTGTAAAAATGTACTCTATATGTGTAATATGAAATGTAATGCATTCTGCTGTCATTTATAACAACTTAGAATAAAAAATAAAAAATTAAATAATAAAAAAAAGATATCTGAACAAAAACTTGTATATAATGTTCAAAGAAGCCAGATACAGTGGCACATGTCTGTAATCCCAGCAGCTCAGGAAGCTGAAGCAGGAGAATCACAAGTTCAAAACCAGCCTCAGCAACTTAGTGAGACCCTATCTCAAAATAAAAATAAATAGATAGATAGATAGATAGATAGATAGATAGATAGATAGATAGATAAAAAAAACCTTTTTAAAGGGCTGAGGTGTGGCTCAGTGGTTAAGCACCCCTGGGTTCAATCCCTAGTACCAAAAATAAATAAATAAATATTCAAATCATTATTCATAATAGTTAGAAATGAGGAAACAACACAATTGTCCAACAGCAGGTCAATGGATAAACAAATATGCTCTATCCATACAATGGAACAGCATTTATTCATGAAAACAAATGAAGCGTTGATACATTTTACAAAGTGGATGAACCTCAAAACCTTATTCCAGAAGGACAGAATCTATAATTATCTAAATAGATGCTTGAAAAGATTGGATAAATGCTTTAATCCTTCCATGATTAAAAAATAAAACTCTCAAAAAATAAAAATATCTAAGGAACATTTCTCCATATATGACAAGCCCAAAGCTAATATCAAACTCAATGATGGAAAGTTGAAATCTTTTACTCTAACATCAGGAACAAGACCAGTATGCCCACTCTTGCTACTTCTACTTAATACAGTACTGGAAATCATATCCAGAGATATTAGGCAAGAAAAAGAAACAAAAGCCATACAAATAAGATAAGAAGAAGTAAATTTGTCTTTGCTGATGAGATGATTTTATATACAGAAAGCTCTAAAAAAAAATCCACCAAAAAGAAGAAGGAAGAGGGGAATGACAAGGAGGAGAAAAGAATACACACACACACACACACGCACACACCCAAAAAAAACCAAAACTCTTTCAACTTTGCTGATAGATTCAGTAAAATTACAGACACAAAATCAGCATACAAAAATCAGTTGCATTTCTATATACTGACAATGATCTATCTGAGAAACAAGGAAACAACCGCATTTACAACAGAATAAAAAGTACTTAGGAGTAAATTTAACCAAGGAGGTGAATGATGTATATTCTGCAAACTATGAAACAATGAGAGTAGCCTACCCAGAAGTCCCACTGATCTGTCTCTTGCTTTAGTGATGTTTGGATGGAACAGACCCGGTGGGTCCCTCTCCTCCAGCTTCCAGCCACCTCCCAATCTCCTCTCCAGTTGCAAGCTTCAGGACCATCTTCTCACTCACATCCTACCTGCAGAATGAGCCAACTTTTTTTTTTTTTTTTTTTTTTGGTTAGTCTCCTTATTGTCAACCAACCATGGCCTCCCAGAGTCATCAGAGGTGGAGACCACCATCAACTGTTCAACTTACATCTGTGGACCTCCCACACCCTGTTTCTCTCTAGGCTACTATTTCAACTGTGACAATGTGACTCTGGAGGGTGTGGGCTACTTCTTTGACAAGTTGGCCGAGGAGAAGCATGAGAGCTCTGATCATCTCTTGGAAGACACAAGACCAGTGCAGTGAGCATGCCCTCTTCTGGGATGTGCAAAAAGCCTTCTCAATGAGTGGAGCAAAACCCCGGACACCACGGAAGCTGCCATGGCCCTGGAGAAGAGCCTGAGCCAAGTGGATCTGCAAGCCCTGGGTTCTGCTCATGTGGATCCCCATCTCTGACTCGCTGGAGGATGAATTCCCAAATGAGGATATGAAACTCATCAAGAGGATGGACAGCCACCTGACTGATATCCCCAGGCCGGGGCCCCCAGACCTGGTGAGGTAAGTGTCTCCTTGAAAGTTCATCCTCAAGCACAACGAGAAGCTCCAGAGCCCAGTGTCCTTTGAGGGACCCTCTGCATCTTCTAGTATCCGGGCTTCTGCCTAAGCCTCTCCCTCTGGCTTTTTTTTTTTTTTTTTTTTTTTTTGGTACCGGGGATTGAACTCAGGGGCACTTGACCACTGGGCCACATCCCCAGCCCTTTTTTGTGTTTTTTTTTTTTTTTGTTGTTGTTGTTGTTGTTTTTTTAATTAGAGACAGGGTCTCACTGAGTTGCTAAGTGCCTCGCCATTGCTGAGGCTGGCTTTGAACTCGCGATCCTCCTGCCTCAGCCTCCCAAAGTGCTGGGATTACAGGTGTGTGCCACCACGCCCGGCTTCTCCCTCTGGCTTTTTAAAACTAATCTGGAGCCCTCTCCAAGTCTTGAGCCCAGTGAAAATAAAGCTTTCTTCAGAAAAAACAAAACAGACCAAAAAATTGATTAAAGAAATTGAAGATGACACAAGTAAATAAAAATATATTCTGTGTTCATGGATTGGAAGAATAAATATTGTTAAAATGTCCATATTATCCAAAGCAATCCACAAATTAAATGTGAACTTATCAAAATTACATGGCATTTTTCACAGAAATAGAAAAACAATCCTAAAATGTATATGGAACCACGAAAGACACTGAATAGTCAAAGCAATCTTGAGAAAGAAGAACAAAGTTAGAGTCATTGCATTACCTGGTTTCAAAGTACAGGATGCAAAGTTTCAGATAGAAGAAATGTTTTAGCAATTTACTGTACAATGTGTTGACCATAGTTAATAATAATATATGGTATATATTGAAATTGCTGAGAATAGATTTTAAATGTTCTCATCCAGGGTTCAGTCCCCAGCAACACAAAAATAAGCAAATAAATATTCTGACCACGAAGAAATGATAAGCGTATGAGGTGATGAATAAAGCTAATTAGCCTAATTTACTCATTTCAAGATGTACACAGGTGTCATAGCAGCACATTGTACCACATAAACGTATACAATGATTACTTATTGATTAAAAATAAAATTCAAAAAGACACTTTCAGAAGATTTTTTAAAAGACAATATTATGCTAAGTAAAAGAAGCCAGCCACACAAAAAAGGCCACATATTGGATATAGCACTGTAAGTAAGCTCATTGTTTTTGTGTTGGTTTGATACAATTCTTCAGTGAATTTAAGGAAGAATCAACCCCTTATGTATCTGTGGGATATTTTCAGGGATATGTGTTGGTGATGCTCAGTGTTTTCCGCACCTCCAATATTAATATAAGGGCATCAGTTTTCTTTTTCCCCCTCTCCCTTCCTTGTGGAGCTGGTTTAAACCTGAATTCCTGTGATCTCCCAAAGACTGCTCTTCCAGATGTTGTGTATAATCTTACACATCTGGTCACATCTTGCTTAAATAACCCAGTGATGACATGCCTCCATAAAGCTTGAATCTTCTTTTCTATTCATTCTTACCATTAATAAATTAGTGATCCAGTAGAAATCTACAAGCAATCCATTTTTTTTGTTAGAAAAAAAAAAAGAATTCTTAGAAGTGGGAATAAATATACCATCAAAGTCCACATGACTTTATATTTAGGGTAATGTTTAAAAATCACAGTGTAAAAAAAAAACACACACCTCAAACCTAGGTGAAATGCTTTTTATAATAATCCTCCTATAGAAAGGCAGATAAATAGAAATGAAGCAAACACAGTAAAATGTTACCTGTAGAATTCAAGGGGTATGCATGTGTACAGGTGTTCCCTGTACAATTCTATCAATTATCTTTATATGTACCCTTTTTATATTGAAATGCTGGAAAAACCTCTGTGATATTGTAGATTACACAGTATCTGATCCTCAACTTCAAATAACTTTAGTCTTTCTGAGCCCTATATTTTAAAATATCAATGAAAGTTGACTTTACTTTATTCTAAGGTTATTAGATCCTATCTCTTAAGGAATGCAAACAACTAAATCATCTAGGAGTTTTCAAGCACAAATGTTCAGTTGCCCCTTTCTTAACCTTAAAGCAAGTATGATCTACAGATAATTTTATCTGAAAAATAAGAGCATAAAATGACCATCCTTGGTGAACCCTGAAGATATTATGCTAAGTGATAGAAACCAGTCACAAAAAGACTGTGTGACTCCACTCATCTGAGGTCCCTAGAGTAGTGAGAGAGAGAGAGAAAGTAGAACTATGGTTGCCAGAGGCTGAGAGGAGAGTGGGACAGAGTTATTATTTAATGGACACAGAATTTCAGTTTGGGAAGATGAACAAGTTCTGGTGGTTGTACAAATAGTTGTACAGCAATGTTAATGTACTGAATACCACTGAAAAGCTTATACACTTAAAAATGATTAAAAACTAATAAGGTTTATGTTATGTATATTTGGCACAATTATAAACAAATTCTGAAAAGCAAGAAAAAGTTACCTTCCTTAGGAATTGGCTATAACTTGTTTTACTTTTACAAAATTGCCTGGCTATTGAGGTGCAGACTCCAACTTCTTTAACCTTTTACTGCATTTCACAGGACGAAAACCTTCCTTCCATAGAACAGTTAGCCTATCAGATAGAAGACGAGGAAATAAACCTGAACGAGAGCCCCAGGAAATACCTCAAGAGAGTTTTCCAGGAAACCGTCTACAAAAACCTGGTGGAAAGGAGCATCCTCGACTATCTACGCTATAACCATTACCACCTGCCCATGTACGCGTGGCCTGGCATCATTTAATTGTGGCCAAGGGTCTCCACCTTATTATATCCATACATTGAGTTCTCTCAAGTGCTCTGTACAAATAGAAAAGCTCCCAGAAGCCTGGCTTGACAGCTAAACACCCTCGTGGTTTCCTAGATTGTTTTCCGCCTCACTTATCCCTGTAGTTTTCCCTTCTTCCAGGAGGTGGCGCACGGCCGTGTGTCTCTATGCTGGGGCAGGGACGCTTTATCAATAAATACCAGACATGTTCCTGTGAGAATAATCCATTTTAGCAATGAAATGAGATCATACTGTGTAAAACTGGTTCTTACCTTGAGTGTGATTCTGTTTGATTTCCTGGAATGTTCTAGGGTCAATTTAGTTCCTAGTATATTTATCTGACAATGCTTACAGGTGATTACAAAAGAAAAGCATGTGCCCTGAATGAAAAATTAATCAGATGAGAAATTAAATCTGTAGCCCAAAATCAGAAGGATTGATTGGGTAGAAAATCTTTCACGACCTTTGAAACAAGGAAGCTACTATTATATTCCCTGTGTTTTAAAATTCATTTTGCAGATTATGAGCATAAATAGACACAGGAAAAGTGGAAGATCTAGGGATTCACACACAGGTTTTAGATTGTAAAATGGAAGTGGGAATTAATCTACTGCATTTTCTTAAGCACTGCTGCTTTGCTGGGGAGTATGGGCAAGGGCTCCTCTGTTACCTGTCACCTATAATGTGGATCAGAAAACCTCTCTTATAAAATAAAGCAAATTAATTGCCTACTAGAACACACATGAATTCTGGAACTGGGAAGCAACACATACGATTGTTTTCATTTATTTGAGTCTCTTTTAGTATAGTGTGACATGATTTTTTGACCAACATCAGGGCTTAAAATTGGTTTCCATGAACACAATTCCAGTTTTTGTTCATCTTTTGTATTTCTGTTAACAATCAGCAAAAGTTGACACACTTACAAGGATTATCCATTTTTATTGGAAAAGTTAGAGTTGGCATTACAGAATTATGCACACATTATGCAGCTCTCTATTGCAAACCACTTATTTATTTTGAACTACCAAATTGGTACTTCTCAAAAACAAAATTGTTCCAGAACACTGGAGTCTGATTTTTTTCAAGACAGGCAAAAGCAAGCCATAAATGCCATTAATTCCTTCACACGTAAATTTTACACAAACGCCTGGGTCATTTTGGGGGAGGGCCCAGCACTGGCCATATGGTACAAAACTGTGTAACTTGAATGGGAAACAATCGCTCCTGGTTCACTCTTCAGAATTGAGAACCAACACACGTGGAACCATATTTCAGGGACTGGAGAATGAGTCAGCTCAGGCAACTCTCCTCCCTTGTTTCTTTCCCCTGAGAGGACCTGGGTCAAACTCATCAGCAAATGGAGCAAGTTTCTGTGACAGGCCCTGGGTTGCTGGGATGAAGATTAACAGAACAACTTCAGTTAGAGGATCAACAGTTATAACTTCTGTGCCCAACTATTACCATGATAAAGCCTCTAGTTGCATATAAATGACCCCAAATGACAATGTCAACCTTAGTACCAAATCATGCATAAATTTGATAATAATTTTCCTCTGCTGCCTTTTGGAAAGAATCTCCATAAGCATCAGGAAACATTTGAAAATATCTAAAACATACTTTAGCCTACTAAGTATTTGAGTCCTTGCCCCTTTCTTAGAAAGTAATTTCCTGAATCTAAAAAATTTAGCATATATGTGAAATAATTTCCTGAATCTAATGTGTACACCTAAGAGCTTTACCACTGAAGAACAAGTTTCCTAAGAGAAGAATTCAAGAGCCATTGGCCATAGCTTGAAATTGGCTATTTTAAGGGCAGAATAAAGTGAGAGCTTGAAATTGGCTATTTTAAGGGCAGAATAAAGTGAGGATAAAGCCTGGCAAATGAAAGTGCTTCCAAAAGACTCATGTTTGGACTTCTCTGGGTGTGCATAGGACATAAATTCTGTAGAGGCGTGTGAATACTTGAAGTCCCTGTGTATTTCAGCGCTGTTGAGCTGGGAATATCTTGGGCTCTCCACCTGAGCTTGGAATTTTGCATTTTAAGCAAAGAATATTGGCAAGAAAATAGCAAAGTTAATTTTTCAAAGTTATATCCTCTCACATCACATACAACACCCTATCTGATACCCTGTCAGTTTTTAATAGTATAGGCCACCTCCTTTCCAATTATTTTAATTTATTGGATTAAAATAACACAAGGAGGCAAAGAAAAATAAAAGATGAAATGAGAGAGGAAAGGAAACATTACGGGGGGGGGGGGATTAAAAAACCCTCTAATCAATATTTACCCTTAGAAGTGTGTGTGTGTGTGTGTGTGTGTGTGTGTGTGTGTGTGTGTGTGTGTGTGTGTGTTAGAACGCACTGGAGTGAGTGAATCTTAGCCAAGACACAGGGAGAGGAGCTGTTGATTGTTTTCTGGTTGAGAGAAGAAGTGATGATAAGGCTGGGATAAAGTACGAGCCGGGAATGGGGCACCGAGCCCGGCAGCTGTATGCTAATGCTTCCAGAAACCAAGCCTCCGCGTCCCCCATTAAAGCAGGCGACCAGGAGGCCACACATCACTGAACAAATAGGCTCTCTCTAGACAAATAAAATAACACACATTGGCCTGTGGGGAGGAGGGGGGAAGAGGTGGGGGGAGTAAAAGGGAGAAAGTGTGTGGGGGGGATAAGGGGGGAAAGAAGACGGGTGGGGGAGGGAGGATGGAGGGGGAGGGAAAGAGAAGACAGAAACAGAGAAGTAAGGGGAGAAACAGAGGGGCAGAGAAGAAACACGGGGAAAGAGGGAGAGACAGTAGAAAGGAGGAGAGGGACAGTCAGGGTAGGAAAAACTGGAAGTGAGGGAGAAACCAGGTAGAAACAGACAAGAGTGGAAGAGATGGGAAGAAAGAGAAGGAGGGTGGGAGGGGTGGAACAGGATGGGGAGAAAGAGGTGGGGAAAGGAATAAGGAGAAAGACAGGAAATGGGGGGATGACGGACAAAAGGAGGTGAAGGAGAGAAAAGACAGAGGATGGGATAGGACAGAGATGAGAAAAGGAAAGAGGGACGGGAGAGAAGAAAAAACGAAGTGGTGATGCAGGAGGAAGGAACACACCCTAAACCCAAGGACTGGACCCCAGACCAAGGCAAAGATTGCCCCTGACAGACCCTCCAGAAGGTGGAGGTGTGATTGGGCCCGCCACGGCCTTTCACACCTCTAGGTTCATCATCGAGACAGAGATGCGCAAAGCTAGTGGCCTGTCACCTTACAGGTGGACTCAGACCTCTTTTGAGTCCCACGTTCAATGTCATCCCGGTGGGGTCAATGCTGTCCCGGGCTGCTTTTGACAAAATTCTCCGGTTATGACTGTCCTACGTTCTCTGACTTTGCCTTTGCCCGCTTTTGCACTACCCTTGGGGTCGCCGAGCCGGGCCCCTTCTAGCCAGACCTCCTCCCTCAGCGGCCCGGACCGTCCCATCCGAGGCAAAAACAAACAGCCCTAAGGGCACTTCAGGGAGCGTGCAGTGGCCCCGACGGCACACTCGGGAGGATAAAAGAGGCGGCCAGCCACCCCGTCGGGCCCTGGTCGAATAATGGGCGCGCAGCAGATTGCCAGGGGGCACTTGAAACTCGAGGGGAGGGAAATACTTGAGCGCGGTCCCTCCCCGCGCCGGGGCCGACGACGCAGCCTCATGGATTCTCCCTTGTTCGCTCTCTTTCATGCACTCTCCTTTTGTGTGGAATTATTTGAACGGGAGGTTCCTTGGCAGCTTTATGCTAATGTGCCAAACAAAGGCAACGGCCTGCGGGCGGGGGCCCCAGAAGGTGCCTGGAGGCCGGACCCGGCCGGGTGGGGCGGCCGGCGGGCGGGCTGCGCGTGTCTCTCGCGTGCCCCCGGGACTGACACAACAACCCCTCATTCCTGCAAACACAAAGCCTCTCCAGGTCTCTGGTCCGGCGCTCACCAGAGCACAGGGGCGCGGGACTCTCTGGGACCAGGCGGCGGGCACTGGGGGCGGTACCGCACTGTTCCAGCAGGGTCGTGGCTCATGGAGAGGAAGAGCTGTGCATGGGACCGGGGGTGGGGGGGGGCGGGTTTCTGTGAAGCCAGAAGAAGGGGCTTAAGAGAATGGCGGGAGACACCCTAACTCCCCAGCCCCCAGCGTCTTCAAACGCGCTCCCTGCTGTGCGGGTGCGACTGCTGTCTAGCCGGTCTTCTGTAAGTTCAAGGGCTGCCTATACTCTTCGACATCCCAAGGAACCAATTCCTCCGGCGAAATTTCGGGCATCCGCGCTTATTTTCAAGATTAGCGCTTTCAAAAAACTCCCTGGAGCCTCAACTTTGATTCCGAGCAGAGCTGTGGATCACAGTAAACCCTGGCGCGCGCCCCGACGGCAATCTGAACCACTGGACAGGAGAACTTGGAGGGCCAGCGGCCTCTAGTTCCTCAGCGGTCGGATGCAGAACCCACATTGGAGTCTGCCAGGAATAAGCGAAGAGGCCCCAGGATTTTTCCCAAGCCCTGGCCAGGACCCCGCAAGAAAGAGGAGTTGCCTTGAAAGAACACATAGGTGCCCTGCGTTGAAACCTTTTACTCACCGACTCCCAGGAATCCCCCCTTGAGGCGGGCAAATCAGCGCTCAGGGTTTTCCCCAACTGAACTCGGTGCGGCCCTATTCGCAGTGCGCAAAGGCAGGCCGCAAGGGCGCACTGTGATGGCGCTTTGCTCTTCCTAGAGGAAGACAAATATCTTGACCCGATGTCCCCATCCCTGCGGGCGCGAAGATTCTAAGAAAATCTCGCAGAAGGCGGCGGAGATTCACGACCGGGTGCACTGCAGCACCTGCTTGAAGGTTGCTGATGTGTGCGTGCGCGCGCACAGCCTAATTCTTTCTCACCCCTGCTTTAAGAAATTAGTTTCGTACAGTTGTACCTTTCAAGTTTCCATTTATTTCGACTGTACTGTCTGAAAGCAGATTTCATTTCCGCTGGCATGACTAGAAGCCACGAATAAAGAGAAAGAAACGAATCCATTCAATCTCAGTATCTCAATAGCATTCAATAGATTTTCTCGACTAAATTCAGAGCCCAGTTTGGATTCCCTCAGGCAGGGATTTTGTTTTGATTTTCTATTGTGGTGGTGGTGCTCCCCACCCCCCCCCCCCCGCCTTCTTTACAATTATGGGTGTTGTCATTTTTTAAGGATTCACTAGGTGACTAACTCTCCCTGTTATCTGTTGAATGAAAGGAGTGTTACATATGCAAAACCAAATATCCCGCAGTTAAGTTGGAGATGACCAGCAGAGCCCCCCGCCCTATTATTCCACAACCCAGATGGGATTCGTGATTAGAAAATAAAATTGGCCAAAGCTGTCTCGGAATCCCTTTCCCACTTCTAATTTCATCAGCGGTATTAATCAGCGTTCAAAAGAGCAAGGAAATAACATCAGTTACTTTTAGCCAAAACATTCATAAATTTTAAATTCATTTTATGATTTCTAACTTTTTTTTAGGACTAGGATTCATCACAGCTAGCATTTTTAAAACGAGGGTATGACCTTTCAAAACATATCCATTTTATGTTTTCTCTTTTCAGCGTGTAGGGTAAAAGAAATCGTAAACATAAAATCATCAAGCACCTTTCCCCTTTGCTAGACCCTAATTAACTGACCCTAACAAACTATCCCCATCACAACTTATTACTCACATGACTTTTATTGAAAAAATAAGTTTAATTTCCATGCCAGGGTATTTTCAGAGGGAAAACCCAAAGCAATTAAATACCTTCAGTGGAATGAAGCATAAGCAAAACTCAGCAAAATCTGGGTGTGCAGAGCTTTGCTGAAAATTTTGTTTCCTTTTATTTTAATAAAGTGACATTTTCTTTACAACTTGACATTTTATGTGGCTTTGCTATTTGTTCCCCAGTGATGGACGATCAGGGCTACTAAGCACTCGTGAGGTTCTGCCCCAGTCCCCCAGAGATTTTTATCTTTTGTGTTTTCTGGGCACTGGGCTGGGAAGAGGAACGGGGGACAGGCGGCTCGGTCTGGGTCCAAATGGGGCGGCGCTGTGAGGCGGGGGATGGGGGTGTTCTTTGCTGTTGTCTTTTCCTGGTGGCACCGAAGAAGCGAAGAAGCGGCTTGTCCTCTCTGAGGCCACAGCCTGCATCAGAGGACAGATTGCCCCCCTCCCCCCGGCCGGCAGCACGCGTCTCTTTTGCGTCCAGATTGGCCGCGACCGGCGCTCAATAGCGGGAGGTTAATTTCCTTCACAAAGGTGAAGGGGGCACGGCTCCGGGGGGGCCCGCGCCCAGACAGGCGGCCCCTTTATTCCGCAGCGCCTTGATTAGAGCCCTTGATTTAGCATCTGATGTCAACCGGCAGACAAAATGCCCGCTCAGAATGAAAATGCATGAGACCGCGCGGGGAGGGCAGAAACCAACTTCACTGGGGTACGCGACGTGGACCGCCCGTTACGGGCTTTGGCCAACTCCACACGGATTAACCGAGTCCTGGAAGGCGCGGAGGCTGAGAGCAGCCCGAGCCCGGCACCTGCAAGGTTGTAAGTCCCAGAGGCCCCCAGAACTTACAGGAAAAGTTAGGAAATTCAAGTGGGTCTTTTTTTTTTTTTTCCTTAACCCAACCCAGCTCTTCCCCCGCTCCAGTCCCGGGTCTGCTGACGATTGAAGCGGCGCTGTGCCAACTGTTTCTCAAACTCAAATCTTTCCGAGGCCCGCAGCCGCGTGGAGGCTGCAAGCACGAATATCACCCTCAGCTGCAGCCAGGAGGTCAGATCTTCTACCCATACTCGGAACCCCGGGGTACCGCGGCCCATCCGTCCAAGGCAAGGGCGGGTGCTGTGGGCCTGGGGTCATCTGCAGCTATCTTCCCTTCTCGATAATTTCCCAACTACCACGCGGGGGCTCCTGGCCCCTCTCCCGCCCCAGCAGCCCGCACTTAGATCTCCCCTGCGCCTGCTTTTGCTCACCCCCGCCCCCGCCCAATCAGCGCGCACAACTTCCCCCTGGGCTCCGGCTCGCGGATTGAACCCTCCTGACATATTTGGGGCTATTCTTCTCCTTTGTTGCTATTTTGCTCGCGACCCGCGGGTAATCCCCGCGCGGGAGGGGGGCGTGCATTGTCGTGCTGATGGACGGGCCCATTTGGCGGCTCCGCGCCCCCCGGAGGAGAGACACAAAGCCCAGGCACGTGCGCCTCCCCATAGAGGAGCAGCAGACCGTGAAGGGAGGCGGGGCCGGGCGTGTGCCTGGGCCAGGCGGGGCGGCGGCGCCGGGCGGGGCGGCAGAGGGGCGCGCACTGGGGCCCCGCGCCCTCAGGTACATCTGCCGCACCTACCGGGCGACCCCTGAGTCCCGGCCCCCTTTTTGCCGCTCCGTCGCCCTCCCACCCTACCGAGCGGAGGAGCTGCGGACGCGCTGATTGGCTCTGGGGGAAGCGGGAGGCGAGAACAATGGCCCCCTCCCCCCGTTAAAAGGGAGCGGCTCCCGGACCCGGGGACAGGGACGCGCGTGCAGGGCGCAGAGCCGGGCTGAGCCGCCGCCGGCGCCACGCGAGTCCTGCAGCCGCCGCTCCTGGGCAATGGGCCGGGGACACTGAGGGCCGAGTGTGGAGGTGGGACCGAGCCAGTGCCTTGCCCTCGCACCGCGCCAACATGCCCCGCGGCTTCCTGGTGAAGCGCAGCAAGAAGTCCACGCCCGTGTCCTACCGGGTCCGCGGCGGCGAGGACGGCGATCGCGCGCTGCTGCTCTCGCCAGGCTGTGGGGGCGCCCGTGCCGAGCCCCCGGTGCCAAGCCCCGGACCGGGCCCGCTGCCGCCGCCGCCCACCGAGCGCGCCCATGCGGCGCTCGCCGCCGCGCTCTCCTGCGCGCCGGGCCCGCCGCCACCCCCGCCGGGCCCGCGGGCCGCGCACTTCGGAAACCCCGAGGCCGCGCACCCGGCGCCGCTCTACAGCCCCACGCGGCCGGTGAGCCGCGAGCACGAGAAGCACAAGTACTTCGAGCGCAGCTTCAACCTTGGCTCGCCGGTCTCGGCGGAGTCCTTCCCCACGCCCGCCGCGCTGCTCGGAGGGGGAGGCGGTGGCGGCGCGAATGGCGCGGGCGGTGGAGGCACCTGCGGCGGCGATGCACTCCTCTTCGCTCCCGCCGAGCTCAAGATGGGCACGGCTTTCTCAGCGGGTGCTGAGGCGGCTCGGGGCCCGGGACCCGGTCCTCCGTTGCCCCCCGCCGCCGCCCTCCGACCTCCGGGCAAACGACCCGCGCCCCCGGCCGCCATAGCCACCGAACCGCCAGCCAAGGCAGCCAAGGCCCCAGGCGCCAAGAAGCCCAAGGCCATTCGCAAGCTGCACTTCGAGGACGAGGTGACCACGTCGCCGGTCCTGGGGCTCAAGATCAAGGAGGGTCCAGTGGAGGCCCCGCGGGGTCGTGCGGGGGGCGCGGCACGACCCTTGGGCGAGTTCATCTGCCAGCTGTGCAAAGAGGAGTATGCCGACCCTTTCGCTCTGGCGCAGCACAAGTGCTCGCGCATCGTGCGCGTGGAGTACCGCTGCCCCGAGTGCGCCAAGGTCTTCAGCTGCCCGGCCAACCTGGCCTCGCACCGCCGCTGGCACAAACCGCGGCCAGCGCCCGCCACCACCCGAGCGCCAGAACCCGAAGCTACCACAAGGGCTGAAGCGCGGGAGGCTAACGGCGGCGGCAGCGACCGGGACACGCCTAGCCCAGGCGGCGTTTCCGAGTCAGGCTCCGAGGATGGGCTCTACGAGTGCCACCACTGCTCCAAGAAGTTCCGCCGGCAGGCCTATCTACGCAAGCACCTGCTGGCGCACCACCAGGCGCTGCAGGCCAAGAGCGCGCCGCCAGCGCCCCCGGCTGAGGACCTTCTGGCCTTATACCCCGGGCCCGACGAGAAGGCTCCCCAGGAGGCAGCAGGCGACGGCGAGGCGGGGCGGCGTGCTGGGCCTGAGTGCATCCGCCGAGTGCCACCTGTGCCCAGTGTGCGGGGAGACGTTCCCCAGTAAAGGCGCCCAGGAGCGCCACCTGCGCCTGCTGCACGCCGCCCAGGTGTTCCCCTGCAAGTACTGCCCGGCCACCTTCTACAGTTCGCCGGGCCTTACGCGGCACATCAACAAGTGCCACCCTTCCGAGAACAGACAGGTGATCCTCCTGCAGGTGCCGGTGCGTCCAGCCTGCTAGAGCGCGTCCTCCATCCTGGCCCCCAGAACTGTGCCTTCGCTTGGAGACCCACAAAAGAGAGCGCGCCCTGCACACCCAGACCCAATGTCTGCTCTGGGGGCGCCCTCATCCCCGGGTGAAAGTGTCGTCTTCGCTTCTCTCGCTGTGGCGTGACGGTAACCCCGGTCCTCTGTTGTGACTCCTTTTGGACCCCCACCCCCGACTTTGCGTTGTGTCCCACCCTCCACCCCCATGGCGCAACAGGAGTCGATCTCTTTCTGTACAAGGGAGAAAAGCTGTACACGTTTGTCTTGTGGTTGGAAGCCTCCCCTTGGAGGGGGCGAGGCTGTTTTTCTTGCTAGTATTCTGTGTTCATGGTCTAGAAATGCGGTTTGCTCTCGCCTACCAATCTCTGCTCTCTATGTATGTAGCGTACGGGTTGTTTTGGGTGAATCTTGAGGAATAAATGCCTTTATATTTCACAGGCTGTAAATTGAACTTCCCACACGATTAGCTTTATTATGGCTTGTGAACTGCTGGAGTCTGGCTTTACCTTTTTGTATGTGAACAAATCAAATTGCTTAAAAAAGAGTTTTCTTTAGTATAGCCACAAATGCCTTGAACCGTTGTCTGTTTGGGATTGTTTTGGGGGGAGGGAAGGGAATTTTCACAAGATGCTGTAGTAACTGCCTCAATATTTCACGTGAGAATTTTTGGTTTGATCATCTTTGTTGAGGTAGGACTATGAGTTCCCTCTAAATGTATATGTTGATTTATGAGTAATTGTTATTTATTCCTTATTTATTTATATTATGAAGATTATGATATTATTTGATTGCAGATTCTTTGGGGGGGATGTGCTCCCCCCCACTCTTGACATTTCACTGTGCATTTTAGAAGAGAGCCTCTTTTCTAAAGGGATCTGCTAAAAGTTTTAACTTTTATACCTATCTGAGGGAGTTACAGACAACCTACCACTTTATTCTGCTTGGAGGGCCCCTGAGGCCCTTGTACAACTGACAGCTCTTACTTTTAAATGCAATCTCTTTTCTACATACATTATTTTCTTAATTGTTAGCTATTTATAGAAAGCTTCAATAGAACTGTTTCAACTGTATAAATATTTACTATTCAAATAAAATATTTTCAAAGTCAAAGTATGGTGGACTTATTTCTGAATCACATAGTTTCAACAAGGATTTAGAATAGAGCTTTTGATGATTTCTTAAAAGCTGTCTTTACTTATTTATTATTCAGGAGAATAAAACCACTATTACTAGAGCTGTGGCTTTTTAGAGACAAGCCTAAACTTCTGGATTCTGACTTTCTGGTGGTTGGTGAGGGCTGTAGTCTCAAAAACACTCTGGAGCTAAAGGCTGGTGGGATGTGCTTAGATATGTGCTGGAAGTAGAGTTAGAATGAAGGTCATCAGCATCCTTCCAGAGAAATCTAGGTAAATCACCATAAAAATCTACCCTGTTCACCAAGGGGATATAGCAACACCACTTTCATTTAGCAAATCTTTCACTCCCCTATAATTTGGGGCTCAAGGTAGTAGCAATTCCTCAAATAAAAGTAGTTTTTGTTCTTTAAAGATCAATTAAAAGAAAGAAGAAACAATTTTATGGTTAGATTCCCAAAGTAAGGGAAGCAAATTAATTTCATATGTGGGAGTAACAGAAGTTTAGCAACTGGGTTTGGAGTAGGGCTCTGAAATAATTTTCCAATCAGGTACGCGTTCTATTTTGAGGGGAAAGTGGAACACCATCTGTTTGGGGTATTAAATTTAATAACAGGTAATTACAATGTTCTCTGTTATGTGTTACTCAGCTCTCAGAAGAACAATTCTGATGCTCACCAGTGAGCATTTTGAATTTTCCTCTCTTTGAAACATTTGATTAAGGAGTTATGCTAAGCATCACAATTGTACATTCCCTTTTGTGTGTTCTTGCTACTTTTTCCCACTAAATCTTCTAACATTTGCCTTAAGATTTTTAGAAATCTGTCTGGTAAAGGGATCCCCAAAGAGTAGCTGGGAGGAGAGTGGAAGTCAGTGAGGAAGTTGAAAGGAAACATTGAGGAAAGGGATCTTTTTTTTGTTTTGTTTTTCAGATTCTCAGCCTAAAGTGTTCTGGGGAAAGGGGTTTAGTAAGAGATTTGGCTATTCGGGAACACTGAATATTCCCTCCTTTGTGAGGATCTGCGTACAGACTTGAATAACAATGAATGAAGGAGAAACCGACAGGTAAGCTTCCTCCAAAAGAAACTGCCAGTCGCTTTTCATCACTGAGGACTACAGGTTTTACCAATTTGTAAAATAAGGAAAGACAAAGACTCAGGGCAGGCACAATATAAAAGCACAGCATTTATAGTATCTTGAAAACTTGGAATGAAACGGAATCTCAAATCTGTAGGCTGATAGCTGTTCCCTCTCCTCCCAGCAATAATAATATGGAAATTTTAAAAATATTCTCCCTGAATTATGCTACATTTAAAAATGTCCCCTAAACTTGGGATCAGTGTGTATGTGCTATGGCAATAAATAGTGTTCTTAAAAACACAAGGTTTGGTCACACAACAAGGAACCAGTCTTCTGAGCAGAAATGGTGTCTTCTCATACATACAAGACTCAGTGTTTTTCTTGTCCATAATCAAAAAGCATAATTTCACCTAGGATCCATCTATTAAAAGTTGTTGATGGACCCTTATTTTATTCACTTATTACCCTATGCGGTGCTGCGATCTGAACCAGGGTCTCATGCATGCTAGGCAAGCGCTCTCCACTGAGCCACAACCCCAGCCATCTTTATGAAGTTAAATATAATTAAGATGTCCACAAACATACTCCTTCATTCATTGGGGGGGGAAAATTTCAGTTGACCAAATTAAACCTTTTCTAAAATAAAAGCCAAAATTTCATTTATGTGAGACATCAAATGAAACTGCGCATATTCCATGGAGTACATTGAGGTTGACTAAACAGTGTAGAAGAAGAAAAATGTGCTCAATTTATTTCAAAGTAATCTCATATGGGTTATAATAGTCACAGGGAGAAAATCAGATTATCTCTTTTTTTATGCTTCCCAGGATAATAAATTCACAATTTCTATTATAGAACACCAAGTCAAAAGGCATGCACCTTCCTTATAAATATGCAAAAGCTGGGAGGATGTGTGTGTGTTCTGAGGTTGCTCCAAGATTAGGAGGTCATCCATGGAAGCCAGTCCAAGATTTCGACCCCCACACAGCAAGGGCTTGGTGGTGACAGGGTTAAAATCAGGAAAAGCAACACAGTTAAGGAGGGAGGAGCTGAAAGAAGGAACAAATAAAGGAAGGGAGCTGAATTTTGCCAATGCCACTCCACTTCTCTATTTCCATACAAATGTAAGATAAAAAGCAAAAGAATGTTCTACATGCCTTTGGTTCCCAAGTGAGCCTGTGGCTGCAGCAGCTGTAAGACACACTGAATGCCCCTTTCTTCAGGGTTGATGATGTCCTCTTGAGACATGTTTCCTACCTAGTGCTAGCTTTGTCTTCCCTGGAGGTCTGGAGAAGTTGGAGCTCCTTCAGGAGCAGGAACTCGGAACTGGAAATGTTTGACTTGGGCGAGCTTGCCCAGAACAGGCAGGAATGCCTTCTCCTAGGTAGCACCATGGACAGGGGAATTGTGCCTTTCAGATGATGGGGCTCATTCTGGGCTCAATATGGGAGGAAGCTGGCTGGACTCCAGTAGTGCACATGGGGTGGCACGTGTGGACTGTCAGGGTGCCCTGCGGAGACCTGGGTACACACATTTGGGCAGGGCAACACCAGCCACAGGCGGATGCTGCTGATGTGGGATAAAAAGCAAAAGAATGTTCTACACGCTCTGCTGCCAGTACAGGAGCCAAGTGGCCTTCTCCTACCACCAGTTGACCTATTCCATCCCCCTGGACTCAGTTCCATAGCCATTCATGGAGTCTTCAAACAAACCAAAGCAGAAGTGTCTTAATAATTCTAGTGAATAGATACATTACAGGAATTCTTTTTGTGTCAACTGTCTTGCGAAAGAGAAAAGCGTTTCAAATAGCGGTTGGGTGGCATTATTGAGTCAAGTCACTTGGCTTCCTATAGGGTTTAAAGCTTTTCATCTGTAAACCAGTGTTAATGCCCCTGGTAGATGCCCTGAGGGGATCTGTGGGCTGTGGAGAGACATCTAAGGAAGATTCCCCAGACTGGGAAATGAAAGGTGGAAAGATCAGATCCTCTGATCTGTTGTTCTTTACACGGACAGGGAAGAACCCCCTTTGCCAGGAATATTCCGTGTGGCCCTTAGAATTGATTCGTTGTAAATCCGCTGGCCTGCCTGAGGAAGGCTTACTTTGAGCAAAACTTACTATCATTTTGCAGAAGGGACACTGGGTCTTATAGAGAAGTTTTCTGGCAACTAGATCCTAGTGTATGGGGTGATATATCACCCAGTTAGCTTGTTACTGGGTCAAGATAAGTTACGATTTTTTTAGATGACCAGACTAAAGAAACCGTGATGTTGGGTAAAGGTACAAGCTGTGAAATTTAAAGAGCAATAAGAAGGAGATTAAGTTATTAAGAGGAACCCACAAGGTGGCCGAAGGCACCAATGAGAGAATTCCTGGATTGGTAACATGCGAGGATCTTGATTCCATTTGATTGGTAAGGTGGTGCCAAAGCGTGGAACACAAGGAGACACTCAGAATTCTAATCTTAAATTTTGGAAACATCTGGGCTAGGGTTGTAGCTCAGTGGTTGAGCATTTGTCTCACATGCATGAGAGACAAAAAATCCTCAGCACCACATAAAAAATAAATAAATAAAACAAAGATAATGTGTCCATCTGCAACTAAAACAAAATGTTTAAAATTTTTTGGAAACATCTAATACGTGTTTTGGCAACATACCCAAAAGCAATAGTCCACAAATCTTACACAGGTGAAAGAGAAAGCCAGCAGCCAAAAGCATCTTCAAGTCATATACCATCTTATGTTTTGTGGAAAGTTGTTTCTTCATTACCGAACTGCAGTATTTAATGACCAGTACTCATAGGGACAGTCAGGTATGCTCTGTTCTCTTGAGCTGTGATGTAGCTGTTGTCTCTAGCATGAACAACACAAGGAAAGGGCCAAAGGTGGGAGATGGTTCTGTAACATAAAGTGACTTGGGCATGGAGTCAACAGGAGTGTCCCCACCTATTGGTCCTAGGATAAGAGACTATTCCTGAGCGCTCAGAGTGGGAATACCATGCTCTGAAGGGCTGCTTTTAATTCCTGACACTCCTGCATCCTAGAGTTCATTCTGTCACCCTGGCACTGCATCAGCCTCTATCTCCCAGCAAGACCAGGTACATCAAATCTCAAGGAAGAAGGGGTTAGAGAAGACCTAGCTGCCCAGTGATTTCCATAAATAGGAGATTCTCTGTTTCTCATCAGAGAACTTGAGCACTCCTCCCTCCTTTTGAGGTTGCTAAGGAAAATGATTAGTAATTTTCACCACCCTCTCATCTTGTGCAGAAAACTACCTACAGGTTTTGGTGTCATGCAGGGAATTTCCCAGGCAAGAGGATTTTCTGAACGCAAATGAGTCTTGTTTCTTTGGACACATTCCCTATGAAGAAATGCAGAAGGAATTACTACAGGTCAGATTATGTCTTGAAAGCAACAGAGCCTGATGAAAGGTGTCACCAATAAGGAACCCGCGATAGACTTTGGAGATGAGGAAATTGATTTCTTATAGCTGGATGAGAGGGAAAAAAATTAAGCTTACAGATTTGCAGTTTACAGCTTTTTTTCCCCCTTTATTAAGGCCTGATACGCTTCTTAGGATCCTAGAACGTATTTGAGCATATGACTTGAAGTCAGTTAACATTTTTTTTCACTTACCCAAACACACGGCCCTTCATTTCTTAAGCCCCAACTGTCATCATTTGTCTACCAGCTACTTTTATTGTGGCTTGCTCTGCTGCATCCGGGAAATGGAATATTCTGGACATGTACACTTGCTTCTATATGGTGAGCAGATGGGTTATAGGTTGAATACGTTCGTATTTGTCCTTTTTGAAGATTTCAGTACTGTGTGGTCTTCCTGGTGGTATTTCCACACAAAACATCAGTACTGATTTTATTTTTATTTGTTGTTGTTGTTTTATTTAGCTCATTGAAATAAGCTCACACGACTGGGGCAAACCATTCCTAGAACATTCACCAAATTGAAATGAAACCTATAGAAAATTTACCATCAGTAGGAGTCAATTAAAGGCATGATTGTTGAGAGCCTGTGTTTCAAGAATATCATATTCAAGCCTTGAAGCATCACCAATGTCTATTAAGCTTGGTGACACTGTTTGCATTTAGTTTACCAGTAAACCCCTTCCTTGGAACCCAGGCATTCACTGTTGCTTCCATTTGGTTTGAACCGTAGACTGAGCATAGCCCAGCAGGGGAACAATAATGCCGGAAACTTCAACCTTAATTCAGTATTCTCCTCTTTCACTCATCAAAGAAAGCCCTTTATTTGAATGCAACATCTGCTTCATCTCTGTTGTGCAGAACCAGAGCCCGGATGCAATGCCTCCTTCTCAAACGCTACTGCCAGGTGACAGTCACACCTGACGGTGATAGGAAGGACAGTGAGCCAAGAGGCTATTGTGTGTTGAATCTGATAGGACACCTAGAAGGTGTTAGTACATGGAAGGGCGGATTTCAGAGAAGGGCTCTTTCTACCAGTGGGAGAAAAAAAAATAGGCTACAATTTCCTTCCAGCACAAACAACAGAAAAGCATGGGAGACTTAGGCTAAAATGCACGTGTCTAGTATTGCCATTTAAAAAGCTTATCGCATCAATTTATTGTAGCTCTTTTCTACTGCTGTCTATCTACTATATTATGTAAAATGGGCCTTTGCTATTCTAGAATAGAGCTACAAAGAGGTTGTTATTCAGAGATGGGCAGAAACTGATAAGCATAGTGTACATGAAAATGATCAAATTCCTAACTGTCAGGGACAAATGGAGATGAGCCAAGTCACAATCTGTGGGTGTCTAAATTCAAACAGAATTGTGTTAGATCTCATCAAATATTTTACACCACAAATTAATGCATTCTTCCCCCACCCCTTGTCTTTGAATAGAAGATATTTATTGCCTCTTTTGAAACGGAATTATCATCCTTGATATGTTCATGACTGTTTTCACATAACTATCTTGATAAATTACCAAGCACAATTTACAATTTTAAATCATTTTAATGAAACAGTTAAACAATTAATATTTCGGATTTGTATCAGAAAATTTTTGCTCTGTTAATCACACAGAAAACCATGTTTCTCTCTCTCTCTCTCTTATTAATTAATGCCTTTATTTTGAACTTGGTCACTAAGTGATGACATAGCTAGAATATTTTTTCGTGCATCAACTTTCATTGAGTAAGACAAAAGCCAAAATGTGAATATGGCTCTAAAACTTCTCAAATTATATGTATGAGTTTTTCTGCAGCCAGTAGTTTTAAGGTCCTTATGGAAATGGCAAAGGAATAGGAAATTTATGTTTATTGATTGTCAGTTATGTGTGAGCACCAAACATAATCTCATTTCATTCTCATGGCAAGTGTGTAAAAGTGCAGGAGCCCTGTTTGGGGAGATAGCTAAGATTGCGGTTGACTATGGGCCATAGACATTTTTGGGCATTTCCGCCTTCCGTAGTCTCACGGGACTTGGCCTGGGATCTCGCGGGACTTGGTCGAGGATCTCGAGAGATTTGAACGGTGACTCAGCAGATCGAGCTAGCGCCATTGCTGCTCGGGCGCATGGGAAGAGACCAGAGAGAGAAAAGACAGGGTTATCGCTATTGTATAGATATATTGTAGTTTCTTGTAAGAGTAGGTGCCTTGGTTTCTTGTGAGAGTGTGTATGTGGTGTTAGAAATTACAAGAGACAGAGACAGAAAGATTAAAGAATATTTTCGTCTCCATCCTGTCTCCGGACTCCTTCCCGCGGTGCTGCCGTTCCAGGCTGCAATCCCTTTCCGGCGACAACATAAAAGAGGTTCTTATTTCTATCTCTTCCTTTTTTAAAATTTTAATAGTTCTAATCAGTCATACATGACAGTAGAAAGCTCTGGGATTCACTGTATACAAATGGAGCCAAATTTTTCACTTCTGTGGTTGTACCTGAAGTAGAGTCACACCATTCGAGCAATCACACATATAGCTAAGGTAAGATGTCCATCTCATTCCACATCTTTCCTACCCCCTTGCCCCTCTCCCCTCCCCGTTGCCCCATCCAAATTCCCTCCATTCATCCCTTGGCCCCTCCCCCATTATGGATTAGCATCCACTTATCAGAGAAAACATTTGGCCCCTGGTTTTGGGGGATTGGCTTATTTCACTTAGCATGATATTCTCCATCTCCATCCATTTACCTGCAAATGCCATAATTTTATTCTCTTTGAATGCTGAGTAATATTCCATTGTGTATATGTACCACAGTTTCTTTATCCATTCATCTATTGAAGAGCACTTAGGTTGGTTCCATAGTTTAGCAATTGTGAATTGTGCTGCTATAAACATTGAAGTGGCTGTGTCACTGTAGTATGCTCTTTTTAAGTCTTTTGGGTATAGACTGAGGAAAGGGATAGGTGGGTCAAATGGTGGTTCCATTTCAAGTTTTCTAAGGAATCTCCATACTGCTTTCCATAATGGTTGCACTAATTTGCAGTCCCACCAGCAATGTATGAGTGTACCTTCCCCCACATCCTCGCCAACACTTATTGTTGCTTGTATTCTTGATAACTGCCATTCTAACTGGTTTTCTCTCCTTCGTATTTTAAAAATTTGGTAATTCAGATTGAAGAGGATGCAAAGCTATATGCACACAATTCCTACATTGACTTATTTATAAATGTGCTTTCATACATTCTAAGATCATCCTGGGATTCAAGAATTATTGCTTCTTTGCACTATTCCACCATTGCTATCATTATAACAGGAAAACTAGACCAGAAATTGACAAACTCGGGCCTCTAGAAAAAACCTAGCCCTGAGTCTGTTTTTGTAAATAAAATTTAATTGGAAAGTAGCCTGAGTATCTACAGCCATTTTCTTAACACAACTACAAAGTTCACAATTGTGATAGAGACCAAATAGCCCACAAAACCTAAAGAATTTACTGTTTGGCTAAACTTTATAGAATACGTTTGCTGACAACAGCATCATACAGTAGGCAATATAATTCATCATTATAGATCTCCTACATTTCTGCCCTTGGTTAATGGAAACTTGGTCCTTATGAAAATTGTGCTATGTGTCTTGAGTAAACCCTGCCATCTAGCACACTTAATTCTTGAAAACTGCAAAGTTGAGTTTTTTACAGGTGTCAGTGCATCAGATGGTGTTTTTTTTTTAACCTTTTAAAGAGTTGACCAGTTTTTCTGAAAGTAGAACACTGTTTCCAAGTTAGTGTTATTAATATTATTCATTTTTGTCGTGTCCATCGTGGTGACTCTCAGGCAGTACATACAAATCCTAACCTGTTAAGTCGGCCATAGAAATCTAGAGGAAGGTTGTCCCTGGTTGGAAAGCTATCTTTCCAACATAATGATTAACTTACCAAGGGAAATCACAACTTTTAGAAGGACCCATAGGAAATTGCTGTTTTTATAAGTAAAAATAAGTTCCATTCAAGAATTTGTATGGTTTAGTCTAACATTTCAAGGAATTTTGGTAACCATTAGCTTAAAAATTGAGTTAAAGACAGAAAATGACTTTAATTCAGCATTGACTCATTTCAAAATAGTGTTAATTCAATAGCAACAAATGCATTTCCTGGCAACTGCTGACCTCTGCTAATTGTGCAAATATTTGAGCATTTGGGCATTTAGATCAACATCCAACAGTGAGATATCAGCTCTGATTGGAGGTTCCTATCATTACTTGAAACTTTTTTCTACAACAGGTTTCTGATACAGTGTTACAAGGGTAATAGTGACGGCAGGGCTATGTTTTAAACGTGACCCCCAAATTAATGTGTCAGAAATGTAATACCCAATGCAAGTGTTGGGAGGTGAGGCCTGATGGGAGGTGTTTGGGCCATTCCTGGGCAGATCCCTCATTAATGCATTAGTATTGTTATTTCAGGGAGTGGGTGTGTTATAAAAAAATGAGCTTGACCCTTCTTGCTCCCTTACTTGCCCTCTCTTACTTACTCTTTTGCCTTCTGTCATGGAATGATGCAACAAGGTCATCACCAGAGACCAGCCCCTAAATCCTGGACTTTCCATCCTCCAGAATTTTGAGCCAGCAAATTTCTGCTCATTATAAATCACTCTGTCTGTAGTATTTTGTGATAGCCACACAAAACAGATAGGCCACTTGTGTTGGACTTTCTTAGCATCTATTTTTTCACAGAGCTCTGCTATGCCAAGTGTGGACCAGAGACCTGCAGCGTTGGCATTTATGTAAGAGCTCTAGAAATGCAGAATTGCAGGCTCCACCTTGGACCTGCTCAATCAGAATCTGCATTTGAATAAGATCTCCAGGGAGTCTGTGTGCACACTGATGTTTAATAAGCACTGGGTCTAGACTGTGAGGTCTTGGTTATGGCCTGAGTTATTCCAGTTGTTGCCACCAACAATAAATTTGGCCCGAGAAGAGTTGGTGGCTTGGAGTCTTAACTGGGGGACAAGGAGGCATTAACCCCAACTAATGGTGGATTTGTAACAATACAAACAGCTAATATCAGTTTATTTGCCTTAGCACAACAGGTTCAAAGGCCAGCAGAGGGATGCAAAAGTATTCCTTTGCCAAATATACCAAATGCACTAAATGCAAATCCAAACTTTGAGACTCAGAGCCTACTAACTTTTAAGAAAATATTTCAATAAAGTATTCAATTTTATGCCTCAAAGAGTATGAGGACACTGTGGTTTCAAAGGAATTGATTTTGCTGCTACTAGCAGGTCACTCCCTTTCCCTTCCACATGCAAACTCATGTGTGAAGTTTCTTCCCCAGCATGTTTTAACTTTGAGGTGCCCAGGGGGTTGCAGCACAAATACCTTCTTTCACAATTTTATCTCTACCATTTAAAAGCTATATGGCTTTGGGAAAGTTACTAATTTTCCCTCTGCCTGTTTCCTTGTTTATAAAATGGAGGCATGGTACTACTCACCTGTAGCAAACATCAATTATACTTTCTGCTTTTCCCACAGTTTTGAATACCTTCCTGTGCTCACAGAAGCTTCCATCCAGTGAGTCCTGCCTTCCCAAGGTAGAGTCCACAAGCTTGCTATTCTAGCCTCCCTTGTAGCTAGGCTCTGCTGTAAGGGAATGGAAAATGGGTTGGACATTAAGATCAATATTCAACCGTGAGGAGACAAGTTACCCTCCCAACTCAGATCAGAGATGCCTGACTTCTAATCAAATGTGCCCATGAGGTGTGGACCCAGAAGAGAAACATGAAGAATGTGTCAAGTGCAGTCAACGCGGGTGAGGGATGAAGAGGAATTTGTCTCTCCGAGCTGGCCACAGTGAAGGCCTGACATCATGAAATTAGCGGCAGGTGGACTTGTCTGGCAGGACAATTAGAGTATTGTTCCTAGATTTTTTAGCCCCAAAGTCTGACTGTGACCTCCCTAGACCCAAAGTGAGGTAGCTGAGAGCCTTTAATAAATGACATTTACTTTAGCTAGCTAAAGAGGATCGGCTGTCTATAACTAAGTATCTCCTAGGCCTGTTGTTGAGATTGAGTTATTCAGGCCAAGCATTATCATTGTTGTTTTGAGTTTTTAAAAAAAAATGCTAATCAGATTCAGGCCCAGAAGTGAGAGAATTTTGATTTAAATTTTTATATAATATTAATACCCCTGATGCCAGCTTTAAAACATTTGTGCAAATTCTTTGACATGCCTCCCATTGTGAAGTCTGTACCCCCCTGGGTCCTCTCCTCCAAAATTGAGTGAGACTTTATGACTGTTTCCTTGATTAAAATGCAGCAGAAGTGACACTAATGTGACTTCTGAGAATAGTTTAGTAAAGGTCATGTGCTTTCTGCCTGGGTCTGCCTTGGGGGTCTCAGTAGCCACACTGTGGGGAAGTCCTAGCTACACACAGAGGCCACGTGTAGGTGATCCCTTGACGGTTGAGCTGAGATCTCAGTCAATGGTCAGAAAGGTTATCATGGTGGGGAGCAGATGAGCCCTGGGATGACACCAGCCCCCGCTACCACCTCCTAACATTTGCTTGGGAGAGTCCACGCGAGAGCAGCCCAGCCAGGCTTGTTTGCTCCTAGAACCACATGAGATAGTAATGATATGATTGTTGTTTTAAGTCACTAAGTTTTGGGGGTGATTTATTATGTAGCAATAGATAACCAGAATATAGCTGATCAGTCGATACTGTTAGAGTGCTCTTTGGCTCTCAGAGTGCTTGAAGATGAATTTTTCTATTTGGTTTTTACATCAACCCTGTATGGGAATTATGATTCATCAGTTTGTATATAAAGATCATTTCTGTAACTGTTGGATGACTTACTCTATAACACAAGGCTCTTCTTCTGAGACATAGTCTGTAACTCAGGTCTCTGCACCCCTGTTGTGGCATTCTTTCCTGAAGCATGTGATCTGGATCTAGAGGAAGAGGGTCTGTAATTATTGCACCCATCGTAAAACGTAAACTACCATTGGAATATATCTTTGTAAGTACTTCTTGCATATTGTTTTCAGCTTACCTTCAAGATAATCATAAGGTCAATGTCCTCATTACTAAACATCAACAACAAATCACCCCGGAACTTAGTAGCTGAGAACAACAATAGACATTTATTATATCTCATTATTTATGTGGGTCAGGAATTCAGAAGCAGCTTGGCTGAGTGGCTGTACCTTGGGATCCCTCAGAAGTTACAGTTAGTTGTCAGCAAGGGTTGCAATCAAATGAGGGACTGGAGGGGCTGATGGGGCTAGAGGATACACTTCCAAGAGCACTCCCTTGTATGGCCACTGGTCTGCACAGAAAGGCATGGCATCTATCCCCATAGCAAGACCAAGGTGGAAACTACGATGCCTTTATGACCTAATCTTGGAAGACACATCAGCTTTGCCCTCCGTTTTCCTGGCCCCAAAAGTGGTGATGATCACTGGGAACCATTTTTGAGGCTAATGTAGTTGGTATTATTGCCTTAAATTACAGGTGAGGAAACAAAAGTCAGAATATTTGAGACTCAAGTCTCAAGGCCACATTGAGTGTGCAGCTGGTATTTGAGGTCAGTACTATCTGATTCCGTAGATTCAATCTACAGAAAAAGATGACTTTATGATATAATTCGATGCATTTTTGTTAACATTTTCAAGAAATTTCTTGAAAACCAAGAAGTTCTTTGGATATTATCATAGAAAAAAAAATGGGTCACAGACGTGGACAAACTGAATTGGAGACCTCACTTTCTTTCTTCAATAAATACCTCATTTTATCATGGCTGAAATTATGCTTTTTGCCTGATTGCCCTCTACCCCTTTAATTTTTTTTTCCTTAAGTTGATGGGGAATTTAATCAGTTCTCTTATAACAGTGTCAGAAGACATGAGTCATAGCTTGATGTTTTAAAAGTATAACTCTAAAACTGAGTTTATAATGTTCTAAAATGATGACATAGTCAGTCGATTTAGGGCTAAACTTACAGTCTTAGCTTGAGCTTCCATAACAAAATGTAATAGATTGGGTGGCTTAACCAACAAGAATTTATTTTTCCGTTTTCAAGGTTAGAAAAGTCTAAGATCAAGGGGCAGGTGGATTTGGTTCTCCAGTAACAGCCTGCTTCCTTGTTGCTGCCTTCTCACTGTGTCTCAACACAGCCCTTCTTATGAGTGCAGACATCCCATCATGGGGCCCCACCTAGTTTCATAACATTGGGGGTTAGAGCTTATGAATTTGGGGTCACACAAATTTTAAGCCCATATTAATTACATATACTCTCTGATCCAATGTGTTAGTCAGCTTTTTATTACTGTAACAAAATACCTGAGAAAATAAATTTATAAAAGAAGTTTATTTTGGATCATGGTTTCAGAGGTTTTAGTTGGTCTTATTACTTTTGGGTCTTATTACTTTTGATGACGCAGCTAACCATGGTGAGGAGTATGCATGGTGAAGCAAAAAGCCTCTCATCTGGGCTGGGGTTGTGGCTCAGCAGTAGAGCACTCGCCTAGCATGTGCGCGGCCCGGGTTCGATCCTCAGCACCACGTGCAAATAAACGCATTGTGTACAACTAAAGCAAAAAAAAAAAAAAAAAAAAAAAAAAAAAAAGCCTCTCATCTCATAGTAGGGAAGTGAAAAAAGAAGACATGAAAGAGATCAAGGTCCCACAATCTCCTCTGAGGGTTGACCCCTCCCTCTGCCCCATTACCTAATACCTCTCACTAAGCCCCAAGTTCCCACCATTTCCCAATAGTGCCAAGCTGGGAAATAAGCCTTTGAGGAACATTCCAGATCCAAATTATAGTACTCCGTAATTTAATTATGGGAAATTTAGTTTAATAAAAGCAGCAGTAGTCAGAACATAAATGGGAGGGCATTCACTATAGGTACTGTTACAACATATATTGGAAACCACCTTAAGTTCCAGAGATGAGCTGAGTAAATTAAGGTCCACCAATAATAAGTGTTTCAGTTAGCTTTTTTGTTGCTGAGACCAAAAAACCTGACAAGAACAATTTTAGAGGAAGAAAAGTTTATTTGGTGCTCATGGTTTCAGAGGTCTCAGTCCATAAACAGAGAACTCTATTGCTCTGTGCTGGAGATGAGGCAGGACATCACGGTGGAGGGCGTGATAGAGGAAAGTAGCTCAGGACGTGACAATCAGAACGCAGAAAAAGACTAAGCTCAGCTCACCAGAGGCAGAATATATACCCCAAAGGCATGCCCCCAGTGACTCAGCTCCTCCAGCCATACCCTACCTGCCTATAGTTATCACCCAGGTAATCCATTCAAGTGGATTAATGCACTGATTAGGTTAAGTCTCTAAAAAGCTGATCATTTCACCTCTAAACTTTCTTGCATTGTCTCTCTCATGAGCTTTCGGGGACACCTCATCTCTAACCTGTGACAATAAGAATATAATATACAACTACTAAACACGATGATTAGAGAAACTGGTGCCCTTGAGAGTTTAAAAAGAACATTGTAGAATAATGTGTATTGTATGATACTGTTTCTGTGCAAAAGCAATCCCTATCTGTGTGTGTGTGTGTGTGTGTGTGTGTGTGTGTGTGTGTGTTTATAAATCTGGAGAGAAGGCTTTCTCCTGGGGAGAATATTCTCTTGAATGACATGCTTATCATTCTCAGGGAGAGGGGATTTGGAATGGGGGCAAATTTTTATATTTTTGGAGGAAAAAAGTAGTGTCGACATCTGACACATCATACAAATCTATACTCTGTCTATTTCATTAAACTCTCAATGATCAGCTAATAAATCTTCCTTGATTAAAAGAAACTCTTGTTTTGAGTTTTCTTATTGGCATTCTGTTCTCAACAGTTCCAGAGGTTTGCTCGTCCTGTGCCTGAAATGAAGATGCCAAAATTTCCCCAAAGGGGGCCCATTGTCAGCCATCTGCATGGAGGACAAAATGGGGTGACGAGATGTCATGACTGTGCAGCTTTCACCGGTTCTAACTACTGGTGAGAGGTTTGCTGCAGATGCTCTGCAGGTTCTGAGGAAGGGAGATGTGTTATTGAGGCCCCCGCTTGCACTTAGCCCAGTGGCCATTTCTTAGGGAATATTGATCAAAAGTACTCACCTCTATCATCCGAGGAGCATAATGCAGTCTGTGAGTATTCATGGAAAAAAGCTTTTCTTGGCCGGGCTATTTTCTGAAGTCAAAAAGATCCTTTCAGGATCTATAATTGCAAGCCCTTCCCACTTCACACCCTCAGTGAAAAGCACACTCCAATTTTCAGACCCCTGGGACCCCACGCCAAGGAGAAAGCTGAGGAGTAGGACCTATTCATATAAAATAGTCTATGTCAAACTCAGCAAGCATTTTTGGAAAGGGATATCACATAAATTTAAGGCTAAAAATTACACCTGGACACCTAGAATTGTGTGCTCTTGTTCTTGAGAGGATTTATGCATTTATTCTTTCTTAAAATAATGTTTTAAATAAATAGAGTCTCCATCACATACATATTGTAGTCTGATGTGTAAGGCAGCATTTCTTGATGTGAATATTAAAAAGTCTATCTGATCAGTATTTTTCATGTCTGAAATGGTGCAAAAGGGAAGATGCAAACTGGGATTTCCTGGTTTCTCTTTGATTCTATAAAAGGCAGAATCTTCCCAGACATATGATTTTTGTTTCTGCTTGCAGTGCTAGGGACCAACCCAGGGCTTTGCACGTGCTGGGCAAGTTCCAAGACAAATATTTATTTTTTTTAATATTTATTTTTTTTAGTTGTAGTTGGACACAATACCTTTGTTTTATTTATTTATATGTGGCGCTGAGGATTGAACCTAGTGCCTTGCATGGACAAGGTGAGCGCTCTACTCCTGAGCCACAACCCCAGCCCCTAAGACAAGTATTTTTAAAAAAATATGTATTTATTTATTTATTTTAGTTGTACACAATGCCTTTATTTTTACGTGGTGCTAAGGATGAAACCCGGGCCACACACGTGCTAGGCGAGCGCTCTACCACTGAGCCACAACCCCAGCCCCAGACAAATACTTCTTTTCTTTTTTTTTTTTTTTTTTTTTTTTTTTTTGTGGTACCGGGGATTGAACTCAGGGGCACTCGACCACTGGGTCACATCCCCAGCCCTTTTTTGTATTTTATTTAGAGACAGGGTCTCACTGAGTTGCTAAGTGCCTCGCTATTGCTGAGGCTGGCTTTGAACTCGCGATCCTCCTGCCTCAGCCTCCCAAAGTGCTGGGATTACAGGCATGAGCCACCGCGCCCGGCTGCCAAATATTTCTTAATGTGACAGGTAACTGAGGTTAGGAGACACTTAGGTATTAAACATACTTTTAATTTAAAATTCTAAAAATAACAATAACAAAGAAGAAATCTCCAAGCAAATTCTTCTTTCTCCTCTTTAGAAGGATTTTAGAGAGCTCTTCTGGCTTTGATGCCACTGTTTCACATTTGAGAGCATCTCTGGGGCAGTCACCAGACCTGTAAGCAAGCTCTTGGTATCAGACAAAAGCTAAAAGAACGTGCCTATGGTTTGAAAGGCCCCTGCCTCCTGGGCAGTCAGCTGGTCTCCTCATGCTCTCTGAGGGTGAGGGTAAACCGTGAAAATCCTCTGACATCGGTTTTGGAAGCAAGTCTCTTTGTACTCCATTCAAAGATGCTTCTTGTGGCATTACCTTCTTTCTCTGAAACTCCAGACCCATGAATTTTTTTTCAAGAGGCAATATACAAATTTTGATCAAACTGTATGTAACAAGTGCTCAAAAAGCATGTGACTCTCTGAATGCAGAGAGTGAGAGTGACCTTCCGGAGTGTGGCTGACCTGCCCAGGCATCACACCAGTAGGTGTGGGAAGTCTGCCTAGGTGGCAGGCTCTTCACCTCGACAGTATTATTCAGTAAAGATATCAGCAATTTTCTTTTTTAAAGTGTTCTATCTAGTGATTTTCCTGGAGTCCTAGAGGGAGGTTGATTCCAAGTGTTCTCTTTGTGGACTAGAAGAGCGGGTGAGAGGCTCATGGCAGAGCCCGTTCTCCGCACTGGTGATCACCCTAGTCTGTTTTGTGCTTGGTCCATATAACAGTAGGGCTTTGGACTTGACTGTAGGGACACCTTCACCGTGGCCAAAAGGTATATGGAAATTACATTTTCTTTTCCTTTTATTGGTACTGGGGATTGAAACCAGGGGTGCTTTACCACCCAGCCCTTTTTATTTTGAGAATGGGTCTCACTAAGTTACTGAGACTGTCCTTGAATTTGTGATTCTCCTGCCTTAGCCTCCTGAGCCACCGGGATTCCAGGTGTGCCACAGAGCCTGGCAGAAATTACATTTTCAACAAATAGTCCATGCACTGGTTAAGAACTCTGGTTAAGCTGCTAAATGAGGATGTCATCATGAAGCAGAAACCAGGAAACTCAGCTCCCATCTGGAGTCCCACTTTTTTAGCTGTGTGAAACCCAGTGAGCCAACATCTTCAGGCCTCAGTTCTTATAGCTGTAGAAGGAGGTGGGTGAGGTGTGGAGGATGGCTTTTCCAGCTGTAGACCTGTGCCTTGAGTTAATTAAATACAAAGGGATGAAATTTACTTTATATTTCATTTCTACAACTTTCATTTTTTGGTTTGAAAAATGTAATTAAAACCATGTCCATTTATAGAAGGGAAAGCAAGTGATAATAGTGCTCCTTGACATGAATGGTTTAATAAATCAAAGTGGCCTCAGTTTAGTTTATACACATACACAACATCATAACACTAGCACAAATGTGTATAGAAGTGAACAAATATAAATGTCTGCATCTTCTTGCTGGGAGATTTTACTGTGAGCAACCCAAAATAACTCCCAACATTTTCCCTGCAATCCCTAGAAAATTATGTTAAGACCAGGGTATATCTTAGGAATATTCTTTCTTTAAATTCTGGCACCTGACAAAAACCAAGTAAAATTTATGTCAGCACTGCTTGAAGCAATGGTCCCTTTTGGGACCACTGAAAGTGGGATTCACTTTGGAATTTTGATGATGATGTCATATGATGTGGCCTGAGACTTGGCAAGTGGCTTTTTTTTTTTTTTTTTTTAATTTTTTTATTTTTTTAGTACTGGGGATTTAACTCAGGGCACTTAATCACTGAACAACATTCCCAGCCCTTGACAAAGGTTTTTTTTAAGATGGCCTGGTCACTTACAGGAAACATGACGGACTGGAATGTCCCCCTCCCCATGTTTTCACTATAAATAAGAAAGTAACCTTTTGAATGAGACTTTCATAAAATGTCCTTTGAATTTCAAATGACCATTTTCAGATCTGAAAAGAATGCCAAAATTATCCTAGGAGGAAACTTCCATGGAATCCTGGACAATCATCTTTTAAGCTGAATTGTTAGTGAGGGGAAGAAATGTAGCTCCACGGAGTGGTTATAGAGCAAAGGGGTGATAGTAGGGGTACTTGCTGCCCAGAGCACCACCAATGGAAATGACTCAAACTCCTGAACTCAACTGTATCTGCAACCAGCATCCTGTGGGAAGCCTTAAGAAACACAGAAGCTGAGGTTCCACCACAGACCTTGTAGGTAAGAGTCTGGGTGGGGAGGGATGAAGCAGGAATCTGAATCTTAGGAAGCTTCCTAAATGAAGCTGATGCATGAAGCTGGGAAGCACTATTTTTAGGCCAGAGAGCTGCTCTAAAGCTTCACATCAAGTTTCATTCTATTAGGAACTAAGGATTAAAAGCAGGACACACCTGTAAGCAAGCTCTTGGTATCAGACAAAAGCTAAAAGGAAGCCAAATTGATTCAGAACCCACTTAACTCCTGGGATCTTACCTGGATGACCCTTTTTAAGATAACTGACATGTTTTGCAAGTAATAAGTGCTCAACAAGGATTTGCGAAATGGACAAGTAAATGTTTTTACAAACTTGGTTGTCTTAACATCCTGTGAATTCACCACTTTTCAGAGCCCAGAGTGGTCCAGGATGCAGGCAAGGAGGCAGTTGGAGTCCTGAGGTAGGGCTATCAACCTGGTTTCTGCCACACCAGCAGAAGGCCATATTACATCTTGTCTATCACAAAGACAACCAACCAGGTGGGACCAGAAGGGTGGGGCTAGTACAAGGTCTGGCCTAGAGAGACAGCAAGGGTGAAGCTTACTGTGGGTCTTGATACCAATTGCAGTAGCAGGCAATGTTGACACAGTCATTTCATCATGAAGAGAGGGACAGGCTATGTAGATGGGAATGATGCTTGGGCATAGATCCTCTGGTGACTGGATCTTAGCATTCTATATCATAAACCACAAGGTCGGTTTTATTCACACATATATAAACTTACCGGGCTGGTTAAAAAAAAGTTTTTGAATAACCTTGTCAAATAAAAATGTAAACCACCTTTTTTTTTTAGATGCCAGGATAAACTTTATTTTCCTACAAACCATAAGAATGACCAAAACATATAGCACCTCAGTGCTGTTTCTCCACTTTATTAAATCATCATAGTAAATCAGAATTCAAGGGGAAGAGGGTAGAGAGTCAAGAGACGTCATCAGTGGAGCTGTGTGCTTTCCTGGGCATGGCTGCCTCTGTGGAGTATGTCCTGGCACACACACACACACACACACACACACACATGCACACACACGGAAAGGTGGGCTAGATGTGAAGGTTTCTACCACCTAAGAATGAACTTAGATGTGCAGCCTCAGGAAAATTAAATAAAAAGAGACAGCAAAATAAGAATCAAATGACAGCTATAACTTAATTTACCATATTTATCAAATTTCCCCCCTATTTACATATTGTAGACCTAAAAATATAAGAAAACATTCACTTAATGTGTATGTCATACAGAGATATTGAGTGCAACTATAACGATGGTCGTTTCACGTTGAATTTCCCTTCAGATGTGGACATCTGCCTTCTGTAGATAAAAACTAACACAGCTACATATAAGACATCACAGTAAGTTTTAAAGGATTCACCAAATCTCCACTTGATGCAAAGATAACAGGTCAGTGGCACCCAGGTGGTGACACCTGAGAAAGCTCAGGAAGACTGGATTTGCATGGCTCTCTGAATCTGCATGATCTCTTGTTTATAAGGCTAAGGGTCCTAATCAATCAACCCACATCACAAAGTCAAGGGTCCCTTCCACTCTATGGCTCTTAAAAGCTGCAGGTGTGACAGCTGAAGACACTGTGACAGTCACTTACCTGGCTAAGTTTCTTTCCTTCTGTCTGCTCAAGGATTGACTACTTTTAAAAAGTTATTCTGTGGAGCTATAATTTTTTTTAAGTATAAATCTTGATCAATGATATGATAAACTTCAGTTCACTCTGGATGGAAATCCAGAAATCATCATGCAGAGAAATGAGGGAATTGCCCAGGCCCAGTGTGAGGCCAGCAAATCTTATCACATTCTGGGCCAATTAGGGACACTCATGTTTACTGATGGCTGACCTACTAATACTAATGTGATGAGTCAGCGCTGTGACTCAGGAGGGTCTCTACCAGATGAGTAACCCTCAGCAATTTTGCTAAAAGGCATTTATTACAAAAACACAATATTTACTTTTCTAACTGAAAAAAAAAAAATTGTCATTTCAATTTTCCACCCCAAATAACAAAAATGACCAAGTTCATGTGATTGCAAGCAAACATGGTTGCCAGAGTCCTTGCTTCCCACCCCACCTCTAAACCAAAGCTATTACTGAGAACAGTGGACTAAAAGGAAAAAAAAAATTCTCTAGTCACAAAACTGCTGGCTGTCATCTGGGGTCACAGGGTTGTTAAAATCATTAGGGATTACATGAAGGTTGAGTTATATGCTACCTACAATTGAATTTCCCACTCCAAGGTCAGAAGCACTGGTTCATGGAGGCAAAATGAAATCATGGAGCAGAGGTCCAAGGGAGTTAAATATGACTTCCAGGAGCTGGGGATGTTCCTCAGTGGCAGAGTGCTTGCCTAGCATGCACAAGGTCCTGGGTTCTGTCATCAACACCATTAAAAAAAAAAAAAAGATTTCCAAATTCTTCTACTACAGCCAGGAATTCTGCAACAGAGATTTCTAGAGCCTGAGATAAAATGTTCTGTGGGAAGTTATTTGCTGCCAGAATGCTATGGGGGACTCAGGACCCCGGGAACAGGTATGTGCTTCTCTACAGGAAAAAAGTCTGGGTACTTTGTAAACATGAAACCAAGCATGTCAATAACAGTCACCAGCCTGAGCAACACTGGCCAAACTCTGCTGACCAGAAAGCTCACATCACTTAAAGAAAAGGAAAGGGTGGGAGGGAGAGTGAGTGAGAATAAGAAGCAAGGCATTTACTAGCAGGATAGGAAACACCATGACTTCTAGTCACCCTTTCTTTTGCCATTAAGCCCCCAAGAAGTGAATGTATTGGGCCATTAGCAGCCCTAAAGTGCCGGGGATGTAATTCAGTGCTAGAGCTCTTGCCTAGGAGGCACGAGGCACTGGGATTTAGTCCCTAGAACCGCTCACCCCCCCCCCAAAACAAAACAGCCCAAAGTGATTAAAGCTTACTTCTACTTTGGAATGTCCCCCGTTCTCTTACATTCGGACAACTCTGCCCAATGGTCCTGGGACTCAAACTCTGTCTGCAATCCTCTACAAAGTAGACAGATTCTTCCTAACATTGGAAGTTCCACTTTTCTGATGGGAATGCTATTCTCAGTCCTTTCTCACCTGTCCCAAGAGTGAGTCTGACTCCTGGGTCTGCCACTGTCAGGTATCAGCCAAATCAATCAATGGCTCATGGAAAAAATTGGTTCCTCAGGGAAAGTGGCTGCTCTGATGGGGTGAGCAGCTCAGTGGGCTTCTTTAGGCTGTCAGTGACTAGGCAGGGTAAGATGTATGTATGAGTGTGTGAAGAGCAGAAGGCAGCATGCAGAAGACAGGAAGGGGGGAAGGCGTGTACATGCCTTTTCATGACTGGGGCCAATCATGGCTGCATAGTGCCTACTGCTTTCCTACTCCAAATCAAGGGGCATTGTGCACTGTGAAATGGTCTCATAACAGCAAGAACTGTGTAGTGGGTGATGGCCTCTTAGAGGTAGAGTGGGGAGAGGAGCAAACTTCTAACTCTGAGACTACTCCCAGGGGCTGGACACAGGAAGAAGGCTGTCTTCCCTGTGGACTGATTTCCCTGTTGCTACATGGCAGGGTTCATGCAGAGATGCCCAGCAAGGGAGCTGGGCAAGCCCAGACAGAAGGCAGGATTTTTTGTTTTCTTCCTTTCCTTCCCTCCTTCCTTCTTTTATTTCTCTTCCCTTTGTTCTCTTTTTTTAACATGTCCAAATGGGTAAAAAATATGGATCAAATAAATCTCTTGCTTAAAATCTGCATGACAAGAAGCATTCCCAAGGCCTGTCTTGGCCCTCTTTGAGTAATAGCAAAGAAGGAAAATACAGGTGAAGCTTTGGAAGTATCGGACATTCCAGGGTGTCCACTACCTCACTGTGGCACAAGACACTGGCACTTGCCTTTTGTATGGATGTGGGACTGAGCCTGGGGATTCTTCTTGTCCTACAGGAGCTCTCACAGGATAGGACCTTGTATTTCTAGACTTCTGAGTGTTCTGGGATAGGATCATAATTGTGACCTGGGAGGCCTCTGAGTGGTAAGGAGAATCTTTTCCATGAGTGGACCTCGTGTACCAGGTGGCAAAAGACTTCACAACTGAGAGAAAACTCCTGGGCTAAAGACCCCTGGGAAAGCCAATTTCCATGATGATGAAATTTTTGAGTAAACCATAAATCATAACGTAAGGCAAACTAACAAAATCAATGCAGAAAAAATGCCACAATCCCACAATTGTTTTGTTGCCCTCTGGGAATCCTGCTTGGGTTTATAAATGAGGGCAACCAACTTGGGGAACAGAAACCAACTTCCCTCTGCTCCCTCCCTGAAAGGGAGCAGACAGACACCAGAGCAAACCAGAGACAGTGAGCTTGTCTCTGGTTGTTGGTGACTTTTTCTTTTCTTCTTTGTAAGCTGGAGGCTTGAGAGGTTTTAGGATGAGATGACATAGCCCCACTTGAAAGTTCCACATGAAATAGTTCAGTGGGATCCACTTTGACTTCGGAGATCCAATGATAGGGAAGCTTGCTGAGAGCACTGGCACAGTCGTGGAGTTTCCTGAAGTCTCTGGGTTTGGAGCCAAGGGAAAAGGGCAGGGGAGTCTGGTCTGCCTCCTCCACACCAAGGGGCTCCTTGAGGTCGGCACTCAGGCTGGAGGCCAAGGCCCCTGCAAAGGAAGCAGAGAATGGTCAAGTCATGGAGTTGACCCAAGGGCCACAGATTTAAGGGGGCATTGGTGGCACTCAGAAGAAAGAAAACTTGGTCTCAGGAAGAGGATTGGATGTCCTCCCTGACCTGGTGGTATGCTTGCAAAGTCTTTGCCCTGCGGTTTTCTACAGCATGAATAAAGCTATGAATCTTTTTGAAAATAACTCAGCCTTTCTGGCCAATCCAGAAATAAAGAATGAAGAGAAAAGGCATATGATTACAGAAAAAGAGAGAAAGAGCTAGGAAGAACATTACCCCCAGCCACTGAGAAAAACCATTGAAACTTCATGGAGAGCTTTGTGGATCCCACTGGTGCTATTGGGATCTCTTACATATTGATATTTTACACAATGGGTTACTACCCAATTACTCCCCAAAGGGTATAAGACTAGAGGTCAAGACTAAATTGCTTATTTGAATGAGCCCAGATGAGCATAGAGCCATTTAGCACCGGAGGGAAAACAGAATAAAATTGAAACTTGCGAATGTACCCCTCCCCTTCCCTGGGGGTCGCTCTATATGAGCTCAGAGGAATTCAGGAATGCTTGCTGCAATACCCAGCCACTGTTGCCAGTGGAGTCTAGCCTCCCCTAGGACTGTTCTGCGAATGAGAAGATCATTTCATCACCCTTACCCTCATAATGTATTTTTAAACCCTGTCGTATTATACCCCAAGTTTCCCTGAGTGACTCTGTTTGGAACAAGCTTCAAAAAGCAGGGCTTCTTACATCCTCTCTACATGCTTCACTTCCTCTGGCCTTTGAAATTATTATTATTATTATTATTATTATTATTATTATTATTATTGGCATTTGAAATTCATTTAAGTAGTTTATTTTATTCACAGACAGGATCTTATTTCATCTTCTGACCTTGCCTTACTGTTTCTAGGGAAGAGCTTCTGGAATCAATACTTATAAACATGCTCAGAGCTGTGGAGGCAATCTGCTCCCAAGAATTCTGAAATTCTGCACTTTCATACTCTCCAATGGCAGGGCGCTTTATAGTCACCTTCCTTTTAGACCTAGTGAGGTCAGGCAGACAGAGAAAGCCTGGACCTCCTGCTTACCATTTCCTCTTTAAAAACAGGTTGCTAGGCCTAGGGCTGGGGCTGGGACTGGGGGTGTAGCCCAGTGGTAGAGCACTTGCCTAGCATGCATGAGGTCCTGGATTCCATCCCCAGCACTGCTAAAACAATGCAAAATAGGTTGCTTTGGACAAAAGCAGCACAGATAGACATTCATCCACAACAGAGACATGATTGGCAAAGGCATCTCTCCACCTCTTGTTGCTGGTGGTGGGCAGGAGCATTTAATTCAGGGGTGAGGGGGAAGCAGGGGGAAACAAACCTGATTTAATCCCAGATAATCTACCACCTTGCGATACTACCCCACCTACTACCATAATCAGATCAGTTGGGATAAGGAAGCAAAAGGCATAATTAAAACAAAAAACCAACCGAGTAAATGACAGATACAAAGTGATGTTCAAAGATATTAAGCAACGAAGTGCATCTTGGCTAATTCTGGGTTAGAAGGCAAACATTCTAGCCCCTCTTTCCCACCCTCCATCCAGGGAGAAGGGGAAGGGCTATGAAGATGAACAGAGTAACCAATACACCAGTCATCTGTCTTACTGAGTGAGCCTGAATGAGCAGCATGAGGTTCTGCAGCAAGGGCCCCATACATCCAACAGCAGGGACCCTATCACCCAGGGGTAGAGGGCAAAGCCACATCCGGAGTTGGGCCAGACCCAGTGCCACTGTGCCCCGTGCATGCCTCCAGTCCTCAGCTTGTTGCTGGTGCGTCCTCAGTCTGCGATGGCTCCTATGTGCCTGCTGCACTCCCTGATGGATGGGGAGGTGGCAGCTGCGGAGAAGCAGGCGGGCCACAAAAGAGAAGGCTTCTTTCCTGATAGGATGATTCTACTTGCAAGCTGCTGGCAGAGGCTGCCCTGACTTGGCCTCTTCCCGGTGCTGGAGGCTGGGGGCCTATACAAAGAATACTTGAACCCCACTTCACCTCTGTTGTGGCAGATGCAGGACACCCAAGGAAATGAAGGGCCTCGAGACTATAAACCTTCGCACCAAATCCCCCTGTTGGGAGGGGACTGTATAACCCTCCTATGTCCCCTCTCTACTGAACACCTGGGCTGTCAGGCTCCTAATGCTTCTGGGAGCTGACATAAGTGAGCCCAGTTTGGGACAATACTGGAACTAGGCCAAAGCCTTGACTGAGAAGAAGAGAACAGGCAGCTGGGCTGGAGGTCGGCTCTCTGTGGTGGTGTTATGCATCTGGCCTGCAGGGATGACGGCCCTGCCTGGTAGAGGGGATTCGAATTTTGGATAAACCAATAAATCCAGACTCTAACCTTGCACTTCCATAGGTACTGAGACAAACTGGCTGGCTTCTGTGCCACGCATTCCACCATGGGTGATGTGGCTAATCAAGGACAGTTCACTCATTTGCTTTCTCCTTTGATTGGCATTACCATGGTCACTATCAGCCCCTCTCCTGCCTATGAGCCATTACAGCCCAGGCCACACCACAGAGGGCTTTTAGCTGATGCCAAGCAGCTTCTGTTCAGTCCATTAGAATGTCCTCAGAAGGGCCTCGACCCCAGACCCAGGACAGAAAGGTAAGGCTGAGAGGTCACACCTGCTTCAGCAGGCTTGCCCTCTAGGTCCTAGACTGTGGATGGGTTCTTCACCCTCTGTGCTCCAACAGCTTTTGTCTGCTTCGCCTCCCCCTGCTGTTCCATTCAGCAGCCTAGTCCACAACCAGCCTTTCCTGCCTGGAGGCCTCCATTGAGGCAAGCGGTCAAAGGCTGGCCTAGCACGTGCCACATCTTATCTGCCCATCTCAAGATCCTGCTCCTTAGGCTCAGGCAACAAAAAAGGGGGCGGCCCCTGCACCCATTGTCTTCCTGTAGCCCCACACACAAAAGGGTGGGTGACAAAGACATTTTCCAGGATGGCAGGTGTTGGTGTCAGATTCCACCCAGAGTGCACCGGCAGAAGAAAGGCAGGGGAGGCTGGGCTTCCCCGGGCAGCACAGACATGCAGGGGCAGGAGAGCAGGCAGGGTCCCTTGGGTGGGTGGCAGGAGGCACCAAGGCCAAGGCCCAGGTAAGCAAGTGGGCATGCAGCAGTGTTAGGGATGGACGGGGCCTGTTAGTCAATTTACACCCCCCTCCCCAAAAGCAGGGTAGATGGGCAAACCCACTGAATTGTCAGTCTTACCTTGCTCAAATATTGTAATGAGACCTTTACGTATTTTAATCTGAAGGGAAAGAGCATAAAGTCAAATGAATATATGCATGGCACCCCCATGGCTCCAACTTGATAATTACACAGTGCTAATAATACACATATTCCCGAGTTGCCTGAGTATTCTTGAAGACTTGCAGATCATTAAGACTTGAAAATTCTACTTGATGGGACAAAATACTAGCTGTTATCGCACTTACAAATGGGGAATGAAAGAGACATTAGAACTCCAACAATTTATGAAGCAGACCTTGGTAGGAGCTCTTTACTTTTCCTGGTGCACAACCTTTCCTGACTGATTTGGTTTAAAATACAATCAAAAGTTTTTAAGACAAGCATTGAATTCAATGAATGACCTGAAAAAAAAAAATTGCAATCCCCCAGGTGTGCAAGTTTACATGACTCCAAGTTTCATTTTACAGGTTTCTGGGCTGTGTAGTGTATTAATTCAGTCCTGGTGTCACCTCAGGGAGTAAGCATGCAGCATGCTGTGTAGAGGAAGGCTCTGGAAGGAGACCCTGCAGTAGTGAAACTGGACCACAAGCTCGTGCTCACCCAGAGAGAAGCATGTTTTCGGCTGCCATGATGAACAGAGGGAGGATCTTAGCCTTTCCATGCCTGTGGTGCGTCCCCATCACCCACCCCCATTCTACACCAGACCAATTCCTATGTGGGTTTTCCCTAGCAAATGCACCCTCTTTCTGCATCAGACAGTACCTTCTCACCCCCACCCCTCACAACTCTCCTGAATTCAGTGTCACAGACCACCATGGAAACTGGACAAAGGACATTTATCAGTAACACAGACCATTGTGTTCATGGCCACAGTTGTAAAACAAGGATTTTTCTGCTGGCCCCATCTGCAAAGGTTGGCACAGTAACCAGGGCCAGTTCTAAGGGAGTTCAGAATGCCATTGGAAGAAGGACCACTGACATTCTCTTAGCTGGGTCTCTCTAAAGGAAATGTGCATGTCAACAAAGACACATTTTCCAATCTATTTATGAATATTCACACTCACCCCCCAAAAGAAAATTAAGTGGGATTATGAATTTTTAGATTAATGTCTGATCCTGAATGACCCAGTAGCATTTTCTGTTCTACTGGTTTGATTCTAACCACCCTAATGCTGCTCTTTCTTGACATGTGGGCATGAGACGTTTTGGGCTTGTGTTGATTGTTCGTAATACACTAGTATCCTCTGGATAATGTAATTATCTAGATTTCCCATTTTCTCCAGTTTACTGTGCGTGGAACCCCATTTTCTCTCATGGAGAATGGCAAGCACAGAGCATCTCTGCATGGTTCTTCCTTGAGTTGAGGAGGCTCAAAGCTTTTCAGAGCACCATGCTACTGACTCTCTCCCATGTGAGCAAAGGCTGTCTTTATGAAGGGGCTCCTTGATCTCACTCCCCTGCAGCCCCCTTGGCCCTGGTTATGCCGTGCACATGGGTCCCTGATTGGTGGAAACCAAGAAAGCAGATGGCATGCTAACAATGGAGGACTTGTTTGTAATTGCTGATGAGGACTGGTTTGCTCCTCTCCTGAGTGTCCCCAGACGCAGCCTGGCATGGTGTGCCTGACCACAAAGAATGTCTTAGTAACCGCCAATCCATGATTGAGTTAAGGAGATGCAAAGACAGGGGCAATTGTGGGCTGTCTTGATTATTCCATAGGGCTCAAATGTCACCTGGGCTTGACATGCAGGCAGTGCTCCTCAAGGTGAGGTCCTAGTCGCTGGCATAGAGGAGTAGACTGTCAGATTCCTGGTATATCCCCAGGGGTCAACATATGGCATCAACTACCCTGCACATGACTGAAAAGCACCAGGAGAGAACACTGAGCTTGATAAGGAGGGAAGAGACTGGGAGGCATATGATGCCTGGGAAGATGGGGCAGGGACACACAGCAAAATCATTTCATCCTTTCATCAACTGAGTACCACGTATGTGTCAGGTATCTTTCTAGGCTTTAGGATATAGCAGTGAACAAAGTGAACAAAGATGGTGGAGGAGGTATATCATGCTAACTGGGCAACAGCGCCCCTTGTGGGTAAAAAAAACCTTACTCTACATAAAGCACAGTTTCTGTCATATTGCAGGAAAGGGGACAATTTTGGAAATAAAAACATCTTAGAAGGCTCTGTAGTGGGTTATAATGGGAAAAAAACTTGAGAGACTTTGTTTGGATTATAGAGTTAATTTGCATCTTGAATATGAGGTTATTCTTACAAATTTGTGGTGATAAGAATAGGGAGTCAGTCCCACTCATATGTAGGAGCAGTTGAGTAAGACTCTTGGGAGAGAGCCCTTAACTCAGATTGGCCCCGCTGTGGCCAACCAATGGCTCAGACATAGAGTTTGAGCCTGGATAACTCAGAAGTCAGTTTCAAAGAAAGTTGGTTGTTGTTTTTTTTTTTTTTTTTTTTTTGTCTCTAGTAACTTTGATGCTCCGGATATCAGCAAGAATTTTAAAAATACAGGACAGGACAAGCCTGGTTGGAGATTTGTTGTGTTTTCGACAGCTCAGCCTAGCAGAGGCTTTTAGAGTATCAGTGAGTCTTTTCATGGCATGTTTGCTCCAGCTGGACTCACTGGGATAGCAAAAGAGCAAGGGTTTGAAGCAAGCTTCTTATCTCTGAGGAAAGCCTGCCATCCAGAACTGCCACCTGGGATAACACTGGGCAGGGTCAGACAAGAAAAGTGGCTGCCTCTCCCCGGATCCTTGTTACTGAGCAGTCAGTGTGGAAAATGATTAACTGGCTCAAGATAATTAGTAAAGAGAATGATTTTGAGAGCTGGCATGAATGAGGGAGAGAAATAGTGGACTAGGGTTCCAGCTTTCAGCAAGTGCTAAATATCCTACCAGCGGGAAGGCAGACAGAGCGGGAGATCAGAGAGCTGTCTGGGTTATTCAGACAGAGCCCCTGGAATGGCTCTGAAGAAGGGAACAGGTGCAGCCAGTGGATGGGGTAAGCCTACACATGCAACTCAACACTGGCAACTCAAGACCAGTGGGAATTAGCCAGCCTAATTAACATCTCCAAATGGCCCAAGGATGGCTTCCAGTATTTCCAATCCAACAGCAGTGGCTGTGTCCTGGCCTCCAACCTGGCTCTGAGCTTGGCTTCCTCTGTTTGGTCGTTGGTCTTGCCCATCAACTTTGATTCTGAAGCAGAAAGCTAGGACAGCTGGACCAACAGGAAGGGAGGGAGGAAGAGAGCACACATAACACACATTGTGCACCTGCCTATGTATGAGCACCTGTGCGGGGACTCAACAAGCAGGTGGGATTTCATGAAAAGAGTTTCCTTGCATTTTTTTCTCTTTCCTTCCTCCAACCATAGCGTACTTTTAGGAGCTATAGCTAAGTTAAATTATACATTTAAAATTAATATCTTGGTGCCACCTTTCTTTTTAGGCCATGATGGAGAAAAGTTTCAGGATGCTCTTGATATCTCACAGAACAGAAATACTCAGATTTCAGTTGCATCTTAGCCATGGGGAGGCTGTTCGTCTTATCAGACTGAATCTACATCAGAGAGCTGCAAACCAGTACACATGTATCCACAGCAGCAATATTCCTAACAGTTCCAAAGTGACAACAGCTCAGATGTCCATCAACCAATGATTGGACAATGGAAAACCCTTAGGCAATAAAAAGAAAGAACCGATACATGCTGTAACATGAATGAACTTTGAAAATATGCTAGGTAAAAGAAGCTGGTCACCGAAGACAGTATATTATATGATTCCATACATATGGAATGCCCAGAATATGCAGATCCATGGAAACAGAAAGTGAATTAGTGGTTGCATATGGCTGGGGAGTAGGTGAGAGAAAAAAAAGATTGACTATGAGTGGATTTTACTAATTTTTTAAGGGAGGTAAAAATGTCCTAGAATTATATTGTGGTGATAGTTGTGGGTATACTAAAATATATCTTGTGAATACTAAAAATAGTGAAGTGTACATTTTAGATGGATGGATTTCATGGTATGTGAATTATCTCTCAATAAAACTTCTTTTTTTCCTGTGCTGGGGGTGGAATTCAGATCCTTGCATATGCAAACACAGTATGACTGAGCTACATCTCCAACCCAACAACTATTTTAAAAAATGGCAAAAATAAGATAGAAGGTCTGATCAGTATTACCATTCCTCCCATTACAAAAGTAAATCAGAAATGGCTCTAAGATTTAGGGGGGGAAAATGTGCTCAGGGAAGCAGGGGAAGAAGGGCAGCAATACAGCTTCATAATTGCCACCAATACATCTCTGGCTAGGCCCTCTGCAAACTTCCCCCACCCTCAAAGCAAAGGGGCCTCTCTGCAGGCGACATGCTGCTCTTTGGTGACTTATTGTCCCCATCAGGCTATCCCTAAGGTGGCCTCTAATTTGAATTCATCTATCTTAAAAGCACTCAGAGGAGGTTGGGGTTGTGGGGTGGAGAGATAGTATGACTTGTCCCAGGAAGTGACTGAATTATGTGTCCCACTCAAGACTATTTTTAAAATTCCTAATAATCAGCAGCTGGAGAAAATATAGCAGTGAGTCTATGGAGATTTGTAGGAGGATAGTGAGTTCTAGAATGCTGTTTTACTGATAAAAACAGTCCTCTTGGCACTGGGATTGTAGCTCAGTGGTAGAAAGTACACTGAGCATGCAGGAAGCCCTGGATTCAAATCCCTAGTACCAAACTGGTCCTGTTGTCTTCAAACACCAAGGAAGCTGTTTGGGGCTACAATTAAGATATTTTCTATGCGTTCTTCCTGCACTGCTCCATTTGAATTCTAGAGTAGTCAATACTTCAGCCAACTGTCCATTACATTTCTCAGTTATCTATGCCAAGTGGGTGTGCATTCGCCACTGTACAAACTATCCAGGCCTATAAAATAGTCTTTTATGCCTTTGGGGAGAACATTTTGCTTTTGCTACAAAAGAAGCATTCCTCCCCATCACCCTACTGTTTGCTTCTATGGGTTTGTTCCCATAGTAGGCACCAGAAGGCAGGGGGGCCTGCAGGGTGCAGGCAATGAGTCCAGTAAGGCACAGAAAGACCTAAGCACTGAGTCCTGGTGTTAACATGAACTGATGATAAAAACAACAAACAAACAAACAACAACACCCCAATGCTCCTCCACTGTCCTCCATTGCTTACCTGTCAAAGAGGTAAACCTTGTCTAACTGAGGCAGAGGGTGGGAGAATTATGCAGAAATGGCAAATAGCTACACATACATAAAAAACCATTATAACTCACAGACTATTCTGGAAACCACTTTTTTTTTTTTTTTTTTAAAGAGTGAAACAATTTTGTGGAATTTCACCCTGACATTCTCACTATTCTGGATCACTAGGCCATTTGAAGTCTCTTGAAATAATTGTGTGCCAGGCATAGTTGTCTACACAGTTCTTTGGGTTGGCACATGTATCACAACCACCGGGTCCCATGTGAGCTATGGGGTTTGAAAGCCAGGGCAGGGTATGTGACTGCAGGCCAAAGTTTTCCTGTCTCCTTCACATTTGCCCCACCATGCAAACCCTCCCCTACAAAGAGAAGGTATCACCAAGTTCCTTTCACCTGATAGCCCAGGTCAGGGACTGCAATCTGTGGCACTGGGGCAAAGGGGATATTGCTGAGGGCTTTCCTAGTGTCCACACAAAGAATGTCCAAGAAGAATACCTCTCCCATTGCCATAACATTTGTTCATTAATCACATATGTATCATCTGCCTTCTGTGCGCATATGATGGGAAAATGCCACGATGAGATATCATCTAACTGTCCCTGCCTCCATACTATATTCTCCCCACAAAAGCCAGAGAGGTCCTTTTAAATGAGAGACATCACATTGTTCCACTTCTCCAAAAGCTGGCCATCTCACTAAAATACAGCCAAAATTATTCCCTCCACCTGCAGGGAAGCCATACCAGGATCCTCACTGATCTCCAAATATGCCAGGAAAGCTCCTGCTTCAGGGCCTTTGCATGTGTTCTTGCCTGCCTCTTCCCATATATGGTTCACCTCCTTAGGTCTTTCCTCAAATCTCACCTTGTCAATGAGGTCTTCCCTGACCCCCTATTTTAAAGCTTGCCCCAACTCTCAGGTGGTTTTTCTCAGTAACCCTCCTGAGCTTTCTTTCCTGTTGTCTTGTCCTTCTTGGTACTCATCAGCTCCTAATGGTTCACTGCATCATCTTTCTTCCCTGTCTGGAAGGCACCTCCAAGGAAGGTGGGGCTGCTACCTCCTTTGGCCACTTCCATGCCCTTCATATGAAGCAGTCATGAACATTTACAGAGTGAGCATCTAAAGGCCTTACACTTACGGGATTTGTGAATTTTCTGAACACTGAAGCTGCAGTTCTCACCTACTTAAACTGTAGCAGAGGTACATGTGTCCCTAGGACCCCAGCTGACCCTGGGTATTAATATCTAACTATAGCCTCCACTAGGCCACCAGCTTTGGGTAAGTGGGACAAAGAGCAGTCAGCCTGGTGGCTGCAGATTCCCTCTTCTGGCTTCTTCCCTGTGGTGATATCTTTCTTCTGGGATACTTGCTTCTGATGCTGTTGGATCAGTTAACATCACCCTGGCCAGAAGTGCCTGGCCTTAGACAACTGCATGATCAGATGCTGACTGGAGGGTTCTGGTGTGAACTGCAGCCAGGCTGTTTCTCTTGCCATTTCTCCATGCCCTAGGGACACAGCTAGGGAGCAGGATTCCCCTTATGAGCATGCGCAGCAGGATCTGTCTAAACACAGTCTAGCAGCAACGCCAGGCACTCAACACCTTGTTTTCCCTGAGATTAGGGCTCTGGGGGAGTGAAACTTTCCTGAGTGAGCCCTTGAAGACCCTCAGACAATCTCAGGGATCACACTACTTTGCTCATGAGAAGACAGATTCTGGAAACAATGTGGCCTTACTGTTTCCTATTACAGGTAACAGCTGAGCACTGGTGGGAGCAAGGGCAGCCTTGGTGTGGGGGACGTAGTTAGGTGGAATGTGTGTTTTTTGCATCTGGGATTTTATCATCTCATATTATTGAACTGGTTGGTTTTTCTATTCTTTTTTTGGTACTAGCTAATGTTACTAAGCTTCTTATGAGCCAAGAAATAAATTTTGGTCTTGTTAAGGCTATATATTCTCTCTTCCTTCTTCCTTTTCCTCCTCATTCTTCTTCTTCTCCTCCTCCTCCTCCTTCTTCTCCTTCTTCTTCTTCTCTCTCTCTCTCTCTCTCTCTCTCTCTCTCTCGGGACACTATCATATTTCTCATTTTAAGAGATTTTTTTCCTATAGGTTTTTTTTGGACTTCAAAGGCTAATGAGTAAAAAAGAACTAGCTTTTCTCTCATGCTCCATATAGGTTTATTTTGTGATTATCATCTTTTATCTCTCTGGAAAAGGCTAGTATACAATATTCTTTTTTCTTTCTGCCAGCAGACTTAAATGCCAGTAAGAATACTCCCATTTGGCCTCTGCTTTGGTTTGCTCATTGCTAAATAGAAATTCAAGCAAAATCATTGAGTCTTCCAGGAACCTTCAGTGCTGAGTTTGTACAAGTAGCACCTGCAAGGCCAGAGTGACTCAAGGGCTGCCGGTGGGGTTCACAAAGAATGTGAACCTAGGGTGTCAGAAGCTCTGGGTGCTTCTCAAACTCTCAAGGTTATTTCCAATAAGCTTTAATTAAGACTCATTTCCAAAAACTGTCTCTAAGAAAAATTCTTGGTACCTGCTGGCCATCTCCTGGCAACTGCTACAGCATCCCCTGAGCCGTAATTAGCTGTCAAGCAGGAGGGAGAAGTTGCCTGCGCTTAAAACCCTGTAAGGCCTGAGAAACCGGAACTAACCCATGGCGACATTTCACAGAAAAACATCACCTTCAAGGTTTTTCCAAAAGGACATTGTCAGTGCGATGTCACTACTTCAGAATGATAATGTCAACTCCCTTCTGATTCTGGGAATCTATGCACACTCCCAATCTGAACCCACAAGGGCTCAGGAAGGCAGAGTTTCTCTCTGCTCTTCCCACACTTGCTATCCTCTGCCTTCTTCTTCTTTTCCATGGGTCTTCTCATTCTTAGGCACTGTGGTTCACAGCCAATGTGAAAACTCACATTGGCAAGTTAAAAACTCACTGGCAGGATGCTTAGTAGATATTATACTATACAGGACCAAGTTTTCATTCTCTTCCAGGGTCACAAGGCAGGTGGCATGGCCTCTCTCAGAGGAATCTCAACCCAAATGACTCAGGCCATTGGCTGATGATACCTTTTTTTTACTTGTAGTCATAGTGTGTAGCTAACTAACCTGGTTTATTAATAAATAGCTATCTGCTATTATCAAAAGTATCAGATTTTCTATAATAAGACTTCTTTCTCCACAAGGGAAGGGGAGATATAGGGCCTGCCCAAGGTCTCTAGAGCCTTCTGTGTCCCCTCAAGTACCCTACAGTCTTGCTCAGTGGCAGCAGCCAAGTAAAGGGAAGGCCAATTAAGAGATAGTAATGTGATAGGCAGCAATACCATTTTCTAACAGATAAAATGGAAAGAAATGTTTGCCTCATCTCTGTCTCCCAGAAATGACACTGAAAACAGTAAAACAGTTTTAAAAGGACAAAGGAATGAATAAGCATGAAGCAAAATGTGGTACTAAGGAGGCCATCAAGAATTCTCTTTAAAACCCTCAATACCATCTCAAATTAAGTTTCAGTTATTCAAAACTGCATTATCCAGTCTGTGGATTAACTAGGCTCCTGGTTTCTTCTGATTTCTCCACACCCAGTTTTGACCATATTGCTTATCACTGGCCTACTATCTCTAGGAGACTGGAAAGGGAGGGGACAGAGGAAACATAATTACAGGTGTTTGTTCTGCATCTTGCATCAGGCCCAACACATCTGTGGTCTAGAGACACACCTGTACCACTTAAAGCAACAGCCTGCCTCCTTTCTAGTTAATTCCCGTTGGATGATAAAATAAATTCCATGTATCATTCTCTAAAGAATTCATAGTACATTAAGGATAGAAGACACACACATGGGATAAACACATATGCTCAGAAAAAATAAGACAGAAGGACATATACTTCTTATGATGGGGTTACACATATCTGTTATTGAAAATATTAAATTTAAAAGGACAATAATTTCCATGTGTAGCTAGAGCTGAGCAGCACTGGGTTTGGACGATGGCATTAAGAGTAGTTAAACTTTATATCAGTGCTTTGTCACTTTTTTCAAGAATACAAATAAATTAAAAAGAAAAAATTAAGGGTTGGGGTTGTGGCTCAGTGGCAGAGAGCTTGCCTCACATATGTGACACTCTGGGATGACCCTCAGCACCACATAAAAATAAATAAAACAAAATAAAGATATCAAAAATATTAGTAAAAAAAAAGAAAAAATTAAGAAAAAAGTAAATGGGGTCAGAATTGAACTTTCTATGTGGAAAGGAAGATTTGGGCTGGGCCAGAAGGGATTGTTGGGGTGGAGGAAATGCCTGGGGGGAGCAGTTAGTTGTCTGCAGGATGGGTGGCAACACTGGCTAGCCTGCTGAGGTATGGAGAGAGGTGCAAGTTCTTGAATAGAAGTGAAGTAAGACAACTCGCATTTAAGAAAAATGTGTGGGTCATCTGAATGGGAGTTTTAAAATTAATTCTGGCCTTTATTATTAATAAAAAGCTAGCAGACATGGCTCAGATTGTGGGACTGTCACCACAGGGTGGGCACTGGACTAGCATTTTCATGCATAGGATAGGGAGGTGAGGGTCAGGTTGTCTCTACTTCCAATGTGCCCAAGAGCTTTGGTTGTTCCTTCATGGCTTGTTCTTCAGCTTAGTCCAAAATTAACATAAACGAGTTGAACCTGAAGTTTCCTGAAGTCCCTTCTAACTCCATATTCTATGATGTTCTTTCAAGGAGTCAGCAAAGTTATGATAGAGCTCAACATATAAGAGACATGGTAGGTGCTATCAATCAAAACCTTATAAAGACCATTTTAGTAGGAGGCATGGAGGGAGATGGAGAGGAGGGGAATGAATACTGAAAGAATCTGTAATAGGACCACCTTTCAATGAATGGAGAAAATATTTTTTTGCAATTAGGGTTAGGGTTTACCTTGTCTGTTTCTGGAAGCTACTTTGATTATTAACTGCCCAGTGAAAGAGTCAACAAAATCTTCCTGTCAGGATCTGCATGCAGATGGATAAGCCTGCAATACCTCTCACAGGTAACCACAGGACATGGTATGAAGGACTCAGCAAGAGAAAGATGATACAGCTTTACTCCTAGGGACAGAGGCCTGTGAGTCACACAACTAGTTCATGCAGCATCTCCATCCCAGATTCACTCTGGGGTCAATGTGTGATAAGAGTGTTTTGTCTCCAGCTTTGTGAGTAGATTTTATTGGCCACCAAGCAAGACACAATGGCACCAGGCTGTCTTCTTGTAAAGTTTCTGTGAATTTCCTGTAACGATTTTGTTGTGGAAAAGAATTACAAAAGTATGTTCTATGAGGTATATGAACATAATAATCTCTTCCAAGAGGGATTTTCATGCCATTGTGAGAAAGAGAAAAGTTTGCAGTTTGGGGCTATGGTAGGAGTGGTAGTAGCATCCTAAGAATGACAGTGATTTATCTTGTTTTAAACTCCAAATAGGACCTTCATGAAAGTGCCAGAATTGGATAGAGCAGAGTGAGGCACTTCCTCTCACTTATTCTAAGTCCTGGAGCCTTTATAATTCAGTCTATCATGAAGGAGGAAGCATTAGTGACCATGTCTTAGCAAAATCAAATGCTGTGTTTATGAGGGCTAACAAATAAACAAAGACCTGTGCTCCCTCTGCTGGCCCTCTATAGCAATATTGAAGTAGAAAGGAACCATAACCAGCATTGGCATCTTCAGCAAATGCAAGTCAATCAGGGTACAATGGGAACAACTCTCATTTAACTTGATTTTGCATATTGTTTGGGAAAAATCCATCTTTACAAACTCCTGATTGGGGTGCTTGGAACTGCTTAAAACTAGACATTAAATTAGACATACCTATAGTCCTTGACTACAAAATTGCTAGCTATGACTATAATAGTGATTTGGGGATTATCAACAGAGACAAGTGGATTCCTCCCAGATTTTAAAGTTCAGACACAATCTCTAAAGTGGTTCAGGAAAAAAAACATCGCAAGTCCAAGCAAAAGTTTCTTTTCTCTTTTGATTTTATAGGAGGAGCTTCTAAAAGCTAAAGATTTACACTATTTATATCCTTTTTGATAATGTCAAACATTAGACTGGATTCTCCAACTCATTAGCATGCAGAAGAATGACCTCATGGTGAACAGATGCACTTGGCTGTGAGCTGCAGTGATTACATCAGTCCCTCCCCAGCACTCGAGGGTGCCCATTTCAGTTAACCCTTTACATACCTCTCTGATAGCCCCCTTCTTTGGTAACATGCTTGAAAACATGTTACCTTGTAGGCACATGGGTTACATGCATATAAACATGTATGCATAAAACATATACACGTTAATTGCAACAAATATTTTAACGCTGGTTAAAATATTAACCATTTTATTAATTATATTAATAAAACAGTTAATATTGTAACACTGGTTTATTACTGGTCAATAAGGGAAGGCAAACCACAAGCTAGGTAAAAAGTTGTTCAAATACATATTGTGTAATGGGTAATTGACAGAAAGAAGCAAGGTAGTTTTAAAACAACATTTTCTTATTTGGAAAATGAACATATTCTTTTTTTCTTAAAGCCCTTTGACAAAGCTAAGCACTTATGTATCAGTCCTGCATCCCTAGCTGCAGTTGACAGGGCATCGTGCATGGACAGCACTTCCTTTGGCCACCCACTCCCCAGGGCTCTTTGAGTAGATGAGTAACAGCACCTAGGCAGGAAGCTCTGAAAACAGAAGGCATTTCCCAACAGTGGCATCTCTGGGCACAGCATACCTCTTTCACCACAGATTCAAAGGCTGATATGGGGCCTTTCCTCTAGCAGTGGGGGCTGCATGCTATGTATGACAAATACAGTGTGGAATAAATATACTATTCAGGTGACTCTCCCTCTTCCTTAAGGATAAAGGTCGTTGTTATGAGTATACAAAACAAAACAAAAACCTAGGAGCCCCTAATTCCTCAGACTGTGCAGATGCATGTGAGCAGAAGCCCAAGGCCTGCTTTGATGACAATGATGGCCAGAGATGGTCTGATTGGGTCCTAAGTGCACTGTGGGAGCTTAAGCGGCTCAGGGTCGATTTTTCCAGTTGGCTTGTTGCTTGGAAGGGCAGACTTCACCTCAATTTCTTAAACTGAGCTGGCTGGCTCATCTGGGTTTGACTGTACTTGTCCCATGGGAAAAACAAAAACAAAAACAAAAAGAACGCTGTGAATAAACAAAAGACATTTTCATCTGTAAAAGTACGAAGAGATGGGGATAAGAATTCCTCAAAAGCAAAGCTGGTGTGTAAATGAGAAGAGGATGGGGTTCTGAGAACCTGCGTGTCTGTAGTGCTGACATGTTACACCCTCACTGTACCACCCCCACCCACAGTTCAAATCATTTCTCCTTTCTTCTTAATCATTTAAGGTTAGATACATAGAGTGTTAAAAGAGAACATTATGCTCAGACTTAAAATCATACTGAAGGATAGATGTGATACATGTATAAAAGATTTTATCATTCAACACTGAATTCCCTAAACCATGAACGTTATGAAATGTAATACTGATGTTAATCTGACAAGACGAGGAAGTAGCATCTGTTTTGATATCTGGCATTGGATTTCACGTTCCTTTTGTAAAAGTTCCAATCCCTACCCTCGCATGCCGTTGGAATCTCCTCTGGTAGGGAACTTTATAAAGAATTAATCTTTTTAAGTCCATTAACAATTCTTTCTAAGTAGATGTCATAAAAACTCAAAATATTCCTAGGGTCTCACTTAAGTTGAATTGGTTTAAATAATTATGAAATTTTGGGAAAAGGTCAAATTAATTTACACAGAGGTTAAAATATACATAGAAAATAAAGCCCATCATAATGTTTTGATAACATCTAATCTGCAATCTTAAGAATATAACAGTCAAAGAATGTAAACATGTAGTTATTTGAATTTTTCCTTTAATTTTTAGAAATGAAATGCTTTCTTGAGAGTTTATTTTTTGGGGAAAAAAATCCTGCACTGAAAAATCAAGTCCCAATATCTCATAAAAATTGGGAAAAGCTTAAAGTGATCTTTAAAAAATTAGCTTGCTACAGATCCTTCGTGTTCTTCCAGCAATAAGTTAGAAAAAATTTTAAACCTCTAGCCAGACTGGGTATGAAATCTTCATTTCCATTGAAACAGATTTTTTTTTTTTCATAGATAGAATGTTGGCAGAGTGTATAAAAGAATTCAATTCACAGCTGTTCTACTTTTTTAATGTAAGAAACATTAATCAAAGCTTTAAGTTATAAGCTTTTCTCATGTTGTTTAGTATTCCAGTTCAACAAAGATCAATAGAGGCCATCCCAGTGTTTCTTGACGCCTCACCAGGAAGCAGAGGCGTGATTATGTAAATCGCTGCTCCCGCACCTCTGCCAGCTTGCTTATCTTCCCAAGCCTTCTGCCTGCTGCTCCTGGCTCCCCGTGCAAGCGCGTGCCTCTCCCTCTTATCTCCCAACAAAGCTCCGAGAGGCAAGGATTGAAGCCAGCGATGTTAAACAATGATGCATGGCTGATTTTATTTGTAAGTGATTTATTTCACCGAATTTAATTTTTTTCACTTTGTGTGTAAGATATTTGTTAACAAGTCAGAATAGGAGAAGTGAGGGAGTGTTCAGAGACAATTGACACAGGTTAGAAATCTATTAAGCACTCTCACGGGTTGTGTTGAAATCCGTGGAAGATGATGGAAGCCTTGCATGGAGGGTTTCAACATGCAATCACTAAATATCCTATTTACTCTCTGAAAGGCAATTAATCTGTAACTACATGCAGAAATTTACAAGTAATAATATTAGTCTTTGAAAAAAATCCTTACAGTAATCATATCATCTGGTTAAGTGGCAGTGCACATATTTTTTTTCAAACTGGAAATGTAAAAAGAGTAAGTGCCTAGAAATAAGGAAATCTATGGCAATGTTTGCAATTTGCCAGTGGCCTAATACATGAAAATGATTGTAAGCTAGTTTCTAAATGGTTTCCACACCAGGTGCTGCTCCAGTCAGCGGCTTGTCCACATGACACCGACCACTCCAGAGAGAAGTGTGCTCGCTGCACTCTGTAATGATGGGCCTGGGGACGCTGTCCTTCCATGTCTCCTGCATTAATCCCTGACCCTAGTATCTCGGCAGCATAATCCCCATTTAGCATTAGTAGCAACGGCTTCAACTGTGAGGAACTCTTTTTTGATAAGTAAGCACTGATTCGGGCATCGCTTTTAAACAACATGTTCCCGGCTCAGCAAGAAACCCACACTCCTGAATGAACCAGAGCACATTACTGAGAAAAAGTTCATTAACCTTGCTAGATTCGGGGGTTAACAGGATAGCTGAAGAAAGGAATGGAGTGAACAGCTCGGATACAAAACAAATTAAAATGAATGTCATCATTCCTTTTGATATTCATTAGTTGATTCAGAGGGAGAATGCTCTTCTTAAATTTGCAAGCATTTATCTGTGAAAAACAGGTGTACATCTGCTACTCGAATGCGTCTTACGCGTGTGAGAGGAGAATAATGTAGACACTCACCCGTTCCACTGAGGGAGTAGCTGGGAGAGGGAGAAAAGACTTGAGCTGCGAAATCCTCAAATGTCATGACTTCTCGGTGGTTCTGAATTATTGCTTCCAGATACAGCGCTCTCTCTTCATAGCTGAAGTAATCAGTTAAGGAGACAAATGCATTTGCAAAACAACATGCAGAGCAGTGACAGTCTACTTTGTTTTAAATGCACTTATGCAACTTTGCTGTTTGTGTGTAAAGAACAGTATTTTGCAATCTCTTTAGCATTTTGTCAGAAAATTAAATATTCGTCATAATTAGTAAGATTTGGATTTTAACACCTAAGTTTCTCTTAGATTTTAAATGCATTAAAAACTAGCTTCACTAAAAAATAGGTAAACCAATGGTTAAAGAATAACATCAAGGCATCAGTAAGACCCATTTAAGCAAACAAAAACAAGAAACATTGATTGCAATGGCATCTCCTTCTGTTGACAACTGTGTGACAACCCTGGATCTTCATTTCCTATTTGGGTGAATAAAACATTCCTGTGAGATTACTGACATAATGAACCAATACTTCAAGCAAGAACTAGAGATATGAGGGTGAATACATTTTTTTAAAAAATAAGAAAATGCAAGTTGCTGGGAAGAGAAAAGGCCAGAAGGTATACTCTGAAGGGACATCAGAGCCACTAACCAGAATAAACTATAAATATTAGAAAATCAGAACTAATACGCAGGAGAATCTAGCAAATAGTGCACAATGCAATTGAGGAAAAAAAAAAACTATTGCCTTTTAATTAAAACTGCAGTCTGGAACACACAGCATTCAAATGTGTAATCAAAAACCAGTCACCAATAAAACTTATAAGCGTAACACGCCGAAGCAACTTTCCAGCTGTCTTAATAGGACCCCTGCGTGTGGCAGTCTTTCACAGGGCAGAAAGCAAATCTTCCCCTTTTGTGTGTGGCTTCTGTTTCCTCGGAAGGTGAATCATGCACTTCCAATAACAGGATAACGTCAGAACAATCTGACAATGGATGAAGGCGCCACACGTACGACTTTATGAATTAACACTTGGGGAAGTCGGCATGATGTCTCATTTTCCCCTTCTTTATTATCAATGCAAAAGTTAAAAGATGTGTTTTGGTCATTTTGAAAATTGTGTTAATTCTTCAGGAAATAGGGAATGTGGATCTACATCAGTTTGTAATTTGCAGCTCCAGGAGAGGAAAAAGTAATTTTAGCATTTCTCACTTTACCTTAAAACTACCTTTACAAGATGGCTTCTTGAAAAATGTAATAATTATGCCTTTCCAATTAGCTTTCAATAGAGTCTGTGTTTTAAAATAAGCAAGTACTTTTCTATTTTCTTTTGGTAAAATAGCATGCACATTGATTTCTAAATGCAGATTCTTCTTCTTCCTACTCTTTTACATTCAAGGATGATTCCACACCAAGAGGTGACCAGAGGCATTCTAGAGCTGTGCTGTCTGATACTGTAGCAACGTGTCACATGTGGCTATCTAGATTTAAATTTTAACTAATTAGAAAATAACAACTCAGTTCCTCTGTCCATTCTATTTCAAGCACTCAAAAGCCATATGAGACTAAGGGTTACTATTTGGGGTTTCCCAGAGATAGGACATGCCCTTTATGGAAAGCAATACTAAAATTTCTCTTTAGGCTTATTTTATACAACTTTAAGATAATAATAAAAAAAAAAGAATTAGAAATGAGTTTGAAGAGTTCAAAAATAGACCCTCTGATGATTTATAATCTTTCCTATAGACGGTCACAACAGCCCCAGGCCTGGGCAGCATGAGCCAGAACTAGCTCCACGGCTGTGGGCTGAACTCCTGGTGACTTGCCTTAATGAACAGACTGCCAAACTTCCTCAGCAAGAGGCGCCTGCTTAGACCCAATTCTAGAGGGACCTACTAATGCCATTCACGTCTCATTATGAACACGCTTATTCTGCACAGCACTTGGCTGTCGCCAAGGCTCGGCCCTCCGTGTATGGCCCCAGCAAGCCGCTGGTCTGAGGAACAGCAGGGCGTTAGGCCTGAGTGGCCGTCTGGCGAACAGGCACTCTGACACTAAGCTGGCACGTGCTGGCCCAGCAGGGGCTGAGCGAGGCGTGACAAATTACTCAAAGAGCTGAGCTAAACTTATGGCTGACAACCACCTGAGCCTTCGGACCGCCATGGCCCGCTGTCAACGCTCAATTCATGGCTCCCCCTTTCAGTCCACAGTCTGCTTGTGGGCCTGGGTTAGAGCAGGCACGTCCTTCTAAAGACCTGTCATGCTCTGCCTAGTATCGTCCTGCTGTTTCCTGAAAGGTCCCACTGAGTCCAACACATCCACATACAGTGCTCAGGACAATGGTGAACAAAATAGAAATGCGTGGGCATTTTGCTAAATACTCCATGGAAGGCATATCTGGAAAGTGGCTTGCTATGTTAATCAAACTCACAATCAAACCTACAAAAGGGATGCTGTGTATGATGCCACAGAAATTGACCCCAGACAGCAGCCCATCATTCTCATCCTGGATGACACTATTCAACTGTCATAAGCTTGTCCTTGTCAAGGCTGAGAGATCTGGGCTTCCAGGAGAAAGTCCAGAACTACATTTATAGGGGGCAATAATAAAGTTTTGAGATTTTCTGACTCAATGAATATTTATGGTCTGACTCCTTAACTAAAGCACTATGGAAGACAGAACAAAAAGGTCGTTCCAGAACTGGATACTAGAGGAAGAAGTGTTCACTTAGCAGAAGATTCCAAATCTTACCATTCATGTCCTAGACTGTCACAAGTAGCACATGCTTCTCCAACCCCCTTAATTGAAGTGTTAACAGTTCTAAACTGGGTGTTGTCATTTAGACAAATATCCATTAGGGCTTGGGGTGAGACCAAGACATCATGAAATGCATTTCATTTGTGGCCTAAGCCAGGGCATGTAAACACTATGACAAAGAGAAAACAAATATCATCCTAGTTCTGGCAGCATTTAGAAACAGCCATGAGGCTCATTGATGCCCAAAACCATTTCTTTTAGTAGCCTTAAAAAATGTCATCCTTGGATCTTAACTGAATTTATTAGTAGAACTACTTACTAGTAAGGGTGATTTGGAACCATATCATCTGATTTTTTTTTTAAATCTAACATCTCTAGGGCTTCAGTGTTGGTTGCTTTCTATACGAGAGGGCATCTGTCACTTAGACCTCAAAATACTTATAAAGTCCTCCTCATGTGGAAGATATGTTAAAATGTAAACTCAATATTGAAATAATGCCCACCGGATGAAAGTCAGAGAACTCTGACTGAAAGCGGGTGGCTTAAGAGGCATCTGGTCACAAATCCGGTATGTGTTTCAATGCTAGTCACTGCCCTTTTGTTCTGTAAAAAGTCCAGTAACACATGAAATTTAGTTCTGTCCTGAATCTCATTAAAAGTCACACATAAGTAAGTACTTTAAAAAAATTATTTATTTGTTTTAGTTGTACACAATGCTTTTATTCTTATGTGGTGCTGAGGATTGAACCCGGGCCACGCATGTGCTAGGCGAGCACTCTATGGCTGAGCCACAACCCCAGTCCCAAGTACTTTTTTAAGGAGTAATTTGTCTCCTTGATTACTCAATTTAAATTGAGAACATTCAAATTACTAAGCAGAAATTCTTCTTGGTTTCTGAGTAGTTTTGAATTTCTTTAGTGACCCAATCTGTCCACATTCCCACATAGGGATCTTCTCAATTAGTAATATTCCTCTACTTATATGTCTTCACTGGTTGTATTTTATCAAAAATTTCCAAGAGAAATAGACATGCCCTGCTGAATCTGTGTTGCAAGAGTCTGAGAATCCAAACCCATCCCTCCAATTTTATTTTTAAAAAATATTTATTTATTTGCTTTAGTTGTACACAATGAGTTTATTTTTACGTGGTGCTGAGGATTGAACTCGGGCCGTGCACATGCTAGGCAAGCACTCTACCACTGAGCCACAACCCCAGCCCCCCAATTTTATTTTGATTATTATTTGTTTTAATTTTTTAGAAATGATAGCAACAGCATAACTGTAAGGAAGGAGCTTACATTTTGATTGGTTGCCTAATGTGCAAAATAGGGATACTGATGTGCTATCTAGGCAGCCTGGAGAATTAAAGCTTCTATCTAGGTTCCAGAAGAATAGAGAAGTATGGTGAATCTAGATTGTCTGCTACCTGCCCCACTTAATATGGGTTTATGGATTACAGTCCAGAAAGAATATAGTGGATAAACTAGGGGAACTTCCAGCTGGGTTTTGTTTCAAGCAAACCTCCTTATGCTAGACACTCACGAACTGGGCAAGTCCCATGGCATTCATTTGACAGCCGGAAATGGAAGCTCAAAGAGTTAAAGTGATTTTCAGAGTCACAGTTACTCCGTGGTGGAATCAAGTCCAGAACCCAGGTCTTCTTACCTCTACCGCTCTCATCAAAGTTGTGAATCCTAGCATACACAGGGTTAAGTTCAAGGTTGCAAAGTTGGGAACTAAACTTTTAAATAGGACAATGTAAGCTATAAAAATCAACCTGCAATTTACACTTTGGTACAAAACTACATAACATTTAAGGGGTATCTCTACCCACAGGCCATGCTGATTTCATAAAATACAGAAAAACCAACTATTACTTCATTTTAATTTCTCTTTGCTTATTCAAGCTCTGTGTTGGTTGACTGCTACTTAGCATTGTAACCTTATATATCTTGGAATAACTGTCTTATAGCCAAGAAAAAAGAGAACTGTTTATAAGATGCTATATTGCAAATTGCATTTTCTTTTCAACCTTTCTAATTACTCTTGCTTGTATCTTCTCTTAATTTTCCAAGAGTAGACTTGATAACTCAGTTTGGTAAAGTGGCCTCAAGGGAAGTTTGCCTTACGATATCAGTGTGTGTGTTTTGTACTTATCCCTAATTTTTATTCCTAACTCCTGTAGTTCTTTATTACCAACACAAGCAAGTCTTGAGCTGGCCACCTTCATAACACTGCCTAACCTCTGACTCTATAGCAGTCATCTGCAAAGGAGGAGAAGCCATGTTTCAGAACCAACTGGAAGGACATGGACATGGAAGCATGAGTTCAAGTGATTTACTAGAGTTACCATTATTCCATGTTCGTTTCTGTAAATGACCATAAACTGGGTGGCTTAGAAATTCATTCTCTCACTAGTTCTGAGAAACTAGAAGCTACAAATCTACAGTGCCATGCTCCCTTCACATCAGAGGCTGCAGGGGAGATTCTGATCTTTCTTTTTCCTGTTTTTTTTTTTTTTTTTTTGTACTGGGGATTGAACTCAGGGGCACTCGACTACTGAGCCACACCCCCAGCCCTATTTTGTATTTTATTTGGAGACAAGGTCTCAATGAGTTGCTTACTGCCTCACCATTGCTGAGGCTGGCTTTGAACTTGCAATCCTCCTGTCTCAGCCTCCTGAGATGCAGGATTATAGGCATGTGCCACTGGATCTGTCTTCTGTCTTTTATACGGACACTTGTCATTGGGTTTAGCGCCTGTCTGGACAACCCGGAATGATTTTATCAAGACCCTTAATCTATGCACAGGTCCTACCTAGGGACTAGGATTTGGTCATATTTGGGGGGAGGTCACCATTTAGCCCACTTTACTTCTTGAGGCTTATAAACACTCTCTACAATATTAAGTAGATAAAGTAATGCCTAGAATTTGCTGCTTTGGGCTACAATACTACTAGTATAGTGGTATTATATTATATTACAGGCAAGGCAAATTAGAAGGAGAAGTTATAATTTGAAGTGAAATTATGTGTAGATTACAAAATAAGTGATATAAAACTTTTACAAGAATGTCTGGGCAAACTCTTTGTGACCTTGTAGGGTGAAAAATGTATGAAATAAAACAAAAACATGAACCATAAGGGAGAAGACTAGTACATCTGACCAGATTCACATTAAGAGCTATCCTAAAGAAGTAAAGCTTCAAGGCAATAAGGGGGGAGAGAGCATCTTCAAAACATAGCTGACAAAGGGTTAGTAGCTAGAATATGTAAAGTACTCTTGCGAATCCTGAAGAAAAAGACAATCCACTGGAAAAACTGGCAAAAGATGTAGGCGTTCCCAGAACTAAACTATGAATGATCAAAAAGATACTCCAGGGCTGGAGTTGTGGCTCAGTGGTAGAGCGCTTGCCTAGCATGTGTGAGGCACTGGGTTCGAATCTTAGCACCACATATAAATAAATGCATAAAATAAAGGTCCATCAACATATAAAAATATTTTAAAAAGATACTCTATATGATTAATAATTGGGGCTATCAGAACAATAATGAGATGCAATTTTATATATACCAGATTGGCAAAACATAAAACATGTAATGTCAAAGAGGATATGGGGTACAGGAACTCACAGAACCTATTAGTGGGAAGCAACTGACTCAACTTCTCAGGGAGGCAATTTGGCATTATTCAGGCAAAGGCACGGACAGACTAAAGCTCTGTGGGTCGATAATCTATTTTTTGGTTGTGAACTCTTGCACATGTGTGCTTGTTTAAAAAAGTTATAATTATAGATAGCAAGTTTGTGCTATAGATACCAGCAAAAGGACAAGGGGAAAGAAGATGTTTTTAACTTTCTTGAGAAAAAAGTAGTCACACAGTGGAAAACACTATGAACAGTGAAAAGAAATGAACTATAGGCATGCACATTAATATAGACAAAGCTTAAATGTTCAGGAAAAAAAAAAGCAAGTCACTCAAGAACACACTAATGCAATTCTATTTATATAAATTTTAAAAGCAAGCAGTAGTGAAGAATATTGCCCAGGGCTACATCCATATGCAGAACACCACCAAAGAAGAGCAAGGAAATGATAACCATCTCTGGGCTATGGAGGAGGCAGTACACAGGAGGGTTTTAAATACATTGGTACAAACGGGGAATTAGTTTGGGGACATGTTTTAGCATTCTTTAGCACTTATGTAAATTATGTTTTCTAGTATGTATAAATATTTCATAATAAAAATAAGTGATATGGTGGGAATGGGATGTAGAACTAATCAAATGGATCTTTTCTCATTAGAAAAATGAAATGACCTTCCTTATGTTTGTTTGTTAGGGAGAACAATGATTTTAAAAGTCCATTAGATTTAGAGAAAGTATACAAGAGATGTGCTATTTTTTAGGGCCTTTGTTTCAGAAATAGACCAGAATGGTAGAGCTCCACATTTTTCAAAAAGTCAGAGGAACTCTAGTCAAATGGGATTCAAAGAGCCCAAGTCAAACATAGACACAAATGCCACCCATGGGGGTGGAGGTACTATACTAGAAAAATACACTTTTCTATATAAATTCTTTTTCAAAATAGAGCTACCAGGAACTAACACAGACAAAATGGTGGGCTGGGCTGAATCCGGGAATGGTAGAAATATTACATATATATAGGGTTGTTGGTCAGATTTTCATTGCTGTGACCAAAACACCTGACAAGAACAACTTAAAGAAGGAAAGATTTATTTTGGCCCATGGTTTCAGAGGTCTCAGTCCATGGTTGGCTAGCTCCAAGGCATCATGGTAGGAGGGCATGGCAGGGGGAAGCTTCGCAGCTCAGTCAGAGAGGAGGGAGAAAAGCATGGAAAGAGGGCCCGGGAGAGAGAAAGAAGAAAAGATGGGGTGGGGGGGTGGTCAGGGAACAAGATATAGTTCCCAAGGTAATGTCCCCGTGATGTACTTCCTCCAGCCATGCCCCACCTATCTACAATTACCACCCAGTAGTCCCTTCATATTGTTGATCCATCAAATGGATTACTACACTGATGAGGTGACAGCTTTCTAGATCCAATCATTGACTAAAAAGCCCCATTTCTGTATCTTGATACATTGGGGACCATGCTTATAATACATAAGTTCTGGGGGACATTCCATGTCCAAACCATAATAGACCTATATGTATGATTTCTATACATGGTCCTAGTCTGCTCAGAAAACTTGATCTAAAAGTAACTTTGTCATTTTCAAAAAACAAAACTACCTTCACTCAAATGTTCATTCATTAAAGAAATATGTACTGGGCTGGGAGTGTGGCTCAGTGGTAGAGTGCTTATCCTAGCATACACAAGGCCCTGGGTTCAATCCCCTGCAATTTGGGGGGTGGGGAGGAAAGTATGCTGGATGTCCAGTCAGTCTGTGCTGGTTGGGAGTAGGCATGTAATCCAGGATAAGAAGAGGCCACCCACCCCACCCTCAGCACACCCCCAGGACACTATTTAGAAGACCAGGCCACAGAACAAGGCAAATTGTCTTTATATTGATGCCAGGAAGGAAGAGGGGCACAGCAGGTCAGAGACTTCTCTGAAGAGGTGGCAGAGCAGCAGTTACCCAAGAATGGGGTTGGGTAAGGGTGACAAGAGCACTGCAGGCACAGGGAATGACAGGAGTTGGAAGGGGCTGGACTGTTGTAAGGAGGAGAAGGAAGACTGGAGCTGTGGAGTGCAAGGAGGGTGTTAGGAGGTGCAGGTCAACCATGGGTTGGGTCTGGGTCTGGGTCTGAATGGTTTGAGGCCAGAAAGCAATGAGATATGCGATCTCACTTTAGTATTTAGATGGCACTTGGAAGATGTGCACCACTAAGAAGAGTCTAGAGTAGCCTGAAGGTATGAGGGGGTCAATGCTGACTGGCACCACTATGTTCCACCAATTGTTCAAGCATCTCCATATTCCACACTTACTCTTTGCATATTTCAGAAAATAGACAATAGATATGTTTTGGGCATATGATATACACACATACACACTTTTAGACTATAAAAAGGTAAAGGTTATTACAGATTTGAAATGACCAGGACATCTGAAAATGGGCTTGAACATAATTAGGAAGAATTGTGTGGCACAGAGAGGGTCATGTAGGGTGATGTATTCTGACACAAAAGAAAGGGAAAATCAAGTGTGCATGTGTGCGTGTATGTGTGTGGGTACGCACATGCGCGTGCACACTCACTATGAACAAAGAGTAGAAAAAGAGTTGGGGGAAGGTGATTTGTGTGTATGCATAGAAAGACCTAGAAGGGAGATAGACTGGAGGAAGAGAAGCTAGTGAGAAAGAGGTGGTGCTTTGACGCCCTTTTGTATCCTTAACACTTCCCCTGGCACCTGCCACCTGGTGAGATGCTCCACAGGTGGGTTTGGTTCGCATTTTCTTGCTATAAATAAATGAATGAAAATAAATGAAATTCCATAACGATCAAGACAGGAACAGAGACCATACATTATTTCCATAAAAGTTTTGTCTGTTTTTCAATGTAATGCAAATTTAAATGTGAAGACTGTTTAAGGCCCAAATACATGTTGTTCAATGTAAATGTCACAGCCTGGTGACAGATTTAGAGAATGACTTTACTGAACAATGTAACCATATAAAATGGATGTTTTGGAAAAGGAAATTAAACATGTGAAGGTATAAGATATTAGATTAGGTTTCAAGCCCTAATGATACCCTACTGGAGAGGAAGAGTTCACTACTGCTCAAAAAGAAGAAAATACTCATGTAACTAAGTTTAAGAATAATTCTGAGGAAATGATAAGAGCAAATGGAAATGGGAAAAAATAGATTTTCTTCAGGCTATTAGATTACAGGCTTTTGGAGGTCTACTCTTGTGTCATCATGTCCTTCTGGCATGGAGAACTAATACTCTCCCTCTTAGAATCTCAGATACTCCAAGGGTGCAGTAGACTTGGTCTATATTTTTACTGGAAATGTTCAAACCAGTTCTTCCCAGGGGATTGATTTGTAAAGGAGCACATCCTTAATTATAGCATTTTCCATTTCCATCTTGTCCAATTCTCCCAGTGCACCTCACCTTCTGTAAATCACCAAGCGAGAAAATGCCCCGTGACACTGTCGCTCAAAATCTCACATCAGTAAAAATATAAGTGACAAGAAAATTAATCATTCGGCCTATTTCAAGACTAGTGAAAGTGCTGTCAAATTGGGTGAGAAAAGATTCAACAGTCTACTTCACTGATGAAAACGAGTGAAGAAGTGAGGAATCAATACGAACAATAGAAAACCCGAGAGTTCTGCCACGTTTATGCCAATAACTTGATTTCTGGGAGGAGGGAGTCAATGTCACTTGAACTGTTTCTCTTTCACAGGTTTTTCACTAGTTCTAAAGATATGATCTTGATCTTAATTATAGAGATGACCATTGCTGACATTTTGTTGGCATTTAATATCCACAACTAAATGGAAAACAATGAGAAATGCAGAACCATCTTGAAATGCCTTGAATCCTGTTTGTGGCAAAGCATGAAAAAAGCAGACAATTAAAGAGCAAAATACATGGATTTTAAACTGACTTCATTATCACTGGCTATAAGTGAAAAAAAATTAAATAAATCACATCACAGGTATTATTTAGTGTAATGTAATTTGAATAGAGTTATCTGATATTTACTCTTCAACCACTCTGATCTTGAAAGCAAAAGCCACTTCCCTTTGGTCTGCAGATTAGTTTTTTTTCTAGGTTGATTCTAAGAATAGAATATAGTCATGATGATATTATGTTAGATCATCAGAAAACAAAACTGACAAGAACAACAACAAAAAATCTGTGGCAGATATTCTGGTTATGGTGCTATCAGAATATTCTCAACTGCCACCCAGGAACAACCTGACTGGGCCCAGGCATGGCAGAAGTAAATTTTGTGGTCCAAAGAATTTGCTCCAGGTTCAATAGATTTTCTTGATTTTTCATAATATCTGAAAGTAATTCTTGGAGAAATAGTTCATTTTCATGATGTGTATAAATCTTGAGCTATATTTAAGGTTTTTCTTCTGTGCTTTAAAAGTAATAAAAATAGACATATCTAGAAGGAGAAAATTATATATCTATAAAAATAATTATAAATGGCTTAAAGGCATCTGAATTTTCCAGGAAGATATTCATCTTAACACCAAATTATCAACAAGAAAAACTCCAAGAAAAGTTAGGGGTTTACCGAATGAGAGTGACCTACAAAAAAAGGAAATGAGGAAAAAGGCTCATGTGAAGGTTGCTAAATGAACTTCCTGGCCTATTCATACAGTTGGAGTGGGTACATTGGGTGTTCCTGTACACCTGAGGGATAAATATCACTGCTAACCCGCACCTGAAACTCAATACACACTACAGACCTATCAGAGCTAAAAAGTAATGCTGCAATCATAGAAACTTAACTGGAAATTTGGGGGAATTCTAATAACATAAAGCTCCCCCATGATCCAAAGTAGCAAAACTATGCTTGCCACTTCATATTAAAGCCACTGATTTCTGGCTATTAAAAACAGTACCTGATGCAAATTACTTGCTTAGGCAGAAGCCACACAGTGTGGACATGGAGGTTGAGCCACCACTTGGGATGGCACTGTAAGATGTCTTTAGGGCTGCTCGGGCTATAGGCATAGTCTACCTGTCAACACACATTGGCTCTGCGCAAACTCCAAGGGTCACATGAGCATGGGGACACTGGAATCATTAATGTCATGATTGGGAAAGTGATTTTGAGCAGCTGGAGGGCAAAAATACATCTTTAACTTCTTTACATGTGTCTCAACATTTGCTTCAATGTTTGGGAAAAAACAAAACCAACAACCAGGAAGTACTTAAGTACTTAAATATTGTGGTAGGAATATTTTTTTTTTCCAGTGCTGCAGATGGAACCCAGGGCCTGCACATGTTGGGCAACTGCTCTACCATTGGGCGGTAACCCCACCCTTTATGGAGGGAAATTTTGTTGTTTTGCTGTCAAGGGTGGTCATGAAAATTCCCAGGGGTTGCTGAAATGACTTTGATTTCATAGCACATTCAACTGTGCTATTTTACACCCCCTGCTCATTTTAATTCTGTGAAAAGAAAGAAAAAAAAAGATACACATGTAGTGCATTAATTTGCTTTGATGAAATACTAGCTATGTGACTGGAGATGCCATTGCAGTGATTTTCAATGAAAAGAGTAGAGAAACCATCTACTTCCTGAGGAGTCCCCAGCAGAAGCACTCTGGGTTGAGGATATCATAAGGTGGCCATGCATTCCTGTGACACTCCTGATTGGTGGTGAGTAAGGTAAATTGTCTATCATGATACGAGGGGAAGGCAAAGAAAAATCCATGGTGGGGTCTCTCATGGTCTTTTTATAGAGGATGAAATTGAAGGGCACATTAAACATGACAAAACTGAACTGAGGTGTTTTGTTTTAGGTCCCTCAGATGGAACCAGAAACTTGACTTGTGAGTCCCAGCTTCAGCCACAGCCCTCCCTCTTGAGATCAGAGTTCCCTCCAAAAGAAGAGACCAGGGAACACCACCACCAACAGAGGCCAAGTTCTACCCACTCAGGTTTTTGTGGGAATTGGAGGAGGAAATGAAAGCCTCTCCCTCCAACTCCAATCAAGACACTATCATTCAACGAATTCAGAGGAAAGAAAGTTGATGATGTTTAGAAAGATTTCTCTGCCTAAAACCTACATAAACCTGAATGCTTGCATCTCAAGTAAGTGTCTTTGATTTTTACCACACAGTGACCCTGTGGGTCAGAGTAAGGATAAGAGTGACAGTTTCACTAAATTGCCTCACTGTGGCTGTTTGTAAGGTGAGGGTCTTTGCAGTATGGTGGCACATCAAGCCCTTTCATCCTGCACATACCAGTGCAGAGGCTTCTTCCCCTGTACTCATTTCTTCCTTAGCATTCTCCATGACTGGCTTGTCTGTGTGCTGGTGTCCTCCTGCACCCCATATCTGGTGAGGGCTAGTGGGGGATGCTATGTGTGTGCTTCTTGTCCTCCAGTGCCTCTGGGTGTCATCATCATGCACCTGCTATGGTAGCCCCGTGGCTTTCACTTGATATGGGAAGCCTCACACTAGTGACCCCCAAGTGGTTGGTTATAGGGAAGCAATTTTTTATGTGAGCTGTGACTTGATCTGGCTCAGGATGGAAAAAGGGAGGTAAGAAAAAAGGATTGTCTTCCATCTTCTTTCGTACTTGCAGGACATGTCATCAGGTGCAGAGCAGATATTAAGTTTCTTCTGACATTTGTACCACACATTCAATATCTCCTCAACATTTTAGTAGGTCCCTCTGATACCTAAACATTTTCAACTTTAAGAGTAATACAGAAGGAAATAAGGGAACAAGGCTGTTCCACTGGGAACAAAGATCAGAATTAGCACTTTCATGATAATTCATGCTTTCAAAAGAAAATGTCAAATAAAATATGATGAATGTTTAATTTTGATTTTCTATGTCATATTTCTGGGATTATTCTACTTTGCACTTTCATGAAAACTGTCTTTTACATTTTATATGCAAAATTTCCTGTTCAAGATCCCTTTCAATCTGACTAAAATATACCCTTAGAATGTACAAATAACAGAAACTACCTTGAATGCTGTTAAACATAAAATTCCCAACTCATACAACTATCTGGGACTTTCCACATTTAAGGCTTATAGAGTCACTTGATATCATCTTCGTGACTAAAAATATAACTGCAATATTACTTAAAATTATAATCAAATCATTCTCTTGCAAATTAAGACACTAACTCTTGGAAAAATAGCCAAATTAAATTAGGTGTGTCTTTTCTTGATAGATCAAAAGCAGTTCCATTAAGTCAGCAGTTTTTATATTAATGGCATGAGACATGGTCCAGATGAGGAAAATGTCTTTTGGAGCAATTCCGTATTTTATTTAAAGAGAGATGGAGACGTTTCTCACGGTTTATATAGGAAGCAGAGTAGTATTGTAGGTCCCCAGGCCAGAAGATCAGGTCTGATCCCACTATGGCAGTCCCCCACACCAGAAAGCCCAGCTTCATCTTCCCTCCTTATTCCTTATTTCTTCCCATTATTGTGCCTGTCACCCACGAATTCATCATCCATCCTTCGGATATTTACTGAGTGCCTCCTAGATAGACATACTTTTTCCTTCAAATATAAGAAAAGTGCTTCCTTGCTATTAGACCCTCTTCTAAATTCTTGTTCCTACAGAGAGTTATAGTATTTTGGAGGATTCTCAAACACACCATGGTAAGGTTATAATCAGCCTGAGTTCTGTTTGAACTATATCTCAGAATAAAACATAGGCAATCTTTATGAAATAAAACCAATTTATCCAGTGTTGGCATGATGTTCTGCCACTTATGAAGCCCTTTTGTAGCCATGAACTCATCAGACCCTTTGGGAAACCTCAAACCACAGATAAGAAAGCAGAGGTAGAGATGATCTGGAGCCCACCCAGCTAATAATAAGAAGGGCTCAACCCCGAGTCCAGACTGAGTTGTGATGGATGGGTGAGTGAATTTCCCTCAGGTTACAGGTAAGAAGCTTATTCCAAAAAATGTATATGCCCTCAAATGTTGGCCTCTTTATCCTTCCTTACACTTTCAGCTTCATATTTCAAATTTCTTTTTAGTTTAGGAAGTTTAAATGTTCAGTGTTAAATTAATTTACAAATACTATTGCTTCATTTTGACAGAAGAATGAGAATAGACAAACAGGTCCTTCTGTTTCCTTTCAGAAGCAAAGTAGCACAAAATAAATTGGCAATTTTTATAGCTAATTTGGCATAAATGGTGACTTCCTCCTGAATTATTATCTGTCTGACTGATGGAAGAATCCAGAATTTAAAGTAATAAGTTATATTAATTCAATCCTTTCCTTTAAGCATCAGGGTTTGGGAAATTTAAATGAGCTCATTTAAGCAAAAATTACTATGCTTATTTTTGGCCACATTTTGAAGAAAACTAGTACAGAATTTCAAAGTTTTATTGATTGACTATTTTGAATGGACATTTTCAATGAGAAAATGATTTAGTACCATCAGATATGGATTATTAAATCACAACATGTTTTAGCATGTTATGTTAAAGAGAACAACAGAGCCTTTCCTTACAAGATCCATGTGCTTTTGCTCCACAATCAAACACTGAAAGGCAGCAAGAATGGATTGTCATTCTTCAGCTGCTATCTTCTAAGAGTAATAAAGCTTCTGGGAAATCCTTACTTCTAATTATATACCATTTGGTGTTATTAAATTAAAAAAAAAACTTTAGAGGGTAAAATCATCTGTGCAATGACTCTGCATAAAAGAGGGACTAGAAATTCAGGCCTGATGTTTCATGTGCCATCACAGAGAGCAGGGTTAAAATCAAATACTGACTATAGATGCAGGTGCTCACCTTACTCTAACCAAGATACCACCCCAGCGGAACTCAGGCTAATGATAATACAACCTTGCCCTGATATGTTTTAGACCTTCCCCAGTACTATAACATTCAGTAACTGGTTGAGTATCATAGGAGTCAAGACTTAAAAGAGGATTGAGGGAAGAATAATGATGAAGGAGGCACTTGGTAAATATCAGATGGATGGATGGATGAATAAATGGGCGGATGGATGGATAAATGGGTGGGCAGATGGGATGGATGCATAGATTGCTATATGGCTGTAGGCAAGTCATTTGCCCTGCAGAACTCCCATCCCCTCATCTGTTCAAGGGGGTCCTGAGGTGATCTGTAGGACCATGTTGCAGTGAGGGGAACAACGCCATATATATGCTTGTTTTATCACAGCAGCAGCTGTTGCTACTTGTAGTGCTCTAGGTTGCATGGAGCAGCTGAAAAAAGAGAAATAAGGTGTTTGGAGCCCTGGCATCACAGAGCAAAAGGACATGAGGATGGGCTTGAGCCTGTACACTTATTCATCCTGTCTACCTGGCTCTGTAGTCAGGCATCTGGCTTAGATCATTGGCCTTGCCAACAAGAGCAAGGCAGGATGATCATCCCCTTTATGGGTAAAGGTCCCATCACCTCCTTGTCCCAAGGCCTGAATGATTCATCTAATATTTGGGAAATATTTCAGGAGATGTATTTTTCTCTATTAAAAACTGAAAACACAGGGACTAGGCACTAGGACAACAGTCATGTGAAGTCATGAAATTTGAGTCCCCCCACAGTATATTCTAAAACTGATCAAGTATATTGGTAATTTACATTGTAATTGATGTTTCTGACTGCTCTCACCCCACCCCCAATGACTGTGTAGAACTGTCATTTTGAAAATCCCTTTCTATTCCTCTACTGCTTTTACCTTCCTGACTTCCCACATCCATGTGGGATAGCACAGATGGGGTCTCACTGCTTTTCTGAAACATCTTGCATGCATGTCTCTGGGTACAAGTTCTCAGTAGACCCCAATGGTCAAGAAGACTACATGAATGAGAGAATTTTTTTTTTTTTTTTTTTTTTTGGTACTGGGGATTGAACTCAGGGGCACTCGGCCACTGAGCCACATGCCCAGCCCTATTTTGTATTTTATTTCGAGACAGGGTCTCACTGAGTTGCTTAGTGCCTTGCCATTGCTGAGGCTGGGTTTGAACTCATGATTCTCCTGTCTCAGCCTCCTGAGCTGCTGGGATTACAGGCGTTCACCACCATGCTCTACTATGAAAGAACATTTTTAAAAATACCTTTACATATCCCTCAATCAGTGGTAATTATTTTTTGAATTTTTATTTATTTATTTATTTTGGTACCGGGGATTGAACTCAGGGGCACTCAACCCCTGAGCCACATCCCCAGCCCTTTTTTGTATTTTATTAGAGACAGGGTCTCACTGAGTTGCTAAGTGCCTCGCCATTACTGAGGCTGGCTTTGAACTCGTGATCCTCCTGCCTCAGCCTACCAAGTGCTGGGATAACAGGAGTGTGCCCACTGCGCCCAGCTTATTTTTTGAGTTTATGAAAGACATAAAAGACATGTAACTCATGGCCCCTATCTGAAGTAGGTTTCTGGGTTGTGCTTATAAATAAACTAGGCATTGAGGGAAGGGAGCTATCTTTAACATTTGGGGGAGTTGGAGGGCTTTGTGGAGTGTGAATCTGAGACTGAGTGGAATCTACACAGGAATAATGAGGCATTTCCCAAGAAGCCATGCCCAAAGAAGTAGGGGAACATGAGACACCCTAATAAGAAGGACTGAGAGGCACAAGAGTCTAGACCAACACTCGTACTGGGAGTTAGCATGGAGGATCCTGAGAAGAAACACTAGACTGACAGGCAAGAAAGAACGGGAGGTGTGACTTGGTGAAGGTGTCTTCACAGAAAACCCTGGAAATAGTCTTGGGTGATACCTCTGGGTGGAGAAATCATCCAGACAGGCAGAGGACATTTCAAAGACCAGACAATGCAGAGAAAATGAAAATTTAATCATGCACCATACTTTATAATTTCTAAAATTTTAGGTACAATTTGTAAACTGGTTGTAAGTTACTATAAAATTATCCTTGAGACTGAGGGATGGAAACATGCAAAACAAATTATGACTTCAGATAATAATAAGTACCATATAATGCAAAATTGCTGAAACAATAGATTTTAAATGTTCTTTCCACGAAGAAACAACAGGTATGCAAGGAGGTGGATATGCTAATTAGCCTGATTTACTCATTCTACGATGTAAACATGTATAACATTACATTATACCCCATAAGTGTATGCAATTGTTATTTGCCAATTAAAAGAAAAATTAAAAATGATGTAAGCATTTTTTTATTCTGATTCTCAAAGTGAGCACATGTTGCCATGTCACGAATGTCCTGGAGAGAGAATGTGTGCACCTCTGGATGCAGCAGTGCTTTCTAGAATAGACCTGTGTCCTGTGTGTTACAGCTACATGAAGTTCAAATAAAGGCTACATATTTAATGAGAAATATCTGCTAATATGACTTGCATAGATTTAATAAGAGCAATACATGAGGTTCACATCCTTCAACTTGCAGCTAATGATAAATTGTATTTAGATCATTGAAATACTAATTTCTTTTTTCAGTGCTGGGGATCAAACTAAGGTCCTTGTGAACTGTAGGGAAATCATAAGTCTTTTTTTTTTTTTTTTTTTTTTTTTTTTTTTTAAAGCAGTCGGTGAGAGAAATCCCAGGGGCTGTGAAAAAGGAACCACTGAGCTAGAGGGTTAGTGACTGATCTCACTGTGAGAATTCAGCAGGAGAGCAAGCCACATTTTCTGTGATGATCGAACCACTACAGAATATAATACCTGGGTCAATTTTCTACAGAGATGGGTCCTAGGATGTGATTGTCTTATTGAGTCTGTTGATGAGCAACTGCTAGGACTCTCCTTTGGTGATTATAATTAGCTGACTGTTACAAGCCAGGTGAGCACCATGGGTTAAGTAACTGGGAGAAAGGTCAAGTTACCAGGCACTGGTACCCCAGCTTGGTGACAATGCTAATCTTACTAAAGGTGAGTACATACATGCTCATTTCAGTTGTCACCCAATGAGGTTTAACTTAAATGTTTTGGAGGATAAATAAAAGGTACCTACCTGGATTAAAAAAAAAAAAATCACTTAATGCCATCTAATTTCCTTGAGTAGGAGAGAATTAAAAAAAAAAAAAAAAGCCACATCATTTCCTTAGAAAATAGCTAGGTAAAGTTGACCATTTAAAAAAGAGGAGGCACAAGCCGGGCGCGGTGGCACACGCCTGTAATCCCAGCACTTTGGGAGGCTGAGGCAGGAGGATCGTGAGTTCAAAGCCAGCCTCAGCAATGGCGAGGCACTTAGCAACTCAGTGAGACCCTGTCTCTAAATAAAATACAAAAAAGGGCTGGGGATGTGGCCCAGTGGTCGAGTGCCCCTGAGTTCAATCCCTGGTACCAAAAAAAAAAAAAAAAAGAGGAGGCACAGACTAGTTCAACATGGGGAAAGCAGATTCTGCCACATAACACATACATAGGAAAGCAAAGAATTAAAAAAAAAAAATTGAAATGATTTATTTTGAAAGAACAAATTCTATTCTCTCTCCGAAATGTCTTGTCTCTGAATTTTTATGTTATTTTTATTTTTAATTTGCTGGCCTCTTCTTTTTGCCAGGGAGTCACAGTGAACGTTAAACGCCTGAGTTCCTGCAATTGTCCATCTTTGAACTGACCATGTGAGAGCACATCTTCTCTGTTCAGCTCATCGCCCCCAGGCCAAAGGTACATCTCTGCTCCAGCTGTCTGGAGGTACCTATCTGGCTTGTTTATGTGCCCCAGCACCTCTTAAGTAAAATTTGACCACTCTAAAAAGTCTCAACTCATGCAAACTGAGTGACAATCCATTCTGCCATTTCATTTCATGCCATGAAAACAAACATCTATAACATTTCTAGCCATTTGTCCATCTGTCTGTAGCTGCCTGCTGCTGCCGCTTACAGCTATGATGCCACAGGAGAAAATTCAGAGGCAGGATGGAAATGAAAAAGTTCTTTTATTCTTCTCTTTTCTAACTTCTCTCTCGGCTCCAACAACCTCTCGAACTCCAACCACAACTCCAACTCTCCTCTAACTCCAACCACACAGCCACTAACCCTCACCTGGTTAAATACATTTTGCTTTAACAAGGACAAGTGCTTACAGCTCGAGCTTACAGGTGCGTCACACAGTGTTCACGGGCATAAAAAGATTCTTAGATGAATGTATGAATATCAGGTGAAACTCGAACATCTTTTATGGCTCTCAGCTAACTGCAATCTTAGCTATCTCCTTAATTAGGGCTCCTACATCTGTCCATAGGCATATTTACCAATCCTACTACAGGCTAATCAATGGGGCACGAAGATTTTCTTTTATGATTTTCAGAAAACCTGACAAAGAAGGTATTACACTTCTTACATTACAACTGAAGAAACTAAGGCTCCGAGAGGTTAAAGATTAGCTCAAATACAAACCAACACTGGCAATTTCATATGGTTCTAGAGTCCCAGAAGGGGACTGGAGAGGGATATCTAACTTCCACAAAATGCTTGGGACCAGAAGTGTCCCAGAGTTTGGAGGTTTCAAAATTTTGTAATATGTGCATAGCCTTTTACTGGTTAAACATCCCTAATCAAAATATCCAAATCTAAAAGGCATAAGATTTTGAGCATCATTCAAGAAATTTCAGATTTCAGAGCATTTAGGATTTTGTACTTTTGGATTAGGGATGCTCAACCTGTATACTGAAAGAGGAAGGACATCTAAATCTAGCTGGGAAAAGGTGGAGGACTTGGAGAAGTTGGGGCCATGCACAGGAGACTGTCTCCAGAGGCTGGGTGTCTCTGAGAAATGAGGACTAAGCCTTCCAATGTAAGCAATAAATACAAACTCAATTTTAAAAATGCAGTACTTTTCTGTAAAGCTGCACTAACAGTTTGACTTATCTCACAAAGTTCAAATGCTTTCATATGAAGTCTAACAACTGCAAAGATTCATGAACAGCCCTCACTTAAAGCAAGTTCTTTAATTTTGTAATTAATGCATTCTCTATTAAATCTAGTCAGCAACATGAACCCAGAGGACTACAGGGACAAAGTCACTTGATAAATATCTGGATGTATCTTTTGAGAATGAAGACAATATTTATGAAGTCTTTGGACTGGCACTTCTACTTTATCAAATAATAGGCAAATGCTACAATATTTTTCAAATGCAGTACGTATCCATGAAACTCTGAAATTTTTTACAACAGAAGGTAGGTCAAATAGAGAAGAAAAATTCTATAATGTATATTTTAAACAGCAAAGCAAAGTACACTTAGTAAAGGTTGAGATACATTTTTGGGGTTTTTTTTTTGCACCAAAATGCACTTGGTTTTAATCATAGCTTCTTGGGTATGATGACATAGAGTTGTAAAATATCTACAGTGGGGAAGAGAGGGAAGAGAGAAGAGGGATGGTGATGGTCTGCGTGTGTCCATGACTTGGTGTCCATTTGGAGTCTGAACAAAGCTCCTAGTAAACTAATTTAGCCAGGTCAGTTTGTTAAGAAGACAGTATGTATAAGCAAAGTGAAACAAAAATAAGGCAAATTTTAAGAAACACAGTTAGCATCCACCAAACAAGTGACTCATAGCCAACACACTGGCCTCTCGGGATCAGAAGTGCCGGCAGCTTCTCTCAGTGAGGGTCCTGGGGAAGATGCTGAGCTCAAGCCCACAGTCAGCAGCTAAACCTGAGATTTTAAGATCATAGGTCAAGTAAGCATCCCTAATCTGAAAACAAAAAATCTGAAATGCTCCACAATCTGAAACTTTCTGAGTGTTCATATGATGCCACAAGTAGAAAATTACACAATTTCAAGCTTTGTTTTATTCACAAAATTATTAAAAATATTGTGGAGGGCTGGGGATGTAGCTCAGTATCAGAGTGTTTGCCTGGCGTGCATGGCTTTGGGTTTGATCTCCAGCATCACTAAATAAATAAATGGGTAAAACTGATGTATATAAAATAGAAATAAATTTTGTGTTTGGACTTGGGGCCCATCCCCAAGATATCTCATTACATATAGGCAAATATTCCAAAATCTAAAACAAATCTGAAATCAGAAATGCTTCCAGTCCCAAGCATTTCAGATGACGGACAGTCAACTTGTATTAAGTTCAAAGCCGGAGTAGATGGAAGAAGTTTTAAAAACATCTTTAAAACAAGGGGAAACGTTCTCATTCTCTTCTGAGTTAAGTTGTACCCTAATGAATGGCTGAGGGTGAGTCACCAACATACTGACACTAAAGCAAGGACAGGCCACCCATGTAGCTAAATGCCCGGAAGTGAAGACAAAGGCAGAAAGGATCATGTCCTTGATGGGAAGTGGTGGTTTCAAAACTGTTTGCCATCGCCTTTATCTATATGGGGCTACAGGGTTATATTCAATTTCCTTTTACAGAGAGGCATGCAGAGTGAACTTAGGAGAAATAACTTATTATTTATATTAATACTTATTATTAAATAATAATAATAAGTATTTATGTAAATATATGTATTAATATTAATACATTTAATATTAATACATTAAAAATTTATGTAAAATAATAAGTATTTATGTAAATACTTATTATTATTCTTAGGTGTTCTACCCTATGCCCTGAAGCAGACACATGAAATCTGAGGGAGATAGCTCTGATGTGGAATCTTCCCCTACAGTTCCAGACTTTGTCATAACTGGTAAACACCATAGCCCAGTTTCCTCACAGAAGGCCCCGCAAAGCCACCTTTGGTATTTTGTGTTGGTGGCAAAGCCACCTTTGGTATTTTGTGTTGGTGACAAATCCCTTGAAAGCTGTTGGGAGCCTCCTGGCCCTTGACTCAGCCCTGGATGAGTGGAGTCAGCATGTGAGACAATAGGAAGGACAGATGAGTCCTGTGGAGTCATGAAATGAAGTTCCACCAGAGGCAGAGGTGACACCTTGTAAGCTTAGCATGTCCACACTTCTGAGCTGACACTGAGTATATACCTCTGCTAGATGTTGGGGGAAGAGTGGAGGAGGCAAGGAAGGTATAATAGCTCCTGCTTTCAAGGTCACCATGTTTTGGGGAGAAAATATACACAAATGCAGAGCAAAAAAGAAAGGATAGTAAAGAATGAAAGTAAGGAAGAATAAATGTAAGTTTGTTTAATTATATCTAAGGGAGAAGAATAGGAAATTGGGTGGGGGGGTGGTTATCCACTACTAACAAGTTGGCTGGTACCCAGAGCTCAGAATTCTCCCTTTTAGCAAAGTTCTTGGGCTGTTCTCGGAAGGCCACCCCAGAGTCCCAGTGTAGTAACAGAGGTAGCTCTGCTCTCTTCACTAAGAAAACTTGGGGCCTAATGTGGGGACATGTCTGTGGACCTTCCCACAGGCAGGAACTGTACCTCATCATCTTTCCAGAGATTGCTCTGGCTTGAACTCACACGGACAAGAATCAAGATTGTCTGCGTGCAAGATTAGTAGTAAAAGCTCTTGGAGATTTCTTGTTTCAAATTCTGTTTAAATGAACAATCCCAGAAATACTGCAGCTGTTGAAGACTTAAAGTGGAGTGAATTATGTATAAGGTTGAATCATCAAAATTCCTGATTTTTTGAGCTGTAAAAGTAGCAATTTCATACAGTCTAACCTAGTATCAGAGTCATGGATTACTTTGAAAAGCCCACTGGGCCCCAGATGTTTTTTCCACAGCATCTGTCTGGGGCCACAGCATCACTGGCAGGCATTCTCCCTTCTCTCCCAAGCCATGGGCCACACACTCACCAGTAGACAAGCCTCCAGGGCTTCTAGAACCTGTCAAATATAATTCCACCCACATCTGGGTGCAGTGGCTCACGCCTGTTATTCCAGTAACTCGGGAGGCGGAGGCAGGAGGATTGCAGGTTCAAGGGTAAATTCAGCAACTTAGACCTTGTTTCAAAAAAAAAAAAAAAAAAAAAAGTAAGCCGGCATGGTGGCGCATGCCTGTAATCCCAGCATTTGGGAGGCTGAGGCAGGAGGATCGCGAGTTCAAAGCCAGCCTCAGCAATGGCGAGGCACTTAGCAACTCAGTGAGACCCTGTCTCTAATAAAATACAAAAAAGGACTGGGGATGTGGCCCAGTGGTCGAGTGCCCCGGAGCTTAATCCCCAGTACCACACACAAAAAAAAAAATAAAATAAAATAAAAAATTAAAAAAAAAATAAATAAATAAATAAAAATAAAGTGGGGGGGGGGGGAGTGGGGATGTATCTCAGTGGTAGAGTACTGCTTAGCATGTGTGAGGCCCTGAGTTGAATCCCAACACTAAAAAACAAAACAAAAAAAACAAAACAAATTCTACCTAGGACCTCAAAAGCTACTGAAGTCCTTGGCACTTCCACGTCCCAACTAAATAGCTCGTGACATTTACAGATGGGTTTGTATGAATTTTCTGAAAGGACCTCAGTCTATTTGTAAATACCACCTCTACCAAGCAAAACAATTTAATAATGTAAATGTAAATCTTTCCTTGCTTGAAGGTGTTATTTATCTATTCCCTCTTCCAATGCTGTCCTTCAAATGAAGGAAAAACTAAGGGTGGCTGAGAAAGTGTATTCAAGTGCTCAAGTAATGAACTTATAAAGAGGCCGTGTCCCTGCCATGCTGCTGCCCCAGCCACGGCAGGGATATTAAGGTGCATACTAAGCTGAGAACAGCTGTCCAACTTCCCCCAGGGAGGCGAACATTGGGTGGCTCTCAGAGGCTACAATTTGTTGACACTCTTGATTCTCCGGCCTTTAAGTGGGAGGCAGGAGAGTAATCTAAACAGAAACAGGAATAGAGCCCTGGCCTTGCGGTGGTAGGAAGAAGATGGGTCAGACCGTAGGAGGGAGAGAGGCGAGTTACCATTCTGACTGCTCAACGTGTCCTTCTGGACACACTCCAGGGCCATACCTGGCCTGATCATGGAACAAACCTGTGGTCAGTGTGCAGCCTCCCCCTCAGGTTGCCACACTGCATAGCTAGTGTTCCTGGGCTTGCTGATGGGAGACTTAGGGTTCAGATTGCTGTTGGTGGGACTTGGTTATTTCCCTTCCTTCCCTGATTCTGTGGCTGCCTCTGTAAAATGGGCACATTAACACAACCCATTTGTTCATATTTGTATAATAAGTGTATAACTTAATACATGCTAGCTGAATGAATGCTAGCTTTTATTAATTTAAATGGAAGCTTTCCTTCTGTAAATGGGGAAATTAAGTAGACTAGTGACCTTAAACTATCTTGGAGGTCCTAAAGGCCTCTGATAACTTAGGACACATAGGACTCCCCTCCTTTTTACAAGCCACATCTCATTGGTCTGGAGGAAAATCCAGACTAATTCAGAGCCCAATCATTGTCAGCATTGTCAAGACACCATCATCTTGTCCCTCCTACCTGGTCTGCTAGCCTTTACACTCAGCAGCAGGAACCTTTGAGGCAAGATGCTCTTCTTCCCCTTAACCCTTCAATAACTCCCACATCACAGTGGGAGCCAAAGTCTTAGGGTAATAGGTGAGATAGCCAGCCTGCTGTCATCTCTGACCTCAGCTGTGCCTCCCACATGCCACACATGCTCATTGCCCTTCTAGGCCCTCTACTGAGATGCTCTTCTAAGGTCTGCCTCAGAGTGGTTCTTGATTTGGGTCATTTAAGCCCAGTAATCTCTTTAGGATGGCTGACGATCAGAATTCTAGAGGTCCTTGACTCAAATGGTAAGAAGGACATCTTTATTTTCACTACCTGCTAACTGAAATGAAACATTTCTTTCCATTATAGACAACAAACCACAGTGGTATTACCGGTGACTGTCTCCCTCAGAAATCAGAGATACTTTCATAGCACATGATGTTGTTGCTAATGTCTCAAAAGACTGACTCTATTTATCACCACTTCAAAATTGCAGTAGTCTAGTTAATTTTCTCATTTATAGCACCCACAACTAGAGCTGGGTATTTAATACATGAATGTTCATATATTACTACACATGTTTGATTTTAAAAAGTCTTTCACTGTGTGTGAAAATACTTTTGTGTACAACCAGAGACTTGAAAAATTGTGCTCTATATGTGTAATATGAAATGAAATGCATTCTGCCATCATATATAACAAACTAGAATAAATAATTTAATTTAAAAAAAGTCTTTCACTGTAACTGATTCACTTTGTAATCCTTTATTTTCTGCACTTATAAACATTCTGAGATGGGCAGGAGCTCCATAGCACAAAACAGGCTGCCTCCCTTTATTCCTCTGAGTGTCCCTGCTGGCTTCCAGAGTACGCCCCAGGTTAATGCTCAGAAGTGGTGGTACAGCCACTAGTGTCTGCCCATTGGACTGGGGCACTGGTCATGGGGCTGCACAGGTGCCAGCTGTGGAATCTGTCCACCCTCCTTATACCACAGCATTGACTCCAGCCCCATTTTACATAGCCATGGAGAGACTGGGCATTGCCTGAGGTCCACACTGGTGAGCAAGATTCTGATCCAGGTATATAGCTGCAGATCCTGAATCATGAGACAGCGTCAAGGTGGTTGTTGCCAGTAAATCTCTCGAGTTTGAGTAAAAAGGAAAAAAAATATGGAATTTTAAGCTAGGAGATTAAAAAGGGTAAAAGTGTGGAATACACACACACACACACACTTTTTTTTTCAACAACCAAATTCATATGTATGTCCTTTGTCCTTGCTTGCAGAGTGCTCATGTAGAATAAAAGCTGAGATACAAATCCTATGGGAAAGAAAGGCATAAGACTGTCTTTGTCTTCAGACTTGTTGTCTCTCCTAAGAGACTGAGGGTCACTTTTCATTGGGAAAAGCCTGACTTGCAGGAGGGGAAGAGGGTGCATTTATGAAGCCACCATCTGCAGCAGGTGTGCACTTACAGTGCTCTTTGTGCACTGTATTTACCATCCCTTTTCTCAGACATGGAAACTGAGGCTAGGAGACATGATCTAGGAGACATGAGTGGCTCATGCCACACTCCCAGTTTATTACTATGTGCCCTGGCTGCCATTTAAAAATATGCTGAGAAATGCTGCAGACCTAAGATTGGTCCTTCCAAGCAATTCTGCTAACGTTTTACAGTTAGGTGCCACCTGAGAGACTAAATACACAACTAGAAACATTTTTCTCATTTCTATATTCCAATGATAGATTCTGACCTGGGCTTGGGTTGGGCAGGGTAGTGGGATGAACCAATGGAAAAGCTACAGGCAGCAGTTAAAGTCTCTCTGAATCAACAGCTACATGCACGGCTTCAAAGCAACACAAAACACGTAATTTAATTTCATAAAAGGATCTTTCTACAGTTTGTTTTTTTCCTCCCAGCCTATTGAAATGTACACACCACAAGGACAAAGTACAAGGCGCTCTTGAGCTGTAATTTTACTTCTGCACATATTTAATGTGCTGCCAGGGATGAAACATTTCATGGTTCCTGTGCTTAGCAAATGAAATAAATCAATGTGTTAAGAGAGAGCCATTTTTTCTTGCTGTTTGGGGGAAGTGCTCTTTACTTTTTTATTAACAGGAATTTAATGAACCATTTCACATTCAAAACCCCTTAGAAAGGTCATAATGCCTATTTCTTAATTAAGTTTTTTAAAGTCAAATAATGCTAATTTTCTTTTATATCTCCACATGAGTAGTAGTAGTGCTTTAAAAATATTACTGAGAATAAACAACACCATGGAGCAAGGACTATTTCAGTTAGTTAAATATAGATGTTTGTAAGGGCTTTATAAAGGGAGATAGAGAAAGAGAAATGACCTGGCCTAGCATTTTAAGTATAATCAAAGAACCAGGGAATTTGGGTTGCCATGGAAGTCAGGCCTAAATAAAGTTTATCATATGGTGCCGACTTGGCATTGTGCTGCAAAACAGGGAGCATAATAAAACTGAGGTGCTTTAAGAAACATTGGTCATTTGGCATTTAGGTTTCTTTTCTTGAATTTCTTTTAAATTTTTATGCTTAAACTTCCCAGCCTGTTATCAAAAAGGCCTAGGTTTTGTAGCTTAACAGAAACAGGTACTTGAAGCTCACTGCTTGCTGTTTCCTTCTTGGGCCAGTCTCATTTTTTTTTCCATCTTAATTGCAGCAGACAGCATCGGAGCTTTGTCAGCTCTACCTGCTCTGAATAGAGGCACTTTTGGCCCCCCTTGTCAAAGACTAGGGAAGAAAGCATGCTCTCTGGTTGGCAGCAGTCTTGGATTCTCGCCCCCGGCCATACTGTGCAATCACACTGTTTATTCCACTGTAACAATCAGACAGCGAGAGCTGAGCACCTGGTACTCCCGGCCTGGGCCTTCCTTGGCAGCTGACGGGCAACCTCCCTGCCAGGTGGTCGCGCTTCAATTACATTAGCTAGCCATTCTAGGGTTAACGAGGACCCACTTTCTTCAGAATGCCCCGGGAAAATCAGTTATTCATAAAAGACAGTATGCCTTTTGTTGATCGCTGAACAATGTTGCTGAATATCCATTAAATTAAATTCTCTTTATTGGACTGAATAATGCAATAGCGATAGCCCCAGTTAGAAGTTTGCATGTTTATTTACCAAATTTCTGAATAATTTATACATGGATCCTGGCTCTTTTTTTCATTTAGTGGCCAAATGCTTCTTCAGAATGGAGGAGTGTAGCTTTGCCTTCATTTTAATATGGGCTAACAATCACTTGCAAATAAAAAACAAAAAGCAGAATTTAGTGAAGTGGTGAGAAAAGGAAATTGTATTTTGATTCAGAATTCACCTTCCAATTTTCTTTGCAAAAGAACTTTCAGATATATTTCTGTGAATTTATATAGATGTTTTTGGGGGGCTATTTCACATGAGCAACTTTTTTTTTCATAACAGAAAACAAAAGAGAAGGAAACTAGAGCAAGTGGGATAGTCGTTAAGTGGGGGAACAGTTGCCATTACTCAGGTACAAGGTGGCCCTGAAGAGGTGAGTTTGCATGGACTTGTGGAGACCTGGGAGTTGAATTTAATAGAGAGCTAGAATGTGTCTCCTTGCCCACAACAACCTCTTTCCCCAGAGGGCTGCTGCTTTCCATGGTCCTCTGCAGCAGGAACCATAATGATGGCAGAGGCAAGCTCAAAGGCACCTGCCCCCCTTCAGTCATCCTCTGCTTCTCTCTCTCAGGTATCAGAGAAGAAGGTTATTGGAGAAGCCCTCCCTCCCTCCTCCTGCTGAACATTTTAGGTTTCCTGTGTTTAGAAGCACAGACCACCCCCAGCCTCAGATACATGGCTGCCAATTTGCATGTCTTAGAAAAGCTGCAAGTGAAAAATCTATGAAAAACATAGGTTTAGAGATATAACAAAGTCATTTAAATACTGTTGTCCTAGGTATTTAGCCCTTACTGTTTGGAAGATGATTTACATTTATTTACTTATACTTAACTAATTTTTCTCACGTTGCTGAGGATCAAATCCAGACCCTTCTACATCTAGGCAAGTGCTCTACCACTAAGTTATATCCTCAGCCGAGGTGATAATTTTAGAAGAGGATCTTTCTTTTTTCTTTCTTTTTTTTTTTTTTTTTTTGGTACCAGGGATTGAACTCAGGGCACTTGACAACTGGGCCACGTCCCCAGCCCTTTTTTGTATTTTATTAGAGACAGGGTCTCACTGAGTTGCTAAGTGCCTCACCATTGCTGAGGCTGGCTTTGAACTCGTGATCCTTCTGCCTCAGCCTCCCAAAGAAGAGGATTTTTTTTTTTTTTTTTAACTTAGAGATAGCATTAACAAAAACTTCACTGAAAAATTAAATTATCCTAAAGTACATGTTAGTTATCACAAAAAACATAAGACAAGCAAGGAAAAAAAAAAAAAGGTCTATTGCATTTGCTTTCATTTACGAAAGAAAAATCTTGTGAATAAATTTAGGGAGAAAGGTATAAACTTTAGTTGATATGCAAATTCAAAACAGTCCTTGAGAACAGTTTTCTGACTTAGGAGCAGTTCAATTGGACGGGTATAAGACATTGAAGAGCTGGGGCTGAAAGAGAGAGCACTAGTCTCCATGTGGAGGTGCTACTTCTGTCTGTTGGCCAAGAGACCCTGGGCAAGTCACTTAACTTCTCTGTGCGTCTCTGTTTCCTCTCTTGCAAGATGGGAAAACAACCCTGCTTTCTAGTGATGAGGAAGTGCATATAAACACTTAAGTACATGGCACACATTATAGGAGCTCTCTAAATCCTATTTTTAAGATGACCAAGAGGTACTTTGTTAGAACATTCTCTACCTTCTTCCTTAAGGCATCTTCACTCTGCTCTGTATCATCTTAGCCTGATTCCAGGTGGGAGCACATATTCAGCTACTCTTGGTCCTTTAATATAACCACTTCATTGATTTCCTCTGCAGTGAAATAGCAAAAGCAAATTAGAACCCAGTGCTAGAGCAAAGCAAGAACTACAGAATAACTCTCTGCCACATTGCTGATGAAATAGTAAGAGTGGATTACAACTGGATATTTGGAAATAAATGTCTTAGTCTTGCTTCCTGATCATTTTTGATAAATGCTTTGGCTTTGCCTTGGCATTTATCTTCCCAAGGCAGGCTGGTATCTGGTCACAATGTACGGTTCTAGAAACATTATCTCTGAATTATAAGATCCACCTTGTACAAGGCTCCCACACAAAAGTATTAGAATGTGCCTATGACAAGCGGACACACTTCTATAGCTCAAAAACAATGCTGACACTTCTGGATGAATAGGCAGAAGGCACATCAAAGGCAGCCTTTTATAGAGAAAAATTGTGTGATGCCCACTTTAATCTCTCTGAAAATCTATGCATGAACTGAACCCAATTTCATTTTTCACATAAATGCTAAGGCTTGATACAAGGACATCTTTTTCTTTGCAGTTAAAAGACAAGGAGACAAAGATATGCTAGCATAGCCTTTGAACTTTTTAAAGCTGTTATCAATGGACTGTGATACTTAACCACTGATACAAGGGCAGAAATTTCACAATAGCTGCATTTAAAGCATTCTCACTAAAACCAGTCATTATTATAGATTAAAGAAATGCATTAATATCCACATTTTCCTTAAAGCTGCATAGTTTTTATACTTTTAACCCTTTGATCAGTTAACAAAGGTTTAAAAAGGTAAGGCTGCAATACCTCAAGGGTTTACAAAATGATGGTGGCATTTGAAGGGGATCACATTTGTTCCTTGGATGAGGAAGGATGCAGAATAAGTCTATTCCAGGGTAGGAATGGGGGCAACAGTCCTCCAGTGAATGGGTGCCTCAGAAATGAGATAACCCTGGTGGTGACTCTTATTATGTTTTTTTTTTGGGGGGGGGATGGGGACTATGAAATGGCATCTCCAGATGGCTTGTGGGCTCCACCTGCCTCCCCTTGTATCTCTAGATCCCTTGTTGAGCCCTGGGTGTACTATTGTGAAGTTGCTGCTGTTTGTTATGCTTCAGCCACCTCAACCTCCCAGTGCCACAAGTTTCCTTCTGCCTGCCAGGCTTCTAGTCTACCCATGACATTTTCATAAAGGGAGTCAGGCTCTGTGGTCAGACTGCCATGCTCCAAGATTCCCAATACCACTCATCTAACTGTGTGCTTCTGAGGAAGTCAGGCCACCTCTCTGGGACTGAGTTTCCTCAAGGCTGAATGGTGATAACAGTAATATATACACAAAGTACTTAGTATAGTGCCTGGCACAAGCTAAGTCCTAGACAAGTACCAGTTACTATAGATCACTACCAGCTCTGGATTAAATCATGGGAGTTCTTGACTCCATCTTCCACAGAGCAGCATCAATCTTTTCTTCATGTTCCTTTAGCATCTATGAATCCTTGCTAAAAGAGATGTTTAATGCTGTGGGCATTCCTGGCTGCACAAGAGAGTCAGCTAGTGATTAATTAGCATTGATGCTGGTCCCCACTCTATGCTAGATGAACCAGGGTCTGTGCAGTGCATCCTAGGCATAGATCACTGTGGTGCTTCCTAATGTGTTGCTACTGTGCAGCGGGGTTGACACTGTGGTTAAGGCATCGCAACACAAACACTTCCCTCAAAGCCCTCTCTCTTGCACAGGGCACAGAATGAGAGGGCAAGGCTATTAGAGGCCTGCAAGCAACAAATGTGTCAGACTTCTTTATCTCAAAAAGGGATGCAAATCCATGGCTTGGGCTTATTTTAATAAAAAAAGTACTGAGTACAGTTGATGATCTGAAAAGATATGTTATGCTTCTCCTGGGACCTGTCTAGACCCCACCTATCACCTGGCTTCCCAGTTTGAGAAGCTCTAATTTGATGTCTGACTATCCCAGAATGCCTGCACTTTATAAGTCATTAAGACAGAAGAGCCCATGTCATCCAAAGGGTTACAGTTAGGATGGCAGAAGGGCAGATAATGGGACAAAGGTATTAGTCACACACTGGCTCTGAATATGTGGGACACTAAATGATACTTACTCTGTTTCTGGAATTGGAAGCAAAGGAGATCTCCCCTGGAACCTGACCCTGGCTTCCAACTCAACTTGTGGCCTTGACTATTCCATATAACCTGGAAAGGGCTGCTTTTTCAAACTCTTGTTTTAAAAGCAAAAAAGACCAATTGACCCACATGCCAAACTAGGCAATCATCACTGTGGCCACTTGTCAAGGATGGGTAAAGGAAACTTGACATTGTAGCCACCAAATAGCACCTCTCTCCACATAGCACCAAAACACTTAGCATAATCTTAAACTGTCAAATAGGCTTTCAAGATTCACTTTTCAGTGTGCTTTTAATTATAAATATATTTAATTGGTATGTCTAACACCTTTTCTATTCTAAGAACCAGCACGTAAAGAAGTATACTCTTACAAAAATAAAAACAAAAAACAACGGAAGATATCTGGCAAATGCCTTGGAAGAAACTTTAACAAGATTTGAACTTGTGTTTTCTAAAAACTACACAAGTGAGAGAGCCAAAAGTAATGCATTCTGGCTGAGTGCAGTGGCTCACGCCTATGCTCCCAGTGGCTCAGGAGGCTGAGGCAGGAGGATCACAAATTCAAAGCCAGCCTCAGCAACTTAGCAAGGTCCTGTCTCAAAATAAAAAATTAAAAGGGCGGGGGATGTGGCTCAGTGATTAAGTGCTCCTGGGTTAAATCCCCAGTACCCTCCCCAGCAAAAAAAAAAAAAAAACACACAAAAAAGTAATGCATTCTGCTAGCATTGAACACTGCACAACTGCTTTGAAAACAATATTTCTAAATGACTGAATTTACATAGCTATTTTCTTGTTTGAGCCAAAAATCTATTCTATTTGAGCATCTTTTTTAAAAAAAAAATCCCTTTAACAGGACTTTCAGTAAAATTTTATATTCCTCCTTGACAACGTGTTATTTCCATAAGTCCAAACCATGACACTTTGGATTTTTAAATAGGTATCTATATTTCTAGTTATTATCTGTGTACTGTTAAAAAGTGACAGTTATAAAACATAAAAATTTGAGATTGTTTTCCTCTTCATTTCTTCATTTTGATGGTTTCACTTAAAGACAAGAAAAATAATTTAGAGAACTGAAAACCCATTCTAAACAAATTATAAATTAGTTAAACATGTGTGGTGGGCTTTTTTTTTTTTTTAAAAAAAGCTTTTAGTAAGAGTAAATTTTCGAACTAGGTTTTGAGATTAATGAGGAGGAAAAATGAGAAGGTGATGGGGGAAGGAGAAGGAAAAGGGTAGATGAAGAGGAGGAGAAAGGGAAGAGGAAAGAAAGAGGGGGAGGAAGAAGAGGGAAACATACAGAAATGATAAGGTGATGAATATAGTAATTACCCTGATTTGATCACTATACATTGCACACATGTATTAAAATATCACACTGTACCCCATAAATATGTACTATTATGTGTTAATTAAAAATAAAAAAAAAAAATAAAAACAAAAGAGGTGAAGGGAGGAGGAGGAAAGCAGCATGAGTACTGGGGAAAACCAGTGTGTTCACCTTTGTAGAGAGATGACACTGCACTGCTTAGCACCAACCATGAGTGATACAAAGCTGACTTGGGCTGCTGCATTTTTAACATGTGTGGCAAACACTCCATTGGTCTAACAGTGCTATTTAAATGATAAAATGACTTACTGAATTTAATTAGCTCCTGCAACTTCAAAATGTGTCTGGGGCCCTGATAGGGTGGGAACATCAGATGACTTCTCTGGAGTGATGAGCGACCAATCTGCTCTGGCTGGCTGTGCAGGAAAACACTTTAAGGTCAGATTCTGCTCTGGAACTAGCAGGCCACCATGGTTCAGCTAAGTTTTAGTTTGATCACCCATTTGTTATGATTCATAACCTACTTAAACTGGTCTCCTCGGTGACTGGCTGGGATAGCATATTAATAATCTCTCTCGTAGATGTTATTTTTTTAAAACAAAAATTACGTTTATAAAGCAAAGATAATTTTTCCCCATTTGTATTTTTCATTACAATAAAATAAAAGTAGTTTTGAGTCCCTTTTTCATGCGTTGGTAAATGGATGGGGCTATACAATGCCCAGCACTGGAATGTGATTAGCTGTCTGGGCTGGTGGCAGTCTGAGAATTGGCTAACCTGGCAGGCGATTCAAAAGTTTCCCAGGTAAAGATGTATTTTATTTGTTAATTGACTTTTAAAGCCCTCATCACAAAAACAGGATTGGAGACAGTGCATATAATGAACAAAAATAACATTCACTGGGCACAATGCCCAGAGAAACCAGCTCAAACACAAGCTAAAGGCTAATGGTCCCAAAGAGGGACCAACATATTCAACATGTGGTTACCTCAAAAGCAAGGGGTTCCAGAGAAGCCTATCAAACACAACCCCAGGGTTCTGGCAGATGTTCTATGTCAAAGCAGTCAAACTTCCTTGCAGCACCCCATACACACAGATTCCTCTGGGTAGAAAATGGAGCCGTGTTCATACCTACCACTCACTTTTGCTATCCAAAATATTAGGGTGAGCATTTTTCCTCTAGGTCAAAAATAGTCAAATAACAGCAATTTTGTGTACTTCAACCTAACATGAAAGAGGGTGTGGAGTTCATCCTGCAATTTGTCTCTAATCTGTTGTCATCATAAATTTATTTTTCTGAGCACCTTCAGAAGGGATGGGGTAGTTCAGCCTTTTGACTACCACATTGGGCCACATCAAGAAGCCTGAAGATCCCTGTCCCATGTCAACCACATCTCCAAGGATTGGTCTCATCCCTGACTATATTCTGTTCTACAGTTTTCAGAGAAAAGAACAAAGAGCATCATTCTCCCTGTCTCAGGCTCCAAGTATTCTTGCAACTCTTTCTTCCTTTTGCTTTTATGCTTACTACACACGGTGTACTTAGCTCAAAACAATTTTAACACCAATTTTCAAATTTATTAACTTTATAATGGTTAAATGTAAAGCCCAAATAATTCTCCCCCCACCAGTTCTGATGGAGTTAGGTAAAACATACTTTTTGAAAAATGAATATTCAGGCACATTTTTTCTCATTATAGTAATAAGACAAGGTGATGAAGAAAGCTGAATACAATATGAATGCGGGACTCCATTTTAGGACAGAAAACAATTCTAGAACTTAAGATTACTTGACAGGTCAGAACAGAGTTAAATCTCAACATTAAATAGTCCTTAAAACAAGGCACATGAGCCAGGCTTAGTGGTGCATGCCTATAATCCCAGCAACTCAGGAGGCTGAGGCAGGAGGATCAAGAGTTCAAAGCCAGCCTCAGCAAAAGCAAGGTGCTAAGCAACTCAGTGAGACTCTTGTCTCTGAATAAAATACAAAATAGGGCTGGGGATGTGGCTCAGTGGTTGCGTTCAATCCCCAGTACCAAAAAAAGAAAAGGCACATGACCCATAAGTATGGGTTTTTAAGAATCAAGATTAAATGAAGCCCAATATTATGTAAGTACAATGCACTAATGAAAATGCAAAAAATAAAAATAAAGATTAAGCACCAAGATTTAAGTTTGTCATAGATGCTTTAAGTAAAGGAACATGGCTAGTTTGATATCTATCATTTGTCATAACATCAAATGTTATCAGGTCTTCAAATAGATCCTACAAAACACCTTTAATTGCAGATTGAATTTTACAACATGCTAGAAATTAAATAGATATTTAATCTTAAAAAATATTTTAGTAGTCATACCATTTTTCAAAACAGGAAATTCACCTGCTACTTCATTACTTTTTTTTTTTTTTTTTTGGTACCAGAATTGAACTCAGGGGCACTCGACCACTGGGCCACATCCCAGCTCTTTCTTGTATTTTATTAGAGACAGGGTCTCACTGAGTTGCTAAGTGCCTGAGGGAGGCTGGCTTTGAACTCGTGATTCTCCTGCCTCAGCCACCCAAGTGCTGGGATGACAGGCATGCACCACTGTGCCCAGCTCATTACTTTTTATTATTATTATTATTTTATTTATTTCCTTTAGTTGTACACAATGCGTTTATTTTATGTGGTGCTGAGGATCGAACCCGGGCTGCGCATGTGCTAGGCCAGCGCTCTACCGCTGAGCCACAACCCCAGCCCCCCAGCTCATTACTTTTAACAGAATCTCAGCTACAAAGTTTTTCAGAGAAGTCTCAAAAATAGATAATGAAAAACAGTAACAGCATTTCTGACATTCTACATTTTTGTGACTTTAATTTCAAAAGGAAAAAATTTCAGAACAAGTATATTCGTAGTGCACTGAAAGGAAATGCAGCTTTTTTTAAAAAAAATAAATTAGTATGTATATAAAATTTATTTTTTAAATTTCATGCTTTACCCTTTGTAGACTGGTATAGTTTAAACTGTATTTATTTTCAAATTTATTAACTTTATAATGGTTAAATGTATATATTCATATATATATATATTTTAGTTGTTAATAGGCCTTATTTTGTTTATTTATATGCAGTGCTGAGACATGAACCCAGTGGAAATGGAGTTTTTAAAGTAAATCTTTAATGTCAGAGAAGAGAAACATCATGAAAATAGATAAAATATTTACTTCCTTGAAAAGTAAAAGTAAAGCTGCCTTGAAGTGAAGACTTAACAGAAGTTCAGTGAGTTCACAATTAGCACCTACCATGGAGGGCTTTCTAGAATCTCAACATGAAAAACCTGGAATGCAAGTCTCATTCAACAACATGAGGAGATAGAGAGCTTTTTACAGGCAAAGAGCACATTATGAAGTTCATTAATTAAACAGTGAGGGTGGAGCAGATGGATGCTACCTACGCTCGAATGACGCTAAATTGGGACAGAGGTTTGCAGTCCTTAATGAGGCTCCATAAAATGAATGATTACATACTGATCGCAAGTAAACAAACCTGGGAGAAGAGCTGGATTATAGGGCAACAAGTCCTGCAACATGGTAACAAGAAAACCAAGGCAAGTGGAAGTATCTAATATGTAGGACACCTGCCTTGGGCCACTGATCCCAGACCATCCTCAGGGCTGGGGAAAACTGTACCAGTCTACAAAGGGTTAAGCATGAAATGAAATGACAGACAGTGGGACACTAGTATGAAAATGCCTGGCTATGGAAGTAAACAGAACTGAAACCTCTTTTGTCACACAGAAAGTATGTTTTGAGAACGAGACACTCAAGTTTCCTTTTATCTTCACAGGAAGATATGCAAAATGTCAGGTATTTAGGCCTTTTAAACTAAAAGGCTTAGCAAAAGCAGCTAACCAGAAGATGTAACATAAAAAAGAGTATTTTCAATTCACATTTTCCCTATCATTAATTAATTCTTTACTTTCCCTGCTATGTCAAACCCTTAATCTTTTTAAATGTTTCAGTCCTAATTAGTTTGTGCTGTGCATGAACTTATGTGTTAAGATATATTTTGAACTCACAGGGGATAAAACAAAATTAATTTGATATTAAAAATTTCCTAAAAATATTTGCTGTTGCCTAGAGCACAACATTTTGAAACTAAGAATACATTTTGTAGAATGATCTACTATGTTCTCCCACTAAGACATAATATAATTTCATTAATAGTAATTGAAAACTTTGGAACAAGAATAGCCAGGGGACACACAGTAGCTACACGCATAGTGCCATTTTAGAAGTCAGCAGTGGTTAATGGCAATCTCCTCTGTCACTTCGGCCTTTAACCCCTGCTATGCCCTGTTATGTTCTAAGATGTTCTTGTTTTGATTCTCATTTCCTTGGCTTTGGTTTTCTCTTTCTCATTACACATGGCCTTTACTATAAGCTCTTTCAAAAAATCTATTTTAGGAAGAGGTAGAGTATAAATAGATTCAACATACACAAATAAACATCTTGCCTTCAAAAACACAGAAATATCATTACGATGAAATTATGTGCTCAACTGATTATCAAGGCAAGACACAATGAGTAATATAAATTAGGTGCTTATTTTGGGCTACATTCTATGATGATATAAGTCACTGAGAATATGCAAGCTTAATGTTTTCACTGCTTTTTAACTTGAAAACTACATGTATTTAGGTATAAGGGATGCAGAAATGGTACCAAAATGGGAATATTTTCCATTAGAATTTACCCTAGTTTTGTTTTTGTCTTTAGGCCATACGAAGAGGGTTTAAAGGCTAGGATCCTTTGGTAACAGTACTGACAGAACATGCTAAAATCAAGTGAAATTGCTTCATTTTCTCTGAGCTATGTCATCTCGATGACTTCCTGTACTTTAGGCAAAACTGGGGACAAGTGAGGAACAGCAGGAGACCTTTCAGCTAAGTTGGCCTGGGCTTCCTACTAAGCCTCACCCAGGCTATGGGCCCCAGGTCAAGTCTTGCTTTCTAGATTCATTATCTCCCTCTGTAGAACAGAGGTAACACAGTCCCATTCTACAGGGTTGTCTCTGAGAGAGGGCATAATGGTCCAGTGGCCCTCATCCTGTGTGCCTTTGGTCAGATTACACTGTTGCACATTATCCACTGATATCCCAAACTGCTTTTTGGAGCTAAACTGGCCCATCAGCTGATGAGAGAGCATTTTATTAGTCCCACTAACTAGTGACCAATAGTTCTGGCTTAGCAGTGTCTCCACTTTTGTCCTCCCATGATAATTTGCTTATTCCATTGCATTTTGTCTCACTTCATAAAAATGAGCAGAAATAGGATAAAATGCAAATACCAGCATAGTAACAAACAAAGCTCTCAAACTGGAAGTCCCTGCATATACTCTAATAGGTTGATTTTTAAGGACTTAATGAATTTTCAGGCTCACCAAATGTATACCAGTTTATTCCCAATGGCAGTGGGAAAGGATATTAGAGAACAAACGCTGGAAAAAAATGGCATCTAACACTAGGACGTTGGCATGCCATATATTTAGGAATTTTATATATTCTTGTCACTTTTTCAGAAAATGGATTACCATAAGATGTACATTTGAATTTGTATCTGTAAATGAGAAAGCCACATCTTCACACTTGAAAATGGAACCCAAATGAAAGATCATTGAGAATATGAGTTGCTATCCCCCTCAGAAGTTTTCTGGAGTTGGGAAAAGTAACCTATTTTTTAAAATTCTGTATTATTCCAGGTTGAAGTTCTTTTTAAAATTCATTTGCCAAATTCTGATTGTAAAAGCTTTCATGTGCCAGGCTGTCTATGAAAACCCCTAGCAATAAGGTCCATAATTAGAAAATCTCTAATTATTTTATGTTGGCAATTTCTGACTCTTAGATGTTTCAATAAAATATTCAAAAGGGATTATTTGTTGAAAAAAAAAAACCCAATATTTTGATCACTAATCCAAAGGGAGGACTGATCACCTAAATGTAAATAATTGCTTATTTTAGTGCATACAATTTTAGATTAAATTTTGATATCTACTTTCATAAGTGATCCAAAATTTAGTAGAAATTGTTTTAGAACAGCCTATGTATTAATTTTATAGTTTAAAAATTGGTTGAGTGTAAATTCACAACCTAAATTTGTGTTGGTATAATTTGGTTACTTTAATGGGCTATGCAATCAGCAGATTAGGAGATACAATATCATATTCCACAAAACAATCAACATTCTCTTATAACTTTAAAACATTATAATGTGAGGAGCTTGAAATGCTCCACAATTGAATTGATATATTATTAGGCAGTAGTTTCTCTGCAACTTTTAAAAGAGAAAATTAACTTTTTCTTAACACTTTCAATTGTTCTACTAACATAATGCCTTTGGGCTGATTTTCTAGAGGTTTGAAGAAAAAAAAATCCATCTACCAAACGGATAGATTCTTCCAACGTGGAAAAGGAATTAAGTTAAAGCTTAAAAATTTCTCTCTGCTGGAAGATAAAAAAATTAATGGAAATTTAAAGTAACCTTAACCCAAAGCCAAGCAAGACATTTTATATACCTTCAATAAATGTAACACATTTTATATACCATTCCAGAAACCATCTTTCTGGGGCCTTGCAACTGAAGACTTTTTAGCCCGAGGGGTTAAAAGTGTGGGTGTGGAAGTCAGCTTTTGTTTGAAAAATTAGCAATGCTATGAGTCATCCTGCATTAGCTGCAGAAGAGTTTTGCATCTTGTACGAATCCAGACACCATATGCCATGCGAAGGTCTATTACTTTATTCGGTGCCACCGCTGACAGGCAGCCACGTGGGTATCCCCAGCGGAAGGGCTGTCTCCTCCCGGCGGCGAGGACAGGAACCCAGTGAGCTGAACACATCCGACATTGTAAGGAGCAGCAGGAACAGCTGGTAAGCTAGCAAGCAGCAACGGCCAGCGAAGAGCGCGGATGCTAATGAGCCTGGCGACAATGCCGGCCTTTAGAGGGGCCAGCGCAATGTTTGCGTGTTCTCACAACAGCCTCGAGAGTAGAATCTGCTCGTTCATGCCTTCAGTCTCATTAAAACACCATACTGGTATTTGCAGTTTATCAAAATCTGTTGTAAATCACAAGTTATAAATCTCCCCAGCAGATCCAACATGCTTTAAAAAAGTTGCACTGAACTGTATGTTCAACTTAACAGGCGTCTTTCCATCCTGCAGGGGAGGGATTTAATGGGCAGTGGGGCAGTAGGGTGTAGCGGGTTAACAGCACAGGCGGAGCAGCTGTTGCTGGGTTCAGGTCCTGGCTACCACTTACATAACTGTGTGCCCTCAGGCAAGTTATTTAACCTCTCTGGGCTTCTGTTCCCTCCACTCTCTTATTCAAATGTAATAAAATATATAACATAGTAGATTGCATTATATGACACTGTATTGCATTTGCACAATATACGGAGAATAACTGTACCTTCCTCCTAGGATTGTGGAAAGGACCGGTATTGAATTGAATACCGGTGAAGTTCTTAGTGCCTGGGACAGAGCAGGCAGAGCTAAGTAAACTGATGTCTCTCCAGGAACTGGAGCATAGAGCTCCAAGCAGCTTCACCCCAGACTTGTTTTTCTCCCATGACTTAAGACAGCTGCACATCTCATGAATGAGGGGTTTAAATGTTGGGTGGGGGAAAGGTGTCTGACAGACACAATGAGACTACATTGCAGGGATGAGGGAACTGGGGTGGGCCTTGGGGACCCCAGGTGAGATCACTAGTGAAGAGTGGGTTTGGGGATCCCAGATCTCTCAGTTCCTTGATGCTTCCAGGTTTACTGAAGGCTCTGACCTGCTGAAAGGTGTTTACTTTTCCTGAACACTCCTTCCTTAAATTAAGTCCCTGTGACTTCTGCTCACTCTCCAAATGCCGGGGAAAAGGTTCTTCCTTGGGATGCTTTCCTTGAGGCTGGAGGCTGAACTCCCCATCACAGCCAGTGTGAAACTGTGTGCAGTGTTCTTTGCTTTAATGTGCTGTCTTCAACAAAGGGCCCCTCAAGGATGACCATGCCTTTCATCTCTGCACCTTCAGTAATAGCAAGTGCCTCGCAGACAGGAAATCACCAATGGACATTTTGTTAAATGAATGAGCAAACTAAGGAAAAACTGCTTTTGGATTTTGGATTTGTCATTTTCAGAATTGGTGTCTGGGAGTGTGACATGACACGATCAGAAATTGTTGATCGCTTCCTTGCCAAGATTTTTTTTTTTTTAAGCTCTTGGACTCTGTGTTGAATGATCATCCCCAGTAGCAAATGCACCTTGCGGCTATACTTCCTAGGGCTGGGTATGTGCATGTAGGAGAAAAGATGGCCTGGTTCTTGAGGGTAAACTTTTCTCCTTGGTAGTTTTTGTGTGAGTTAGGCTCAACTCAGGAGTCTCTGAAGGTGACACCTGTACTTTCTGAAAACCAAAAACGATACAGATGCCCAGGGAGTGCAAATCAGCAAAAGTGGCTTTAAGGTGAGATGATCTGTCCACAGAGCTTTAAAAGGCCATGGAAACTGAAATAAAGATAACATTTCAGGGGAATAAACTTAGATTTTCAGTAGTATGACAAAGCCTAGTATGGTGGTGTGAGTCTGTAATCCCATCTACTCAGGAGGTTAAGGCAGGAGTTTCGCCTTGAGTCCAGGAGGCCAGCCTGGTCAATATAGCGAGATCCCTGCCTCAGGAAAAGAACAAAGTATGATCAAAAACATCCTAAGGACCTTTGTGGGTAATTTCTTCTTCTTCCTTTTTAAATTTTTTTTTTTTTTAGTTATACATGGACACAATATCTTTATTTTGTTTATTTATTTTTATGTGGTGCCGAGGGTTGAACCCAGTGACTCATGTGTGAGGCAAGCGCTCTGCCACTGAGCCATAACCCCAGCCCACAGTGGGTAATTTCTTGATGAATCAAGCATGTTTTAATTTGGAAGACTGAGTTTGCAGAGGAAGTCATAGTCCTCCCTGGCTGATAGGCAGCTGCTGGGCTCTCACCTGCAGCATGCATAAGACTGGGGCTCCATTTGCCCCTGCTGCCTGTTCCTTGTAGGATGGACATACAACATTAGCTAGTGCTGATCTTGGCTCACATTTATTGTGTCCTTCATATTTGCCTTTAGATCTGCCCTTAACTTCTTGTTGTACCCCCAAATTCCATAAACTCAGGATAACTAGATAAGGAAATGAGGACAGGAAGCCTAGTAAAGAACCAGAAGGGGCTTTTTATGGCTCCCCACCAGGCTTTCAGTTCCAAAGCTCATTCTCAGGTGGAGGCTCTTGAGGCATCTGTGGTCCTGGGAGAGCCAGATCTACATCCTCGAGTTTCCCAAGTGATCATAGTCATTCAAAGACAGAAGTAACAAACAATGTTCATTGTTTTCCAATGCTTTATGGAATAGATGCAATAGCAAGAAAGATCTCTAGTTATTGAGATTTCAAACATAAAACATAGAAATAATTACAGCACAAGACCCAAGAGCAGATACAACTGCCTAAGGATGCAGTGAGGGCCAGCAATAGCACCAAACAGAGAGAGCTGGTACCTATATATCTGGATTTTATATATGTACATACACACATGCATACATGCCTGGCATGCTTGGATAAACACATACATTGGAGCATACACACAGTCCAGGCAGAGTCCACCTCCCTGAATCAAGTTTCAGAGGAATGGTGATTTATGGCAGAGCTAATCAAAATTACACATTACAAATGGATTGTGTCCCTAGGAAAGGTGCTATGAATCTGAGCCACAAAGCTGCCGCCTCCACAGTCCATGTAATGCCACCTAAGTGCTCCGCCTCGCATGACTTGCTGCAGGCTGCTGCAGATTAGAGCTATCGATCGCTCCCTGCAGAAGGGTCTTGCTGTGCAAAAGGAGGGTAAACGAAGGAGACAGACAGCTCAAGTATTGATCTGTTCTAGTGGGGGGGGGGTTAGGGGAGTGTGCTTCCAAATGAGGGTCAGCACTCCTTCACACAACCTATGAGGGTCACTGTAATGTACATCGGGACACTGCAGAGATGGGCGAACCAGGCTAAATGCTGGAGTCTTGCCACCACCTCCTCTCCCATCAGCTGGTCACAGACCTCTCAGAGGAGCCAAGGTACACTGTGAAATCTTGGATTTTTTTTTTTTTTAAACACATGGCAACAGTAGCCTAGGATGGGCATTCTACATTCTTCCAAGGCAGGAATAACAGACCATAGCCATAGAGAAATGCCAGAGGCCATGTTTTAAAAATTGTCAAAGCAATGCGAATACATCTTCAAGAACATGCCTTTAGTGTCTGAGAGGTTCGCCAAAGCCAGAAGATTAGTTCTCATTAGAAAAGACAAAAATCCTTTCCCCACTAGCAGATGATAGTTTCTCCACTTAGAGCTAAACATTTAAAAAACCAACCCAAACAATATTCTTTTTAAGGAAATTGCAATGATACAACCTTCATGGCTTTCAAAAGATTTTTGTGCAAACTTCCATGGGCATGGGCTGGAGTTGTGGCTCAGTGATAGAGTGCTTGCCTAACTTAGTATGAGGCACTAGGTTAGATCCTTGGCACCACATAAAAATAAATACATAAAATTAAAGGTATTTATACAAAAGAATGGGAAAAGAAAGAAATTTAAAAAAAAAACAGGTATGGACATGAAAATATAAATTCATCTGAAAAGTCAAAACTCGTGATTCTTGAATACTATATAAAATTAAACAGATTGAGTGTAATGAAAGCAGATTAAAGTAGAAAATAAGGAACCCAAAAACTCAAGCTGAGTAAGAAAAGAATGTACCTTTTAAATGTGTGTTTCTGTGGGACATTGAGGCAGACTAAACTCCACTGCTTTTATGATGAAATTCTTTGGATTAAGAAGTTATTACATAAAATCACTTATCTCTTTTGGTTTCTACTTTAAGTCATTTTCTCCTATGCATTTCATAAAGACATTCTGTGTAATCAAATGGCACTAATTAGAAACTGTTTAAAATGTTTACATTTTTAATTTTTCATTCAATGAATACATACTAAGATCTTAATATGTTGGGTGATGAAGACAAGTAAGACATGGTCTTGCTGGCCAGTGGAATAAGCCCTGACCCATTGTGGTCACATGATACCATCTGTGGGTGACTAGCAGAGATGTCACTGGTCTCCACCCTCCCTTCACAGGCAGGCTGCTGCTCTCAACAGGGTTCTCTCCCGCCTTGGATCTAGGCTGGCCTTGGATTTACCGTGGCCAATATTGAGACTGTGAAACTTCTTGCACCTTCCACCTGGGTCTTCTGCCTTACCCCAAACAGCCAGGTAAGAAGTCAGACTAAAGCTGACCATGTGGAAAGGCTGCTGGGTGAGAGATGCCTGGCCAGGTCTGACTGCTCTAGCTGGGCTAGCACAGGTGCCAGTCATTTGAGCTTCCTGGGGAAGAGCCACCCTGCTTAGCCCAGGCAACCCACAGAACAGTGTAAGATCCTCCCTCCTTCTTTCCTTGAAGAATCTCTGCCAGAATTTTTAGACTCTATCCTACAGGTCTGTTGTCTCTACAATGAGAATGCTAGGACTTCTATTCACAATTATCTTTTTATCTAAAATCAGGAAATAAGTTAAGCTTTACTGAGATTTAACCCGAGGCCTGACACTGGCATCCTTGCTGTCCTGGGTCAGGTTCAGTGTATGAACTGTCCTGAGCGAGGGTTCAGTGTATGAATAGTGTATGACCTTGTTGCTGTCATCTCTCAGCCTGTTTTGGGTCAGGTTCAGTGTATGAACTGTCCTGAGTGAGGGTTCAGTGTATGAATAGTGTATGACCTTCTTGCTGTCATCTCTCAGCCTGTTTTGGGTCAGGTTCAATGTATGAACTGTCCTGAGGGAGAGACAAGAAGGAAGGTAGGGGCTGTCAGCAGAGCCCTCATTCACTTATTCAATACTGTGATGTATGGAGGTTTACATAATTCTCCATACTGAAATTTTGAATTTGATTATCTTATAAATAGAAACATCTTTACAATCCATTGTCTTGAAGCAGGACATGGCCATGAAAATCTGTTATACCCCTTATCTCACAGGAGAGTTCTTGTAAAAGATGTCGAATACAGAGATGAATTACTCTTTTTTTTCTTTTTCCTTTTGGAAAGACAGATGTTCTGAATTTGGTGACCTCTTCTGTGAAGGCAAGGGACTGAATTCATTCACTTATTCAACAAGTACTTATTGAACAAATATACTCTGTGGCAGATGCCAATGCAGCTTCTGGGGACTGTAGTCACCTGAAAAATACCAGCATGGATGGCATCGTGAGCAGTGTTCAATTGGTGTCCTCGTCATACTCATTTGCTAAATATGTCTCTTTTCACCCTTGGCGGCATCGGTGAGAACAGAGAGGCACATACCAGACACATAAGTAAAGTAAGTGAACTATACAGTAATTAGAAGGTGACAAGGTCTATACTGAAAGACCTCAGGGTGAGCCAGAGGAGGTGTCCAGAGTGTGTGTGTGTGTGTGTGTGTGTGTGTGTGTGTGTGTGTGTGTGTGTGTGTGAGAGAGAGAGAGAGAGAGAGAGAGAGAGAGAGCGCTTTACACAGGGAGGTCAGAAAGAGCTTACAAGGTTTGGGGAATGAGCCATGTGGACATATGGGGCACAGTGGTTTGGGCAGAGAGTACAGAAGGCACAGAGCACACAGGCGTCCCCTGGAAGACTCTTGCCTTAACCCTGGTAGCAAGAGCAGGGGCGTGTCACGGCTGATGCACATTTCAACAGGACTTTGACTCTTGGAAGAAAGATACATAGTATTCCCTAAAGGAAAGGGGACATTTTCACTCTGAATGAAAACGTAACTGCCATGTGAAAGAAACTGCCATGTTGAGAAGACCTTGAGTAGAAAATGCAGAAAAATGTTGCTGCCCTGATAGCAATTTAATGTCGAAGGTGGAGTGTGCTTTCAGAAAGTTCTCCTGCCGGGCGCGGTGGCGCACGCCTATAATCCCAGCACTTTGGGAGGCTGAGGCAGGAGGATTGCGAGTTCAAAGCCAGCCTCAGCAATGGCGAGGCACTTAGCAACTCAGTGAGACCCTGTCTCTAATAAAAATACAAAAAAGGTCTGGGGATGTGACCCAGTGGTCGAGTGCCCCTGAATTCAATCCCTGGTACCACAAAAAAAAAAAAAAAAAAAAAAAAAAAGAAAGTTCTCCTATCTGTATCACCTCAAAACTGTGAAAGCTATTTCTTTTCGTACTGGGGATTGAATCCAGGGGCGCTTACCCACTCAGCTACATTCCCAGCTTTTTTTTTTTTTTTTTTTTTTAATATTCAGAGACAGGCTCTCTCTAAGTTGCTGAGGCTGGCTTTGAACTCATGATCCTCCTGCTTCAGCTCCTGAGCCGCTGGGATTACAGGTGTGTGCCTCCACATATAACACAGAAGTTTCTATTGAAGGTGGAAGTGTGCTTTCAGAAAGTTCTATTTGCATCATCCCAAAACTATGAAAGCTATTTCTAACTTTCCAAATAAAAGATTTTAGTGCATTTTGGATCTGTTTGTTAAAAAATATAACAACATCAGGCTGAGTGTAGCTCAGTGGTAAAGGGCTTGCCTAATGTGTGCAATCCGCCCCCCACCCCCACCCCCAATGCTAGTGTGATTGTGTTGGAATCACTAGAAATTGGAAATTTCTAGCCAAATATCAACAAGAACCTTTGTGGAATTGGTGACCAAGAATGAACACTGTCATGGTTTAGTATGCCAAGAACACTGTCTGCCCCATCCCAGCTATGTTGTCTTTGTAAACTTTTATTTTCAGCTGTGAAACCAAGTATCAAAATAAGCACTGCTTAAGAGGGCCTGTTGGAATAAAAAAAATCACAGAACTGTTAAACCAAGGTTATAAAAATAACACAGTACATGTAATCCCATTGCAGTCTTAAAATACTGTTAATATCTTAGTTTTTAATTGCAAAGCAATTTTATGCTATTACAAAAATACTTCAATTATTATTTATTTCCTCATTATCACATCCTTCTGAAATCCTTGAGCATATTTTATAATGTCATAATGAATTAGCATAGTAGAACCTGTATAAGTTTTATTTATTTTGGTATTGGAGATTGAACCCAGGGGCTCTTTGCCACTCTAAGTTTCTGAGATTGGCCTTGAACTTAAGATCCTCCTGCCTCTGTCTCCAGAGCCTCAGGAGTGTACCACCCACCATGCCTGGCCTGTTTATGCTTTAGAATAAGCCCGTGTATGTATGTTTGAATGGTATGCTTAACAGCTTTTTTGTCTTTGAGGACATATGTCCTAAGAAGAGTACAGAGTACAGGCAGTAGGTTCCAGGTGGTATATAGCACGCTGTTCTCCAAAGCCTATTCACTGAAAAAAAACACCTAAGCACCATAGCATTCATGTAATCAGCTATAATTAGTATATGAGTATCTTTTTGTAAGACAGATAAAATTAACAAAGCTGTAGTGAAATTCCCAGCCTACTGAGTTGTAGATGGCATATACATGAAGATACTTATCAGAGATGTGCATGTGAACAATTTGAAGCTTCTGCTGGAAACCATCTTGCCCTCTGAGCTCCTTCGACCCTCTGATCCTTTTCTGTACTTTGGGTTTCCATGATTCCACATATTCACTGGGCACTGACTAGGCCTTTCCTAGAGTATGGTTACATTCTATCCCACGTTTGGGTGATGATCCCTTCCAGCTGGGAAGCACCATAAGAACAAGTCCACTCATCTCTGCATCCTACAGTGCTCACTGTGACCACACACGTGGGCTGAGGTAAGAACGTGCAATTCCCACAGTGCATGTGGCACAGCCTGGGATCTGGGATATTCTGGTGGAGGCTGGAAGAACAACATAGCTGCTTCTGATAAAAGAGAATAGGCAAGGTGCCAGGCTCTCTGCTGTATCCATTACTCATCTGTTTGTTCATTCATTCATTCCTCAGTCTATTTCTTTGTTTCTTCTTCTTCTTTTTTTCTTTTGGTTTTAATATTAGGAATCAAAGCCGGGTGCGGTGGCGCACACCTGTAATCCCAGCACTTTGGGAGGCTAAGGCAGGAGGATCGCGAGTTCAAAGCCAGCCTCAGCAATGGTGAGGCACTTAGCAACTCAGTGAGACCTTGTCTCCAAATAAAATACCAAAAAGGGCTGGGGATATGACCCAGTGGTCGAGTGCCCCTGAGTTCAATCCCCGGTACCACAAAAAAAAAAAAAAAAAAAAAAAAAAAAATTAGGAATCAAACCCAGGGGTATTTCACCACTGAGCTACATCCCCATCCCTTTTTGTCTCGAGACAGGCTCTCGCTAAATTGTTGGCTTCGAACTTGTGATTCTCCTGCTTCAGTATCCTGAGTCACTGGGATTACAGGTGTGCATCATAGTGCCCAACACTATTAATCTACTTTTAGGGTGCGCATCCTCTGCTAAGTCTTATCAAGTCTTATTCTGGCCTCTAGGTGGTAGGTATACAGCAGTGGACAAAAACAAAGTTTGCCCTCTCAGCAGTGTACATATTCATGGGAGAAAGAAACACTGACTAACCAGTAAGGGATAAGGAAAAATTGGAGTGACACTGCTCAGAGAGAGGTCTTGTTTACACTGGAAAAACTTTCTTAACAGCAACCTTTAAACAAAAGACCTAACAAAAGGGAAGGAGCTATGAAGACACAGGGGAGAAGGGTAAAGAAGCAGAATTCTAGGCAGAGCATGCACTTTCTGACACTTGCACATATTTATGGTGATTATAAAGAGTCTGGATTTTCTGTGGGTCAGAATGAGAACAATTGGGGGTTTTGAGCTATGATCTGCTCTGGTTTCTATTTAGAAGGAAAACGCTGTCTGTTGGACAGTTTTGCAGAGTGAACTGGGAGAAGCAGAGGCACAGGAGGAGGCTATACACCAGTCTAGGGCATGACAATGATGCTGAGATCAGGGTGAACAAATGGGGTGGGGGGATGAGAGGCAGCTGAATTACAATTTATGTTTTACAGATAAATTAATTATATACAGATATATTCATTCTATAAATCCTTACAATAATCTGTGAAGGATTATCTTCCTCATTTTATAGATAAGGAAACTAACAGATGTAAAGATTCATTCAAAGCCAAAGAACTAGTTATTATTTAAACTAAGATAGAAACTCAAGGTCTGTCTGAGGCCAGCTAACACACACTGACTGCTAATTTGGGCACTGCAACAAAAAGACACACCTTAGAACTTATCTGGTACTTGTAAGAAAATTGCTGCCACGGAGGGAAGATAATATCCCTAAACTCTTCTCTGTGAGAACTCTTGATAAGTAAAATCAAGACCTGACCGCAAGAGGGGCAGGTGAGGAGTAGCTCAATGGTAGAACGGTTGCTTGCTTTAGGCTTGGGTTTGAGTCCTACTACTGGGGGGTGGGGGAAGACTTGCCCACAAGGGTCCAATATTAGGACATCAGTGATACTGTATAACATAAGCCATAGCAGAAGATTTTTACATTGCTTCATGTTTATACTCAAATAAATAAAAGTTTCCTATCCTATTGAGTAATTGTCAGTGACATTTTTAGTTAAGTAGTCAGCATGGGGGTTCAGCTCATGTCCACGTAAAGGCATCCTAGACAGTCATAGGATGGCAAAGCATAGCTGACCTGCCATATTTATGGCCTAAAGTATGACCACTGGGGCAAATTAATCCAGAGAAAAGGACTAGAGAGTATAGATTTTAATATTATTTATTTTATGTTTGGTAATTAAAGAATATAGAAATTTATGTAAGAGGAAACCAAAACAAGTAAAAGGAAAGCACATCTCATCCTGACCTGAGCTAAAATCAAGACTTAGCACAAATTATATGCATTTGATAAAAATATAGAGCATAAGTACAGAAATAATCTATTTCTTTTAATTCAGATAATTTAAATGCTCTTTTCTGATTACATCTTCTGATGTGTGTACATGTCATTATACTTGCAAAAAATGTTTATCTTATTAGAGGCATAAATTCTATTTTACCAAATTAATGAGTATATAATATTTCTAAGACATTTGAAAAAGGTTCTTCTTCAAAGGGTTAACATCCTAGGAAAATACTCCTTAAATTTAAAACTAATTGAACATTTCCCAATATTCATATTAACATTGGTTTCTTTGAAGTATAAATTCAATTCAACTAAGTTCAATTCATTTTAAATATATAAAGAAAACACACATCCTATTTAATTTCTCAAAGCCAAGCTGAACTCTCAGCAGGAAAAAATAACGTGATGACAGTTTCCATCTTCTTCAGGGAAAAAGTTAGGGTTCTTGGGTGTGAAAGGCAGAACATAATGGTAAGTAGCAGCAGCTCCCCCCATCGGCTCTCCACCTTCTTTAAATTCCACTGAGGATGGCAGTTTGGATGGAGACCCCAAAATCTATTCTGTCCATCTGTTTTATTATTCTTAGAACAACTGTCAAAAGTTGCCCAGGGATCAAGTTGCAAACATACTAATTTGCCTTTGAAAAGTAGGCCCTGGGGGAATTCTGGAACTCTGCTTATAAATTCAGAATCCCATCAGCCAGGGAGCCTGCCCTACCCTTTGTGGAGGTATGAGACTTTCACTTCCAGGCATACATCTGCCTCAAGGCTGGGATGCACAGATATACTTACATCCCACTTCATAGGCAAATGAAGGCAGAACCGCAGGGACCTGGCAACTTAAAGGGCTGGCTGCCCTCACCCACCCCTGCCCCCAGAGAAGCAGACTCAGGTTTTTTAAGGAGGCAGCCCCTTCATTGATCATGGGTGATGAAAGACCAAGGCTTTGTACTGAAGAGTTTAAAGGCGTGAACGTGGCAGAGGGACACAATTCTGTACTCCTTTATATCCTAGGACCAAACAGGAAGATGAAAATAAGATCACAAAATACTGAACACTGAACACTACATCATTTCATTTTTTGTGATTCTGATTAAACAGTTAAAAAAAGATCATTTAGCAACACAGAATATTTAATGTGCATTTGTAAGGAATGATGAGAAATGTCCAGAAAGTGGTCTACCTAAAATATTGTGGCATGCTACTCTGTTGAAAACTGAAGTCTTAAAGTTTTCTATATTCAAGACAAGTGCAAAACACAATGTACTTATTAAAGTGCATATTGACTCCCTGGTGGTTGGCTCACAGGCCCCCTGGTCATGGCTGGGGGGGAGGAGGTTGGAGGGGGGAAGCAGGCACTAGCATTGATCCTCCTCCTCCCACCCTGGTCCCAGTGGTCTCTATCAAAAGCTTTCAAAGCACAGGGCCATAGAAGTGCATCTGAAGCACAACACTGAACATACCTGGTTTAGAATTTGGCAAAATTCCTCAGAAGTAAACTAGAAAGGGCACCCTTTCAAGGCTAACATGATGGCATCTGGGTTGTACTCACTGACAGATTACCATTACCAAAAAAGTATTCTGCTTTGATTACAAAATTTACTGGAGTGTGTTGCAAATTACTCTGTGTGGAAACCTGCTGGGAGCGGCTGCAAATGCGAAGGCAGACACTGCACAGAAGGGATCACCAGTTGGACTTGCTTGCTTTGTCCTTCTTTGGCTTTGCACAATCTCTTATTATAATAAGGCATGTATTATCCTTTTTAGAGATTTGAATAACAGAAAATCTCACTTTCAAAATACTGCTTATAATCTCAGAGTCTACTCCATGTTCTGTGGATGCCGTTTATGGCATTCTGTTCCTTTTAAAATGGGACCGATAATTAGTCAACTGAAATTTGATTAATGTTGGATTAAGAGGTTCTGATGTCTCACTGCAATGTGTTATTTCAGTCTGTGAGCACTGGAAAAGGCTGTCTTTAGGAAACTTGTTCCTTTCCTTTTTAGCATGGGAAGATGAGTATAAAACCTTGACTTTTAAAAGACAGAATTCAGTCCGTATTCAAAAGTTTGTAATGTAGGATTCAGGTTTTTGGTCTTTTCCTCGCTTTAAAAAAAAACAACAACAAAAAAAAAAACTTTTCTCATTCTGAAGCTGGATCCAATGAATTAACTATTTATGAAAGAACAGAATAATATAGAAATACAAGTCTCCCGCCAGAAATGCCAACGGTGAGATCTTCCTTGTTTTGTTGTAAGTTTAGCATGGATCAAGGGTTTTGACAGTCTCTACTCTCATTAGGCTCTCTAGCACAGAATCTTGAGAATATGAAGAACTACTCTGAAAACAAAGAGCCTGTCTAATACAAATATTAAAGTCTATGAAAATGACTAGATATTTGAAGGAAAGATTTAAAACTTATATTACTTTGTGCTTTTTTAAAGTTAACCCTAGGGATGCCACTTTTAGTTTCTTTAGGGTTTTAAGAAGGTCTGTAACAACCAGATTTTCTTCCATGTTCTGCTCTGGGGCCAGATGATTCTGTTTTTCTTCCTTGCTGATGTTTTAGAATCCATGATCTTGTTTGCCTCCTGCTGAAGAGTGTGGAAGAATCAAGAATAATGGCTCCCTTTGAGGCTGTGTCATTCCTAAAATAGCCATCTAAATGCTAAGGAAATATTGTCATGTATGAAATGACCTTCTGCTCTTTGAATATTCAGACATTAATAAATGTTAGATATCTAGATATCCTAGCAGCTCTATGGAAAAAGTAAGTAGGGTCAGCAAATACCCTCTTGCATGCTTTTGACATGACCGCCATTTTCCACTTTTCTAACAGCTTTCTAATAGCAAAATGTATTTGGGAACAACAGTGGAATTTGTGTCATCATGACCAAATGATTACGGTGCAAACCCGAGATTCTTCTGGGGCCCAGCAGGCTTCTGGTCCCTATGGAAACGAAACCTCAGATATTGTCCTCCACTCAGCTGGAGGATGAGCGCTGGGAGGCTTTTGTGCTCCGTGAGATTTCTTCCACAACCTTCCTGCAACAGACCCTAGTGCTTCCTCCTGACTCCTTTCTAATTGAGATGCAAATTAATCTCTCTGGCTGATTACACTTCCCTTAAAGCTACTGACAAATGCAGCTGTAACCAGAGTTTGTGGACTTTCCAACAAGTGACTTCAGCTGTCAGTATTTGCATGTGCGACCGAGGCCTAGCGCACTCCAGGTCTCAGAGCTGCGGAGAGCTTCCTTTGGGCATTGCAGACGTTTTATTTACGCGTATAAAATTTACATACAATTAAGAGTCAAAAGATTTTTAAAAATCCCCTCCCCCCAACAATCTCTGACTAGTCCTTAGGCTTTAGGACACTAAAATTTAGGCCTTTTCGGGCACTTCTTTCTGACCCTGGACTAGAGGGTCACTCTTTTCCTTGGACCTCCCGCATCTCATCTGTAAGTCTTCAGACTTTAAGATGTTTGAATTTAATCTCTCTCCCCAAAACTAAATACGCTTACAGCTCTAAGGAAATGGGATTATTGAGTAAACTTTACGTTTTCTCTGTTCTCCTTTCCATTAATTTCAAAATCAAATATAAAGCCAATATTCTAATTGTCAAAATTCTCACATTAATGTCCTTCAATAACTTTCTGGGGTGATGATCGAAAAAATTTTATTTAATTTTTGCAATGTTGGGGATTGAATTTAGGGCCTTTACATGCTAGACTAGCACTTTACTACTGACTTACATCCTCAGTCCCAGAATTATTCAGAATGCAATCTAAAGAAATATGTGTGAAGTTTCCTCTCAGTAAAAAGAAGAATTTATATAAAATCTATTTTTTTCAGTAAAAATTCTAAGTTGTTTATTTTTTTTTTTTTTTTTACTTTTAAGTACTATTATCTTTGTATTTTTACAACTCAAGAAATCTTTATTGAACATCTACTATGTGCCAGGTGTTGTTCTAAGTGTTCAGGATTATAGCTGTAAACTAAACCTTCAAAAAATGGGGGGGGGGGAATGGTTTAAAATGTACACATACACACATAGATGCACATAGTCTATATACAGAGCTACACCTCACCTTGGACAATTAAGGTTTTCAATTTTGAAAAAATGCAGTTTTATAAAACGTGACTTGCTTTTGTTTTCTAATTGTTTTCCAAAATGATTTTACAAAATTAATCTCTTTCAATCTCCTTCCTTCCCCCCATCTCTGCCTTCACATACACATGTTTATAATGTACCGGGAGGTATATGTGAGAGAATATCAACAGAGTGGAAACAATGCCTGCACTGGGAACTTCACAACATAATTGGGAGCTGGTGTTGCAGTAGGTGCTTCACATCTGAGAGAGAAGAAGGCAGATCAAGGTCCAGCCTGGCCAGGAAAGAATCTGAGGGTAAAACCACTAGAAAGGATGGGAGTCCATTATTACATGAGACTCAAGGGCAACATGTAGAGTGGGGTGCAGCAGAGTGACCCTGAGGAGACTCTTATTTGGGGCCGGCACAGTGGGAAGCTATACCCTTCCCTGCCTCCCATGAAGGCCTGCAGTGAGATATGGTGACTCACTAAGAATGGAGCTTGAGACTGCTGCAAGACAGGAAGGGTGGGGCTGTGTAGCATCGTCCTGTTTTCTCAACAGATCACTAGAACAGATCACTAGAATTAAACTAGATGTTCAACATCGCTGGCAATTAGAGAGAAATGCAAATCAAAACTACTCTAAGATTTCACTTCACTCCAGTCAGAATGGCAGCTGTCAAGAACACAAGCAACAATAAATGTTGGAGAGGATGTGGGGAAAAAGGCACACTCATACATTGCTGGTGGGACTGCAAAATGGTGCAACCATTATGGAAAGTAGTATGGAGATTTCTTGGAAAACTGGGAATGGAGCCACCCTATGACCCAGCCATCCCACTCCTGGGTCTATTCCCAAAGGACTTAAAAACAGCATATTACAGTGACACAGCTATCTCAATGTTTGTAGCTGCGCAATTCACAACAGCTAGGTTGTGGAACCAACCTAGATGTCCCTCAGTAAATGAGTGAATTAAGAAAATGTGGTATATACGCACAATGGAATTTTACTCAGCAATAAAAGAAAATAAATTAATGGCATTTGCAGGTAAATGGATGAAGTTGGAAGACATAATGCTAAGTGAAGTTAGTCAGTCTCAAAAATCCAAGTACCAAATGTTTTCTCTGATATAAGGAGGCTAGTTCATAGTATTGTTGGATGGGAGGGTACATACGAGGACTAGAAGAACACTAGAATGGTCAAAGGGAAGGGAGATTAAGGGAGGGAGCAAGGGGGGAGGGAGAGGGAGAAAAGGAAAAAGAAAAGAAAAGGTGTTTGAATGAGATGGATATCATTTTCCTAAATGCATGATTGAAGACCTGAATTGTACGAATATACTCTGTATACAAACAATTGTATGTAAAAAGATGCTAAATACATGCACTATGAGTTGTACATATTAAAAATTATAAAAAAATAAATAAATAAATAAAGAGAAAAAAATAAACGCATTGTGTACAACTAAAGCAAACAAATAAAATATTTGAAAAAAAAAAAAAAAAAAAACTTTTCCTGAGGGGATGGTCTTTTTTTTTTTTTTTTTTTTTTTTTTTTTTACCAGAGATTGAACTCAGGGGCACTCGACCACTGGGCCACATCCCCAGCCCTTTTTACATTTTATTAGAGACAGGGTCTCACTGAGTTGCTAAGTGCCTCGCCATTGCTGAGGCTGGCTCTGAACTCGCCATCCTCCTGCCTCAGCCTCCCAAGTGCTGGGATTACAAGCATGAGCCACAGCGCCCCGCTGAGGGGATGGTCTTTTGTCTAACAATGGTAAGTGGTTTTACAGCACAACTACTCCTTTCCATGAACCTGCCCCTGCCCACCCCCCCACTGTTTAAAGGACTCATTTTGTGGACATTTCTGACTCCAGGGAGCCAACCTTTCACATGGAGGACCTACAAATTGCTGAAGGAAGAGCAATCTCCTAGCCTTCATCTTAACATCTACATAGGTAAAAAGGCAATATTTTCCGAGACCCAACTCCACAATTGATTGGTTCAAGTTTTCATGAACTCCGTTATTTACAGGAACCAGACTGGTAACATGGTGCTAATACCCACAGGTAACACTAGGCTCTTGCCAAGGACCAGGCACTGTTTCACCTGCTTGTCCCATTAGCCCTCTCACCAACTTTCAGCTGGTGGGGTGCCATGATGGTGGTGCTGGCACCAAGTCTTAGCATTAGGGAGACACCAGGCAGGGGGACTGTGGTGGACAGAAGAAACATACCCTATGAAGAGGCCAACTTCTACCAGCAAAAAGGGATGCACAGTGGGGTCAGATGTTCTGATTCTTTAGGAGAAATATAAAAAAAAAAAGTTTTTAAAATGCCAAATCTCCTGGTTTTTCAACATGGCTAACAATCTTCAGTTCTGCAATTTAGTTCTGCAATTTAGTTATGCAGGAGGCCAAATGCAGTTCAAAGCCCATCTGTAGGCTGGATTCTGTCTGCAGGCAGCTAGTTTATCGGCTCTGGGTTTTGAATGTTTGCCTTGACATTGAGCTAAAGCTGCTTCCTGGTTGCCTCTGCTTGCTGGTCCCAGTTCTGCTGACTGTTCTATTTAGAAACCTTTCTGGCTCTGAACATAATTCTATCTTGGTTTTAATGGTTCCCAGATACCTAAGGCACAATGGTCAGGATTTCTCTGGACTGAATCCAGGTTGGTCAAAGTTCCTTTCAAATGTGACCCCTACAGCAGCACTGGATGGTCCTTAAGGTTGCAGAAGTACGGAGATGATGCTCTAACTCCTGTGAGGGAACCACATGCTTAGTGCACTGTATCCCAGAGGATGCTGGTGCTGAGAGGAGGCTGGCGCAATAGCTGTCTCATCTCCAATCTGTGGTCATTCCAAACCCCAGATGTTGTTTGCAATGATTCCTATCAAACCATGTCAACCTCATCCTGCACTTCTACAGCTGGTTATCAAAACCCAAGTACATGACATTATATTCTACCCTCTTCAATCTCATCTTGTTGGGTGGGCCTGGAAATCTCGTCTGTCAAGATATGCCTGGTTTCTGATTTTCCCTAGGGTCAAATTAGTTAACCCTCTCATCTTTATTACAAGTGAAAGTCTTATAAATGTTCTAGACCCTTGTGAAAGTTACTGATAAAACTGTGGAATACAAGAGAAGTTCGACAAGCCATGGCACAGAAACCACACCAGACACCAGGCCCTCAGTTATTCTGGTAATTCATGAATTAATACTTTCCCAGTCTGGTTACAATGAAGTCACCCAGCTCTCAGGGGCCCACAGTTTTCTCTCATATCTGCCAGATGGTCTTGATTCTTTATCTTATGCTTTACCAAAATTAAAATTTGCATTTATATGCTTCCCCTAAGCTCTTAAAAGTTTGTTTGAGATACCTTAGTCTTTGTGAGCACATTCTTTTCTGAAGGCTCATGAGCTAATAAATAATGTAGTCTAACAATTTTATAAGAAAGCTATGTAACATTCCAAAATTCATCCTTTTCAACCACACTTAAAAATGAGAAAGATATTTTTCTGTTTCTGGTTTTGGGTGTACCCATTATCTGACTTGACTTCTAAAGGAAAAGAAATTAGTCTTCATGGTACTGAGATGATATGGGTGATCCTGAATCAGGACCTTTTCTGAAATTCCAGTTTTCTTTCTTTTCTTTTCTTCCCCCCTCCCCTCCCCTCACCCCTTATTGGGTTGGGGGTAGTAGCTGTGCTAGAGAACTTGCTTAGTGTACACAAGGCCCTGGGTTTGATCCCCTATGCCGGGGGGGTTTGGGGGGAAGGATCCTGAATATATGAATTATATGAATTCTTTTCCCCTTTAGTGTTTTCTCAGTGGTTTGTATTTTACTTCATCCACTAGGAAAATTTCCTGTCCTTTTCCATTTGAAAAGAATATGTCAGTTATGTCAGTTCTAGAAGATGGGAGAATCATAGGATACTGGTTAACAGGGCTGATTGGGTAAGAGCAGAGCCAGGAACTCTTTTTTTAATCTTAGTGCATAGACTAACAAATAAATGTGAATTAATCAGGGGTCACCTTCTTATGGCAGTTATTTTGGCTGTTCTTTCATACTTGCCCATTTTCTATCTCAGATAAATAATTTTAATTTTATAATTTAAAAATTCCATTGTTAAAAATTTCTCATTCCTCATTTCCTTTCACAGTCTCAACTTACCTATGGGAATATGCCATTTCTTTCTCTGAACTGTTCTTTGCAGTCTACTTCCCAAGTAACTGGTTCTACTTGCATTTTTCTTCCATTTTATACACAGTCTAATACTCATATATAACTCATTACTTTCTGTAACACTCAAAAGTTACAAAATCCTTATTTTAAAAAGCTAAGAAATAGATCAAAAATAGCAGTTTTCCTTGTGTGCTTCCTGTCTTCGGCAAGATGAAACTATTTGCCAGCTGAGAGCTTATTAAATGCTTGTTGCTTTTAGTAGAATGTGCCTGGGAGTTAATATCAAGTAATAGAAATCGCCATTACAACTATGTTTTGCTTTGGGTCTGTTTAGAAATTTGGATTAGAAAATCACTGTCCATCTCTTCCATTTGGAGTCTGACTCCATTCTGGTTGCTGCTCTAAAATCCATTCCCTCTCCTGGAGGTACTTCAATCCCATCCTGGAGTGATTTCTTTCTTTTTGGTGCTGCTATTCCCTTGCAGAAATTCAGTTCTGGGTCCTCTTACACCCAGTTTTCCAAGTGAAGACTCAAGACTGCTGGACCCAGTTGTATATAGGACTAGCCAATAGGATATGTCTTGCTAGGCTAGTCTGCTGAAAGTAACCTTTCATCTCTTTCCTTGCTTTTCTGTGAAACTATCCTCTCCTTTTCCTTGGCCTCTATCTCCATCCTTCCAAATATGGTCTTTAAATGCTCCAGAGAGTTTTATTATTCTTTTCCCTTTTCATTCCCTATACCACCACAAATCTAGCAGGTACCACAATGCATCAGTCCACCTCCTGCATAGACATCCCATCCATCTCCCTGCCACTGGCATAGATCAGGCCCCTGCTCTCTCTCAGAACTCTTTTCCTAGCCCCTTGAAATGCTTTTATTAGTCCTTCTTCCATGTGTGTGAGGCATGTACATGTGACACATCCTATACTCTGCCAATAGGGAAGTTTCTGACATTCTCAAATGTAATGCTCTTTCAAAGTCTGTTTGTGAGCAAATATTATCCCCTTACTTGGGGATAATATTTGCTTATTCATATTTCTATTTTCTTTTTGTAGTGAGGACAGTGCTTGGTATATACCAGAGACATTTTAAAATGTTGACAAATGCATAAATGGTTCTGTATGGCAAAATACAACACATGATACAGTTTGATTTCCTTTCTAAAGTGTATGGAAATGAATGGAAGAAATTACAAGTCTTCCCAGGAAAATCCCATTGGAGAAAAAGAAACAGGGTTGTTACAGTTTTAAGGAACAGGGTCATTTTGACCCATTTGAACATGTGTAAACTAGGAGCAGAATTTAGCAAAGAAACTATGAAGTCATGGTGTGAGAGAGCAGCTTTGGTATTATCAAGTATATTTGTTAACTGGAAAATGAAAATAAATCTCACTTGTGACAGAATGAACAAAATTACTTTTTCTTAGGCAGCACGGTTTTCTCCATCAAATGCTGATAGTTCCAGAAAGCAGAGATGGTGAATGCCATTGACACTATTGTTCTATTGAAGTGGACGTTTATTTTTAAAAGCCACCATCTGTTTGATTTGGGGTGAACGCCTCCTCATGGGCATACTGCATATTGTGTGGCAACCTTTTCCCCAAAACAAGTTATCTGATGAGGAGAAAGAAAGTCCTGGCTCAAATAGTTTTGGAAACTTCTATCGGCTGACCATGATTTCATTTGGAATCTTTAGTTGGCTTGGGAACTGTAAACATAACATGTGGCAAGCTTCCCATTTACAACACTCTAGGCATAGGAACAGGCCCTCTGATTGCCCATGAGGGATAGAAAAAGCAGATGGTAGGTGAGTTGGCCCTCATCACTCAGAGGGGCAGTGGTCACAGGACGAAGGCTCCACTTGACAGATTTGATTTAGCCCACTGAGAAGGCTACAGGAAAGCCAGGAGCCACAAAGGGGCTAGACTGAAATGTCACAGAGGGTGCTTTCCAAATACAGCCAGCCCTACTGTGTTCACATTTTTTTTCTCATTTAAGACAATGATATTTCTCAGTCTTCTGTGTGCCTTAGCCACACTGTTCCAACTGTTTCATCAGTTAGCCAAGAGAACCTCAAACAAGAACTTCTTTGATATTGATTCTAAACTGAATTTACTGCTTAAAAATTCCCCCAAAAGGCAAATTTGTTCCAGCAATGTCCCCAATCTTCAGCTTAATCGGAAATGTTGTGTTTTCTTGAATCTTACAGAAAAAAAAAAAAAAAAAAAAAAAAAAATCAATGCGCAATGAGGTTCTTTTTTTTTTTTTTTTTGGTGGTACTGGGGATTGAATTCAGGGGCACTCGACCACTGGGCCACATCCCCAGACCTTTTTTGTATTTTATTTAGAGACAGGGTCTCACTGAGTTGCTAAGTGCCTTGCCATTGCTGAGGCTGGCTTTGAACTCGCAATCCTCCTGCCTCAGCCTCCCAAAGTGCTGGGATTACAGGCATGCGCCACCGCGTCCGGCTGAGTTTCTACTTCTAGTGAAATCTCACACAAAAATGAATCCAAATTGACCCTATTTTAAGGCAGTTAAATATCAATCATTCACTGGAGAGGGAGGGGATGTAAGAATAACTGCTTCGAAGGAATTCCATTGGCTCTTTTCTTCATTTGTCTGGGTATGCATGTTCAATACTAAAAAGAGCAAAAGTTCCCTCTCTAAGAGATTTATAGAAGGTCTGAAATGTCCTTTGTCCATTGAACAGTCATTCTCATACCTAGGAAATGAGCGACATTGAGATAAAATGAGCAGTTTGGCAACGTTCTACTTAAGAGTTATAATCTAAATATTAGGTATTAAATAGGGATATAGGGCTGTCCATATAAAGTGGCTAATGAAATTTTCCTCTTTTTATTAGCACTCACCAATGCACCTAGTATCTCAAGGAAACAGGTAATGGCAAGTCTTCCTCAGATTTCTGGTCTCTTAAATGAATTTTTCTTCTATGGAGGAACACAACAAGCTGCTTCCTATCTTTTTTTTTTTTTTTTTCCCCCAGGGCCAAGGACTGAACTCAGGGCCTTGTGTGTGTTAGGCAAGTGCTCTACCACTGAGCTAAACCTGCAACCCTAGGGCTTCCTATCTTAATGGGTCTTAGTTCATATGTCAATACAGTGTTGCCAAGGGATATACTGCCAGCTTTAGGAAGGGGGTCAGTTCTACATACCTGGGAACACAGTTCCTCAACTACTGCTGGGGGTTTCAGAACAGGTCACAGGCAGGTCTTTGTGGGTTTGTAGCCTGAGTGGGAAGTACACATGGGAAGTGTATTTCCTTGATGATTGTGTTTTCTTGGAAGCTGACTGCCTGAGAAGTCACTGGCTTTGAATGCAGAAAACAAGCAATAGTTTCCTGAGAAACATGAACAACCAAAAGATTCCATGGAATTCTTTCTTAGTTGTGGTACTTCCCTGTAGTAGCCAATTAGTTACTTTGAAAATGATGACACATAAGGAATGAGGATTACAGGAGACCCAAGGTCTCTGTTTTAACCAGCTTTTTTGTTGCTGTGACTAAAAGACCTGGACAAGAACAATTAGAGGTGGAAATGTTTATTTTGGGGCTCATTAAGACCTTTACAGGTCTTACTCCAAAAACTGCCAGTTCCATTCCTTGGGGCTCAAGGTGAGGCTGAGTATCATGGTGGCAGAGTGTGGTGGAGGATAATGGCTCAGGAATCATATCAGGAAGCAGAGAGGGAAGACTCCACTCACCAGATACAAAATGTATATCCCCAAAGCAGATGCCCAGTAACCTATGTCCTCCAGCCTTATCCTACCTGCCTTCAGTTATCACTCAGTTAATCCCTACCAGGGGAATAATTCACTGATTGGATTAAGGCTCTCATAACCCAATCATTTCACCTCTGAATATTCTTGCATTGTCTCATACACGAGCTTTGGGGGAGCACCTAATATCTAAACCATAATAGTCTTTTTCTGTCAATTCTTCCTTACTGGGCAATTAACTAATTAGAGAGAGTTGGTATAGCATGTGCTTATCAAAAGTGAAACATATACAGATAAGTTAGTTTTATGCTGTGTTTGCATTCTTCTGGTAAGAACAAAATATATATGCACAGATGAGCTATAAAATGTGAATTGCATAATTTCAGTGATTTCATATTAAAAGCTTTTAGATTTACACATTAAACTGACATTGCACAATATAAAGAAGAATGAAAAAAATGCTAACAATTAAAAAATTTAAGTCCTTTACACAGATGACATTAAGTAGCAAATATAGAACTACCATGAGAAGTCAGAGAACTGCAAAAGAATGGAAAAAGCTTTATATTTTAACACCTTTAAAGGCATTTCGTCCTGCTTTTTGAAATAGAGCACCATGTTCTCATTCTGCACTGGGGCCTTCAGGTTATGTAGCTGTTCCTGGATCTAAGTGTGTCCAAGGTACTGATGATCTCCTCATTCATTATGGGACCTGCATGGGCTTGGGGATGGGGCGGGGTGACCCTACACTCCTTCCCCACCTTTGCCCCTACATCAAGCAGTCCTGGCTGTTCACCCCAGGATGCTGCACTAAAATGAGAACTTCTTAGTGCCTATGGGGAGACAGTCAGGGAGGCTTCCTCTGGGATCCCCAGAACACCATCTCTACCAGAGCTGGCTCTTAGGTTTGTCACAGGCATCCTGATGGAATTGAGCATGTACAGAATCCGTACAAAGCACAAGTTCACCACTCCAGAGCACTGAGTCCTTGTGCCTTCTGCCTAGAATGTTGCTCCTGCTCTTGTAAGACAGCTTCTCTTTCATCCTCCAATGTTTGCCCAGATGCTTTTTCCTCAGAGGACCCCTCCTTACCCTGAGCCTCATTTACTACAATGCTCTCTTTCATTTCTTTTCAGAACTTTCCCCAATTAGCTTATGCATTTCTTAGTTTGTCTTTTCTGTGAAGTACATGGGCAAGAAACCTGGTCTCCCTTGTTTCACATTGTAGCCCAGCTTCCATCTCTGGACTTGGCAAGAGACCATAGGAAATGTTTGTTTGGTAAATGAATAAATGTAATTAGACACCCATAATTAGGATTTGTTAGATTTTCAGTGTTTTTCAAAACTCAAATCTAAGACTTGCGTCAATGAAGCAGCAAAATCCAGACATCAGTTATGACATAACCAAACAGGTTTAGATTTTTGCCAAAGCATATGTGAACCTGGGTGTTTTAACAAAACATTAAGGGAATGGCTATTTATTGATAGCATAGGCCCACACATACAGAATTTTAAAAGTCAATATATTTTTTTAAAGAACTAAAACAGAAAACAAAAACAACAATAACAACAACAACAACACAAACAAAAAAACTCCCTTTCTTATGTTTTCCTCTTATTATATTACTCAATTCTGACCTGAATAGTAGCCCTTCTGCAGAAAGAGTAAAGAATAGTTAAATGATTGCAAAGTTTTCTCACATGACTATATATCCATAAGAAAATTATGTGTAACACTTGATTTATTAAGTAATTAAGCATCTTTTTTGTCTTATATTTTCTTAAAGTATAAGGCAAAAAATGCTCAACATTTTTATTTACAAATATAAACAATTCATATTGATCATTATTTATATTTATAAACATCAAAATTTATAAATACATTTATATTATTTATAGTTATATTGGTCTATATTTTTATAATGATCATTTTTAAACTTTTTCTTTCCTCATTTCTATACAACATTGTCCGGTGAGATGTCATTTACTACTTTATGAGTTATTTTAGAGTACAGAATTTCCTAACTCACATTAGCATTAAGTAGACTCTGTTTTTTTTTTGGGGGGGGGGGGGTTACTGGGGATTGAACTCAGGGGCACTCAACCACTGAGCCACATCCCCAGCCCTATTTTATATTTTATTTAGAATAAGGGTCTTTCTGAGTTAGCGCCTGGCTTTTGCTGAGGCTGGCTTTGAATTCACCATACTCCTGCCTCAGCCTCCTGAGCTGCTGGGATTACATGTGTGTGTCACCGAGCCCCAAATGGCATCATTACTCTTGATATGATCATTTGAAAAGTTTTTGAAGTGGTACTAAATAACATGCTTGGGAAAAAATACACATATATATTTTTTGGTACTGTGGACTGAACTCAGGGATGCTTTGTCACTAAGTATATCCCCAGCTATTTTTATTTTGAGGTAGGATCTTACTAAGTTGCTTAGGGCCTCACTAAATTGCTGAAGCTAGCCTCAAACTTGTGATCCTCCTGCCTTAGCCTCTGAGTCTCTGGGATCACAGGTGTGCACCACTACACCAGGCTCCTTTGAACTTAAAATGTTGTTATCTCTAAACCTGATTAATTCAATGGTGCAAAATTAATTCTTACTTGAGAGAAAGCAGTTTTTGACAAAATAACAAATCATGTATTTTATAATAAGAAGTTTGGAAGTAGAGAAAGTGATAACAAAAATCACAATGGACTTATATAAAATGGTATTTTCTAGTTTGCAAATGATTTTTTTGTTGTTGTTGCCTTGTCCCAACATGATTGACTGATGGGTATCCAGCACTTTCTTGTTTCTGCCAAGAAGCTTTTTAACAGAATGTGAAAGAAATACTCCATGTTGAAGGCAGAATCCACACCACCAGCTATAAGATTGTGTCTAGAGTGCTATGGAAATCATTGAAGAGAATGCCATCTCCAAACCACCACCACCAGCCGGACAAAGCACCAGAAAGTGTGCTGGAGGGAATAATGCTGCCCTGGCCCCGGGGGAGGGACCAGATGGGACCTAATAGCTTGTTTCTACTACTAATTTCTATGATAATTCTAAGATGCCACATGGCATATGTGTTTTTTTTTTAAAATCTAAGGCAGAATATCAGTCAATGAAGTGAACGGGATTTTAATGAAAGGTATTTTTCATGAACTGTTTGTTATCTATTCAGACTTTATTTCTTACCTCCTTCCATCCACCAGCAACACATCACTTACAATAAGGTTGGGAGAAGTTTATGGAGACGGGTCAAGCACGATGCATTTTTAATCATTATTAATGTGAATTAGAAACAAATATATCCTAGGAGGTCATATGCTTTTTGCAACAATTTTATGAAGTCATTCACATTAAGCTCATTTTTTATATATATATAATTAAAGATTATGCTTGGATTTAAGGATTATGACATGCCAGGTAATGTTTAAGAGAAAAATTAGAAAAGTAAAAATTCTTCCATTTATAGACAAGATCAGGAATTACAGGAGGAAATATTAATGATTTGGGGAAAATTACAGAAGAATTTCCGTCCCTTCTTATTGGTGCAACTTCATTTGGGACACCTTTCCCTTTCCTTACAACCAGATGCAATTTCTCCTTCTTTGACCTTCCAGAACTCTATTTGCACTTCTCAGGTGGCCCATGACACATTCTTTGATTTATTAGAGTCATTTCACTTGGTATTGGGAGGTGCTCTGAATGAGACTATTATATTTTGTTCAGCATTACTCTTTATACACAATGAACTACAACACCCAAGGAGGATAAAGGAAGAGATTGAACTTGGAGAAAAATACTGACAGAGCCATGAGCATATCATGATAGCAATATCTTCTCAGACATAAATTGATGTGAGTAAATCATAAAAATAAAATCTTCCTAAGTTCAGCGTAGCACAAATCATATTTAATATATATTAACAAGTAGTATGAAAATCATACTATGTTATTTTCAACAGAGACTAAAAAAATTCTTCTATTTTCAATTCAGTTTTTAATACTTACCTTTCATGAAAAACTGCTGGGAATCTTGGTTCTGGGAGCATTAATAAGTTATATACTTAAAACAAAAAGATACAAGCTCTGGTAGAGTGGGATGAGGCACTTCACAGCCCTGCTGGCGTTGATGCACGTGGCACATATAAGGCTTGGCAGCAGCTTCCCACTCACTATGGCTCCATCGAACAGAGGACCAAAAAATGGAACCTGTTGATCAGAAATAGAAAAATACTTACTTTTCAAAAACCAATAAAAGCTGTATAAGAACAGATAACTGATGTCTAAAACCTGGAATGAACACACAGGCTGTCATCCTCAGGGCAAGTGCTGACCTTCATAGGACGAGGGTAGAGAGGGCTTTCAACTCAAGGAAAGCAGGACTGCTCTTTGGAACTCTTGAGCAAAACTTCTTGTTAATGGGAAATTATTACTAGGTTTTTTTTTTATGTGTATATGTGTTGTTATTTATAGAAATGTCACTATTCTTTCTAAGGGTTTATATCATGTAGATTATGTATGGTACACAGATATCAACTTTGGAACTGGCAATGTTCCTGTTATGGATTCAATACATGTTGACTTTTAAAGGAGATGATCACCATTGTAGTCCACAACTACATGGTCCTACTTAAGAGTTTTTATTTTTCTTGAGCTTTTCTCTTTGCTTCTAAGGTACTGCATGACCTCATTTCCTTCTATTTCTTGAATAGAGACATGGCTTTTCTTTGCTGGACCAATTTCCACCAGGGAGGTAATCTGCAAAGTTTTCATGCCTATCTTTTTTGGAATTCTTTCTTTTCTCTACCCTGCTTCACTAATAGGGATATGGTTAGCACCATGAGATCAGGGACTGACTCTGCTTTGTAACTCATATTAATTTACTATTTCACTTGCTTATTTCACAAAATATTTATTATGTGATGGACACTGTTTTTTTTTTTTTTTATTCATTGAGGACACAGCAGTAAATAATACAAAAACCCCCTGATTCCACTGAGTTTATAGGTTATTTTAGATTGCAGATAACAAACATTATAAACCCATACAATGCTGATGTGTGAGGTAATAAAAGGGTTAAGGTGAAAATAAAACAGAAGAGAACAATTGAACTTTTTTTGAGGTGTGGTATCTCCAATTAGGTCAAATGGGCAGGGAGGGTTTTAAGAGAAGATGATATTTTAGCAGAAGTCTAAAGAAAGTGGCAGAAAGAATCACAGGTAGGAGTCCTTCAGACTCCATCTGATGGAAGAAGAGTCCAGGCAGAGGAAGAGCAAATGCACAGGCCTAGGTGATGGGAGTGGAATGGATTGTTTAAGCAAGGAAGTCACAGTGACTGGAGCTAAGTAAGTGGAAGGAAGACTAGGAAGAGATGAAAGTCAGTCAGGTACTAAAAGGACCTTGTTTGAAATTTTAAGGATTTTCGATTTCTAGTCTAAGTAAAATAGAAGGTTTCTGGAAGGCTTTAGGGAAATGGGGTACATGATCTAACCTACATTGAGAAAACTGCAAAGGGAAATTATGGCGACCAGTTGGGGAACTACTGAATAATCCAGTAAGAGATGATGATGGTTTAGATCAAAGTGGTGGCAGGAGAAGGTAGAGTTGATAGGATCTGTGGAGGATGGCTAATGAGATGGGAGGGAAAGAGAGGTGTCAAGGATGATGCCATGATTTCTACTATTAGGAAGGGTCATGAGTTCAATTTAAGATGTACTCATTTAAAGATGCCTATTGGATATCTGGTGGTGATGTGCTGAGGAGGCAGCGGATATACCAGGCAGGAAGGCAGAGGAGAGGCTTAAATGATATAATATAAACCTAAGAGTTGTTCACCTGCAGATGGTGTTTCTAGCCACAAGCACATGAGAAGAACTCCAAGGACTTTGTCCTGTGGCCCTCTGAAGTTAGAGGTTTAAGTCATGAGAATCAAGATTAAGAAGGAGTGGCTTGGAGATGGAGGAAACAAACTCCTTTGAGTCATTCAGAAAGTTTAGGTGTTGTAAATATACTTGCTCAACAGGGATGAAAAGCTGAGTTCAGGTTCTGATTAGGACTACTACATGTAGTTTTTCATTGAATTTACCATTTAATATAGGATCAGGAATGCTATGAAGATTTTCTCACATGTTTTCTTCTAGAAGCTTCAGTCTCTAATCTGTCTCAATTTTTGTAATAGTTCTGTACCTGGCATGTGGCTGCAATACAGGTACCTTCTCAATGAGTGAAGTTTACTAATATTTTAAATAATTTAATGAATGTAAGTCTTCAGCCTAGGTCTTTTAACATCTCCCAGTAACTGCTTATTAGTAAAATACCTTTTCTGTGGTTGGCATTGGAGGAGAGGTCTGGGATACAACAGGAAACACAAGACTGTTTTCACCTATAATGAGCTAACACGATTGGAAAACTATAGACTGATATCAACAAAAATGTAGAAGTCCTTTACTAATTTTTAGCAAATTAAATTCAATAATATAAAAAGATAATACATCTTGATCAAATGGAATTATCCATAGGAACTCAAACTTGGTTGAACATTCATACATCAATGCAGTTTACCCCATTAACAGAATAAAAAAGAAAAACTAGAAGACTTTCTTAATAGATGCTGAATAAAGTGCTGGATAAAATTCAATCTCATTCATGATTTTAGAAAAGCATGACAGAACAACAATTCCCAGAAAACTGGAAAGATAAGGGAACTAGTTCAATTTAAAGAAATCTGAAAGGGGAAAAAAATGGCTTCATAATATTGAATGCTTTCTACACAGGATCTAAAAAGGCAAGAACGATTATGCTAACCTCTTCTATTCAACATTTTTAAGGTTCTGATCATTACAATTAGGAAAAATAAGAGAAAGAAAGAAAAAAGAAACATAAAGATGAGAAAGAAGTAAAATTATTCTTATTCACAGATAACATGATTATACAAATGAAAAATCCAAAGTAAACTAGAACTAATTAGTGAATTAGCATAAGTAACAAGATACAATGGACTCCCTGAAGAAGTTATATTTATATAATATCACTATTGTACTTATATCATGTTGTCATATTTCTGAATATAACAACTTAAAAATGCCATTTAAAAATGCTGCTCATGGGCTGGGATTGTGGCTCAGCGGTAGAGTGCTTGCCTAGCACGTGTGCGACCTGGGTTCGATTCTCAGCACCACATAAAAGTAAACACATTGTGTACAACTAAAGCAAATAAATATTTTTTTTAAAATGCTGCTTATGATAACATCAAAAATTTAAGATAAATTTAACAAAAAGATGTGCAAGACATTGATACTGAAAACTACCAAACTGTGCTGATATAATTTTAAGGTAACCAAAATAAATGCGAAGATGTACAATCTTCATGGATTATAAGTTTTAACATTGTTGAGATGTAAATTCTTCTAAAATGGATCCACAGATTCAACACAAACACAATCAAATTTCCGGCAAACTTTTTATAGATAGGGATCAGTTCATTCTAAATTCAATATAAAAATGAAAGACAAAATAGTGGCATGATAGACGTACCCAGAGATGGAACAGAACACAGAGTCCAAGAACAGAACCACACATACATGGTAGCTGATTGGCAGTAAAAGAAGCCAATCAATTTGATGGGAAAGGAAAGTTTGTTTCAATAAAGACATTGGAACAACTGAACAGCCAGCCATATAGAAAAGTGAATCTTGACCTCATAACACATGGAAAAACTGAGACAAATTAGAGACTGAAATATGAAAGCTCCTAGAAGAAAACGTGTGAGAAAATCTTCATAGCACTTCCTGATTCTATATTTAATGGTAAATTTAATGTAAGACTACATGTAGTAGTCCTGATCAAAACCTGAACTCAGCTTTTCATCTCTGTTGAGCAAGTATATTTACAACCACCTAAACTTTCTGAATGACTCAAAGGTGATGACCTGTAGGAGCCCTGTTTGGGGATTGACTTGATTTGCGGTTGACTATGAGCCGTGGAGATTTGGGCTTTGTTGCCTCTCGTAGTCTCACAGGACTTGTTGCGGGATCTCGAGTGACTTGGCCGAAATTGTTGATCGGGTCAGCGCCATTTTAGTGGTGTGTTTGTCGTGTGTTAGTCGTTGTTAGAACCAGAGAGAAAAGTTATCAGAATAAAAAGCTGTTTGTCTCCAGTTCGCCTCTGAAGTTTTTCCCGCGGCTCCGTTGCTCCAAGCGCTTCAGGCGACAACAATGACCAAAGCCTGGGGATTCATAAGACTTCCATAACTGTTGACAAACTGGATTTCCTTACTAGCTGCTAATTAGGAGATACGGAGCCCCTATCATGTATTCTTGGACTAAAAAAAGCACATTTCTGAGGAAAAGCACAGATCTAAAAACTGAAGTCCAAATTAATTTCTCCTTATCAGACTTGGGTCCAAACTGTGACACTTTCATACCCAGCGTCTCCTCTTGGTCATATATTGTACTAACAAAGAAAGTTCCCCTCCCCAGAAGAACTTCTTGATTTTTATTGCGCATACATATCACCTGGGAATCTTGCTCCAGTGCATATTCAGATTCAATAGATTTGGCATAGGTCACAAAATTGTGTATTTCTAACAAGCTTTCAGGTGATGCTGATACTATGCTAGCTCATCAATCATATTTTGAGTAGCAAGATTCAAACTTGAGTATATATCAGAATCACCTAGTACCAACACAGATCGATAGGTTCCAATCCCAGAGTTTCCAATTCTGTACATCTGGAGTGAACCCAAGATTCTGCATTTACAACAATTTGCAGTGATGCTGATGCTGGTCCACACACTGAGAATCACTGCTTCACAGATCTGTACGTGTCTCTTGACAATGCGTGGCTCTCCCTAGATGAGGGAGAGAAGGGAGGAAAGTGAATAGGCCTAGATTGTGGATTTGAGAGGAATGGAAACCTCTGCAACAAATATCTTGGAAATGCACGAAGCATCAGTGCCACTGAGAGATGAATAAAAAGGCTGTAGACAGCTGACATGGGATCTGACAAATGTCTAGCAGCAATCATCAGTCCACTTTCATGACTATGCTGCTGTGTGTCCACCCCTGGCTACTCCACTTCATGCTTTGGTAATACAAAAAAAAAAAAAAAAAAAAAAAAAAAACCCTAAGTTTCCAACATTTGTTCAAAGGCAAGACTGAGCTGAAGGCACACTTGTAAGTCACCAGGAGTTAAGCATGGGTGGGTGTTGAAAACTGTAGAGGCTTCAGATTTAACTTTTAGGTGTTCCTTACAAATTAGGTGGCTAGAGACCAAAATGGCCAAGCCAGGCAGGTAAGACTACATGTTTTTAAGCTAGGAGGAAAATGTCAGCGCATTATCACAGAATGATGGATGTACAGAAAGGGTCTGTGAGGTCAATAGTAATTGTAATAATTACCATGATCTCTAAGAACAGATCAATGTAAATGGTAAGAAATATTGCAACAGTGAATTGGAAAATAATTAGACTAAGAGGTCAATAAGGAAAGAAACTGTGAGGAGCTTCTACACATATAGGAAAATGGGCATGCAAAGAGTAGCCAGTGGGTTGAGCAGGCCAAGGCTGCTTTCCATGTAAATGCCCATTCAAGGATATTCCCCCCGAGAAGCTCAACTCCAGTTGCTCCAAATGAGAATTGCCTCATCTATAAAAGATCAGGATCATTCATCAAGACTCCATTGGTACCAGGTCCCTGGAACCTCATACTAAAAGGCACATCTTTGTGGTTGCTAATTACACACTGATGGGAAAGATGGGAAAGCAGCATCACACACCAGGGAAACCATATCCAACTCCTGAGTCCTGTGTTCAGACTTAGGAAAATGGAACTTCTTGGTGGGTAGTTCATTAGAACCACAAACAACAAGGCTTCCTTCATTTCTAACCTAAGGAAATCTAAAACAATCAAAAAGTTAAAACAAACAATGAACAACGAAAGAATCTGAACAGCAGACTGGAAAGAACGAAGCATCAAAATGAGAGGTCAACAGGGAAAGGAGTTATTCTTGGGTAATCAAGAAGACTGCACAGACCTTAAGCTGCTCCTGTCTCCAGGGATGTGAGTACACAGACTCATGTTGGGACTAAGTTAGGAGCTTCGTGGGTAAGGTGGGAACACAGAATCTGTAATGGACCCTCCACCTCTGAGAGCTATGCTTTGAGGACTAGACATGGTTTCTTCTTTGGGAAGTTCACAATCCCCTAGGAATTATGAATTGAGATAGTGGGTTTGAACTTGTGTATTTATGCCTGAGATATCAAAGTTGGTGACAGATAAAGCTGTTAAAAACTGTTTTGAAAGACAATAATTTTCCTGTTAGGTTTCAAAAACAATACTACCTGTATCATTTGCCAGAAATGCTGAGGGATCCATGAACTAAAATTTTTATAAAAATTTTATGAAAAGTAAAATGTGTTAGATTCTAAGCACTTCTCATATGCTCTATGGCTCAGAAGAGAATATAGGAAGTGGAAGGCAGGATACTGTCCTCTAGGAGCACACAGCTCTACATGGGCACTAGCAGGGTGGTGCTGAGGATGGGTCTACTCTGGAAATGGCTCAATGAATCTGAGTTAGTTTCCTGAAAGGTAGGAGAAAACAGATTTAAATTCTATTTTTTGAGAGGCTGGGCTACATACAGAAAATAATTTCCAAGTGGTGAGAAAGTCACCTTGGGGAACAATACAGCATCTATATAGGGTGATCACTTAAAAAGACCCATATATACAACTGATCTGTTTCTCAGTTAGTTATGCGATTAAGACAAAATAACAAATGAAATGGAGAAGGGTTTAAAAGCCCAGAAACATTTGATTTTTGAGGATAAATTCAATGGCTGTGGCTGACGTTCTGAGCTAAGTGCTCAAAGTACAGCATGTAATTCTTTTTTTTTTTTTTTAATGTGATACTCATTCTAGAAAAATTTTTTTTCTTTTTCTTTTCCAGCATGTAATTCTTGCAATGACTGTATGTGGTCACACTTTATCCTTGTTTTACAGAAAAAGTGATGAAGTTTACTGCTTTTCTCAAGCTCACCAAGGTCAAAACTTGGACTGAAACTCCACTGTGGCTCAGGAGGCTCTATATGACCTGACCTGCCACTCTTTGATTCCTCCAGCTCTTTGCTCCTCAGACTTTGACCACAACAGATGTCTTTCTTCAGACTCTTGAAGCTCATGTCCACCTTAGAGATGTTGCCCTCTGTCTTCTCTGCTTAATGCTTGCTGGAGGGCTGGTCTGCCTACTCCATTAGGCATTAACTCGGTTGTCACCTCCCTGGGGAGCCTTTCTATCCACCAAAATCATTATGTAATATTCTATCTCCAATACTTTTCTTTGCTTGAAGCCAGATTTGTCTTATATCAAAATAGTTACCCCAGCTTTCTTTGATTAGTGTTAGCATGATAAATCTTTCTTTATCCCTTTACTGTTTTAATCCATAACTTTATAAAGAAGGTTTCTGGTAGACAACATAGTAGGGCTTTTTAATTTTTTTTTTTTATTTTTTTTTAGGTAATTCGTAATGTACCCTAATGGGTTTTTTTTTTTGGCTGCTGGAAATTGAACTCAGGGTTTGCTCATGCTACACATGTGCTCTAACACTGAGCTACATTTTCAGCTCTGTCTTTTAATCAATGTGTTTAAATCATTGACAGGTAAAGAAATTATTGATATAGTTAGATTAATCTAAAATATGTTTTGGTATTTTTAATTTTTTTAAAATTTGTTTTGTCTTTCACTCCTTTTCTGTCTTCTCTGGTATTAACTGAGTATTTTTATACAATTCCATTTTTATTCTCTCTTAGCATATCAATTATAATTCTTATTTTAAAAACTATTTCTGGAGGCTATCCTAAGTTTGAAAATACTTTTATAATTAACCCAAGTACAATTTCAAAAAACACTACACTACTCAAAGGCAGTGGAATTACCATTCCCAATTCCTCACTATCATCCTTATGCCATTGCTGTCATTCATTACTTAACTTTAATCATTGAACACTTGCTGACTTGACATGCTATCTTCTTCTTTGCTCCTATGACTGGCCACAGTAGATGTCTTTCTTCAGACTTTTAAAGCTCATGTCCACTTGAGAGATTTTGCCCTTGGAATACATTGTTATCTATCAGACTAATTAAGAATAAGAAAAATAAAAGATTTCATTTAACTTTATTTATTTCTTCTCTAAATCTCGTCCTTTCTTTATGCAAACACTTTTCTTCTTTTTGATGAATTTAACATTAATTTCAAGGTCTACTGGACACAAAATCCTTCAAATTTTGATTATCTGAGAAAGTCTCTTTTAGTTTTGAACGATAATTGCACTAGATGCAGAATTCTAGGTTAGTGGTTTCTTTTCTTCCGATACTTTATATACATCACTCTACTTCTCTCCTCATTTACATGGTTTCTGGGAAGTGCTTTGTGATTATTTGCTCCTCTGTAGTAGTTTTCTTTACTTTGGCTTCTTTCAAGATTTTTCTTTTCCATTTTGTAAATAATATGCCCAGGTGTAAATATTTTGGTATTTATCCTGCTTGGTGCTCTATGTTTTTCTTGGATCTATGGTTTGGTGTTTGCTATTAACTTTGAATATTCTCAGACATTATAATGTCAAACATTTCTTCAAGTTTTCTTCTTCCTGTATTTCCAATATGTATAGGTTACACTTCTTTTTTTAATTGTCCCACATCCCACAGGTCTTCGATACTTTTTTTTCCCCCAACATTTTCCCCTCTGCATTTCAGTTTCGAGGTTTCTATCAATACATCTTCAAACTCACAGTTCCTTCCCTCAGCCACATCGGCTAAGCCTGATAAATGCATTATTCATTCCTGTCATACAGTCTTTTGATTATTTCTGAGTTTCCATCTCTGCTTACATTAGCCACTTCTTGTGTGTTGTTCACTTTTTTCATTAGTGCTCTTAGCATATTAATCATGATTATTTTAAATTTCTGGTCTGATAATTCTAAAATCTCTGCCAAGTCTGAGTCTGGCTCTCATGCTTTTTATCTCTCTTCAAACTGTGGTTTTGTCTTTTAGTATGCCTTGTAGTTTTTTGGTGAAAGCTAGATATGATACATCAGGTAAGAGGACCTGAAGTAAACTGAGCTTTAATAGATTTTGCATTTCTCTGGCTAGCACTTAGGCTGTCCTCACTCTTTTCCATAGTTGTTGATGTAGGTGTCAGAAGGTAGAATTCTTTGAATGTCCTGTTTTTATTTCTCAGTTATTTCTGGGTTTCCCTATAGATTTCTTCTTTAATAAGAACTGGGATGTATATTTCTTTCAGATATATATTATGCAAAAGTCTTATTGGTAAGACATGGAAGAGGAGGTGCATTCTATAATGTACGATTAGGTCTCAGTCTTTTAGTGAGTCTGTATCCCTTGGCCATGACCTTAGCAAGTGCTTCTCAGTTTTGTTTTGTTTTGTTTTTCCTTTTCCTGGTCGCCCTCACTTAGGTGAGACAGGAAGTCTAGTTTGAGCTAGAGTTGAGTATTTCCCTTCCTCCAGATCAGACAGGCTCTATTAAAACAGTTTCTCTTGAGGGAAGGCTTCATTAAGAATAAAAAAAAAAATTGCTTTGGAAAACAGCTATTCTTCTCCCCTCCTTCTCTCAAAGCATGAGGGGATTTTTGTTTTTTCTTCCCTCTAGGCTTTATTGTGAGAATCTGGTAGGGCTCCTAGAGGGAGTGTCCCTCACTCACTTGACTTGTCCATACCAAAAACCTCCAGTGATTGGTCAATTATAGTTGAACTTTTCCTACCCTGCTATTGATTCCCCAGGGGTTTCTGCTCCTGGACTTCTGTTCTAGAAAGTTGTGATTCTCTGTATCTACGTGTCTGTCCAATTTGGGGTCAAGGGTTTTCCCTGAACTTCAATTCTAGGATGAATCCAAGAAGAGTTGTTGATTTTCATTTTGTTGTTTTCTTATTGCAAGAATGGAAGTGATGCCTGCCAAGGAAACTTCAGGCTGGACTGGAAATTGGAAAGCCCCTATCTGAACTAAAGCAGCCTCTTCCTGCCCATCTCTGTCGGGGACTTAAGAACACATTTTCCCATTTTCGCCTTATGGCTGAGGTAGGCTTTCCTAACCTTCTTTGCAGGACAGAGAAGGTCCATCCGGGTCTAGGGAGAGCAACAAACTTCAGCCCCTACTGTAATTTCCCTACACATCTCCATCTTGTAACAAATCTGGGGGGAAAGTGGCCATCAAAATGGCCTTGCCCAGTTTTTGTAGTTTTTAAAAATCTTTGTGTTTTATGTGGAACCCTTTCCTCACACCCACCAAACAAAAGAGCCATGGCAGCAGAAGCCTGCTCAGCACCTGTATCACCCTTTCACCTCTGCCTTTCAGTCATCTCCATGAAACAAAAGACGGTCACAACAGATCTTATTCTATAAGCATGAGAAGAGATAACAGATTTGGTTAATATCCAGTAGTCATACTCTTGGGAGTCAAGCAGGCAAGCTAGAGCTATTGTGGATGCTTCAAGCCAGACCCTGTGTCAAGGACTGGAAGTCGTACACCAAAAGAATCCAAACTTTAATAAGGGAGACAGCCCTTAAATAAGTAGTTGAACCAGAAACTGTCCAATAAGAATAGTTTTACAAAGATTGGGCAAGGCCATTTTGATATCACTGCCTATAGCACAGAGGAAGCAGTCAGACCAGAAGAAACTCAAATGGGAGCACAGAAGGATGAGATTGTTCATTCTACTAGTGAAGACTAATAATGAGTTCTCTTCATCTTGTAACAAATCTGGGGGAAAAGTGGCCATCTTAATTCCAAAGAGGAAAGGCAAGGAGCCATGTGTGGTCTAAAATCACTTGGTACTGTCAAAACCAGTTAACGATGACAACAACAAATAAGTAATATAAAAGAGGAGAACCTTTTCCCCTCCTAGCTTTAGTAACATCATAGTTTACAAAGTGTATTTAAACTACGTTCTTAAACAAATAAGTGCTCCTTTTGCTATGGCTTACAATAAAAGCAGTCCAGTAATTGGTGAGGTGGAGCTGTGATCAAAGTGTTCATGAAGAGCAAAAAACTTAACAACAACAAATCAGTAAATTTCATGTATGGCACAGAAAGTACATCCTTGAGGATGAATTCTCTTCATTCCAGGGCAGCAGGTCTAGCTTCCTTTTCACAGTAGAATTCTATGTGTTCCTAACACCCCAGTTGAACAGCCAGCCTGGTGCCTGTGCACCTCTGTGTGGGAACTCAGAGACCTGCATGAGAAGGGGTCTGGAGAACTTGTCCTCTGTCTCTTGAGCCAAAAAGGCCCTTTCTGCTGAAGCAGCTCAAAGGTAGAGAATGAGAGCTGCCTTGCTTCCTGACACAAAGCCAGGGCTGCCATTTGCCATTTGGTGCATGTTGACATGGGCTGACTATGGTTGGCCAAAGGAGAGATGATAAATCAAATGAGAAGATATGTATGCCAAAATCCAAGTTAAGAAACAGGAGAACGATACCAACTTTTGAGGAAAATCAATTGAGAAGGAATTCTCAAAAGCCAAATTATTGTGAAAGATAAAATAGGAGCTAGGACTTAATTACTAACAAGCAATAGATTTTCTTCCATCTATATTGAGGCTTATCATATAAATAAGTGTTCCTTATTATTCTTTGGCAACTGCTTGTGGGTGACTCAGTCACTTAAAAACTCGACAAATGGGATAATATAAATCCCTGGCAACCAGGGAATTCCTCTAATTAGAAGTGGCGATAAATTAGAGAAATTTGATTTTAATATAACATCTGCAAATGACAGACACATTTTCACATAGTTTCCAGTGTCATTCCTTTACTAAAAATAATGCTAATAACAATAATAATAAATTATGAAAATACAACATACCATAGAAACCCATTTTAGTTGTTCAGTAAATTCTAGTTGTCTAGTATTTTCAATTACCTTTTCGAAATACATGTTTCTTTGTATATACAAAAGCTAACTGACTTCCCTGAGAATTTCCCATAGTATTTTAAAACGCATTTTTTAATTCAAAAAAGTTATTTGGTCGGGATTGGGATAGATGTTTAAGAAAACGACACATTTGAAGTTAAAAAAAAAAAAAAAAGAAACTTACATAAGCATGTTGCAAAGTCACATACTCTCCCTATGTAATGAGGCCACACTAGTAACCTTAAAATAGTTCCTTTCAAACACAAGTACCAACACTAGGCTCCTCTCGACCTCCTACATGCAAGTACTCTTGAGACTTCTGGCACATCAGCCTTTTTTTTTTTTTTTTTTTTTTTGTTCTTATTCTAATTTGTTATACATGTTTTCAGAGTACATTTCATTTCATATTACATATAAAGAGCACAGTTTTTCACGTTGCTGGTTTTATATAAAGTATTTTTACAACAATTGTGTCTTCATACATGTATTCAGGGTAATCATGGATAACTCAGTCTGCCATTATTTCTATCCCCTTGTCCCCTCCCTTCCCTCCCCCCTCTTTGTACTATATAAAGCTCTTTCATTCCTCTCATTCCCTCTCTCTTGCCTTTATAAGTTAGTATCTTCATATCAAAGAGATAATTTGACCTTTGGTTTTTTGGGATTGGCTAACTTCACTTAGCATTATTTTCTCCAACTCCATCTATTTACCTGCAAATGCCATGATTTTATTCTCACTACTCAGCACATCAGCCTTTTGTCAGCATATCTGGGTGTGTATTCCAGACAATGGTTCTGGACCGTGTCATCCTAAAGAGGGATACATGCTCAGGAGCACTGTGTATCTGTGCATGTGTGTGCATACATGTGCGCACACACACAAATACTGCCAAAGCTGCAAGAGAGTCAGATATCACTTGGATAGCAACCTATTAACAGAGCAGTTTAAGAAAACTTCTGGGCATCTAGGACAAGAGAACCCAATAGCATCTTTTTAATCCCTGAAGGGACTGTAGAGAGGCCGTAATCCCCAGCCTGAATTTTACAGCTGATGAAACAAAGGTCCAGAGAAATTCAGAGACCTGCCCAAGACACCCACCCCCTAGTGGCAGCTTTGGAATTGGATTGTTGAGGTCTCATCTTCTATTATCCTTGCCTTCTTATATTCTCAGAAATGACTGAATCATCATCATTTTTTATCCCATGCTATATTTACGAAGGTAAGTAAGTGGAGTGTGGAGGACATCAATGCCTTCTTCATTTATAAAAGTGACACTCTGGTTGAGGTGATGAGGAGAACTTTTTACCAAAATCTCCTTTTGACTCAATTGTTCCTGGCCAAGGCTACTTCTGAATATCTTTACTTTGTTCATATGGTTACCAGTCCATCACTAATGTTCATAGAGATATAAACATGCCCCCGAATACCACAACTCTCACAAATTCATAAAGACAAACACTATAAACACCAATATCACTTTCTAGACATTGAAAGACAGGGAAAGCAACATGGGTACTCACTGTAGAGAGAGGGCTTTATGAATCACTTTCTTAAAGAATGAATGGGACATTTTCACACACCCCTTAAAGTCACTTACTTTTCTGCCACAAATGCCAGCCTTCCCTGGATAGCTGACTTGGTAATAAAAATAGGGGGGAAAAACAAAACAAAATAAATAAACAAAAAAACCCCCCTAAGTCTGATGTTAAATGCATTTTGACCAAAGGACTATTGTGTCAATATTTATGGAGATAGATTTACTTTGAAAGTGATTTAACAATGAAATGATGCTGCAAAGCATACTGCTTTTTTTTTTTTTTTTAATTATTTTTAAAAAAGGAGTTCAATACAATGCTCAAAAAGCAAGCAGGCCCCTTCAGCCATGAGGGGTTTATGTACTCCCACAAGCACACTCACACTTCAACATAACATTTCACAAACGCTGTATATTATTAAGAGGCTGATTCTGCCAGGCACATAATTTGTATATTTAAGGAGGTGTATGGAATGAAAAAAGCAAAATATGTTAAATTTCAAAGGACTTGGAAGCAATGCTGCCTGTGAGCTTGTATTACAAATAGCCCTACATTATTACATACGCTATTAATGAGACCGAGTGAATGAAAGTACAATTTGAATATGCATGACTCTATCCAATGAGCAGGACTTTTGTGTACTGATGAGGTTCCCCCCCCCCAAAAAAGGATTAAAATCATTCTGAGAGAAGTATGGTTGACCAGAGATCAGTAAAATAAATATATTTAGATCACAGAATCATACTATCTTCAGATGAAATACACAGGTGCTACGAGAGTGCCTTTGGCTCCACCTATGATTTCTGAAACTTATACATATGCTGTCTTCCTAAAAGAAATATTCCTCAACTTCAAACAGCTGCATCATTACAATCTATAGACAAAAATAATGATTTTGGTAGAGACATGTAAAAGTAGGCAAGGTTAAATAAACCTTTTGAGTACAAAGCCTTCACTTCTATAGTACAGAGCACTAGTTAAAAGACTGGGGAATGGGTAAATTATTGCACCAAATGGCTGAGAATTAATCTCTGCTGACTAGCTGTAATCTAACGAGGCGGCTGTGTCCCAGGGAGCCCGCAGCATGTCCCTGGCGGTATGTGCAGTGTGTCGAGTCTGCGTGGCACCCTTTGTCCTCGCTCACAGGCGGCCTTTCCCCTCATTGTCCATAATATCCTCATGCATCTGGGACGCGTGGAATGCATTCATACTAACAGACTTACCATTGTTTTCTCTCAGAAGCTTTGTTGAGCAAAGACTGCATCACGGTTACTGATAATTATATTGCTTAATTAATCAAGACAAAAAAAATTTGCAAATCATTGCCTGGTTGCCAAGCAGGGAGATAAAAAATGACAACAATACAAGCTGAAGCAATATAACAAAAGTAACAGCTATCTGATCAGAAATTCTTATATAATGAAGCTATTAATGCTAAATCGGTTAATGTTAACATTGCTCCAGGTGTCTCTACTTAGATGCAAACAAAAAGGCTAACATTATGGATATAAAAGGCCAAATGTTGCCATGGATTCTGTAACCTGATAGAGAGGACAGCCTTTTCATTTGATTAGGGAATGCAATTTAAATACCAGGGACTGAAGCCAAACAAACAGACTTTCCCTCCTAAAGCCTCTTGCATTCACCCTGGGGTCAGTGGTTGGTGAACAAAAGGTCAGCCACACTTGCCCTGGAAATGTCTGGATTAATTTTATTACATTGTAATGGTTTGTACTTTAAATGTAGGGATAACACTAAATTTCCAGTTGCCCATTATTCTCTTCTTCCCTTTAGGCTTTTTGAATTAAAATACTAAGAAAGCAATTTGCTCAATTCATCCTTGTCAGAATTTATGACCAAATTTATAAAATTTACACACATTTTGTAGGAAATTTAAAAGGTATATTAAATATTGCTTTTATGCATTTTATACTACTTTTTAAAAAATCACATTGACACTATTAAGAAAATTGAAATGCCTTTCGTGTTATTTATTTAAAAATAAAGACAATATGTTTAGGACATTAAATGACATTTCTAGAGGGCATATTGAAAAATGAACTAATAAAGCCAGTTAATCCAAACTAAATATTAAAGAAACATATTTTGTAGTTTGGAAAGCTACATAATACTAAATTTATTGGTTCTCTAACATTAAAATTTTCAGTTTAATTCTTAAAATTAAAGTAGTGCTCTTTGTGAATAAATAAAAATGTAAGTACCAAGCCATTTTCTTATAGTATGAACTGAAAACATACACAAACTTTGCACCTCTCAATCAAAGATAATACAAATATTCAATGTAAAATTTTGGCATCTTTATCTGATGAATAAAAAAGAGTTCTTCTTATGTTAGGCTTTGTATCAGCCACAGTGGGACTTTCCTCGTGGGAAGTGATCCACACTCACCTAGGTTGAGAACTAATCTACGTGTAAAACTTGGAATTCATTATTGATTTTATTCCTGTGAGAGTAACAAAAAAAAATACCAATAGCAATGATAATGATAATAACAATTACAACAGCTAATAAAGTAGCTTTTTCTCTGGACCTGGTACTGTTTGAAGCACTTTTTCCTTATTAGCTTATTTAACCTCACAAATTTAACAATTTAGATTTAATATCAATTTGAATAATAAATCTCAGTGATTTATTATTTTGAATATTAAAAACATTCAAACTTTTATTAAATATTTTATTAAATATTAAAAACTTTTAGAATGGTAAGTTTGATCTCCTTCAAGAGAACAATTTAGAATGAAAATGAAGATTATATTTAATATCAAACTGAAAAACACAGGTCATTTTTTCTTAAGAAGTGGGTTTAATATGCTAAACGTTTAATTTAAAAACTTAAAAAAAACCTTCTTAATAATGACAAAACCAAAATAAGTCACTGTGTAATGCTCCGTTAAAATACCACTAAAGGCATGATAAGGATGGAAACTACAGCCAATTTAGTACATGGGACACAGACCATTGGATTGTTCCAGCCATTCTGGTGATCAATAACAAAAGACATGGCTGAATTGATTCTGTGAGAAGGCGATTCGATTGTTAATACCCGTCACACGGGCTGTGCTGTAGAGGTCTAGTCTCTTTGCAGACATGGCTGCTATCCTTCAGGATTGACCTCCCTTAGCACCACCAGTCAAGGTTCGCTAGACAAAATTGGATTCTATACCCACAATTATCCCTAAAATGCTAGTTGTGATAATGGGCTTCCTTCAACTGGTATTATTAATCTATGTGCCCAAAATTTAAAGTCATAATCTTTTAAATTACAAAATTTTCAAAACAAAATATTTTTAAAAAAATCACAAATTCTTTGATGTAATTTTCAGAGGTGAAGAGATACTATATGGAATTTTTGGCTTATAATGAAAGATACTTTGCAAATCCCAACTCTTATTAAATTCTTATATAGCACATATAATTTGGAGATATGTAAAAATTCTACCAGTTGGGAAAAAGTCCCCTTTAACATTATCATATGTTTTGAGGACAGTGAATTATATCACTAATGGTCTGGACAACAATGTGGAGAAAAACATACCTCGGGTTTCTTCGTTATGGCTATAAAGAACATGTGATTCTTCATTGGGTAAATAATGATTGAAACATCTCCGAAGGCGGTTGGGATAATACCCCTGCGGTAGTCCCTGGAGTGTTCAGACCAGACAATGTGGACCTCGTCATTCCCCAAATGACGGAGCTGCAACAGCAAATTGGCTCTTTATTAATCAAGGTGATAACAGCAGTTTATGAGGGGTCATGGCTTACAAATTGAATTATAAAACACAGAAGCAAAAATCTTTTACTACCAAAAAGGCTGAAGTCTTCTATGAGGATTTTAAAAAGCACAATTTTGTGAAAATAACACTTATTTTCTATGAAACACATTTGGTACTAAGAATCACATCCAAACACTGAGGATGCCTTGTGGGCTGGATAGGCACAAGACCTTTTCAAGTAGTTTTTAAATGGAATTATACCTCTATATTGAATCCATATGCTTTATATGGCTGAGCATGTTTCAAAAACAATTAATGTTATGAATTTTTGAATCCATATTACATTAGCCTCTTAATGGTTATTATGAAAATAAGAATATAAATATAAGAGAATATAAGCCATTATAACCCAATTGTTAAAAAACATATAAGAAACTAGTCTTGTGACAATCCTTTAAGAAAAAGAACATACAAAATTATCTTTGTTTAGGAAACTAATAAATGTTAATTAAATTTGATAGGAACACTAGAACCTAGCATTGAAAGAGCTCCTTCCCATATAGACAGTGTGTTTAATCTTCCCACTAACTTTCTCAGGTATACTACAACATCTTTATCTTCTCTTACCAAGAGGAACCATGTGCTCAAGAAGGTGAAGGTTGGGCCTACTCAAGGATGCATGGACAATACTGTAGAGTGGCCTGGAAACTGTGGCTGGGCTTCTGGTTCAGTGTACTTGTTTTGTTCTCTGGATATCTAAGACTACACCAAAAGCTGCTTTGTTATCATAGCTCAAGCCGTTTAGCCCACTTGTTTTATCATCTCATACACAAAGAGGCTGTGAAGTCCCCCAAACAAATGATAAGACTCCTTGTCACTTTGAAAAGGCCTTAGCAGATAGGTCCAGGAAAGGACCCTCTGAGAGTTCTTCCAGGGCCCAGCTCTGTCAGATGCAAGAACACTCTTGATAAATCTCCTGAGTGATGATCATACTATGCCAAGCTGGAAAACACTGCATATGACATCAATTGAGAAGTCGGAAGCATGACTAAAAAGAAACTAGGCTATAAAGATTAAAAATGTTGGACCAAACTGAATTCTAAAACTGAAGGCTGACTGGTGAAAGTCCTTTGACACCCACTGTGATGGTGAGGTTTCTCTTTCTGACTTGCAGCAGCAGAAGGAAGTTACCTATTAACATGAATAAGCATTTTTTTTTGCTTTCTTTTTTTTTTTTCTTTTTGTGGTACTGGGGATTGAACTCAGGGGCACTCGACCACTGGGTCACATCCCTAGCCCCTTTTTGTATTTTTATTAGAGACAGGGTCTCACTGAGTTGCTAAGTGCCTTGCCATTGCTGAGGCTGGCTTTGAACTCGCGATCCTCCTGCCTCAGCCTCCCAAAGTGCTGGGATTACAAGCATGCACCACCGCGCCCGGCCCTGCTTTCTTATCTAACAGTTGAACACCAAAAGTGACCAAATAGAGACGTTGTATTAAAGCTGATGTTTCAGTCTTATCTCAGACCAAAAAAAAAAAAAAAAAAAAAAAAAAAGATACTCTGGAATACTATGTATTTAAAATATGTTAAAATAAATACTATTTTCTTTACAGACTATTTTGCCACAAAGGGAAAATCCAAGGTGACCCCAACATGGCCTCATACTTCTGAAAATGACTGTAAAGTCAATTACTTAAAAAGAGACCTGCATCTGCCCCTTTGTACCTACATTGAGGGTGCACGATTCAATTGTGTCTGAGGATGGGCTCTAGGACAAGTGCAACTGTAGGGGTCGAACACAAGTCACAATGATCCAGAACAACTTGATGCAGTTGATGACTTACTAAATTCAAAATTATAGTACATCTTTTTCTTCTTTTCCCCACTCTACCACAGCCCCCTCACAAATATAATAACTAAAAGAAGAGAATGCAAAAGGTGTAGTCAACCCATTACACAAGTAGTTTAAAAAAACAAAAAACAAAAAAGACAACACTGGATTCTCATAATAGCCCTGGTAGCCCTGGACATCTCACTCCATTCCCATCATTATTTCATTTAATTGTTTTACAGTGGATGGGGATCAAACCTAGGGCCTCAGGTTTGCTAGGCAAGTGCTATTCCCCTGAGCTATACTCAAGCTCTACTCCTATCTTAGATACTATACCTTTGCCTTCTTTCTCCTTCTTAATAAACTATGAAAGGACCTTATAACAGACTCCTGCAATTAACTCTTTTTGGAGTAAAAACACAGCAGCCAACATTGTCAACAACACAAGATAAGCAGGTTTTCCACATTTCAAGGGAAATGTGCATGGTATTTAATTGAAACTCTGACAGGAATTTGGAGCATTAGAAGTTAATCTTGAGAAATGGGGTTGTTCTGGAGCTCAGACCTGCAGCCCTCATCCTAAAAAAATAGTGACCTTGGGATCCATTGGTATAATGATGGCACAAACATCCAAATAGGAATAGTTTATCTACCAAAAAATTGGGCTGCTAGCACCTAATACCTGTGTAGCTCTTTGATCCACTGTAACTTAAGTGACAACAGTGATTGCTGAAATTTTGCTGTTACTTTCTCCTTTATAAATTGGGTTACTCAATCACATAACCCAAGTAAGCCTCTCCTAATTTTATTTGCAACTGTATTCTAGAGCCACAACAGAGGGGATTAGTATCCCACTAATAGACCCTTCCTTCTAGTGTGGTGATTCTATAATTTAGGAAGAACTGTTTTTGTGTGATAATAATATAATATTCATCATTTCAGTGCTGCTTTCAATGTCATGCACCTCAGACTTCTGGAAGCATTACAATTTAATTAACTAAATCACAAAACTAAAAGCTAAGGCCATGGGACCAATTGGCTGATAAATCTAGAGCATAGGGGGCTGGGGTTGTGGCTCAGTGGCAGATCACTCGCCTCGCACGTGCGCGGCCCGGGTTCGATCCTCAGCACCACGTAAACATAAATGAATTGCATTGTGTACAACTAAAGTAAAATAATAAATATTTAATAAAAAACAAAAAGAAACAAAAAAAAATCTAGAGCATAAAGCAAAATTATACCCTCTTCTGCCTATGACAAGAACACAAACAAATAAATAAATAAAACAAATAAAATTGATCTGGACAAAGTGTCCACTATGTCAGAACCTAACAAATACCCTGGAAACCTTAAAGTCTTGCTCTATCTAAAGGAGATTTCAATATAGAGATGTTATTTTGTAAGTTTTGGAGAATTTTGATTAGGGGCCCTCTAATTAGAAACCCACCTGCCATTTGGCTCAGGGCACACAAGTCAAGTTGATCTGCTGTGCATGTGATTCAGGAGGAGACTGATGAGTCTCCTAGTGGAATGGAGCTGGCATTCACACTGGCCCCTGCTTCCACTGCACAACAGACTGCAGAAGGCCCTGATGTTCACTGGGCTCACAACAAATGCCTACTTCTTGAGTCTCAAGAAATCAAGCCCATGTGCTGCCATTTCTTGTCTTGACAGAGTTCTAAAGTCCCTCCACCCGAGCTATTGTGCCTGCTGCTGCCAGGCTGCACGCCACTGGTGACACTGGTCATGGTCCACACCTAATAGGCTGACCTCCTTTCCCTACTAATTGCATTACATCGCCAGCTGGCTCCAGAAGGAGTCGTCTGTTTGATTGAAGAATTCCTGCTCCTCAGTGGGCCCGGCTGCTACTTTTACTAAGTAACAGTCAGGCCTGACATCCCCATTGTTCAGCTGACAGTGTGCCCATCCTAAAATCTAAGTTTTATTTGTAAATTAACCAAGAAACTTCCTGCCAGAACAGCACTGCCTGGAGACTGATAATGTGGGCCTTTCATCCCTTTTCACTCGTACTGTATCACTGCCAATTTGTTTTTTATGCGGCTGGCCAGCCTGAGGCTATAAAAGCCTTGTAAGACATAAGTGCAATTATAGTCCTGGAGTCAAATGAATTGGACAAATCCAATAGCACAGCTCTGTCCCCACTCTGCAAACCCCTACAGCAGTTAGATTAGCTGTGAAAAATCTAATCTAGCTAGAGCTAACAAATATCTGCAGTGAAGGATCAAGAGTTCAGTATGGGGTTGCAATCGGATTGCAGAATTGAAAAATTCCCCCCATGACAGGGGCAGAAGAGAGCATGAATCACTTTAGAATTTTGCAGCTCATTTTTAAGCTGTTAGGGACAAGTTAGTTAGAATAAGACAAGGAACTATGGCCTCTATTACTATGATTTTTAGTCTAGCTGTGAGACATCCTGAATAGAGTTTATTGCTAATGATGGTAAACCTTAGAGCTGCAAAAGGCAGCTGAATTTTGATTATTATAGTGGGGAATCTTTCAACCAGGCTAAGACTTGGAACATTATTTATAGCATGACATTTTGGTCAAGAAAATAGTATGTCTTTTCTCATAAAAACAAAACAAAACAAAATCTTCTTTACTTAAAGAAATACTTTAAAAATATTTTATGTTATCTATCTTTTAACAAAATAGTTTTCTACCATAAGAAAAATCAATAGAATATGGTGACACATTTGCAGAGTAGCAAAAATTTACAAGGTACCTCAACTTAAAAACAAACAAACATGGTCATGCCTTCAAGCTGAACTAGGCTCTGAGATACCAGAGAGGTCCCAGAGGATGGGATCCCTTCCACTAAGAACTTGGCAGCCAGGGGAAGCCATCAGAACCTAAGACTTGGAGCTTGTTCCTCCAATGCTTGTGGGAAACAGCATATGGCCCACACCTCTTGCTGTGGGGCTCTCATTTTCTGGAAGCCACTATACCATGTGAGACTGCAGAGATGAAAGTCTGCTGAGTTTCTGAATGCAAACCAGGTTTTACATATCTGAGATACTTGATCACTGTGAAAGTTTTCTGTGATTGAGCCATGACCTGAGCCTTGATACCTCACATGCACTGCTGCATGTATACCAGGTACTCAGTCTATTGCTGCAATGGTGAAAAAACAAAACCAGAGAGAAAAGAAATACAAAAGGTACAGTGGGACCCATTAGCTATTGCTCATCTGGCTAATGGGGCAGGGGAAAACAATCAGTAAAACCAATGGGCAATGCCAAGGGCTGATGGTCAAAGAGATCTTACCATGTCCCATGCTGAATTTTACAGAGCATCCTCTTATTCACTTCACTCAACTACCCTGGGACATAGGCTCTGCTTTTAATCTTATTTAATAGATGAGAAACAAGCACAGGAGGGTCAAATAACTGAACACACACTTGAGCTCAAGTCCACCTGTCTCCAGGGTCTGGTTCTAACCCCATCCTTAGACTCTCCAGTTGTCAGTCTTAGCACCTAAGGTGCTGTGCTCCATTCCTTGCATCTGTGTTGTAAGAGGAGAGTGGGTGTGAGGTTGTTATTCTAGTCTCTGCCACTGCTATCAGAACAGATGAGTACAAATCACAGCTGCTCTGAGATGTTTCTCTCATCTGGAAACTTACATGAGTGGCTTCCTTATCAGACTAAAGTATTTTTTCTATGAAGGTGCTCCTCACTCCTAACACAGGGTCACCTGAGGTGAACAGCCTGCAGGTTGGAAGGTAAAGGACCATGTTCTCCGGGGGGAGTTCCCTAGGAGCACCAGGTTTCCTTTGAATTACAGGGAAAATTGCCCATAGGGTCAAAGCTCAAGGAGAACGAAAGGTACCCAATAGCATATATGGATGGCTAGACAGCAGCACACATCTGCATTCCTCATTTTGGCAGATGCTACCAACTTGCTCCTAGCAAGCCTGTTGTGGTGGGGGGGGGGGGGGCTTCTTTCCCAGAGCACCATTAATACTTTTGTCACAAAGGACATTAAACATTGCAATCTTTAACAGCTTATGAGGTAAACTATAGTATTTTCTGTCAGGTGATATGAATGTGAGAGAAGATCCCAAAATAGCAATATTTTAGACCCTTCCTTTTCCCAATCCTTAATGCCGAGTCTTAAGTTTGTGCCAAGTTGGTATTTTAGATTCACCACAAGCCTGAGGAAGAGCAACACTGAAGCTGAGTCCCAAGGAAAGTAGTCTCAGAGCTTCAGTACCTGGTCTTTGTCCAGTCCAAGGAGGGCCTCCCCTACATACCAGAGCAGCAAAGGATGGTCCCCAATGAGGGCCCTTACCTTTTTGGTAAGTGAATCATCTGAGTCTGATGGCATCCGAGTGGAAACATGGAAAATTACTTCCACAGTCGAGGTAGCATAATAAGGGGCAGTCTGCCCAGTGCTGCCATTGCGCTGAAGGCCACCCATGAACCCACAGTGGGTGGAGAGATCTACCTAATGAAGATCATATAGAAAGAAAAGAGTGAGGGTCAAAAATGAGTTGTGAATGTGAATTTTTTAAAACCAAATTATTTTCACTTCATATCTTTCTGATTACAAACATATAATATAAAAACAAAATTAGACAATATTAATATTAAAATATTAAAGAAACAAAGAACATTAAAATTAAAATTGCTCCATATTCCTACTATCTGAAGAAAATTACTATCAAAGTTCTGCTATATATTTCTTTAACTTTCTGGTACCTATTTTTGGCATATATTTCTCTAAATTTTTCCATACAGGCATATACATATACATAGCAGTCCCCTCTTGTCTTTGGGAGATACGTTCCAAGACCCCCAGGGATACCTGAAAGTACAAACAGTACAAAACCCTACATACACTATGTTTTTCTCTATATGTAACATACCTTTGATAAAGTTTCACTTATAAATTAGGCACAGTAGAGATTAAAAATTACTAATAAGCCAGAATAACCATAGCAATGTATTATAACTAAAGGTATGTGATTTTGGTATCTCTTAGTCTTTTTCAAAATATTTTATTACACCTTCACCTTTTCACTTAAAGAAGCATTTTATGGCTTCTCTCTGGGATATTGGAATGCCAGCACCAAGAACCTTGCACTCTGGGGCCTATATATATATATATATATACAAACACACAGTGGATGGATTTGTGGGGCTTTTTGTTTTTTCAAACCAGAAGGAACACTCAAAGGAGTGTTTTTCTAAGATGTTGGATCAAGGTGTACAGATATCACACAATTTAGTAGCCATCACTAAACCATTTCTCAGAAGGGTCATCACAATTTATACCACTGCCATAAGTTTATGAGTCATAATTCATTTTAAAGTTATGGTGTGAATGCTCACTTTTGTACCTAAATCTAATTTTTTAACTTGTCACAAACTATTATTCTTTCAGTAAAGTAATTTTTCTAAACACACACACAAGAAAGAAACAGAGAAGTCTCCTCTGTGCCAAATAACAATCAATATACATTCTGGATTAATGTTTTTTTTTTTTATTAACTTTAGTTGAGAATGTATGATTTTAAAACTATATTAGTTAAACAACAAATGTATTCTATGACAAATAAGAAGTAATCTTATCAGCAAGAAGAACAAAGATTTATTGGAAGTGCAATAGCTCTTAGACTAAAACCTACTTGGCTCTTCAGAAAGTGTATGATCTTGACCTTGGTGTACTCTTGCCCTGTCCCCAGTTCTATAGGAGTCCCCTTGCTAACGCTGAACTCTCAGAGATAAGTTGTGCTTAGGCACCCAGAAACCAGAGTTTCTCCTTACCACAGATAACTAGGAAACCAAAACAAAAGGAAGAAAATTATTTTAGATATTTTGATTTCCATTTTATCTACCTTAAACTCTTCATATTCTGGGGAAATATTTTCCTTTAGACTTATGTTTCTATGGGAGAGGGGTGAGAGAGTGAGAGAGAGAGAGAGAGAGAGAGAAGAGAGAGAGAGAATATCTTTTAGCTGGCTGCTGTGGTGCATGCTTGTAATCCCAACACCTTGGGAGACTGATGCAGGAGGATCACAAGTTTGAGGCCAGCAGGAGCAACTTGGAGAAGCCCTAAGCAACTTAGCGAGACCCTGTCTCAAAATAAAAATATTAAAAAGGGTTGGGGATGTAGCTCATGGTAAATAAAGCACCCCTGAGTTCAATCCTCAGTAGCCCCCTAATTTTTTTAAGAAAAAAATAAAAATAAAACCTACGAAATTTTCAGTATCAATCATCCTGGGGAACTATGTTAGGGAAATAAGTTGATGGGTAAGCCACCATAGCTACTATAGTTTATTTTCATTTCAACTTTTGACTTCATCCAACTCTTCCTTCATCTTTTCACTTATCAAGTTCTTGATTTCTTCTCTAAAAGCTCCATTTCATGGCCCAAACCATTGTTTCTTTGCCCATATTTGTTTTCTCTTATGACTGGGTGAGTCCATCTGACTATTCAGTTCTGATACAAAGCAAATGAAAAAATACAAAGTGGAAAGTTAAAGGGGAAACAAAAGTTCATGTATAAAATATTAAAAGTTCATGTATAAAGCAACTAATAGAAGATGTCAAGTTCAATGTTCTCCAATTCCTAGACTCTACCTAGGCTATATTTGATTATAAAAACACATGCAAGAATGTATGTAATTAACAGCTTATATACATCCTTAAATATAATAAAGAATATAATAAAAATAGTTTATATACATCCTTAAATATAATAAACACCTACTGAATGAAAGTAGTTACCTCCCATCCAAGACCAGCCACAAAAATCTTCATATGCTTGGCTTCCTCTTTCATTGGAGAGGATTGAACACTTGTCTTCTTGACCTTCAGCAATGTAAAACACTGCAATTTTGTGTGTCTCACGGCTGTTAAGTTTTTAAATTAAAAGGAGTTAGAATTCTCATTCATAAAGTTTTATTTTGCTGCCCAAACCAGCATGACTCCTACTGAGCTCACATTTACTGAGAACTTCCTGAAGGTCAGTCACTAAGATAGCTTGACACATGATCTCATTTACTCTTTGCAACTACTCTGATGAGATAAGTATTATCATAGCACCTACCTTGCAGAAGTGGTTGGAAGGAGGCACAGGAATTTAAATAAAAACCATGCAGAGCAAACAAAGGACTGGGAACTGGTTCCTAAACTACACACTCAGACATTAAATATACTGAATGGCAGCATGTTAGAACACACCATTGGGAAATTCTTTCCATTTTTGTTAAAGAATATCATCTTTTAAAGCATTTCAAATAGATATTAATTGTGAGTAGATCTATGTGCATACCGACAGCATACCCACAGGTAGTCACTTTCTACACTTTGAGGTAAGGTTATTAGTAGATCCTTGATTGGCACTGTAAGATATGCCAAGACTTTAGGAGAAACAGAAACTTCTTCCAAGCAGCACACATTTAGGTATTTTCTTTGTGAAAGAGTGTACCAACTCTGCTGACTTCTGAGGGTATCTGGTAAGGGGAAGAGCTGTCCAGGGAAACCTTTTTTTTTTTTTTTTTTGTCATATAAATCCTTTATCAGTTTATTCCATGATGGATTTTGGAAAGTTTACCATTAAAGCAAGTGAACATGATACGCATATTGAAGAAAGGAGCCCTGCTTTTTCGTCCTTTGTACATGTAGTGTAGTATCTGGGGCATAGTAGGAGCTCAGCTAAATCTCTGCTAATCTGACCAGATAAAAGATGGTATATTTGAATGTCTTAATAACCAGTTTCTATGAATATTGTGGAATAAAGTGCCAGAATAAGTGGACACCACTGTCAAGGAATCTGGTGATAGTGCAGAGATGGAAACACTTTTTATTCAAATAGAGCTACCATCCATGAGTTTTACTATAGTTTCTTTTCTGTTTTTTTTAGTATTAGAATACCACTTCCAGAGCAGTTCTACCCTTCTCCTCAATTTTGTGTAATATTCTGAAAAATCTCATAAGAAAAACTATCAAGTGCTTAAATAATACAGAAATGTTTCTATTGCCTGATTGTTTAATATCTCAACATTATGATCTGATTAAACATTCATATTGCTAGAATTGTGTTCCATTTTTTAATAAATTTTCTAATATTTCCTTCTGTATGGGTTATTTTTCTACTTCATAAGCAAGACTAATGAAGCTCAACTAAAAAGCTATATAAATAATTAGAGGAGGAGAGTTTTCTCTTTCTATTCATTTATGTAGCTATTCATTTTGCCCCATAGTTCTCATGTAACAAACATTCTTGGATGAAAAATTAGAAAAACTAAAAAAGAAGAAAGAAAGAAAAAACACACTCATAACTTGAACATATAAGCAAAGAACATAGAGCTATTACCATTTTAGGATGTGTTTCTGCACAAAAATATGAAATGTGAGAAACTACTACATTCTGTTTTGCAACTAATTTTTACACTTAAAATATTTATGGACACTTTAAAAAAATTGTGGTAAGAGATACATAACAAAATTTACTGTTTTAGTTATTTATAAGTGTGCCAATTTTAGATCATGGGATTTTACAATAAAGTTATTAATGACTATACAACATTCTATTATATTAATAAACCATAACACGAATCCTCATTTAGGGTATTTATATATTTTTTCATTTAATATTTTAATATTTTTGTAGTTGTCAATGGACCTTTGTTTTTTTACTTATTTATATGTGGTGCTGAGGATCGAACTCAGTCCCTCATATGTGCGAGGCAAGCACTCTGCCACTGAGCTACAGCCCCAACAATAGGGTATTTATATTTTAAAAGATATTTCTGCATTATGTTTAATATGTCCTCAAAATTAATCTTTAATCTTTATGATAGTTTCACAAGATTTTTGTTATGTCTTTAAAATAAATTCATAGAAATAGAATTTCTTGGGTCTGTCCACTGTTAAGGCTTTTGATACATACTGTCCTGCTATATGAGCACACCCTCTGGGGTGGGACTTGTGATGGAAAGAGGTAGCTAGAAGAAGGGAGGATTTTTTATGGTGACAAGATTCTGGTGGGGAGCAGTTGAGGCTCTAGTACAGACCTTCTGCTCCCAAACAGGAAGCCTATCCTCATGGAGTAAGGAGCCCCTGAAATTGCCACACCATTTGTTGACCTTAGTGATAGGGGACACCAACAAGGGGCACCTAGAATGTTACTGGCTTATCTCAGATGGCGATGATAATAGATATCCTAACCTTTGACCTAAAGCACTATCTGAACAAAAAGATAAAAAAATACAGTTACTCAATTTCTTTCTATAGCTTTCTCTATATGTTTAAAAGCTTTGACATTTAGTTTTTCCTGTTCTATAGTACTACATACATAAAACAGCCTCAGGTTTATCTGAAATGTTTATTCTCCTTAAAGTCCACGCTTTTTCCATTGTAGCTGCTCCTGGGTCCTTGAGTCCTAATTAACTCAATGGTAGAGCACAGAGAGCTAAGCTGGAATGAAGGACTGACTGATGTGGGTGTGAGGAAAGGTGACCTTTAGTTGTAAACATTCATCAAATTTCACATCCTCCAAAATGTTAGCACCACAGAGAGCCTACTAGGATGCAGACACTGTGTCTGGCCTTATTAGAGCCAGGCTTTTGAAATGGTAATTACAACATCAACAGCACTTCATATCCATAAGCTGCACAACCAATGCATGAAGGAACAGGTAATTCAGGAACATACAAACATAAAATCAACAATTTCCCCTTCCTCATTAGAATGCATTTTTCTTTCTTATTAGGAAGAGACCAAAATAGCTGTTTCCTTATGCTATCACATTAAAGAGCCAAACAAAGAAAAACATGATTTTAACATCCACCTTACCAGATGGTGGCAAGAAGGCATACGTAGTTAAAAAGAGGGCCCATTGTGATTTGTATGTATGTTCATCATACTACAAGATGTAACTATCTTTACATCTTTGTTAACTTCACAGTATTATAGACCATAGTAGCCTGACAGATTCTCCCTTTATTAAAAACATGTTAAGAAGAATCTATGCCTTGAAGATAGAAATCAATTAATATCAGAAATAGAAATTTCCTGAAAGTTGAGGGACAGAGTATGTTCTTGCCTGCAATGTGACCCATCTACAGGACAGTCTAGATTTCTCATAGCTACAGAATCTCAGAATCAGTTCCAGTTTTTTAAAAAAGAACTTTGAAAATACACTTTACCTTAAAATAAGTTGATACACAATTAGATGTCAAGAAGACACTAACTCCAGGAGTTGGGATTTTAAGTGAAGGTTAATCAAGGGGCAGAGAATTTCCAATCAGCTATCCAAAGCCATATTTTACTGCAACAGCACCCCAGGGAGCTAATTCAATTGTACCTCATGCAACTAAAGTGCATTAACACCCAACAAATTGGCCACAATTACAAGACACCAATGCATTCACTTAATACTAAGAAACAGAGAATAATTCAGCATATACTTGAAAAGCTGAGATTGGGACCCAAATGACTGTGAATTTAATACTGAAGCACAAGAGAAAAAGGAAGTGAATCCTGAGTCCTTCAGAAGAAACCCCTCAAGGAATTTCCAGAGAACTTGATCTCTCTTCCTCTAGAGAGAAATAATAACAAGAAGAACCAGGAAAATGAATCCAATAAAGGGCTACGTGAAGAATAATGCTTCAGGTTCTTCATCTCTAATGAGTTTTTAAAAATTCTTTAAGCTCAAATTTTTCACTGTAGATTTCACTTAATAAATCAGGAAATGAAGACATTTAGAATGACAATGAGCTAATGGCTTCAGGCCAGAGTAAGGTTTCTTTCCCCAGTACAACTATAAATGAATCATTCAATCCTATATATTTCTTCTCTTTTAATTCTGTATATTCCATGATACTACAATATTTATCACTTTTCAGAGTGGTAAAATCACCTATAAAAAAGGCTCTCATATTTTCTCAGAACAGCTATCCTGGCATGCCCGAGACTCAGAAAACATACATGAAATAGTTCATTCCTCAATGTGTATGGGTATAAGAAGTCCTGAGTAATGAGGGCAATGTGGGAAGGTAGAAAAATGAAGGAAAAAAGCAAACAAAAAAAAAAAAAAAAAAAAAAGAAAACTGATACCCCTCTGATTCCCATACACATACACAGGCAAATCTTAATTCTAGATGTTTCTGAAGGAGTGAAAAGACACATAGCTATAAGTAAGTTTAATGATTTGATCTTCTTGGTCCTTAGTGACATAAAATGGACCTTTTAAAATTAATTCATCTTCCAAGTATTTAAGAGAAAATTAAAACTGGAATTCACTACATCTTACATTTATACCTAGTTTAAGAATTCAAGCAGGGTGCAGTGGCACATGCCTGTAATCCCAGCAGCTCAAGAGGCTGAGGCAGGAGGATCAGGAATTCAAAGCCAGCTTCAGCACAAGCGAGGTGCTAAGCAACTTAGTGAGACCCTGTCTCTAAATAAAATACAAAATAGGTCTGGGGATGTGGCTCAGTGGTCAAGTGCCCCTGAGTTCAATCTCTTATGCAAAAAAAAAAAAAAAGAATTCAAACTACAAGAATCACAATTGTGAATCTAATAGGCCAATCATAGTGACATGAACCAAAAGCTTGCTTGAAAATAAAATTTAATTATGTGTCACTTTGAGTTTGATCAGAACTCTAAAATAAACTACAAAAATCATAAGAATGCCATCTAAACACAGGGTATTGAAAATATTTGTTTAGCAGGTCATAACTCCTCCCTGCAAGTGCCAGGCAGGAGAATCAAGTGCCTTAAAGTGGAAGCACCATAGTGGGTGAATGAATGATTAAGTGAATGAAATAAAAGCTCGCCTTATTTTTTCCAAATGCCAAGATAGGACCTGTAAAGATAAAGATGGCCTTTGACATTTCTTCTCCTTCTTGTTTCTTAAGCATCCTTAAAAAATTAAGCTCAAATATATTTACAAATCTATGAGTTAAGAAAGAGTAAGAAAAATGTAGGAAAATAAAATATAATGGTTAGAGTTGAAAAACAAGCCTGGGGAAAACAACCTAAATTTGAATGCTGATGGAATATTAAGACATTTATAAAGGAAATAAAAGGGGAATAAGCAAAGGGGTTTTTGTTGTTTTTAAAGGCTTTTTTTTTTTTTTTTTTTTTTTTAAACTAAAGACTAAGGAATCAGTTTATTCAAGACTTTCAAGTATCTGTCATATACTGAGAACTATATTCTTAACTTAGGTGGTTGCGGAAGCACATATTTCCCCAAATCAAAAACTGTTCATGGTTGTGAACTCCTTTCTAGAAATGATTCTGATATTGTACAGAAAAGAGAGTGGATCTGAGAATATAACCAGCTTTGAGAATGAGACATTAATAGAGAGTTATTAATTACAACATGCTAGTTCTAACCTTTCAAACATTATAAAGCCAAAACTACAGAATGCCAGTGCAGGTTGTACAGCAAGTCAGTCTCATATGGTTTCAAATAATATGGTACAGGTGATTATGATTTGTTTAACCTAGGTAAATACCTACTTCCTTATCAGAAAAAGAGATAGTTGCAGAGAATAAATGAGAATGGATGTCCACTGACTGCCTCATAGAAAGGTATTCAATCAAAAGCAGAGGTTAGGTGGGAGCCCTGACCTCTTCTTAGGGTATCTAACATGAGTTATTCCTGAAGGGTATAAGTATCAAAGGTTTGACAGGGGCAAATGTCAGCAGATTCTGGGTTACAGAACTACTCACGGGTTCCAAGTACACACACACAAATGAGCAAGAAAAAGGTGGTCTGATATACTTTCACATACCACTGGCGAGAGTCCAGGTTTTTCAGTTCTCTCAGTAATTTTGAATTTTTCTTCAATAGATGAAAATTCTTCCTATAAAGAAAAAAGGATGGATGAAAAAAGTCATGTGATCAATGGTCAATTTTGCTGCATTTGAGTTAGTTAACAAACCCATCTATCATCCACTCATCTGCTACTTCATTTCACTAAAGATTTGTGATAGAATCAAGTCCATTCACCTTAAGATGTACAAGGCATAAAAATCCTACTGCATCCCATTACTGTCCACTGACACTGGATGACTCTGATCAATTGAGTGTATGCCCTGCGTTTATGTGCCTTGGTCTGTATTTTCAGCCAGCTCTGCTGTGAATTTCTATTTAACACTTCTTTCTTTAAAAACTGTACTCCACTATGGGGATCAAGCTTTCCACTGGACTGAATCATTCCTCTTGAGCTCCTAGGCCACTCTATGCTTCATCAAAAGTTTTATCACATCCACCTCCCTCATCAGACCTAAGGCCTATTTGCCTTTGCAGTCCATTTATATCTTCATTAAAGTAGAAATGATAAGGGGCTGGGGTTTTGGCTCAGTGGTAGAGCGCTCACCTAGCACATGCAGGGCGCTGGGTCCTCAGCACCACATAAAAATAAGATAAAGTTATTGTGTCCAACTAAATCTAAAAAAAAAAAAAAATTAAAAAAAAGTAGAAATGAGGGGCTGGGGCTGTGGCTCAGCGGTAGAGCGCTCGCCTAGCACGTGCGCGGCCCGGGTTCGATCCTCAGCACCATGTACAAATAAATGCATCATGTACAAATAAAGCAAATAAATAAATATTTAAAAAAAAAGTAGAAATGATAATGGCCAGAGAAGTAATTAAATAAAACATATACACATAGGAAATACTTCATACTCTAAAACATTCAACAGGTGTTTAGAATTCAATCTGTGCATTAGTACAGCATAATTAGTTCCATTTCTGGCTTTAACTTAGCAGCCAAAATAAATTTTAAATGTTGAAATACTGAAAAATCTTCATTTTTATTTTCTTCTTCCCTGACCCTAAATTGATAAAAAAAGAAAAATCATTTGAAAAAAATAATTGAAGGACTAGCATGTATTGTTACCTTCTGTCCCAAGAATTCATTCCCAAATCATCGAGTAACAATCTGCAGAAATAAAAAGGTCCTCGGGGCTCCACTGGCAAGGGCTGCCCTTGGCTGGTAACTTTCATTGAAGAATCAGAGTTACACCTCTGAACATATTCATCTTCCTGTGTACTCTGGCGCAAAATGACCTCAATGATTTCCTTTTCTTGCTCATGGTTCATGCCAAGTGGGGGTGGGGAGGGCTCATTTAGATTTAGCTGTGATGGTAAAAGGCATTCAGGACTAGTGTGGCCAATGTTTTCAAGTAGTTTGTCAAGGACATCATCTCCTTCTTCAATTTGAGAATGATCTTTCTGAGGTCCAAATGTGTGATGATGGTGGCCTGAAAACAGAAATGAGGGATTTCTTCCACTGGGTGCTAAGCATCCCTCCAGAGGTCCATATAAAACTTTTCCATCCCAAGAGTACTTCCCTGATATATCCCTCACAATGACTCTCACGTCTGAGAGGGCACCCCCAGGTCCTTCTGCAGCTGTCTGGAGGTAGGAGATGAGGGTACTGTCATTAAATACAAATAGCTGCAGGTTGGGGCTCCTGAACACCTCAGAGGACAGCTCGGTGCCTTCCACATGGGCATTGTCGTGGTTCTCACTGACAAGGCTGTGCAGCATGGCCGGGCCTCCACTGAGAGGGTAGTGACCCAGGTGGTTCACTAGGTGGGCCATCACCATTCGGGCAGTCAGAGGGATCAGTTCCACACTTCTTCTCCTTTTCTCTGTGAACAGCCAAGAATGAACAGACAGTGGAAAGTGAAGATTATAACTCAATGCCACTAGGTTTCAGTGTTTGTTGGTTTAATCTAGGAATTTGCTTCAACTATTTTTTAATTTAATTTTATTTATTATTTTTTGATATGGGGATTGAACCCAGAATCTTGGGCATACCAGGCATAGATGTTCTACCACTGAGCCACATCCCCAGCCCTCAACTATTTTTTTTTTAAACAATCCTATTTTAATTTAAAAGCTCAATTCATTCAGCTATCAAGAACACAAACAACAATAAATGTTGGAGAGGATGTGGGGAAAAAGGCACACTCATACATTGCTGGTGGGACTGCAAAATGGTGCAACCACTATGGAAAGCAGTATGGAGATTTCTTGGAAAACTGGGAATGGAACCACCCTATGACCCAGCTATCCCACTCCTGGGTCTATTCCCAAAGGACTTAAAAAACAGCATACTACAGGGACACAGCCACTTCAATGTTTATATCAGCACAATTCACAATAGGTAGGTTGTGGAACCAACCTAGATGTCCCTCAGTAGATGAGTGGATAAATAAAATGTGGTATATATACAAAATGGAATTTTACTCAGCAATAAAAGAGAATAAAATAATGGCATTTGCAGGTAAATGGATGAAGTTGGAGAATATAATGCTAAGTGAAATTAGTCAATCTCAAAAATCCAAATACTGAATGTTTTCTCTGATATAAGGAGGCTAGTTCACAGTGTTGTTGGATGGGGGTACATAGGAGGATTAGAGGAACACTAGAATGGTCAAAGGAAAGGGAGGGGAAGGGAGGGAGCAAGGGGGGGAGAAAGGGGGAAAAAAAGAAAAAAAATAATTGGTGGTTGAATGAGATGGATATCATTATCCTAAATGCATTTTTGAGGATCTGAATGGTACTTATATACTTTGTATACAAACAGTTGTATGTAAAAAGATGCTGTATATGTGCATTATGAATTGTAATACATACTACTATTATAAATAAAAAAAGAAAAAAAGGTAAAAAAAAATAAAAGCTCAATTCAAATGGACTACTAAAAAAATAACTCACAAGAGGAACTCATTCTGAAAGAGATGTTAAAAAGTGTGTAGACATAGGACTAGAAAAAGCAAAATGTCCCTGTCCTTAAAGAGTTGACAATTTGGGAAGTATAGCTCAGTGGTTGAACACTTGCCTAGCATACCTGAGGCCTTTGGTTTGATCCCCAACACCACAAAAACAAAACAAAACCCAAAGAGCTCACAGTTCAAGGAGCTCTGGTAAGGACAAAATTCAGAGTCAGGGGCAGGTAGGGCCTGGGAGAGTAGCTTAGGGAGTTACCTTGCTTTCCTTGATGGGGTGGACATAGACCTGGTAAGGAAATGAATCAAACTTGTGACTGCTTAAATATATTTGAAGCAATTGGCTTAATAATTATTGCGATGATTTATGTTTAGTTATTAGGGCATTTTAAATATTTAAGAGAATCTGACATATTAGTGAATCATGGAGGCACTTTAACTAAGACTTTAACTAAATTTTTAGTTGATGATTAAATGCTCAAAAGCAACTGATTTATAAAATTATTAATACTTACAAAGTATACGAAGACTTTGACAACAGTAGTGTAAGGGGGTCTTGTAAAATAAAACATAAAGAGGAAGCAGCAGATAAACTAAATCCACAGCATGAATTGAAATGATTACTTAAACTTAAAAGTAATTATGGAAATTTCAATCTACCAAATTTATGAAAGCATTATGCATTAATATAAGAACAAGTGAAAATGAAACCTTTAATTTTCACAAAAAAAATCTAGATATTTAAATAAACTAAGGTTTATAATTTGAGCTTGAAGTTTTAGGAAATACGAAAAAACAAATATTAATCAAACCTAAGTATAAATGTAAATATTTTAATGCTGCATACCTTACCCCTTAGAAATTAAAGATCTAATTGACTTATTTATAATACATCAGTTTTATGATGTATGAACTATAATGGGGGTAAAAAAATCAAATCTCCAAATCTAAGAAATTCTGGGTAATGACTAAGGAGAATAAGATCATCCTGAGTTTTCTTGGATTTCTTGTTACTTTTTTATAATGAATAAGAAATATGTATTCAATAATGGAAAATAAATTTTCATATCAAAGGATTCTTTTTTTAGAAGCAAGGGAGGTCATCTACATTTCTTTCTGAAACTGAACTCTCTCCTTCACATCCTGGGAGAAGTGAATATGATTTCCACACAACTAAGAAATATAATGCCCAGATTTAACACTCAAGCTAAGAAATGTTAATACCCCAAAAAGCAAACATGAAGCTAGCCAAGAGTTGGTGAGTTCATAATGCAAATTACTTCATACATATTTGCCTGGCAGAACGGGCATAAAACTCTCACCAATAAAGGTCTAATTTGATAAAGGCCCAAGACAGAAAATGACAATTAGAAAGTCACCTTTCATCTACCTTTACTTACATAGGTTATGCTTTCAATTTGAGGTAAATATAAATGAGTATTCTATGAATGTATTTGAATTCTGTAATGGGAAATTAACTTGGAGTCACACTGATAAGGTTATAAACCATGACACAATGACACATCCAACAAAAATCTAAAATAGCTCTGATACTGAAAACTGAAGAAAGGGAATATTTGTGAAAAAACAATTGCTAAATGCACTGCCTGTGGGTTCTTTGAAAAACAAAGAGAAAATTTGGACTATTAATGAAAAAACAAGTTCATGACTTCTACAAATTATTAAAAAATAGAGTTCAAATACCTTTATTTTATTTTCCTAAACTTATGGAGGAATTATAAGAACAGTATTTTAGGTTATCCTTTAAATTTCATTTTTTAAAAAATCTTTATTTATTTATTTTTATGTGGTGATGAAGATCAAACCCAGTACCTCACATGTGCTTGGCAAGCGCTCTACCACTGAACTACAACCCCAGCCCTAAATTTCATTTTTTTAAACCCCTCCAATCCCTTCTCTTTTAAGTAACTAGGTATAAATGATGAGCAATCTGAGCAAACATGTCTGCTATTGATGGCTTTACCATGTCTACTTGTAACTTTATTTTAAAATAGTAAATATACCAAGTATTAGATAATAGTCTAAGAAAAAATCATGAAAAATAACAGATAAAAATATAATATTGCTTATCAAAAACCTTATCTAATTGAAAACAGTTTTGTAATGAATGACAAATTGTGACAATGAGTGAAATAAATGAGCACATTTTATTTAACGTAAAATCTATTACCTTTATTTATCCTCTTCACTCTTAATAAGATGTACCCATTTAGCAAGAGTACCTGGGTATGCCAATATTGTTGTTTCATTTAGTTAAACTGTTAGTGGCATTTTAAAAATTCCTTTGTCATAGAAGTTTGAGCAATTAGTTTTAGTACCATAGAACTATATTTGGGAACAGGTGCATAAGATCCTGAGGTTTTCTGGAGAATGAATATTCAAGTCAAGGAATGTTGTGCATAGAAAGGAAAATGGTACTAAAATCAGTGTGCATTTTTAGGTTTTTCCTTTTTCACTAACCTAATAATCTTTTGCTATTTTCAAGAAACAAGTCATATTAACTATTGAACCTATTTTAGAGACAGCCATGTGGGATAAGTGTCAATACTTTAGGAAAAAGTAAGTTAATTTCTTGTAAGACATGGATTGCAAAAGAAGAAACAACAAAAGAAATGGATCAAGAGTTATTCTGATTACTTAATATAAATATAGTTTGAATTAAAAGATAAGGGATGCCAACCAAGAATCTTTTTTTTTTTTAAATATTTTATTTATTTGCTTTTAGTTGTACACAATGCGTTTATTTGTATGTGGTGCTGAGGATCGAACCCGGCTCGCACACGTGCTAGACGAGTGCTCTACCGCTGAGCCACAATCCCAGCCCCAACCAAGAATCTTATATCCAGCAAAATTAAGCTTTACATTTGATGATAAAATAAAAACCTTCCACGATAAACAAAAGCTAAAAGAATTCACCACAAGAAAGTTGGCACTACAGAATATTCTTGGCAAAATATTCCACGAGAAGGAAATGAAAAATGACAATGAAAACCTGCAAAGGGAAGAACTACAATAAAGGAATAACTAACCAAAGGAGAAATCAAGTCAAACTAAATACAAAAAATAAAATAAAATACAATTAAGTTAAAAAATGACAGGTAATACAAATCATCTCTCAATAATAACCCTGAATGTTAACGGCCTAAAAGCACCAATTAAAAGACAGAGGCTGATAGGTTGGATTTAAAAAAAAAAAAAAAAAAAAGACCCAACAATATGCTGCCTTCAAGAGACACATCTCATAGGAAAAGACACCCACAGACTGAAGGTGAAAGGATGGGATAAAATATACCACTCACACGGTCTATGTAAGCAAGCAGGGGTTTCCATCCTCATATCAAATATAATAGACTTCAAGCCAAAGTTAATCAAAAGAGATAAAGATGGACATTTCATACTGCTTAAAGGAATCATACAACAACAAGAAATAATTCTTATAAATACATATGCCCCAAATAACGGAGCATCCACATTCATCAAACAAACTCTTTTCAAGTTCAAGAGTCAAATTGACCACAACACAATAATTCTAGGTGACTTTAACACACCTCTTTCATCACTGGATAGATCTTCCAAACAAAAGCTAAACAAAGAAATTGTAGAACTCAATAATACAATCAATAACTTAGATTTAAGTGACATATACAGAGTACATTATCCATCAGCGAGTCAATACACTTTCTTCTCAGCAGCACATAGTTCATTCTCTAAAATAGACAATCTATTATGCCATAAAGCAACCCTGAACAAATATAAAAAAGTAGAGATACTACCTTGCATCCTATCAGATCATAATGGAATGAAATTAGAAATCAATGATAAATTAAGAAACAAAACCTACTCCAACACCTAGAGACTAAATAATATGCTACTAAATGAACAATGGGTTGCAGAAGACATCAAGAAGGAGATTAAAAAATTCCTAGAGGTACATGAGAACACCAATACAACATCTCGAAATCTCTGGGACACTATGAAGGCAGTACTAAGAGGAAAATTCATTGCATGGAGTTCATTCCTTCAAAGAAGAAAAGTTCAACAAATAAATGAACTAACATTACACCTCAAAGCCCTAGAAAAAGAAGAACAAATCAACACCAAAAGCAGAAGAGAGGAAATAATTAAAATCGAGCTGAAATCAATGAAATTGAAATAAAAAACACAATTGAAAAATTGACAGAACCAAAAGTTGGTTCTTTGAAAAAATAAATAAAATTGATAGGCCATTATCTATGCTAACTAAGAAAAAGAGAGAAAAAAAACTCAAATTACCAATATCTGTGATGAGAAAGGAGACATCACGATGGACACTACGGAAATATAGAAGATAATTAGAAATTATTTTGGAAGTTTACACTCCAATAAGATAGAAAATAATGAAGGTATCGACAAATTTCTTGAAACATACGATCTGCCCAAACTAAATCAGGATGATATACACAATTTAGATCAATTTCAAGCAAATAAATAGAAGACGCCATCAAAAAACTACCAACCAAGAAAAGTCTAGGACTGGATGGATACATAGCCAAGTTCTACAAGACCTTTAAAGAAGAACTAACACCAATACTTCTCAAACTATTTCATGAAATAGAAAAAGAGGGAACCCTTCCAGACTCATTCTATGAGACCAACTGTGGGGAATATTTCAAGATGTTATAGCTGACAGTGGAATTCCAGAAAAAGACAATTAAATGATTAAGAAAATGGAAGGTGAGCTGAGTATGGTGGCACACACCAGTAAATCCCAGCAGCTCAGGAGGCTTGAAGCTGTAGGACTGCAAGTTCAAAGCCAGTCTCAGCAACTTAGTGTGGCCCTAAGCAACTTAGCAAGACCCTGTCTCAGTATAAAAAATAAAAAGTGCTAGGGATGTGATTTAGTGGTAGAGGGCCCTAGGTGCAATCCCTGGTACCAAAAAAAAGATGGATAACATGAAATTTACCACATGCCATTCACAAGCAGAACAACTCAAAACAAGTCTTTAGTATATGGCAAAAATCTCAGTAAAAAATTTACTTCAGGAAAATGATCATTAAGTCTTAGACTCGAATCCCACCTCCATTATTTCTGACTTATACAGCCCTGAGAAAATCCCTTAACTTCAGTTAGTGTGTCTATCAAATGGAGTTAAAATCAGAACTGTCAGATTTCAAGGCCCTGCTTTTTTTTTTTTTTTTTAATTTGCTTTAGTTGTACACAATGCGTTTATTTTTACGTGGTGCTGAGGATTGAACCCAGGCCGCACACATGCTAGGCAAGCGCTCTATCGCTGAGCCACAACCCCAGCCCTCAAGGCCCTGCTCTTTTTCATCCTCACCTCACCTTTCCCTTCATCTTCACCTGACTCATACTTCAGACCCCATGATCCTGCAATCATATTCCTGCACCTTAGGCGTTCTTCAAGTATGGCCTGTAGTACCCCATTCCCTACTGGCCTCACAAGAGGAATCTGTCTCACGTTTCTGAGTGGTTTATCTGGCTACACCAACCACTCTGCCCAAAGTGTTTTGGCAAAACCATGGCTAAACACCACTGGGAAATAAATCATCTCCTTTTTTTGCTCTCACCTTCCCTGAGAGTTTTTGAAACATTAGCACTGCTGACTTTCCTCGGTGCCACTGCTTTCTTCCCTTGACTTCCTAGAAATGATTCTTTCTTTGTCCTTCCATGGATGATCTAGCACTCCACACCCACATTTTTAACTTTTAATTTTGTGACAACTAATGATCCATATGATTATAAGAAATAATACAGAGAGATCTCAAATAGTCTTCATCTCAGTGGTAACATCTTGCATAACCACAGCAATAGTATAACAATCAGGAAACTGACACCAATATTAATCCACTCATATTATTCAATGTTCACCAGTTTTACATGCTTCCATTTGTATGTTTGATTCTATGTAATTTGATCACACATACAGATGCCACATTTACCTTCCAACTCACAATCCAAGTCCCAGAGCTGGGTACTTATTATTTGGGACAGAGGAATGTTGTTAAGGAGGTAAGTCCTGACAATCCTCATAGACTCTAAAATGGACTTTGCTACAAGCAGAGACATCCTCAAAAGGGGACAAGTAAATTCCCATCTCTCTCCTTGAGGGTCTCCTATTCTGGAAGAGTCTACAAGCTCCTTTTGAAGGCTGCCCATCCTGCCAAGGTTAGCTTAGGTCCTTCTCAATGGGAAGTTCCCATGGTGCCACTAGTCCACAAATGAAATGATTCTTTCTGGATTTTTCTTGTCTCTCCCATCAGATGCAAAACTCTTTGAGGACACAAAATAAAAACTTTTTTGAGAATTCCATGGGTCTGAGACATATGGATCTTTAATAATAAAAAACTGAGCCGGGCGTGGTGGCGCACGCCTGTAATCCCAGCACTTTGGGAGGCTGAGGCAGGAGGATCGCGAGTTCAAAGCCAGCCTCAGCAATGGCGAGGCACTTAGCAACTCAATGAGACCCTGTCTCTAATAAAATACAAAAAAGGGCTGGGGATGTGGCCCAGTGGTCGAGTGCCCCTGAGTTCAATCCCTGGTACCACAAAAAAAATAATAAAAAAAAAATAATAATAATAAAAAACTGTTTGAATAACTAAGAAGGGGGAAGAATAGAGAAGAAAAACAAACAAACAAACAAACAAAAAACCAGGAAAAAAAACCCAGAGAAACAAAAAAGGAAAGCAGAATTTGCCATCCATAGAGGACTCTAAAAAACTAGGATTGTAACTTCAACAACCAGGTTAAAGATAGTAACGATAACACAGCAAGCACTGGACAAAAGGCTACAATCTTTCCTTCTCCTATCTACAAGATATATTTGGAATGATACTCACCCTCTTCAACAGTCAGCAGGTTCCCCAGTTCTGCTGATGAATGATACTGGACTGGCTCAGAGCTCTTCACGTTTGCCAGTGGCAGAAAGGGGTCATAATCCGTGGATGACAAGTCAGCCAATGTCAATGTATAGTGACTTTGTTGGGTGTATGTGCTTGAGCCACAAACACAGCAGTGCAGAACCTGTGGAAAACAGATGGAAATGACACCCTGGATGCCATCACCTCCTGTCCCCTGATACTCATGGTGTCCTCTTAAGAGCTAGGACCCCTGCTTGGGCATACTTCAAAACATTGGGTCCTTTCCATCCTTAAATATCATTTTGCTGTTCGCAAGACATTGATGTGTTCTTTCACACCAATGACAATAAATATATTCTCAAAGCAAAATAAAAGTTAAAAAAGTTTTCATTTCACCATTCTCAGTGATCGCACATACCTAAGGCCTCCTCCATCCACCAAAGGTGAAAAAAATGAATCAGGAGGCAAAGGGTGGCTATGGGATAAGTTATTTGTGGTAGAGGGCAGAATGGGCTTAATGAGCAGAGCCTACTGGCCAATTTCAAGACAGTCTGTAAATTTACATCAGTATGATTCATGACCCCATGTACAACTTTTAAAGTATAGTTTACTAAAAGCAAATTTAACTAAGATTTAAAAAAATATTCTTATTTTTCAACAAGATTCGTTTCCTTAATTTATTTTAAATATTTTTTAAAGCAAACAGATTACTGTAAGTATTAGGCTTTTTCCTACCTTACATAAACAGATTTTTGTCAAACTAACACTGTGATTATTCCTATAATATGAATAATTCTTTTCTAAATTAAGTAGACATAGACCACATTCCATAAAAATTGGGGAATACCAATCAAACCATAGTTATTTAAAATTAAAGATGAGAGTCATATAAAAATGCAAGCATCTTTAACTTGGTAATCCTTACTTCTCTAAAAGTTAATCTTCCTCCCTTCAGGTCTCAAGTTATTCTTTTTTAAATATTTAACCCATCACAAGTCCTTTTCAAAAGGGCATAGATAAATAAGTGCACAAAAGACATTTTGGTAGTTTTCTGACATGTAGGTCTATAGTCCATGCCTTGAGGCCAAAAAGTGGAGACTTACCCTATAGATATAATCCAACAAGGGGGCCCGGGATGGGTGCTGCTCCTCCAGGACCACTGTGGACACCGGGTGGAGAAGGGCATTCACTGGCAATGCCATGCACCAGTCCAAGAGGCAGAGGAGTAAGGACACAATGAACTGGAAGAAGAAATATTATGCTGCAGTCATCACTATGTGTAATAATAAACAAGAAGACTCTTTCTGCATATACAAATTATTAAATGGACACACAAATGCTAGGTAGATAAGTAAATATAAGAGTGCTTTCATAAAGATTAATGCATCTGTTACGATCTCTTAAGATCAATGCATGTAGATATTATAAATGCTATCACTATTTGTAATATATTTATAATTCTTACATTTAAAAACAAACTCTAGAGAAAAGTTAGCTAATGTGCCACCTACCTTCTTATCTGTTTCCACTGAGGAGTACTCAGCACTTGGTAAAAGGAAAGCAATTGTAGCCACAAGAATCTGCAATAAAGATAAGTGCCAGTCAAACAGACCAGCATAATAGTTTTAGAAGTCATATCTTAAAAGGTGACCTTGCAATGAAATCCAGCCTGGTGCTAAATCACTGGAGGAAGGTGATATAAAGCCAAGGGCCAGTTGTGTGGTATGATCTTGAAAATTATGGGAAGGCAATGCGGGCATATCCGGTTTCCACAATACTCTCTTGATGGTGGAATTGGGGGCCTCAGGGTAAGGACTATCTCTCACTGCAGTCACATAACTTCTTTTTTTTTTAAATATTCTTTTTTTAATATTTATTTATTTGCTTTAGTTGTACACAATGGGTTTTCTATTTGTATGTGGTGCTAAGGATCGAACCCGGGCTGCGCACACGCTAGGCGAGCGCTCCACCGCTGAGCCACAACCCCAGCCCTGGTCACATAACTTCTACCATCAGTCGCCTCACTTTTCATATTGAAATAAAAAAGGACTTAAGAGTAATTATGAAAATGTTCCTATTCAATCTTCTTATTAATTACCCCAGTCTGTACCTGCTGTCCTGCTGTCACAGTACCCCTTTAATTCACAAAAGTATTCCTGTTTGGGTGACAAATTATACGGTTGCCCTAAAATCCAACTTTACATTTTACATCTTATATTACTATATCCAAAGCTCTATTTCACTATAGGTCACTTAAGATAAAAAAGTCATTTTTGACTTTTGATGTGTTTCTGGGAGAATAAAGTGATTTTGCCAGTGAAATTTGTCTAGGGCTGAGAGAAAATAAATCAACATCACTTCTTCTCTCACCCTATAATCCCTTATGGGGACAAATCAAATTTCTTCAAGCAGTTACCCCTGGATGTGTAAAGACAGAGCATGCTTTAAAAGTGCAGCTATAAAAATTGGTAGGCATGGATGTGACTTGTCAACAGGCACCTATGAGTGAGGATACTTGCTCAGGTATAAGCAAAGCATTCTTAGATGGAACTCACTTTAGGATGCTGTGGTTGAAATTATTCTTCCTGATCCTTCTCCTCTCCTCTACCACCAACCAACGGCACAAGAGGGTATTTACAATAGTAATCTCATCACAGCTGGGTAATCATGCTATGATGGAAAGCAGGGTCCAGGGCTTTGTCTGGGAGGAACTCCTGCTTTACACAACAGCCACCTCCTCCACCCTGCACAGAGGGCATCATAACCAGCTGCCTACTCCTTGTTGGCACCATCCAAATTACTTGAGATGAATAAAGCCCAATCTATAAAAGGTCTCTTTGTTGTGGATGTATCTGCCTTTCAAACTCCCCAAGTATCAGCGTCTGCCCCTGGAACACTGCTGGCTTCTTTCTGTAGTGCCTAGAATCATAGCTGAGAAGAACAAATCCAACTTGCTCTTATGAGACCCACATCACAATTTAATGGTTGGTTCTCTAGTAATTATTTGAGAGTCTCTAATTAATCAGATATCAAATATACTAAAAAGGAAATGCATATGTTTTAGCATTCAAGGAAAAGGACTTACTTCTGCCATTTTCCGAGGCAGAGAGGTTTCAAACATCTGAAGTTTTTCCCAGTAGGAAACCAGCAATTGAAGAATATCACAGGCTACCTGAGCCACAATTTTGTTAGGAAACTATAAAAGGAAACAAAATTCCAAAATAAATATACCACAGGTACATTAATCCTAAGGAAGAATAAAACCTCTTCTCAGATTATAGTACATTTGTTTTGTATAAAATTGATGAAAACTATGTTTGAGTAACAGAGAAGTCATACATGATTGCACCACCATTCTAAAACTGCTTCTTGTTTAGCTCAACTATGTCAGTTTATAACAGGAGGGGGAAAGAGTTGAGCTGTGCCTGGAAGAATGTGGATGGAAAGCCAGGGTTTTCTGCGTGGGGAGTATCAGGGCACAAGTACTAAGGTAAGAAAGGACCTCAGGAAGAGTAGAAGCTACTATAATGGTGGCAGTACTGACATATAAGAATGAGGTGGGGGGGGGGGGGGGGGACTATAGCTCAGAGGTAGAGAGCTCATATTGCATGTACAGAGGCCCTGGGTTTGATCCTCAGCACCACATAAATAAAATAAAGGTATTAAAAAAAAAAGAATGAGGTGGGGAATGGTGGAGATGAAACAAGTCATTCATTCACTCATCCAGCACACAGCAAAGGAAAATTGACAATGTGCCAACATGAATTTAAAGCAGAGAATTAAAGGAACAAGATGAAAAGAACAGGCAGATCCTACTTTCAAGGATCCAACAGTGTCATGGGGCAGGCAGGGACCTGTCCTGGTTCTGTATGCCCTGCACAGTACCCTAGTCCAGAGGTTCACTGGTCACACCTGTGCAAGGACAGATTCCCCTGACAGCATGATGAGGGAGAAAGTCAATGACGCCTGGGAGAGCAGATAGGAGAAAGAATGGTAGGTGAGGCTGAGGGCAGGTGACTCAGGGAAGAGGGATGAGCTGCTGGCCTGAGCCTTAGTCTATGTCTCTCTATTTCTGTAGTTTAGTCCCTCCAAGGTGGAACGTCCAAAGTTCCTAGAACACACCAGACATCCATCTGCTGCCACACCAAATGCAAACAACTGTGGGAGTTCAGGTCAACTAGGCTGATCCCACTCACTGTGGCAGCAGACATGTTTACGTTAACACCCCTGGGGGAAAGCCTTTCCAGTTCATGGCTGGTTGTGCCCCTCCCACATCTGTGGGCACACTTGGGTCACCTTTGTTGGCTGTTTCTTAAGGGCTCAGTTATAAGCAAGGTGATGCTGGGAACTATATGGAGTCCTAGGAGCTTGTGTTCTCTGCAGTATAAACCAGCTGGGAGAAGGAGACCATTGCTACTGTCACCTCTTCATTTCTTTCCCTCCTGGCAGAGTCTCAGAGACTCCCTCAAGTCCTTCAACTCAAAGTGGTTATCGGTTCCTCTGTTCTTTCTGGCAACTCCCTTGTAGTCCTCAGTTCTTCTTAGATTTATATGTTATGTCCTTAAACAGGAATCAGATGGAGGTGTCCCCAGAGAACAGGATTTAAGTCAATATGCCTAAGTCAATGGCTAAAGGGAGAATTTCAGCTGCATTCTGTCCCTCTGATTTCTCAGCAGTTCAAGCTGGAGCCAGTTCCTTTCTTCCTTGTGCTCCTCTTTTATTTCTAAATAAAAGACAGCATCTATCCAGAGTGGGGGAGGACTCAGTAGGACAATACATGTACTGTGCTAAATAGTTGTCTGATAGAATAAGGACTCAGTATATTTAATTACATTTTTTTCTGGCGCTTATGTTTTTCCTATTAATTATAGAAGAATTGTAGAAACTGAAAAGTCACAGAAATGCAAATCCATTTATCCCTTTACTCTGTTATCTATTTTTCCCTCTTCTATACTACATATAAATATAAATATATACACATACATGTATATTTATATATGTATATATGAATGACATCATCGACTTCTAAACAGTTTTTCCAGGTAAGGGATAGGAGTAGGGGAAACACTCCACATTAAATATATATGTCTAGATTTAAGTAAAATTAAAATTTGAAAAATAGATCTTAGATTGAGAAAATAGGATATTTGAAAAATGGAACGGGACCTGACTGTTACTAATCACATGTAAATATTTCTCTGTGGCTTGGGGAATCATGAGTGTCCTGCACTTGTGCAAAATTCCCACAAACATGGCTAGAGTATCCTGGGTTTGACCTGGAAAGTTCCTCAGGCTCCCACTTAGTGCATTTCTCTCATCTGTGAAGTACAGGTGGTTCACAGGATGGTTCTAAGGAATGAGCATGATGACAAAGGCCAGTGGTCAGCATCCTGTCCAGGTCAGAGAGAACACTCACAATATGGCATTGTGGTTGGATAATTTTCCATTCTTCATCACAGGGATCACAGCAAGCATTTTTCTAGCTCCCATGATATAACTGGCATCACTCACTCCAGGAGTTGTGGAGGAGAGACGGGGAGGATAAAGTGATGGGGCAGTGTCAGAGGTACACTTGGGGAACAAGAGGCATTGAGTTTGGTCAGCAGGGTCCAGATCATTGAGGGCCCAATCTCTAGCCAAGGATGGGGAATACAACTGGCTGATGAGCTCAAGTAGTGAAGCAAATAATGCACAAAGGGTGGCACAGGGGATATCACTGGTCTAATGATGACTGTTCCAGCATCAGCTATTGATTGCTGTTGCTATTATAGCTGCATGTGGCAAGCAGCAAAGATGAGTGGGCAAGAAGGGCCTGGATATAGGTGTCAGATGGATGGCTTATGACTTCAATTTTGTCTCAGCTAGGAGGTCCCATACACTTGAATAAGTTCCTTAACTCTCTTGCACCTCAATTCTTCCATTGGTAAAATGGGGACATTCACCTTGCCACTGATAACTACCACAAAGCTCTCGGCATAGTGTCTGGCAGGACAAGGTACTTACCGGTTCTGAAGGTATAATCATGGCAATGCTAACCTTACCACTGTTTCTAAGTAAGAACCATGATAGCACAGGATTGAAGCTCTGGTTTAGGAAGCAACTTAACAGCACAATTAAAACTTCATTTATGTCTTTAATGTCACACAGATCTACTTTCAATACTGATTCCATCACTTTTACCTGAATAACCTTAGACTTATAACCTAATTTCTCTGGGCTTTGATGTTCTCTGGTATAAAATGGTGAGTATAACATCCACCTTAAAGAGCTATTATAAATATTCATAAAAGTATTTAGAAAGTTTATTATTATTCTGACCTTGTTTGAGGGCCCAATAAATGGTAACTCTTCTCATTAACAAAGCAAAGAAAGATGTACTATAAATGCTGAAGGTTTAGCACAATGATGTGTTAACACTCAGTGCTTCAAACTGGAAGCCGTGGGGGTCTTTCCCAGTCCTGCTGAAGAGTGTAGGACATGAAATCTCACTTTCTTGTCACCTCATCAACAGACAGCAGCTGTCCTCCTTGTCCTAGGACCTGCCCAGCACCAGAGGAACCTCATTGGGCCATGAGGCTATCTCAGAACAGACTATAAGTGAACTGATGGTAGCTGCCAATGGGGGAAGCAGCCATTGGTGACCTCACAGTATATTCACAGGGCTCTCAAAAAGGGAATTCTGAATAACCTCCTTTTTGTAACATAGGAGGCAACAAACAATTTCTATTTAAGCTAAAATAAAAAATATGTAGAAGATAGTTTAACGTGAAATAAGTACCAAGAATTGGTAATACCTTCAAAGTTACACCTATCACATTGATGGCTTCTTTCACCTGAGGATGGCTGGTACACTGTGCAAGCTCTTCACAGATCCAGACCCCAAGTGAGCAAATGGCAATGCATCTTTTTAAAAAGAAGGAAAAGAAGCAAAATGCTTATGAAATGATATATTTCCTTGGTATTTTCAAGTGACAAATATTTTAAATCATAGTTATATTAACGGAATGTCTTCTTGAGAGAGTAGATAGGGAACTTTCAACAGATCAATTTTCAGGAGAAATAGAAACTTTAATAATGATTAGTATTTAAATATTTCATGAAGTGAACAGCATGTTTTCTGTTAATTGTCCCAGCCCATGTATCACTCATTTTTGTTAAAACTAATTCATTGCATTTTATTATTTTGACAAAGTTTGGAGGAAAAGTAAAAAATCACAAATCTTAGCAAATTGTTGAAAATTGAGTTTACAACTATCTTTCTTATAATAATATGTAAAATACCTACTACTTAAATAAGAAAACCCTGTATTTTACTTTAAAGTATATTCTCATGCAACTTTCAAAATTAATTTTACTGTTTTTTTTTTTTTTTTTTTTTTTAGATACTGTGCTAGAACAAGATATTCTGCAAGGAAAGCATGATCATATCATACACATTTGACTCTATTTTCAACTCCACAGAAATTTGGCTTTCTATGCTAAAGAAAAAGGGGAGAAAGAGGAATTGCCAAGACTTGTTGATTGTTTAAATATGGTAGGTGTGGGAAAAAGGGGAAATTAAGGATTTCTTACAAATTTCTGAGTTTAAAACCTGGGTAGATGGTGGTGCCATTTGTTCAAATGATATCTGAGGAGCAGTCAGGCTTGTGGGGAAGGCAGAGGTTTCAGAAGGCAGACTAAAGGATTTAGTTATGGTTGCATTAAGTTTGGATATGTTAAAACATCCAAATTGATATGTCAAGTAAGCAGTTTAATATGTAAGCCTAAGTATATAAGGGGTTTACTAAAGAGTTAGCTAAATAAATTGGGAATCTTCAGCAAGTAGACTGCATTTGAAGGTTAGTTAGAATAGTATACAAAGACTCGTTAGCACCCAGGAAGTCATGGAGAAAAAACAGGATCAGTCCTAAACCCTGATTCACAGAGTTAAGGTAGGGAAGGAGAGGTCAACACAGGAGATAGGAAGGGAGCAGTGGCAGTAAAGTAGGGGAAAAATCAGGAGATTAAGTTCTAAGGAGCAGGTATTGTGCAGGAAGAGAGTAAAAAGAAATTAACTTCAGAACTGGTATGTATCCTTGTTGAAATTTATATGATAACCTCTAAAATAACTTTAAAAATTGTTTATGATTTCTTTAAAAGACAGAGATACTAAATAGGTTGTGAGAAAAAAATCAAGAAAAGAAAAAACAGGAGGCAGGAAATGACAGCAAGAAAGAGGAAATGAAAGAAATATTGAGAAAGCTCAACTAAAAACAAAGTATTAAATAAGATGAAAATACATCCAACAGATCAGTAATTATGAAGAATATAAACAAACTAAATTTTCAGTTAAAAGATAAAGATCAGACAGGTAAATTTATAAAAATCCAGATATATACAGTTTGAACAAAGGTATCTGAAAGAGAAAATTTCAGAAAGAAAAATTTAAAATAGAAAGTATAAAATAGTTGTCAATATCGAATAAAGTAGTCTTTAATATAAAAAAATCATCCTAAGAAATAAATAGGATTACTATAAAAGTATGAGATTTGATTCACTATAGGAAAAGGGAAACTATAAACTTGTATGCAACTAATAACAAACTCAAAATATATAAAACAAATATGACAGAAATACAAGGGAAACAGACAAATGTGATCATAATAGAAAATCTAACATAACTTTCAGTAAATGATCAAGTTGATGAAAAACTCAGAAAGGATACAGAATATATGAAGCACTTGATTTAAAAAAATTAATATGAAAGACACACCTAGAACACTATATTCAATAATCAGAGAACAATGTATATATTCTTTTCAACAATATATAGAACATATGAAAAAAACTGATTATATATTTTGGTCACAGAACAAGTTTCAACAATTTCAAAGACAAAGAAATATTTTGATCCCAAATGCAAAAGATCGGTAGTAAAAAAAAAAAAAAAAAAAAAAAAATAGAAATAACTATATGCTTGGGAAGTAAGAAAAATACATCTAAATAACTTATGAATCAATAAAGAAATTATAATAGAAAGTAGAGAAAAGTTCAAATAGAAGAATATTACATATTAAAATGTATAGAATTCAGATATAGAAGCATCTATCTAGATAGTCACAAACTATTAGCAGCTTCAGATGCCTGGCAGAAGCAACCAAAATGTTTCCAGAACTGCCTAATGTCTTTTGGGGCACACAATCAGCAGCAGTTGAAAATCACTACCCTATGCATACATGATTTGAATAAACTGTTTATCCTTCTGTTTTCCCTCTCATTGAAAACAAGTATATATTTGTAATCTTGCTTTTTCTTAGACAAGAGAGTGTACATCTTACTATTTTCACTTGGTAATAATAACTTTTTAAATAATAAGCAAAACTTTTCCTGACATGATTCTTACTATACTTTAATGTGTATAAAACGAATGTGAAAGAATGTATTTTTTAAACCTTAACTGTTGGCACACAAAAGTGTATCTTAAAATTCTATAATAGTTTACCTCTTGTTCAACATTTACCTTGCACATTCATTTGGTTCCTCTGTGGCATTCTTCAGTAAAATATTTATGAGGTACTGCTAAAAACACAAAATTAAGTAAAATAAAAACTTTGTGTCATGGTTGGTTTCCCACATGTTCTGACCATGTTCCAGGCAGCCAGGAGCTACTGAAGGACCAGGGAACTGAGGAAACTTTTCCTTTAGGAGAGCCTGGGGCAGGAGGAACATTGGGCTTGTCTCTGCAGGGAGTATTTCTGGCTATCCAATGAAAGCCTCACAAAGTAATGAGACCTCCAGATAGGAAAATCTCCATTTTCTTTTACTTTAATTGGATTACATACTGTATATTGAATTATATATTGTAATTATGTATTATAGATTGATTGATTGATTGATGCTGGGATTTTTTTTTTTAACTTTTTGCCTCAAAAGTCAGTTGAGGAGAGAACAAATGCTTACTTTTATTCTCTAAGAAATAATTTGGAATTTCAAATTATTAGTTGTATTTAATCAGGTCAATAATGGGATTGAGTATTTAGCTTATTTCAATTATCCTTTACAAATTCATTTGATTACTAATGCAGCATAACTAATCTAATAAAATTACTGTAAAGGATAATTCATTACATAATTATGATCCCTAGGCACAATAAACAGATCTACTATAAAAATACCCAAGGAATATAGCTATTGGGTCTAACTGCAATATGCTCTGAATCTGATACACTTATAGCTCCTAAAACAGACTTCTGAAAACAACTACTGAAGCATTTAAAAGATTCAACAAAATTTCAGAAATAAGTAGATCAGTGTATAAGAACAGAAGATACAATCATATAGCTAAAACTACAATATGCTAAACTTGAGGTTCAATCAAAGACTCTGCATACCTTGACATCTTCAGTTCCTGTAATGACTTCATTCACTTCTGGCACTGACCGTAGTAAAGGGATCTCCTGGTAGGTATTTGGAAAACACACAAGGGAACCCAGGATGGTGAGAGCTTCTGCACGAGGTGCCTGTACACAAAGAATGAAACACACACTTTTCTTTCTGAAAGCTAGAAACTTTGGAGAGGCAATAACATGTTTTACTTCTTCACAATTTTATGAGGGAAACTTAATAATTATTTTATCTTGACTAGATAATATCATACTATGCCTGGTTATTTTTCTGGTGAGTTTTTGAGCAAGAGAAATTTGCCTAAGTGTAAAAGCAAATTTTCAAGGAATAGAAAATATTAGTATACTTGGATGTAGTAAGTGTTGTGAGAACTGGTCTGTAGATTCAGAATTAGAAAGGCATATATATATATATATATATATATATATATATATATACACACACACATATATATATATATGACTCATCATGACTATTTTACACTAACAAAACAGAGTAATCAAAATCAATATTATTTTTTTCTGTGAAGAACAATTAAGGAAAACTCATAAGGAAGTGGTTTGGAGGTAACTATGAGAAGGAAGAAAGGACACCACCTATGAAATTTCTTATGGTTCTCCAGGAACTACTTGGTAAAATAACATAGTGAACTACTAAAGCACTATATCTAGCAAGGCACTAGTCACTTATTTGTCCACTACTGGAAGTAGGGAAATATTAAAGAAGGCATTTCACTAGATTTCAATTCAATCAACACTAACTAGCAGCTGTGATTAGCCAAGAATGAAGGGTTCCATTCACAGTGCCCCCTGTAGGTCCTGCTTCAGAATCCAAGCTTTTACTACAGCAAGTGGAGAAAGGACACCCAGTTCTAATTCTGGCAGTGAGAGGAGGGGGAAACATGCTCACTGTCTATTCCAGAAGCTCAGTGTAAAGTATGACTCAAGGGTGTAAAGTATGACTTCAGAAGTAAGAGTGGAACTTGAATTAGAGGTCTGAGACCAGTGCAATCAACTTGGTAAAAAAGTGACCAAGGTCAGCAGTGAGGGAAGCGGCAGAGTGGGCACAAAATGAGATGAAGACTACTCCCTATGGCTTGAGGCCTGATTTCATATGGAGCCTGAAGGAGACATGTAAAGTCACTTCTATGCTCAGGGTTAAGGTGACAAGGTACTGTGGTGACATTTATAGGCAGCAGGTAGGAGAAAGAAGAGGTTCTAAAGTAAGTTGTGCTCTGGTTGGGGGAATGAATTTGATGCACCCATGTGGCATCCAGAAGCAAGTATATACGAGACAGATGGTAAAAGGGTCAGTGGCAGTGATCCTCAAAGTGTATTCCAGCAGGGGCACGTGGAATTTAAATGGGAAAAATCAAAGACTTCAAGGAAAAAGAAGATGCAGAAATATTTGGCCAAACACAGTTAAACAAGAGCCTATAACATGTTAATGTACACTGATTTTCAAGTAAGGATGTATATTCCACTAAATTATCAGACCATAAACCTGACTCCCCTCCTCCCCCCAGCATCTTGGGGTTCAGTGTTCTGAAGATATTCTGAAAGGCTTATCTTGAGTTTAGGAGAGAAAAGTTTGAAAGCCAATATGGGAGCCTTTTCTGTTCAGAGGAACTGAATGTGTGCTAACTCTGAGAGTGTGCAAGAGAGAGAGAGAGAGAGAGAAATGATGACAGAAGTCACAGGAAGTCACAACTTTGGAAGTGGGGAGACATAACGGGAAGAACATTATCAACGGCCCACAGAAGTCCTCTCTGTGCCCCACCTATGATAACCTCCATTCCCTTCCCAAAGTAACTCCTATTCTCCATGTAACACCACAGATTAGTTTGTTTTGTCTGGTTTTTGAACTTTATAGTAATAAAATTAGAGTATTTATTCTTCTGTGTCTGACTTCTTTTCCCTCAGTATTATTCTATGCAACTGACCCTTGTTGAGGCATTATTGTATATAATATTCCATGTTATGCACACACCATAATGTATTTGTTCTATTGTTGATGAACATTTGGATTGGCTCTAGGTTTTGGGCTGTTACAAATGATATTGCTATGCACAAACTTCTACCTAGTTTTTGGTGACTTGTGTGTTCATTTCTGTCTCTCTTTCTCTGTCTCTTTCCTATTGCCTCCATTGGGCAGACCTCTACAGCCGAGGTATTTCACACTTATAATTAAGTTGTGTTAACTGAAGATTTTGATTGAGAAGGTACACTCTATCCAAACACCTTTCACCAGATCATCTACAATATTAAACCTTGAGTTTAAATGATTTAAAAAACCTTGAGTTTAAATTCAGAGTTGCTGTTCCTTTATATAAAACTATACACTTACATTCTCATTCTGTTTTTTAAAAACATTTGTGAAGGCTAGTTATTTATTCTTTGTTTATCCTTTTTCTCCAGCTTTGACAGATAATAATTGTATATATTTAAGGTGTACAACATATTTTGATACACATATACATTGTAAAATGATGACCATAATCAAGCTAGTTAATATATAGCTGTACTTTTTTTGTGGTGGGAATATTTAAGATTAACTCTCTTAGCAAATTTAAAGCCGACAATATAGTATTATTAACAACATATTGTTAATATTACAATATAGGCACCATGCTGCCCATTAGGCCTCAAGAACTTAGTCATTCTACACAACTAAAGCTTTACACCCTTTAACTATCATCACACAATCTCCCATGACATCCACCATTGTATCCTTTGCTTCTGTGAATTTGACTTTTTTAGATTTCAGATGTAAGTTGAGATTATGCGGTATAATGTTTATCTTTCTGTGATTAGCTTACTCAGCAGAATGGCCTCCAAATTCCTCCATGTTGTTGAAAATGACAAGATATTCTTATTTTTAAAGGCTGAATAACATTTCACTATGTAATATATACATATATATGTACATATGTGTGTGTGTGTGTGTGTGTGTGTGTGTATTCTTTATCCATTCATCCAATGATACACACTTGTTTCCATAACTTGGCCATTTGTGAATAATGCTGCAATGAACACAAGAATGCAGGTATCCCTTTGAAATACTAGTTCCATTTCCTTTGGCTATATGTCAGACGTGGAATTTCTAGATCATAGGTCTATTTTTTTTTCCATAGGTCTATTTTTAAGTAATTGAGGAACTTTACTACTATTTTCCATAATGGCTATAGCCATTTATGTTCGCACCAACCTTGTACAAAAGTTCCCTTTCTTCTACATCCTCACCAACAACTTGTTTCTTTTGTCTTTTTGACAATAGCCATTCTAACAGTGTTTTTTTTTAATTCATTTTTATTTTTTTTTACACAAATGAAGCACAACTTTTCATTTCTCTGGTTGTACATGATGTATAGTCACACCATTCGTGCAATCATACCCATACATAGTGGTGATAATGCCCATCTCATTTCTAGCAGTGTTTTTAACTTGCATTTCCCTGAAGGTTAGTCATGCTAAATATTTTTTTCATATACCTGTAAGCCAAATGTTTGTCTGGAAGGCTACTTTAAATAGCTCATCTGGCTTTATAAAAGATACATTTTCACAGAGAATAACCCCATTGTGTGATATTGTCTCTATGAAGGGTTCTAGAATTGTAAAATGTTTAGAACATTCTCCTAGCAAATAATAAAAATTTCAACAAAGAAGTATGATTTTCCTCCTTATATCCTATAAATTTTTTCAAGATTGTTTCAAGTCATTAAAAATAGGCTTGAGAGTTCTTTGAGATTATCCTAAAATCTTTTGGGATAATCTTTTGAAATAGTGAAGTATGACCCTGAATAGATAATAGTTGTACAGAGGACAAAAGGGAAAGTCATATTATTCACAAAAACAACTTTAATTGCATAAATTGAACATTTTCTCTTGTTTCCCTTCCCTCATTCTTTTCTTTTGCTCTTGTCTCTTTTTGCTTCTCTTTGCTGTTTCATTTACTTTTATAAGAACAAGCCTATAAAAATACCAGCATGAACTATCAGCTATACATAGTATTAAAAAAAAATTAATTTAAAACCTGAGGCTCAGAGTTTGAATTTTCTCTGCACAGAAAAAAATAAGTAGAGTGAAAAGGTTAAACAAAATTTAGGGTGTTGGATATTCATACTAACTTCAATACAAATCCCTGGCAAATAGTAAAGCTTATTTTATTTACACCATTTGAAGGAGAAAATGACTCTGAACAGACAATTGTACACAACATAAACGGGAAAGGTCCTTGAAATTTAAATGTGTAACAGTATCTCTCAAAAGGCATTAAGATGCTGCCTAAATAGGGGTGGTAAATGTAAAGACTGAAAATAAATTCTTTTTGTAGCCTTTAATGCTCATTTAGTCTACCTGATTCCAATTTTTTAGTATAAGAATTCTGCCAGAGTTTTCTGGCACATTAATAAGAAAATACATATTTCTTTCTGAAGTGTGCAAAAAAAATTTAGTGTTACAATATTTTAAGAAAATGTTTCCAGGGCTGAGGGTATGGTAGAATACAAATTTAGCATGCATGAGGCCCTGGGTTTAATCTTAATTTAAGGCCACACAAAAGAATTTTTGTTTCTCTGAGAATAAGAATGAAGACCTAACTAAACAACAACATTGTAACTGCTAATGTACACTTACAATTTTCTCTTTACTTTGAACAGTTATGTCTGTACCACCATTTATCAGAAAATGCTAATAAGATTCCAAGAGAAAAATTCTGCTTCAGACTGTGTAAATGTGCTGAAATATTAGTGAGGATATGATTTCTCACACTTTGGCCTTTTGATGAAACGCCTTTCCAATACCAGTGTGTCATCTTATCCTACAATTTCACACATCAGCTGCCAGGGTATCTACCCTGAGAGCCCAGTTTCACATTGCACTAATGAGTCAACACCTGTTACAAGTGGAGAAATCTGAACCTTGTTAGCGATTGAGAAGCCTCCTGGGAGCCTGGATGCTGAGCATTGTCATACTCACCACCAACATGTCTGTACTGAGGACCCTGGCTGCAGCCGTGATGAAGTCTCCCACCAGCATGAGAATCCAGGTAAACCCAGGGAGAAAAAGCGGGGCGGACAGTGTCTTATAATGGTATTTAAGATATCCTAAAAGAGAAGATAAGAAAACACTATTTATTATTATTTGCATTCCTGGGGATTGAACCCAGGGGCACTCTACCACTGAACTATATCCCTGAAACCTATGTATCTTTTATTTTGAGACAATGTCCCAATAAGTTACTGAAGCTGGCCTCAAAACTTGTGATCATCTTGCCTCAACCTCTCAGGTTGCTGGGATAATAGGCATGTACCACCAAGCCCAGCTGTCAATTTTTTTTTTTTTTTTTTTTTTTTATGCTGGGGATTGAACTCAGGGCCTTATGCTTGCGAGGCAAGCACTCTACCAACTTAGCTATATCCCCAGCCCCACAAATATAATTTTTAAGAACAAAATTCCAAAGTAGTTTGTGTGTAAATATGACCCTTGCATATTAATCTAAGACAATGTGGGTAGAATTTTTTCAGTTATAGGGTACCAGGAGATGAAGTACTACAATGTAATTGTACCTATTTTACAGGTAAGAGAATGAACACACCAAACTGGAAGATCAACCAAAATCTAAACAGTGGCAATGAGATAAGATGGTTCTTCTGTATTCCATCTAAAGGTGACTCCTTGGACAAGCTTCAGGAGTGCTGAAGTATATATGTGTGTGTGTGTGTGTGTGTGTGTGTGTATCTCACCTATCATTAAAGAAAATATGTTCTAGTTTTAGCCTTCAATTCTTAAAGCATGCTGTTTACATTAAGGGAAATTTTCACTTTCCAGGTAATTTTATGCCCCAACAAATGAAAATGTATGAAGTGCCCAGATAACACTGTGATGTACTAAGGTCAGGGAGTCAGTGTAGCTGTGAGGAAATGTGTGATTGCAAGGCAAAAGTATGCACTGCAGCAATAGCCTTCTGCATTAAGAGCATCATATGCCCCAGAAGCCTTGTGTCCTGTGTCTATAATGGCTGTCATTGGTGTCTGCTGCCCCAACCCCCCAACCTCCAACTCTGTTCTGAGGCAGTCACCTCATTCCTGCTTGTGACAAATCAGAGATTCACCAATGGACAGCACTCATGCCATCATAGCCAGGCCATACCTCTGAAGCCATCTGTACAAGTCTATACGTAAGAGAGTAAGGAAGAAAACCATAAACTTCACCTATGCAGTTTTTGGCCAGGACCATTAGTCAAACACACGGAAGTACTGCAGGCACTGACTTAATAGTTATATAATCTATAGTTAGTACCAATATATGATTAAGAAGCAAAATTTAAAAATCTCTGGTTTCTGGATTTTTAGTGTGACTACTGGAAAAATTCTTTAAATTAATTCTGATTTAATTGTATTAGAGCACAGTAGTAGCAACATGCTAAATTCTAACATATTAACTTAAGTCCTTCATTAATACAAATAACCTCATTTGACAATTTACCTTCTTTTTTTTTTGTGTGTGTGTGTGTGTGTGTGGTACCGGGGATTGAACTCAGGGGCACTCGACCACTGGGTCACATCCCCAGCCCTTTTTTGTATTTTATTTAGAGACAGGGTCTCACTGAGTTGCTAAGTGCCTCGCCATTGCTGAGGCTGGCTTTGAACTCGCGATCCTCCTGCCTCAGCCTCCCAAAGTGCTGGGATTACAGGCGTGCGCCACCACGCCCGGCACAATTTACCTTCTTGAAATAGCATTTCTATGTGTTCACAAAACATTTTTCCTAATATTTAGTTCTCCTTACATAGTAGACTCATTTAATTTTTAAAAATCATACTATTTGTATCATTAACATGACTGTACAATGTTTTGTCTGTTAGAGCTTACAAATAGTAAACAGTTATCAAATGCTAATTTAAAGTTTTGGCATTTTGGCAAACTTTTTCCTGTGCTAAAAACAAATATACAGATAGGTAGATAAGAGGTAGGAAGGAAGGGAAGAAAATTTTGAACCACACTTCTTCTCAGTTAATGTTTAACCTCCTTTAATCACGCCCTGTGACATACTTTAGGGTTCCTATCAGCAAAGGCAAACATTCTAAGGGGACCAGCAGATGGGTGCTGCCGTTTAGAAAGTGTGTGGTAAACTCATGCTCCAGGAGTAGAACAAAAGATCCACCTTTTTCATAATTAAGCCTCTGATTAATGCCCTGGGCTCCTCACCACACACCTGTAATTACTCACAGAGGTACGCATTGTGCTGGGCCTTGACTCAGAATATCAGACATCAAGCTATCCAGCAGCAGATGGAAGCACATTTCTGTTGACATATGCTGCAATGAAAGGATTCGTGCAAACCTGGCTAGCAAGGTAGCATAATGCCATACATCTGAAGATTAATAATGCAAACAACCATGATGTTAACTTTGTTATGTTTGTGTTAATTCCATCTGTTGAGATGAGGAACTAAAACCCTGAAGCCTATGGGTTTTAAAAATCTTTAGCACATACTTAAATCAAATGAGCCATTTTTGCCACTGGAATTTAAAGTTTTAGTTAAAAGATGCTTTTCTGGGATAGGTTTATGGGAATTAGGAACTGAATCCTTTAAAGCTAAAACCAGAATTTATAAATGGAATCCATCTTGCTTCATAAGATCTGTATGTGTAAAGTCAATGATCTGTAAAATGGGGCATTCAGAAAAAATTACTAAGTTGCCATGATGCTAAAGACAGCAGATATGCATGTAGCTGAGATAAAGTCACACAGCCCGCCCCCCAACCCCTGGACCTCAGCCAGTCACTTCAACAGAACCTGTTTCTATGGGCAAGAATATTGGAAAGAGGGCACAGTAACAGATGGCCAGCCTAACCTACTCTGCCACCCACGTAAAAGTGAGCCCTGAGGAGAAGCAGAGCCCGTGCCACAGTCACCAAAGAGCACTGGGGTAGGGTTAATGTGGGGGTTAAAGAGGGAACTATATGACAAGTCAGCCAAATTACAGCCACATGTCTGCTTCCTTTGCTTATCCACACTGACATGGAACAACTCAAAGATTCTACCTTTATGACAACATTTTAAAATTAGGAATAACTCAAAAGAGAGCAGCTGCCAACAAAAACAAATTGTTCCATTCATCGCAAAATAGTAGTTGTAATTGAAATCAATCTTCAGAAATATAAATAAAATCTTCAGACTTTGAAACTTTCTTTGCAGCCTCCGAAGCATTATATATACCTAAGACAGGCCCATACTTCCCACACATGAATCATTCATGTACAGCCCTCATGCATTTTGCCATATTCACCTCAAAGGCAAATGTTATTTGCCTAATCAGTTTTCCAAGTGACTCATTTTTTTAAACTTAAATAAAATTATTTTGGAAAATTAGTATCATTTGTCTTAGAAAATATAACCTTACATAAATATAATGACAGTAAATCATTGATACTGAGGTTTTTGCTAAAAGCATCACTGACAGATAGTGGTCGGAGACAGGCCCTCCTTGTTAAAAAGGCTAGTTTGAATTGTAAGGGTGATGTAAAAATATTCATCTACCTACTCCAGGTGGCCTACCTGAAAGCATCACAAGGACTGGCCAACACAAGGAAAAAGGCCATCATTCCTATTATGTCATTCACTGTTATTTAGTGTTGCCTCAGCTTTGACCACAAGCAGGAAATGCTCCTGCACTCAAACTCTGCTTTGGTGAAAAGAACTCCAAAACTGTGGCCATGAGGCCTGAGTTCAAAGACATGTGTGAGACAGTAGGCAAATCATTCATGCCTGGGCTTCACATTTCTTCTCCACAGAATGGGAGACTTAGAGACTAAAAGGTTAGTAGTTGTGAACATATGGTTTTGTAAACTGGAAAGGGTCATACAGAAGAAAATAGGGTTGTGAATTTAAAAAAAAATTAAAAAAGGGGAAGGACTTAGAGATTTCACTATACAGAATCTACTTTGTAGGTTCAGTTTGTACTATTCAGCAAAATATTACTTTTTTTTGATCCACACAAATACAAGAGTATTTAAAAAACATTTCAAAGGCTGCATAAACAAGCCTCTTGGATCACACATTATCCCAGAAATTAAAAAGCTCCAGATATTAGTGCCTTCAAACAATATTCTGAACAAGCCATTATAGCAATTAGGCATAGACTATGTAACTTATAAGACAAACGAGGAAACAAAAAACAGAAAAAGAAGCCGGGCTCGGTGGCACACGCCTGTAATCCCAGCACTTTGGGAGGCTGAGGCAAGAGGATCTCGAGTTCAAAGCCAGCCTCAGCAATGGTGAGGCACTTAGCAACTCAGCGAGACCCTGTCTCTAAATAAAATACAAAAAAAGGGCTGGGGATGTGACCCAGTGGTCGAGTGCCCCTGAGTTCAATCCCCGGTACCACAAAAAAAAAAAAAAAAAAAAAAAAAAAAAAAAAACAGAAAAAGGATCATTCTAGATTTTCCAGATTTCATTCTTTTGAGGAATTCTACAACTTAGCCCCAAAAAGTGAGTCTGGTAGCAAGAATTAGTTTCTTTTCCACTCTAAACAGACTCAAACAATAAAATAAAAACAATAAGCTCAATGGTAAATGGAGTATAAAATAGTAATTAAGTTTATTCTTTAAAGTTGACCAGTCTGAAGCACAGACAAAACTCTTTCATATACTTTTTGTTCAAAGGAAATAATCATGCAAAATGTTGTAACATGGTGAAAAGGACACCAAACCAGTATTTTTCTCTTGTTTGGGTGAAAAGTCCATGTGCACGCTACATACTGAGTGTGAAAAGCTAGACTGTAAAATGATAATTGTGAATTTGTAGCTTATCAAAAGATACGGGTTTATGAGAAAGTGACTGGTAAGAACATCTGTCTCTTATCACTGATCTTGCAAAAAAATCAGGTAATTCAAATAGAGGCGTGTTGTTTCCTATCCTCCAAAGCACAGTTCTATAAACACAAACCACATTCAGCCCGGTAAATGAATCGCTTTAATTGAATGCTATGTACACAGTAACTGGAAAAACCATAAGTGATAAGAAAAACATATGGTGATGGCAACAGAAATTGGTTTATTCATTTTGCATAGTGTTGTTTCTTTAGTTCTTTTATAATTGACCTTTAGAACGATAAATGTGTAAAATAATTTTGTTTATTATGGCTCCAAACCTTCCAACAATTACACAAAATGAAAATTTAAAAGGAAGGATTCATTCTGGAAGCATTTCCATTGTTTACATAATTGCACAGCTATAATTTAGTGCTCATGTTGTTATGGAAAATAAAAAAAAGGGCCATTATGGGCCATTTCAATTCAAAATATTGCACAGTGGTGTCAAAAAATGGGGGAAAATGTTCACTTTAAAACAGTTTAAAATGGATTAGCCCTATAAATAAAAACATTTCAATATAGTATCCTATGAAATACAAACGTTCAAGAAGTAGCCATCCTTCAACCCTATTAGAAATGTTGCAACTGTACTTTCACACCAATTACATATATATTATTCACTTAATATTTGCTCACAGCCCAGCAGATGATGTTTGTAACACAATAGCTGGCCATCTGTCTCCCTGCCTTTCCTTAGCGGACTTATGCCTGCTTCTCAAGAGCAAACAGATCCGGTTATTTCACCTAAAGTCACTCAGACTCTCCATGAGGCCAAACATAATCATCAAGAAATAAAAAATCTGTGTATGCAAAATCATTCATCCCCTCATTTAACTTTTTTACTTTAAGCAAACTATAATGCTACACAGATGATTTTACTGTTATTTTTCAGGGAAGAGGCCTGTCTTTTATCTAGGAAATTCTATAGAAAGCTCTTTTATTTGGTAAAGTGGGGAATGTTGGGATCTACTTATCCCAGTAGCCTTGTTAATGAATAGATATAGTTTGTTCCATACTTGCGCAATTAATTACAAAAATATTTGAATGTAGAGGACCCCTTTAAACAATATTTTAGACCTAGATATAATTTAAAGCTTCCTTAACAATTACAAGCAGCCACAATCCTGTAGTGCCTGGAGGACTATTTGTAAATATCAGTTATTGCCTGATTGGTGATGTTCAGAAATGCTGAGTGGAGAGTGTTAATAACCACAAGAACAGATCTGAAGAGGCCTCAAATCCCAAGGTCTGGTCTTCTCCCTTCTGCTAGTGGGTCTCTGTTCTTTCAGCTCTGTGCACAAAGACACCCTCTATAGACTATAAGCTGCTACCTGTTTTCTGGTGACAAAAAAATAAAATAAAATAAAGGCTTTGTCATTATGGTTCTAAAAAACAACAGAATAAGTGTAGCACCAGTATTGCACTTTCAGAAAAGTCACTGGAAAAAGATAGAAAGACAAAGCTGCAAATTACTTTCAAGATCTGGGCTAAAAAAAAAAAATGGTATGTGCTATACGCTATTTGTTAAAATGGCCAAGTATAGTGCAATCAGGGAGAAAAATAAAAAGAGGTCCTGTTCCCCCCGCCCCCAACACAAGTTCTGGACAAAATGTGACTTCTTTGAGTATAACAATGTTACTAAGGCCTGGAGAAATAGGACAGCGCAAAGTAATTGGGTTCTGTGGCTGAGAATGAAAGTCACGTAGCCTTTTTCTTCATGAGGACTTTGATGGAGAAGACACTGAGTGTCCTGAAAAAGTACAAAGAGGGTGGAGAAGTGTGATACAAATTTATATGGCCATGATACATTTACAAAGTATCGGGTTTTAGGAGTAACAAAACAAGTAAGACAGATAACACAAAACTGCTGCAGCCTCAATCCCCAAAATAAGACCTTTGAAAAATATATATATATATATATATATATATACATACACATATATATAGCTTTACAACTAATTCATCGTTTGTGATGAAAAGCCTGGCTAGCCTGTAAACTGGTAAAAACTGTCTGATTATCCTGCTTCATGAAAAGTGGGTGCTAAAATAGATTTGAAACACTATATATGACTTTTATTTTATATTGGGGTTGATAAGTCACCAGGCTGTCTTAAATGCTTCTTCTTTTTGTTATTTGTAACAGCTTTATTGAGATATAATGCATATGTAATAAAAATCTACCCTACAAAATAGCTTTTAGTATAATCACAGAATTGTGCAACTATCACCACCATCTAATTTGAGAACATTTTCATTACTCCAAAATGAAACCCTATAGCCATTAACAGCGACTTCCCATTTCCCCTCCACCCAGTACCCAGCAACCACTAATCTACCATCTAACTCTATGGATTTGCCTACCTGTTCCTCGTACCCCTCCCCCCAGAATATGGAATCATATAGTATGTGGCTTTCCATATTTGATTTCTTTCACTTAAGATGTTTAAGAGGTTCATCCATGTTGTAACATACAGCAATTAATTAATTCCTTTTTACAACTGAATAATGGCATTGTATTGATAATACAATACAATAATAATTTAGAAATTTTATCTTTTTATCAGTTGATGGACATTTGACTTGCTTTTACCGCTTGGTGACAGTGAACAGCGCTGCTATGAAAATTTGTGTACAGGTTTCATTTGAATATCTGTTGTCAATATTTGGGGGCAGATATCTAGTAATGGAATTGTTTTTCTAGAAATTACATGTTTTCATTCTGAGGAACTATCAAACTGTTTTCTACAGTAGCTCTACCATTTTATATTCTCACCAGGAAAGTACAAGGGTTCCAATTTCTCCACTTCCTTCTTGGCATTTATTATGCCATCTTTTAAAAAAAAAAAAAAAGTGTTATTATAGCCATTCTTGTGTGAAATGGTATCTTGTGGTTGTGATTTGCATTTTCCTGATTTGCATTTTCTAATGATGGTGAACATCTTTTCATGTACTTGTTTGCCATTTTTAGATTTTCTTTGGAGACTTATATCCTTCACTCATTTTATATTTGGGCTGTTAAGTGGTAAGACTTTACATATTCTAGGCACTAGGACCTTTATAAGATATACAATTTGCAAATATTTTCTACCATTTCGTGAGCCATCTTTCCACTCACTTGATAGTGTCCTTGGATGCACAAAAATGTCTAACTTTGATGAAGGAAAATGTTTCCATTTTACCCTTTTGTTGCTTGTGTTTTTTGTGTTGTATCTAAGTCTCTACTGCCAAATCCAAAATTGTGAAGATTTCTTCCTTTCTTTTCTTGTAAGAATTTTAATCTTATCCCTTACATGTAGGTCTTTTTAAAATTAAATTTGCATATGTCATTAGGTAGGGTCTGATTTCATCCCTTTGCATGTAGATATCCAGTTGACTCAGGACCCCTTGAAGAGACTATTCTTTTCCCCTTGAATTATTTTTACACCTTCATCAAAAGTCAGTTGATCATAGAACTACAAGTCTGTTTCTGGAGTCTTAGTTCTATTTCATTGATCTCTAAATTTTTACTAATATCACACTGTTTTGAATATTGTAACTTTGCAGTTAAGTTTTAAAATAAGAAACTATTAGTTCTCTTTTTTCTTCTTTTTCAAGATTATTTTGGTTATCAGGATTCCATATGAATTTTAGGATCAGCCTTTCTATTTCTGCAAAAAATGCTATTAGGATTTTGATAGGAATTGCATTAAATCTGTAGATCAGTTTTGGGAGTGCTGGCAATCTTAAGTCTTCTGAACTAGAAATATGGGGCATTTTTTCAATTTACTTTGGCAGGTGTTAAGCTATTACAGCTTATGATGCACCTACTTGCATAAATTTATTCCTAAGTATTTTATTCTTTCTGATGCTAGTATAAATGGGAATTGATTCAAATTTCAAATTGTCCATTCTGGTGCAAAGAAATTACTGACTTTGGTGTAGTGTTCTTGTATCCTGGAATGTTGCAGAATTAATTTATTAGTTCTAATAATGTGTGTGTTTATGTGTGTATGTGTGTGGGTATTCCATAGGGTTTTCCAAATACAAGATCAAATCATGTGTAAATACAGATAACTTTCCTTTTTCTTCCCAATCTGGATGCTTTTATTACATTTTCTTATTAACTGGCCCTGGATAGAATCTATAAGCACACTGCTGAACAGAAGTGATAAAAACAGACATCCTTGTCTTGTTCTTGATCTTTAAATGTGGGAATTTAAAATGGAAATGCCTGGTATTTCTTTGGCGGGAAGAAAGTCAGAGACTTGAGGCATCCAAACCCAAGGAAACCTTTTTCAAAATACTTTTAGAGAGTGACAAATTAGTGCTTTCCACAAGAATGCATAGAATACTATAGATCAGAGCCTCCAAGAAAGAATTTACCCTCCATCACATGAATTGAGTCATTCCCTTAACCCCAAGTCTTCAACCACATGGAGAAAACATAAAGCCCCTTTTCTCTGACCAACACAACACTCTACTTACAGCCCATGGATCATGAGGAGCTGCTGTTTTTCATGTGTGCTTCCTATAATGGGCATTTCACAGTTCAATGTGACTAACAGGAAGATTGCAAAACTACTAGGAAATTCTGGCACATTTATAAATTCTTTAATATTAGGAAAATTGTTGGGAGGGTCATGGAAAGAAGTGACTTACCAGCTGTACCAACGGCACATTGAAGACACTGTGGCCTAACTATGAAATGACTATCTCAGTCGTGACCCTGATAAGACTCAAATCCGCAACATTACAGTTTGTATAACAGGTTGGCTTAATGAGGCTGATGCAGATGCTCAAGAGCAGTTATTAAATTCTCACAATGAGACTTCAGCAAATGAGGCCTTCAACAAGTTGGTGCCAGCAAGTGTCAGCAATGGAAGTGACTTAGCTATATCAGACTCTGAACACAGGACACAGATGCAACATACCAAAAGAAGACTAGACTTAATGGCCAAAGCTGAGGGATAAATCTATGCAGAAAGGTATTTATATATTGCCAAGGAAGTTATTAGGGATTAGGGGCTGGGAGCACATAAGAGGACACTGTTTTTTTTTGTTGTTGTTGTTTTTGGTTTTTTTTGTGTAATTAACCAGATATTTGTTTAGAAGAAACTAAACTGAGACCATATTCTCTGCCTCCTGCATACCCCATCACTACAGCTTTTACAATGCTCTTTAGCAGAGGCAAAACCAAAAAGTCCCTGCCATCACAGATAACAGGTTGGTTAAAAAGGCACTTACAGTGCATATTTGTGTAAGTAATATCGTTAAGGTAGGAATTGCTCGAATGGGCAAAATTTGCACATATGCAACATAGGACTAGTGAGATAAGCAGTTATATTATTCCTAGGTTTATTGTTCATCTTGTCTCAAGAATGTGTCAGTAAGAAATACACACTGAGAAAACTGAAAAGAAATTCTTAGATGAAACCACAGGTTTAATATGGTCAGGTTCTTTCATTTTTTTTGCTTTACTAATAATCATTTAAAAACACAAATAATACTTTTGTAAGGTATGCTTTCAAGTGAAGTCAGTAAGTCTACTGACTTCAGGGAAATATTACATGAGAGAACTGGCTCATAATGTGCTATCTTCAAAAGAAAAACAGGCCTCCAAACGAAGCATACTTCTAAGGAAATTGCTGGAGAGAAACTGTGTGTGTGTGTGTGTGTGTGTGTGTGTGTGTGTGTGGCCGGGTGGGGGGTGGTAGGAAGAGGGAGTACATAAGAGAATCCTAAGGAGGAAAATATTAAAAATTTACCAGAATTTCAATAGGAAATCAAATTTCCTATTTACCCTTCAAAAGAGACAGTGGAGAACATATACCAGTTGTGACTTCTGTGCTCATTTAACTGTGTCCTCATTACCCTAAGTACATGTATGAAGACACAATTGTTGTAAATGTACTCTATATAAAACCGGCAACTTGGAAAAAAAATAATGATACCGGTGTTAGTATTAAAAAAATCTAGAACAATGTTTTGGTACAATAGGGGTTTTGCAAATGTTTATTTTCTTTCACTGAAATTTTGCCTTTTGTTTTTGGAAAACATGGACATTTTCTCTTTCATGCATAAAATAAAATAAAATAAAATAGAGTTCAGAATGTCCAAAAAAAGGGGGGGAGGGCTTCCGATGCCATCCCTTGCATTTAAGTTTGTTTCCTTCTCACATGTTGAATGGGAAAACCTAGTTCTCAGCTTTGCATGAAAATGAGCCTGCCTTGTGACTTTTGCCCAAGAGCAGGCTAAAGAGCAAAAACTACTTCCGTTGGAGATTTCCCATGTTCTCTGGTGTGTTCTCACACTAGAAAAGAAACTTTAGAACATGATTACTACTCATTTCTTTCAATCTGAGATAACACAAAATGCATGCTCTCTAGTTTGTTTTCTTATAAATAAAATCATTCTATCTGTACATAGCAGCAATAGTGAAGCCCTCAACAATTTTGTGTTCTGTTTAAAAAATGGGTGGGGGACAACCTCATGGCCATTCAATCACAGGAGTCTATAAACTGTCCCATTGATAGGATCAGAGGCCTACAAGAATTATGCAGAACAGGCACAACAGGTAATGTTTTTGTTTCTGCTTGGGCAACAGAAATTATAACTTGTTTTTGTAATTTGTATTTGAATAAAAAGCTCTCCAGAATGGCTGAAATTCAATAGAAAATTTCAAAACAAGCCAGTTATATTATTTGCTTATAGAGCAACCTCAGGCAAGTTCCATTAACAAATTAGCAATTAACACAAATCTGTACTTTCAACTGCCCTGCCTATCCTCAGAGGAAAAGCCCATCCCATGAGAATCCTATCACAGAAAGGAAAAAAAAAAAAGAGGTGACCATTGAGAATAATCAATCAACTTCTACAGATGGACAAACAGCTCCATGCTTCAAATTCTAGGAATATACACATAATAAAATTCATTCTGGGAGTTTAAGAAGTACTTTCTCTTCTTTAAATAAAGGTAGTTTATGGCAGATGTTGGAGGGAATAAGGAAGAAAGAAAAGGAGGGCTTTAAAGATAAGATTCCAGTGAAGAGACCACGAATTTGCTCTCTGATCCTGGACATATTCTTTACCTATTGAACATTAATTTCACCATCTGTAAAATGGGAATGAAAATACAACATAACCAGAGTGCTATTATAAAGGGCAAAGGAGATCATGTCCAAAAGCATTTTGTGAAGCTTCAAAGCCTTATTATACATTATTCCTTTTATTAAATTATAGACTTATAATCATCTTAAAATTTATTTTACAGGATCACTTGACAAATAAATTGAAGATTTGATTTAAAATCCACTCATTAAAAAAAGTCTGAATTGAAACCCAAATCACCCCAATAATTCTATACTAAAACATTTTAATAAATTGACAAATATCTTCAATGACAATTGGGTTGAAGTTGCCATGTTGGCCATTGTGAGGGTCTGAGACAGGATGAAGCAAGTCCCCTCCCTTTTATCAATGACCTCTCAGGGCCAGGGGACAGCAACACAGAACTGACTAAGACCAGGCCAAGAGCACAGGGCTCCTGCACAGGGACAAACAAACAGTAGAGAGAAGGGAGAGAAGCAACTAGGTGACACAAGGCACTGGGTCTTTACAAAAGGACCATGCTGCACACATTCAACTAAGACCCCGGTGCAAGAAAAAAATAGTAGGTATTTTTTTGTAATGTCATACTACTAAAAGGTTCTCTTTTGCTGAAATTCTGTAGCCTGCAGATACTCACAAGAGAATATTTTTTCCATGGGAGAACAAAAGGGAAACTATTGTTTGTTGTTTCTATAGAAAACAATGTTCCCTCTAAAATATGTTCCAGTAAAGAGCATTAATAGCCGAACAATCTGCAATCATCACACTACCACTTATTGTTATATATTAAGAAGAAATCAACAAAGAGATTATTCCCCACAACAGAGAGCACTTTCTCACAGAAACAAAACCTGCAATTTAAAATGCTTTTATTGACATTATTTCCTTGTATCCAAACCTATCCTATGGATTATAAACCACAGTCATGATTTAAAATCTCTTATATTCAAACCATTCCTCTCCAAAAGGGATTTAACGTGTCCTCCCCTTCAATAAGCATAACTTTGGTAACTTGTAATGCCTCTTGAAGCCATCCCTCTGGCTCTCAGTACCTTTTTGCTGAGAGAAAAATCTGAATTTTCTTAAAGTCTTCATAGAATTCTAAATGAGAAAAGAGGATCTTGCAGGTCAACAAGCTACAGTCCAAGCATCAGATCCCTTCTGCAGTTCATAAGCCAGTGCCTACTGAGGGCCTGTTGTCCTTACCTTCCCAAGGACCTAGCGAGAGCCATTAGGAACCCATTTCATGGCACTCAGCAGCTCAAGCCAGAAAAGGCCGTGGGAACCAACTCAAGCAAGTAGCCACTTAATTGGGATTCTGGGGTGCATGCTGTAGAGTGGAAGTTTCCTTTTCTGGAGGCTGCCCAAAAGACTGATAGTCTCAGACTGAATACTGTAGAGCTGGAGAGGTGTATATGCACAGAATCAATCACTTGCCATACTGGAACAGAAAGCTGCACTAACAAGTATCTCCTGATAGTGAGCTGAATCCATCTAGGAGTTCCAGCTCTGAAGGTAAAGCAGCCTAATCTCTCTCACCACTGCACTTCTTCAGACATGAGAAGAAAGCAATTATCTGTATTACGTGCTAGCTCTCCTTCATGCAAGCTTTTCTCTTGAACATCCTTCTTCTCAGCAACTTGGGTGGTGCCCAGGTGGGGACTGGAATCTGAGCAACTCCCTGCCTCCATTCAATATACTCAGCATCCTAAGCTTAGGACTTCAGGCCACACATACTCATCAGTGAGCTTCAGACAAAATCTATCTCAGATCATTTTCATGTTAATTTGAATTAATCAAATCAATCCATGTTTTACTTCTTAGATTTATTTTTTTAAATGAATGCATAATTTAATAAGTGGAATCATATAAACCACACCCCCCATTTTTGAAAAACATTCAAATATTGGCAACTTCCATATAATTCAACCTAAAATATTTGTATTTCTTACTTCAATTTCCTTGGTTAATTTTTGTATACTTTAATTTCTTTGAATTAAGAGAGCTGGTCTTTTGTATTTCTGATTCCTGAGTTCTGTCATTTAATTGATGTTGCTTAATCCTTAGCCTAGTCTGCGTGGTACTCTTCTAGGGTAAAGTATCTCCACTTCGGCACTATTGACATTCTGGATCATAAATTCTTCGTGGGTCCTTTGCTTTGTGCTGTTTAACAATACCCTCGCCTCTCTGTACGAGATGCCAGTGAACCCCCCTCTCTCCAGCTGTGACAACCAAAAATGTCTCTAGACATGACTAAATTTCCCCAGGGGTTGGAAATTCCCCTACCCGTCAAGAGTCACTGTTCTAGGGTGAAGAAAGCTGACTAGCTTACCCCAGATGCCTGCTTTGAAATTGATAATTGGAGCCAAAATTTCAGCTGATAAGGTTCAAATTAACTGCTCTCTTCACCCATTCTTTCTCACAATGCCATGTGGATTTGGAACAACCAGGCTCAAAGGGTGGTCTTTTCGTCCTTCCATTTTCCACCAATCAATACATTTACTGAGTGTCTACTCTGTCTGGGAAAAGACAAGATACACTCCCTTGACTCCACCAAGGAAGATTCTGGTGACTTGGGCCTTGGGAGAGGCCACAACAGAGTCTCCTTCCCTAAGAAACCTCAGGGCAAAAGAATACATTCTCTACTGAAAAACATAGTCTAGCTTATATACACATCATGTAACAGCTTAGTGGGAACAAACTTTCATTTTTTCCATATATATTGAATCACTATTCTATTGAACTTTTATGCTTTAATTTATTTCACGTACCATGTCTTATTAAATGCATGGAAGATTTATGGCATATTTTTCACTGACAGCATTTACTTCAAAGAAAGTCTCTATACTTTTAAGTCTAACAAGGAATATAAAACAAAACTTGAGTTTCTGGCATCTCAGGTAGAATTCTTTCTTTCTGGATCGGTCTCCCATGCTATCATCTTACACTTATAAAAGCTGTGAAACAAGTTCACTGCTCACGTGTTAAACCTCATAACCGAAACCTCTACCATCTGTTACTTTCTATGTATTTCTACTTTCCTCTTTGAGGAGTAAGTGGGCTTCATCTATAGACTAATGAAAGTAACTATTAGTTTTATAGCTTGAAAAGGAAAGAAAAGAAGCCATCCAGTTTATCATGCTGATACAGTCACTGAGCTGAAGTCCCTATGATCACTGATAGCTGACCAAAGTTCCAGTAACACGGTCTTTGATAGAACCTGACTATCCTACAGCTTGTACATTACCATGAAACATCACAGGAAACACTCAGAAACTACTGGATGTTATTTGATGGTATTAACATTAATTATATGATAGCTTCGATATTTTATCACACTGAATTTGATATAACAAATACATAAGAATTATTATTAACAAAACATATCAGGAGAGGACTGATATCATATACCACCTATCCCTGTAAATGACAGCCTTTCATTGAAGTTAAATTTAAAAGTTTTGTATATTGCTATAGTTAACCCTTATATTCAATAAAATCTCATTTGTGTAAAATCATGTAAATTCAAATTAACAAAATTATATTTTAGAAAAATAAGAGTTGTTTTTTTGTGGTTTTTAAGTGTAAAATTACTTTAAAAACAAATATTAACAAAATTGGCTAATAAAAACATAAAATAACAGAGACCTTTAGAAGTTCTATTTTAATAACTCTAAATAAATTTACAGTTTGTACATCAACTATTTGAATTCCAAAAGGGTTAGAAAACATGTTCTTTTAAGTAAAGGGGAAAAGTCCCTGGAAATCTTTCACACACAGTCCTAATTCCTAACAGACAAAAATTCTTTAGGGATGCTCGATGTCTCCTCCACTGCTCCTGGTTGGCCTGCTCAGTGCTACCATGTACAAGGTGAGGGACAAGTCGAGACATGAGCCAATCTTTACGGTCACTTTCTCTCTACAGTGCCAACCCACCTTCTTTTCCTCCATTGCTGGTCTGAAGTGGTTTTGGCTTTGAGAGACAATGCCAATAGTACCAGGAGGCTCTCCCTTCTCAGGATACTATATCTTACTCAGCACTGTATCTTACCTGCCACAAATATTTCTCTCTCTCTCTCTCTCTCTCTCTCTCTCTCTCTCTCTCTCACACACACACACACACACACACAATTATATATGCACAGAACTGCACAACATATCTATACATATGTTAATATACACAGTGTCACAGTGTATTTATATATATATATATACATGCATGTGAATATTCTCTCTCTCTCACATACACACACACACACACACACGTTTGAATACATTTACATTCACACAAACCCCATCTGTGTCCCAGTCCTTGTTAGCCCTCATTAATGTGCCCCTGGGCTATTACCACAATTCCCTTTCTGTTCTTGCTGTCATCATTCTCTTATGATTATAATCCACCCTACATAATAACTATGGTTTAAGCTTCTTAAAATACTTTTTGAGCATGTTGAGTGTCATGCTCAAAAACATTTAATAGCTCCCTTTTAAACTACCCTGAATCAAGGTTCTCTACAGTGCTGCCTGGATTCATGTTTGAATATTATTTCCATACAGATACCTGGTACTAAAGCAAAATAACTCTAGTCATTGTTCTTTGAACATGACCTGAGAAGTTTTGTATCTTTGCCTTTTGTTGTTGTTGTTGTTGTTACCAGGGATCAAACCCAGGGGCACTTAACCACTGAGCTACACTCCCAGCCCTTTTTATTTTTTAATTTAGAGATAGGGTCTTACTAAGTTGCTTAAGACCTCATAGGTTACTGAGTCTGGCTTTGAACTTGTGATCCTCCTGTCTTGGCCTCTCAAGTTGCTGGGATTATAAGCATACCCCACAGTGCCCAGCTGTATTTTTGTCATGTAAAATTCCATCCGGCTTCTTGTCTTGTTTAAATCCTATCCATCTTTGAAAGTCCTGCTAAATCCCTCCTCTTCCATGAGCTGTTTTCAACACAAGTTAGCTAGAAGGGTGTTCATCACAGTCCTATTTTCCATAACGTGCACATCACTTGTTTGGTTCTGTATACAAGTTGACAGTTTACAGATATTTGTTTATGTGTCTCATACCCTCAGAACCTGACTAGGTATTTACAGTGGTGGGGGGAAATGTTCAACAAGAAAAGAAATTAAACTTTGTGACATGTTTAGGGAAAAGTGACGTGACCCTAATAATAAAATGCCTAAAAATAAATCAGGGAATCCAGAAATGCTCACGGGTCTCAGAGGTCCTCTAGTGCAATTCATTCTTAACTTATTTGTGGTTAGGTGAGGGCCCCATGACCATAACAAAGCTGAGTCTAGCTCCCAACACTTAATAGTTTTCAATATGAAGCTTATCATACATAAAAGTCACATACGAAATATACTTTGAAGTCATTTTGTATCTGAAAGTCTTGAAAGATATATTACCCCATTCTTTTATTTTTTTTTAATGGATGTCTACTATTTTTTTTAAATATTTTTTCTTTATTTTTTATTTTAACTTTTTATACATGTTTACAGAGTACATTTTATTTCATATTACATATAAAGAGCACAATTTCTCAAGTTGCTGGTTTTATATAAAGTATTTTTACAACAATTGTGTCTTCATACATGTATTTAGGGTAGTCATGAATAACTCAGTCTGCCATTATTCCTATTCCCTTGCCCCCTGCCCCCTCACCCCCATTGTTCTATTTAAAGTTTTTTCATTCCTCTCATCCCCACTCCCTTGCCTTTGTAAGTTAGTATCTTCATATCAAAGAGATCATTCGACCTTTGGTTTTTTAGGATTGGCTAACTTCACTTAGCATTATTTTCTCCAACTCCATCCATTTACTTGCAAATGCCATATTTTTATTATTTTTTAGTGCTGAGTAATGTTCCATTGTGTATATATACCAAAGTTTCCCTATCCATTCATCCACTGATGGGCATCAGGGTTGGTTCCACAGTCTAGCTATTGTGGATTGTGCTGCTATAAACATTGATGTGGCTATGTCCCTGTAGTAAGCTGTTTTTAAGTCCTTTGGGAATAGACCAAGGAGTGGGATAGCTGGGTCAAATGGTGGTTGCATTCCCAGTTTTCCTAGGAATCTCCATACTGCTTTCCAGATGGCTTCACCAATTTGCAGTCCCACCAGCAATGTATAAGTGTGCCTTTTTCTCCACACCCTCGCCAGCATTTATTGTTGTTTGCTTTTCGATAGCTGCCATTCTGACTGGAGTAAGATGAAGTCTTAGAGTAGTTTTGATTTGCATTTCTCTAATTGCTAGAGATGTTGAACATTTTTTCATATATTTGTTGATTGTTTGCATATCATCTTCTGAGAAGTGTCTGTTTAGTTTCTTAGCCCATTTATTAATTGGAGTATTTGTTTTTTTGGTGTTAAGGCTTTTGAGAGCTTTATAAATCCTTGAGGTTAGTGTTCTATCAGATGTGCTTGTGGTAAAGATTTGCTCCTATTCTGTAGGTTCTCTATTAACCTCACTGATTGTTTCTTTTGCTGAAAAGAAGCTTTTTAGTTTGAATCCGTCCCATTTATTGAGTCTTTGTTTTAGTTCTTGGGCTATAGGGGTCTTATTGAGGAAGTTGGGGCCTAAACCAACATGATGGAGATTTGGGCCTACTTTTCCTTCTATTAGGTGCAAGGTCTCTGGTTTAATTCCTAGATCCTTGATCCACTTTGAGTTAAATTTTGTGCATGGTGAGAGAAAGAGATTTAATTTCATTTTATTACATGAGGATTTCCAGTTTTCCCAACACCATTTGTTGAAGAGGCTGTCTTTTCTCCAGTGAATGTTTTTGGCACCTTTGTTTAATATAAGATAACTGTAGGTGTGTGGGTTCATCTCTGTGTCTTCTATTCTGTACCATTGGTCAACTGGTCTATTTGGGTGCCAATACCATGCTGTTTTTGTTACTATTGCTTTGTAGTACAATTTAAGGTCTGGAATAGTAATGCCACCAGCTTCATTCTTCCTGCCAAGAATTGCTTTGGCTATTCTGGGTCTCTTATTTTTCCAGATGAATTTCATGATTGCTTTTTCTATTTCTATGAGGAATGATATTGGGATTTTGATTGGTATTGCATTGAATCTGTATAGTGCTTTTGGGAGAATGGTCATTTTGACAATATTAGTTCTACCTATCCATGAACAACGTAGATCTTTCCATCTTCTAAGATCTTCATTAATTTCCTTCTTTAGCATGTTGTAGTTTTCATTGTAGAGGTCACTTCTTTTGTTAAGATGATTCCCAAGTATTTTTTTTTTTTTTTGAGGTTATAGTAAATGGGGTGGATTTCCTAGTTTCTCTTTCTGAGGATTTGTCACTGATGTACAGAAATGCCTTTGATTTATGGGTATTGATTTTATATCCAGCTACTTTGCTGAATTCATTTATTAAAATTAGAAGACGTCTGGTGGAATTTTTTGGATCTTCTATGTATAGAATCATATCATCTGCAAATAGTAATAATTTGAGTTCTTCTTTTCTTATCCATATCCCTTTAATTTCTTTTGTCTGTCTAATTACTCTGGCTAGGGCTTCAAGAACTATGTTAAATAGGAGTGGTGAAAGAGGGCATCCCTGTCTTGTTCCAGTTTTTAGAGGGATATTACCCCATTCTTAAAAACCTTAGAAGTAAGGCTTAGGATCAAACATTTCTTTCTCAATGTAGAAGGCCATAAACTTCTTTTTAAATGAAGTGCTTACAAAATTAGCCATTTAAAGTTCATCTATTGATTCACATCAAGACTGTTGTTTACCAAATATCAGTTAAATTTTTAAATTCATAAATACATACTTTATTCTGTTAGCACTGAATTAAAATTCTTTAACTGAAAACCTCGGTAAAATCACTTGCTGTACAGAATAAGCACTTTAGAGAGGTGTTAAAATGATTTCCTGGGATATGAGATAACAAGGTCCTCAAATTGCCATCTTAATTCTTTCACTGGAATTGAATACACATTTCTGTTTAACCTTAAATATATTTAAAAATTTATACATATTTAACACATTATTCTAGTTATATGTCTAAATTTTTGGCAAAGAACAACTCTTTGTCTGAGAAAAGGTGATGCAATTATTACATATCACTGCATGATACAGGCTGTCTGGGTTATTAAAAGAGTCAGGTATGGCCAATTTACGAGTATCACCCCTGCACCTTTGCTTTCATAGCTCAATGAGAGTCTTACGCTCACTGAGGGTTCCCATGGGATCTTTTTACAAACGATTGTTTATTATTATATTATTCCATCATACACCTCATGAGAGGAGGCTGTAACATCTTTAAAAATCTCGTGAACTACTTTGACTTCTATGATAGAACACTGCTATATATATAGTTCTTAAAAATCATGTTTTCTTTAACGCTGGTGTGGCAAAAGGATCATTAAAACATGATGTTAAATAAAAGAAAGACATTCCCAAAATAAGTTAAATATTCTTGGCTGCAAAATAAGAGGCCCAAATTAAGAAAAAATAAGTAAATTACATTAATGTTACAAGTATATTAGCAACTGAAATATCAACCAGAACTGATCATTGCTCTGCTAATGCCCAGCACAGGACTTTGCAGAAGAGTCACCGGCTAAGTCAGGGTCTCACTTGAAGACCACAAAATCCAGTTTTGTGAGATTATGAAGATAAGGACTTATAGCATATCTAACATACTTATAACTAACTTATAGTAAGGTGGCTAACAGTATTTTTAGAAGCACCAGGGAATCAAGCACAATCTTCCACAAAGGTATCAAGCAGAAACACTCAGCCACACCACAAGGCAGGCCCCAGCTCCCTTGTGCTGCTTCCTCCCACTCCTATGTCCACTTTCAAGTGCCATGTTGGTGCCTCTGCTAGATGCCAACTAACTGCAAGAAGTCTGGACCATGCAAAGTTCAGCCTTCTAGCTCCCCTCCTTGGGTGGAATGAGAAGTAAGTAGAGAGTGAGCCACAGATACACAGGAGATATTTCTGGATCATAAGTATACAAGGGCAAAATAAACATTACTGTCTGATTCACAGAATGGGGAGTGGTTATTTCTCCAAATGTTCTGAAATCTTCAATGCCTAATTATTTAGTCAAATCATTATATTCAAAAGTAAGACAACAGATGGGTAAAGGGGGGAAAACACTTAACACTTTCAGATATCAGAAAAAATAAAACAGGAGGTTAATGAAGCTGTAGTTCTCCTTATCCTTAGTGTTGGCATGAGGGCTTATGCTTAGTAAGGGCTGTCATGTCACACTCCAGATTGAGGGCAGTACCCACTCCAAGTCTTCAAACAACCCTCTGAGAAAGGCACCGTAATTGTCCTCATTTTACAGGTAGGGAACCAAGGCACAGTGAACCCAAAGGACTTGGCCAAGGAATGATAAAGTCAAGACTGGGGCTCAGCCTGACTTGAGGCCCATGCTTTTAACAGTAACACTTTATCACATGACATTACACAATATGCTGTTATGGTTCACATAGGTAACTCCACCATTGCCTCGGGGCAGAACAATACTCACCTCTCCACCTGAGAGGCCCCAAGCTTTTTTGGTGCAATACAAAATACAATAATACAGTACTATAGATGAAAATGTCGAAGATTCACATTTCCTGAAATTTCTATATGCAAATTTACAATGATAATTTTGCATTAATGTAAGCTTTGCATTTAAAAGAGAATTTAACTTTGATGTATAACAAATTACATTAAGACATTAAATCTGTAAGCCATTGTTAAAAAATAGTTTACTTATTTTAAGAAAAGAAAATTTTCCAGGCTTTGATATATGTTCTTATAAACATGAAAATAAAATTCTTTTCCTCAACTGTCCTTTTCCATTTCACACATATTGATCTTTCCATATGTTTTAAATAATCACAAAATTAATAGGAACTGTTTTTAATAAATTCAAATCATAGCTGCTTTCATGTCAAAATATTTTGGGGAATAATGAAGTGAAAAAGTTGCTTAAACATTAGGAAAAACTAAGAACAACCAAGAACAGCTTTAGAAGAGAAACTGAAAGACTGAGAAGGCAACTATGGGAACACGATTGCAGTTGAAAGTACTCTAATAAGGAGGATTGTGAAGTCGGCATTACCAAGGCCAGAGCCCAGGCAAAATAAAAAGGAAGAAGGAATAAAGCCAAAGACTGTTTGACCAACATATGAGCTGTGAATCAATGAAAAAACATACCCAGTGGAATAAGCCAAACCTGAATGGGATTTCCAACAGCCTTAGGAAGTTGTAGCATTGAACAAAAGTTCTCCATATTTTTTGAATGTTCATTATTTATAAAATGGGTCACAATACTTACCTAACTGAATTGCAGAGAAGAATTAATGGGACAACATCACACAATCCCCAGTACTAAGGCTGGCACTATGGATGTCATGGGAATGAAAACCCTCCAATTGCCCCCACCAGCCCACCAGACACAAAGCAACTGAAAAGAGGAGGTCAACAGGAAGACCCCTTCATGGGCAGGTTGAGCACTCCTAGAAATCACCCAGAGTTTTCTTTATAACTTATAGTTATTTTCAGTGTTTATGATCCTAATTATTTTCTAAACCAATAAAAGGATTAATTTTTAAGAAACTAATATCAAGGGGAAAAAAAGCCATTTCAAATCATGTTTTTAATCACACTAATAAGCCACAATCCCTTACTATATATGTACTGTAAAAAATACTACTTGATAAGGTCATTGTGTTATCCATTAAATTATTAAGTTTTTAGATAGCTAAACCTGGTTAAAACAATACTAAAAACAATTGTTTTGTAACATACTACATTTTGAATTTTGGCTGTTTGGCATATGCATTAATTTTTAGAATAAAATGACTAAATTTATTTATATGATGAATTTGCTTTCATATCACATGAAGCCATAACTTTATATGATTATGTCACTGTACACAGGGCAATTCGTGAGACATCTACTTTATAAATAGGTTTTTAAACTTATAAAAGTCTTCAATTAGTGTAAGGACCGCTGTTTAAAAATATGCCATTTATTTATAATTAAACATTTTATTGGTCACAATTGACATAATTTTGATACTCTGAGATTCAGGAAAGCATTTTGTAAAATGTCCATGCCACACACACCAAAAAGTTTGGGTGGGTGGGGGGGGTGGTCCTCAGTCTTGCAGCAGTTTTATATTGGCTAAGTTCAGAAGACAAGTGTGCCACCCAGAGGCAAAAGAAGGAAACACACATTTGATTTTATTTGTAAGACAAGACTGGTGTTAATTTTTAAGAATTATTTGCTATTAGTTATCTCATTAAAACATGCAGGAAATTCTTTGTAAGGTTCTCTCTGAATAATAAAGCCTTTTAGTTCCAGGTTACATGTAAGTGTGGCTCTTTGAGAACTCACAAAATGGAAACAAGCCTTGAGACGGGGCCAACCACAGGTACACACTTTGCCAATTAAAAAATTGAATTTAACTGTATTCTCTGCAGTAAATGCTTTCCTTTCTTTCTATAATGAATATAGCATGTGTTTCCATAAGTATATATAAGTTCTAAAACAACCACCCTGATCTACTTAGACATGTGGACCAAAAGTTAAACTAATTAACCAGAGACAGTTCTTATTTAAATGAGAAAAGTTTCTTTCACTAAAAGTTCTTCTGCATAATTTTCTTCTGGCAAAAGAATAAAGTTTATTTAGAGTAATTCTGTTTGGCAGACATTCAGGGCTTCTAAAATATATACCAATAATTGTTAAGGTTAAAAGCACATAGCCAATTCTATTAAACCCACATGAAAATCCAGGCTTCTAATGGCCTACACAATAGGCTGATTATAAAATAGAGATTTATGATATCCCCACTTTATCTTAGAAGTATGGATGTTGGGATTACAGCTAGCATTGCACTATCTCTTAAGATTTATGTATTCACAACAAACTATAAAAGGTCACTAAGTCTTAAATAAACACATGACATAATATTAAAATGTGAAGTTTTAAGCATAAAATTTGAAAATTTTTATACATGCAAAATATTTTTGAAAATAATTATTATAATTATACTAATTTCTTAAATGCTTAATACATATGATTTTGTTGTTTCATTTGCATACCAACATACCTTAAAATAAGTAGGTGATTCTAAACTGACACCTATTTATGTGACTTTCTAGAAAACACATACTAAGAAATACTGAGTATTTACTGCTGTCTTCAATTTTTAATTAAATCATAAGGTCATACAACTGATTACTTCCAATATTTTTCCTGAAAAATCTTTGCAAAACACTCCTTTAAAGTAAAGCACCATTAAGTAAACCTTTCTCTCTTGGTTTCTATACTGAAGGATCTCGTCATCTATGAAGTTATTTCTCTTCCCTGTTTATACCCTTAACTTATTCATCCTATATATACCCTGAGTTGCATCATTCTGTTAAAAAATGCTTTTATCTGCAATGATAACTATAAAATATTTAAGCAGGAAGTATAAATAATTCTACTTCACATCTTTATTTCTGCGTTTCTCTAGGAAATAAATGTGACCAGGAGTCTAAATTCAGCCTTCTATATAGATGTTGTCTATGCACTGCTAAATTCAGAACAGATATGACAAAGACAACTCCCTGGGACAGCCTAGTTATAACTCAAGATAAAAGATCAGCAATTAAAGTTCAAAGTATATATCAGAGAATACGCTGAAAAATCTTTAAATAGAGCCCAAGGGTTGGGAAAGTTCAGGTACGTGCTAAAGCAACAAAAACAACAAAAAAGCTAATCAAGAGAACAACCTCTTAAATGTATTTTAGGGGTAACAAAAGGTTTGAATGTCTGCATAAAACATTTATAGAATAAAAGAAACACATAAAGGAGAGCTACCTGGTAGTTAATAAATGATTCAGTTCATTGAGAAATATGAGCAACTTAAAGGGTAAATTCTGAAATACTCGCCAGATCTCCAAGAAGACCTAGTGATAAAATGAAATGGCTTAAAATTTCTTATTTCTTAAATCTTTCCTGTTCCTTACTTCTCATCTCCAGTTTTACCATTTTAGTTCTTATCATTAAAAAAATGTCATATTAGTTTGACCACTTCCAATTTAATCTGTCTCTAGATCCAAAATCCTACTCGATCCTACCAATGCCACATTTTCAAATCCACCCACCAAATAGAGTCCAAAATAATCTCTGTAAAATCAAACACATTCCTTGACTGATGGATATTCCCACATCAAGTCAAAGGTCCACATGTCCTGTCTGCATCCCTTCTCCTTCCCATCACAAGTGCTAAGGACTTCCCAAGGGAGCAAGGCCAGGAGTTAGCCACATCTGACCCCCTAAATCCAGGGTCTACAAAGAGATGGCTGTACCTAGAGGGGTTTGGGTCTTTCTTTTCCTACTTAACCACAATTTTAATTTTAATTTTGGGGGGAGAAAATAAAAATCACTCCATATCAAGAAATGTGAGAACCCCTAGCTTATGGGTAAAATCTTTTACAAAAAGAATTTAATTACTAAAATCACAGTTTCCAGACATCTTTAAATGACCACCATCACTTATTTCAAGCAATATATAATGCACAACCCAAATGAAAAGTGGTTGATTGCGATGGTATTTTGAGGGTGGCAACATAGACAGAGACCAGATCATACAGCCATAGAATAAATTCAAATTTAGCTGTTACAATGTAAAGTCAGTGGGAGGGAGAAAGCAGGGATGTGATAAAACCTGATCGACAGTTTTGAAAGACCACTGTGATTTCTGTAAGAGTTGAAACTGCTGAGAAATTAAACATTTCAGATGTATTTTCATAAACCTTGATATCAGTAAAGCATAGTATACAGTTTCACAATTGTGACAAAGAAGGCACAGAATACCTGATCCTCGCTGGTTAATCCCAGGTGCATCACAAGGTAAAAATGCACCAGGAAATCTGAGTTTGGCAGAACGTCCTGGCGTCTGGTCATCATGGAACAGATCAGCCTGTAGGCTTGCAGTTTGCCTTCCTTGTACTCATTTGGCAGCGTCGTTGCCTGCCAAGGAGATGATGTTTCCAGATTAAATCAAGTCCAGATGCAGAGCATTTCAACATTTCATTTACTTCTCAGTTTTCCAGAAGAGTTGTTTATGAAGATGTGGGATGCTGTGGCGTTAGTAAAACCCAGCCTGTCTTCAAAACATGCAGTCTTGGGCAATTACATTTTTCAAACTCAATTTCAGAAAGGAAGAGGAAATTGCTATAAAGAAACAAACACATATCCACTTGCCTTAAATAGCCATGATGCAAACATTCTGAGTGGTGGGATCAAGACTGGAGGAGATGGAGAAGACTGGTTATCCAGGCTTATTGCTAGATTATCCCGTATCTAATTCACAAAGAAGAGAATTTTAGGGAAGGTAACATTCCATATATTGCAACAATATTTCAGTATTGTCTTCCACAGCCAAACAGTTGATCCTAATTAAATTTCTATAAGTTGAGTGAAAATCCATAATATTTACAATTTTTTCTTTTGTTGTGAAATCATGTCTGTCTGAACTGTGTCTAACTTATTATATGTGGTTTTACTTTAAATATAAAATTAGGGTATTGTTTTTCTTTGGAAATGTTAGTACCTGGAGAGATCCTAAACTCTGAATGTTAGGGAATAGTTTAACAAATTATACTGTATGTACAAGAATCATGTTTTTGAAAAAAAGATTTAATAACAGGAAAAAATTATGTTCAATACCAAAACAAAAACCAGAATAAAAATTGGATGTACTCTAAGAATCTACTTTTGTAAAAATGTCTTTATCTACAGAAATAGAACTATATATTAATATCAGTTATTTCTAAGGGATGGTGATGCATATTTTCTTCTTTGTACTTTCTATATTTTTCAAACTTGTACACTAAAACCAGTATACTATAAAAAAATGTTCTACTTTTACACTAAATGAAATAACTTCACATTTATAAAACATTCAAACTATAATTATTATGGCTTACTCTTTGATAATCAAATGCACTTTGTCTAAGGGCCTAATTTGTGTCCCAGAATATGTTCAGTAGCTACTTGCAACACAGCTTTTGTATTAATGATGAAAGTTTCAAAGATAACATAGAAAAACATGCCTTTGCTAGTTTGTACCAGAGTTCATAGAGATAGCCAAAAACTTTGGCGTGGATCTTGGGTGACTGGATATTATTCACGTCTCCGAGGATTCCCAAGACTCTTCGCCACAACACAGCAGCAGAATCTGGGTGCCAACCAGTGAGGTTCCCTCCAGCAATTATACTACAGTCATCTGCGAGACACTCGCTGCTGTCTATGGAGAAATGCACAAGTTAACCCTGTAAACACAATCTGGATTTCATCATCACGACTTTTTTCTTAAATGCAAATTACCTATGCTGAAATTTTATATATCCCCAGTAATTAAAACAAAAAATGTAAACCGGATGAGATTTTGAAATGATAGAAAAGGACTGATGAATAAAGTAAAATCATTTTGATTCCTCACACTCAAAGGGCAACAAGCTAGGGATGAAGTAACAGTTCATGGCAATCCTGATGAAGCTGGGGGAGGGACAGAGGGACCTCAGGCAGAATGGATCCTGGGAATACATGGCTGGGGAAGGCCCTACTGTTGGAGGAATATTTGTGCTGTTTATAAGGTTGTTGGTTTATTGAGGGTATCTGCAGACAAGAAATTTTCCTCCTTTTAATAAGGAATTATTGAAGGAATGCATGCAGTCATGAAGCAGTCACTGTAAACTGTCCCTATAATTAAACTATGAAACAGTTCCATTGCTTCTTAGTCAGTCCCCTCCATTTTCAGCCTCTCACAACCACTGCTGTTCTCTGAACCTATAGTTCTGCCTCTTTGAGAATGACATGTCAAATGGAATCCTAGCAAGTAGCCTATCTGGTTTTTTTACTTAACAAAATGTGCCTGAGATTAATCCATGAGGCTCTGTGTATCAGTAGTCTTTTCCTTCTGATTGTTGATTAATATTCCACTTTATGATGTACCAAGGTTTATCCACTAACCCTTTGAAGGCCATTTAGGTTGGCTCCTGTTTGGGGCAGTTACAAATAAAGCTGCCATAAACATTCATGTACAGGTTTTTCTATGTATGTTACAAATAAAGCTGCCATAAACATTCATGTACAGGTTTTTCTATGAACATACACATACATTTCCCTTTGACAAATACCTAAGGGTGATATTCCTGGGCTAAATCATAAGTGAATGTTTAATACATGTTAAGTAGAAGAAAAGAAAGAAACGTCAAGACTGTTTTTCAATGTGGCTATTCCAGTTTCTGTCTGTTTGAGTGAAGTACAAGAGCACTACTTTTGCTCTACATTCTTGCTGGTATAAGTACTGTCAAGATTTTTTTTAAACATTTATTTATTTACTTTAGTTGTACACAATGCAATGCATTTATGTTTACGTGGTGCTGAGGATCGAACCCGGGCTGCGCACATATGAGGCGAGCGCTGTGCCGCTGAGCCACAACCCCAGCCCCGGTACTGTCAGATTTTATGAAGTCATTTCTCACTGAGATTTTCATTCACATTTCTTTAATGAATAAAGCATGGGAATGAAATCAGAGGATGGTGAGCCAGTGAACTGTGCAGATGTGTGGGACAACTGATCAGAGTCCATCAGGGCAAAGAACCAGTACAAAAGGCCCTGAGATAGGAATGTATTAGCAGTTCAAGGCACAAGCATGACTTTGCAATATATATTTAATTAAAAAATATAAAGTTTCATACATTGAAGACAATGGCTAATGAAAAATTCAATGATTTGTAGGTGTGTCTAATTTCATATCATTAAAATTCTGGAATTTTGTTCTTTGGATACCCATTGCTTTAGGATGGCTTAAAGGCTGGGGAAGACTGAACTGATCAAGACTCATGCTTCCTAAAGTCATAAGCTTCTGGATTTTTAGAACAGAAAGCAGTCAGGAATATCCAGGCAACACTTAACAGAACACTGTACTGTGACAAATATATTTATTTTGTAGTATATATATATATATATTAATCATAAGTAGCAAACATTTTGTATTTATTCACTCTTCATTTTTTGTCATCCTTGAAGCATTTAACAACTCTTTCTCATGCCCTTTTCTCACAACTCGGTTTCTATTTTTATCCAGGACCAAGAATATCCATTTAGAAATCCTCCAACAGCTCAGATTTTTCATTTTGGATTCCATTCCCCACTCTGGAGACTTTGCACGAAGTTTGGTCTCCATCCTCGTGTGTCATGATCACAGCTCCCACTGTATTCCATCCCCTCCACTCTATTGCTCTTTAGTAGCCTCCATGTTGCTCATGCAGTGATCCATTTCTAGTCCTCAGCAGCATTAGAATCATGTAATCATGCGTCTTTTCTGAACCCCAGGTGTGACATTCACCTGGTTTTCCTGTTGCTGATTCCTCTTCATCTCAGAGACCTGGAAACACTGAAGGAGCCCCTCCCCAGGGCTCTTGTCTTCTCTGTTTGTCCTCATTCCCTTCTCAATTTCATACAGACCAATGCCACACAGATTTAAATGCCATCCATGTACTCACATCTCTATACACCCATTTTTGGCCTGGATTTATTTCCCCAATTCTAGACTCATTTCTTCAATGACCTGACAGGTCTACTTGCTAAGGACTAAAGAGAAGTTTAGTCCACAAGCAGGCATGGTCTCCAGTGAGTTTTACCATGTTCTTGAAGAACCTCACTCAGATATATATGTATCATGAGTTTTACTTTGGAATTCAAATTCCAGGGAGAACTCCCAAAAGAGTCTCTCCTGCTCAGAGAGTATATAAACTCTCACTTAATCCCTTTGTTTTCAAGATAGCATTTCTGCACTTGGCATTGCATTGGTGACCCCAGGCCAAAATATCTGAACTGACTTTTTCCATCTCTGGGGTAAGAAGCCTGTGGGCAAAGAAACTCCATCAAGTTCTTAAATAGATCTTGTCTTCCTGTTTTTAACCCTAACATTAGGGCTGGTGTGGACAACTCTCTAACCCTTTAAGAGAACCTATAGTTCTCTTCTGTTTCTTGGCTTTCCTTACTACTGACATAGGATTGAACCAAGGGCCTTGTGCATGCAAGGCAAGCTCTCTACCAACTGAGCTATATCCCCAGCCCAATAAAACCTATTTTTAAAGAGAGTTTTTGGATTTATAAAAAATTACAAAGGGGCTGGGGTTGTGGCTCAGCAGCAGAGCGCTTGCCTCGCATGTGCGCGGCCTGGGTTCGATCCTCAGCACCACGTAAACATAAATGCATTGCATTGTGTACAACTAAAGTAAATAAATAAATATTTTTAAAAAATTACAAAGATAGCATAGAAAATTCTCATGTACTCCATAGTTCCCCTATTATTAACATTTTATATTAGGATGGAATATTTGTTATAATTAACAAACAATATTGAAAAAGATTATAAAGTCCATACTTTATTTAGATTTCCTTAGTTTTTAAAGAAAATTTTAAAAATATTTTTAGTTGTAGATGGATTATAATGTCTTTATTTTATTTAATTATTTTTATGTGGTGCTGAGGATCAAACACAGTGTTTCATGTGTGCTAGGCCAAGCGCTCTACCACTAAGTCACAACCTCAGCCCCAAAGTTTTTTTTTTTTTTTTAAATATTTATTTATTTGTTTTAGTTGTATACAATGCCTTTATTTTCACATAGTGCTGAGGATCAAACCCGAGCCGCGCACATGCTAGGCGAGTGCTCTACCGCTGAGCCACAATCCCAGCCCCCAAAGTTTTTAAACCTAATTTTTTTGTTGCAATTGTTCCAGGATTTCACCCATAACAAAAAACTGTCAGGACTCTATAGTCTTGACTTGGTTATGATAGTTTTTCATACTTTGTTAAGAATGACCTTGACAGCTTAAAGGAGTACTAGTGAGGTATTTTGTAGAAAGTTCCTCAATTAAGACCTAACTGATGAATTTCTCAGGATAGGTCATTTTTTTTTAATTCCTGGAATGAACTTCTCTTGGCCCTCATGTATGATACTTTTCCAATATTCTTTTGGATTTCTATTGCTAATATTTTAGTTACATTTTTTGCTTATATGCTTAAGTGAGATGGTCTCCAATTTTGTTTTTATCATACTGACCCTGTCTGATTGTTTTAGAGAGCTTTCTTTCCCTTTCTATGGGATAAACTGGGAAAGGTAAAGTTTCTCTTTTATTTGAAGGTTCAGTAAAAATAAAATGATTTTTTATTGTTCTCTCTTTTATTTTTACTTCCTAGTACATTCATATAGTCACTTAGTTTTGCTAGTCTCTTTTTTTAAAAAAATATTTATTTATTTGCTTTAGTTGTACACAATGCGTTTATTTACATGGTGCTGAAGATCGAACACGGGCCTCGCACGTGCTAGGCGAGTGCTCTACCACTGAGCCACAACCTCAGCCCCTGCTAGTCTCTTTTTAATTAACTTTTAAGTTATTCTGCTGTTCTGTCCCTCATTTTCTGAATAGGGTACATAGATGCATATTTTTCTCTTCTAATATATGTACCTAAAGCCATATTTTTCTCCATTAAAGACTTCATCTATTTCGATTTATGTAGTGTTTTCATTGCAGTCCAGTTCTAAATATTTTACAATATTGATTTCTTTGTTTTATTGATTTCTTTGTTGACAACAATGTATTTAAAGTTCAGTTTTCAATTTCTTATGTTCCTTTTGGTACACTTCTATTATTTTAACTTCATGTAAAGCACAGAATGTGATATAATTACAAACCTGACATCTGTTGAGACAAATAATCTCACTGATCAATTTTCAAAATATTCTGTGTGCTTTTAAAAAAAAATCACATGTATTTTTAAATTATCTTAATCATTAAGTTCAACACATACATATCCATGAAACTGAGATTAACTGTATTATGCAATTTTTCTTTATTCTTACTAATAATTATTTCTGCTTATCTCATCAATCAATGTCAGTTGATATTAAAATTTCCCTCTATGATTATGATTTTATCAGTAGTTCCTTGTAATTTTGTCAAATTTTATTTCATGTATTTGGAGGCTATGAAATTCACATAAATTCAGAGCTATGGCTATTGCTAATAACTTCTGCTTTAAATTTTGTGACTGACATACATATAGCTAGACTAAACCAGTGGTCTTTACTGTCTTCAACTATTCATTTGTTATTAACATAATTATTCTAAAATCATCCTGTTCCTCCCTTCATACAAATAGAGTTGGGCTAACTTCTAGGCAATTATCAATCCTGAGAGAGAGAGAGAGAGAGAGAGAGAGAGAGGGAATAATTTTATATATGTATTTGTATACTTAAATATATATACTTAAAAAAATATATATTTGTATACTTAAAATATATACATATATATGTATAGTTAAAATATATATATACTTAAAATATATATATACTTAAATATATATATATATATATATGTATATATATACATATATTTTTTTTTTCAAAGCTTCATCAAAGAAACTAAAGCACCATCTCTGGACCTGAGAAACCCAAGTAGAGGGATTATTTATGAGCAACAATGAGCAAGAAGAAATGAATCTGAAAAGGAGCAAAATCAGATCCAAGAACAGCTATTAAGAGCTTATTATATTAGTGATCCCAGGGCACAGAAACAAAGGATTTAGTAAGGGTGGCACATGGTATCATGGCAAAGCCTTCCACAGGAGTGTTGTTTCTTCTTAGAGGAAAACACATCTGTAGTTCCCACAGAGCTATTACATACTCAATTAAGGAGATACATTAAAATGTGTGAATATCCAAACTGGAATTCATACATGCCATGCCGGAAGGACTAAAGGTACAGAGAGCAAAATCCAAGTATGGGCCTTCTGCACTCTGACTTTTATAAAGCCTCAGGAGAGAGGCTCTTCCTCTGTTAAATCTGTAAAGTAAATATAGTATGAAGCATCTGTTAGTCTGAAGAAGTACACTGATGTTCTAATGAATGTTTCTGAATCAACATAAGCCTCCAAGCAACAAACAGCATAATATGACATCTATTTTTCTCCCAAAGAATGCCATTTTTTTTAATCCCTTGAGGGAGAAGAAAAAATATATTAGGTGATTTACATTTTGGTTTCATCCCCTACTCCAACCTTAAAAATGCAGCCATTGAAAAGAGAGATTAGCCCCAGTATTCCAATCACACAGGAGCACTGCTTGAGTAACACAGCACTATGTAAAGGTACACCACGTGCCTCATCAGCTGCACCTTTATACCACCTGCCAACTAACAGATCTTCATTTACGAAAGGATTCTACCCAGAAAATCTGTTCCAATACAGCTTTAAATTCAGAAAAAAATTCTTTCCTCAATGATAAAAATCCTAGGCAACAGTCAAAATATGTTGAGTTCTTCCTAATCTTTTGAGATTACCGACTATAACCATTTCTTTAATATTATTGTGAAAATAATTTTTAATGAATTGAATTGCTTTTGCCTAAAATTATCCTAATGCTGACATAAGTAACAGAACAGGTACTGACACTTCACATGTAGAGGGTTCAACAGTGAAGAAGCATGTAACTTAAAAAAGGGGATTTGAGAGATTTCAGAAAATTTCATGTTCACCACCAAAATACCAAATACTTTGTTCACCTTCTTTTTCATTAGCAAACTAGAATGTTAAGCTAGTATATTTTTGTTTCATTATTATTGAGTGATATGGTGACATTTAAATGTTTATTAAAGTAGGAACTCTTTTTGTGTTTTTATTTTTACTTTATCTGCTGAACTTATTATACATGTGTATTTTGTATATTTGTAGTCTTTCATCTAGCACCTTTAAAAGGTATATTACATAGGTCTGCATTGCTACCACCATTGCTGCTGCCTCTGATTCCACTGCTGCCAGTCTGAGGTCACTTGGAGGTCTTTTCTTTTCTTTCTTTTACTTATTTATTTATTTTTGGTACTGGGGATTGAACTCAGGGGCACTTGACCACTGGGCCACTGGGCCACATCCCCAGCCCTTTTTAGTATTTTATTAGAGACAGGGTCTCTGAGTTGCTAAGTGCTTCGCCATTCCTGAGGCTGGCTTTGAACTTGCGATCCTCCTGCCTCAGCCTCCCAAGTGCTGGGATTACAGGTGTGAGCCAGCGCGCCCGGCTTTGGAGTTCTTCTTTCTGGGCTGTGCAGAAGCCGCTGCCATGCCCGGAAGTTTCTTCTCTGGGCACAGCCTCAGTTACCTCTGACACAAATTACAACACTACCTCTGTGGTCACTGCCACTGAACCAGAAGTCTCCTGTCAATCAACCGCCACCTGCACCGCTACTGCCATTGCTGCTGCTTCTGATTCCACTGCTGCCAGCCTGAGATTGCCTGGAGGTCGTCTTCTTCTTCTTTTTTTTTTTTTTTTTTTTTTTTTTTGTGGTACCAGGGATTGAACTCAGGGGCACTTGACCACTGGGTCACATCCCCAGCCCTTTTTCTGTATTTTATTTAGAGACAGGGTCTCACTAAGTTGCTAAGTGCCTCGCCATTGCTGAAGCTGGCTTTGAACTCGTGATCCTCCTGCCTCAGCCTCCCAAGTGCTGGGATTACAGGCGTGCGCCACCACGCCTGGGTTGAGGTTTTCTTTCTGGGTGCTGATGCCACAGAAGAAACTGCTTCCCTGGATGCAGCTGAAGCCAACACTGTTGCTGACCCCCAGAGATTGCCTAATGAAGCTGCCCCCATAGCTGCAGTTGTAGCTGCTGCTGTAACCACCACTACTGCTGATTCCCTGCCTGCTGCCAACAATCACTGCCACTACTGCTGCTACCATGGCCTAGTGGACTGCTTCGGATGAGACTCCAGGTTTGGTTGCACGTGGCTGCACCCATTTTGGGACACCAGCCAGGGCCTGGGGCCTGGGTGCTAGCAGGTTTACCAAGAGCCTCTGTCTGGGGACTCCAGCTGGGGCCTGCAGGTCCAGTGTGGGGGAGCCTGCAGGTTCAGAGGAACTTGGGCTCTTCCTCCTCAGAGTGCTGGTGGCCCTTGTCTTGCTGCTGCATCTCGGGGTTGGTCCTTTGCATGAAGGTATCCTTGGTGGTCTCTCTGCAAGTAGGAGCAGCATTGAGATCATGAGACTATAGTGTGGCCAAGACTGAGGTATCTGAAGCCCAGATCAGTGGGATAGAGACTGGTTTGCAAGGGCTGATCTGGGTTTGGTGTTCCCGAGAAAAGTCAGAGACAGGGCTGAGAAACTGTTGAATACTGACAGAGACAGTTAGACTTTCCAGCAACATTTATTTTTATTTTTTGATTCACTAATCTCTACCATAGTTAGAACAAGATTTTTTTTTACGCATCAGTATGTGGAGGACAATGATATATGAATGGTGTTTTGCATTTTTGTTGGATTCTTATGTATTTAATTTTTTTCTTTTTGTTCATATTCTTCCTCTCTCATCTATTTTCTTGGACTTTCTTTCCAACTTTTCTCCAACCAATAGCCAATCTCTGTCGGCTCCTTTTCCACTCTTCCTATGAATTTTTACTTCTAGCTTCTCTCTTCCTTCCTCGCGAATACTGCATACTACACTACCTCTGTTCTCTCATCCACTATTTGAAATTGTAAATCGTTTTAACAAATATTCTGTTTGTACTATAGATAGTTATTGAATTCATCATTTTGGGTTAATGCAAGAAAGCAGTAGATGCCTTAGTGGGAGCTATTAGGTTTAAGACTATATATCGTGTACACTGGGTGCTGCTGATATTGGTCTCACCAGTAAAGGTGAAGCAATGGAAACCTTCAAGGACACTATAGGTCTACAGGGTAAAATTTATCCTGCCTTAGATCCATACTTTTAGATGGGAAAACATGCTAACAACATGAAAAAACAGGGGAATAAAGCACCCCAAACAGACCAAGATGCTTCAACAAAAGAAACTACTGATGATAACACAATGGAAGAAATGTCTAAGAAGGAGTTCAGATTGTATATAGTTAAAATGATATGTGAAGTAAAGGATAGTATAAAGAGTGAAATCTAAGAAAAAATACAGGAAGTGAAAGACAACTTCAATAAAGAGAGATCATGAAAAAAAAAAAAGCAGAAAATTTTGAATTGATGGAATCAGTAAACCAAATTATAAATTCAATAGAAAGCATCACCAACAGACTAGACCACTTGAAAAACAGAACCTCAGACAATTAAGAGAAAACATATAATCTTGAAAGTAGAGTTGAACATGCGGAGAAGATGGTAAGAAACCATGAACAGAACATCCAAGAATTATGGGATAACAGGAAAAGATCAAATTTAAGAGTTATCAGAATAGATGAAGGAGGAAAGATACAAACCAAAGGAATGCACAATCTTTTCAATGATATAATAGCAGAAAATTTCCCAAACCTAAAGAATGGAATGGAAAATCAAATACAAGCAGCTTACAGGACACAAAGTGTACAAAATTACAGCAGACCCACACCAAGACACATTATAATGACAATGACCAACATAGAGAATAAAGATAAAATCTTAAAGGCTGTGAGAGAAAAAAAATCAAATTACGTATAGGGGGAAACCAATTTAGATCTCAACTGATTTCACAACCTAGACCTTCAAAGCTAGGAGGTCCTGGAATAATATATTTCAAGCTCTGAAAGAAAACAGATGACAACCAAGGACTTTACATCCATCAAAATTAAGTTCCAGATTTGAAGATGAAATTAAAACATTCCATGATAAACAAAAATTAAAAGAATTTCACAACTAGAAAGCCTACACTACAGAGCATTCTTAACAGAATATTCCATGAGGATGAAGTGAAAAAAAAAAAAAAAAAGTGAAAATCAGCAAAGGGAGGATCTACACGAAAGGGACATTCAACCATATGAGAAACTAAGACAAATCAAAAACCAGAAATAAATCAAAATGACAGGGAATACAAATCATATCTCAATAATAACCTTGAATGTTAATGGCCTAAACATCAATCAAAAGACATAGACTGGAGATTGGATTAAAAAGCAAGACCCAACAATATGCTGTCTTCAAGAGACTCACATCATGGGCAAAGACATCCACAGGCTGAAGGTGAAAGGATCGGAAAAAACTTCTCATTCATATGGACTGCATAAACAAGCAGGGGTTTCCATTCTCATTTCAGATAAAGTAGACTTCAAACCAAAGTTAATCAGAAGAGACAAAGAAGGACATTTCATACTTCTTAAGGGAAGTATATATAAGCAGGACATAAAAATTAAAAATATTTATGCCCCATACAATGGAGCATTTATGTACATCAAACAAACCTTTCTCAATTTCAAGAATTAAATAGACCACAATACAATAATACTGAGTGACTTTAACACACCTCTCTCACTACTGAACAGATCTTCCTAACAAAAACTAAATAAGGATACTATAGAACTAAATAATACAATCAATAATTTAGACTTAACAGACATATATAGAATATTCCATCCATCAACGAGCAAACGTACTTTCTTCTCAGCAGCACATGGCTCTTTCTCTAAAATAGACCATATCTTATGCAACAAAACAACTCTTAGTATATACAAAAAAGCAGAGATAATACCCTGCATTCTATCAAACCACAATGGAATGAAATTAGAAATCAATGGTAAAATAAAAAATAGAAGTTACTGTAACAAATGGAGATTAAATAATACACAATTGAATGATGAATGGATAGTAGAAGAAATCAAGGATGATATTTAAAAATTCTTAGAGGTAAACCAGAACACTGATACAACATATAAAAATCTCTGGGACACTGTGAAGGCAGTGCTAAGAGGAAAGTTTATTGCACTGAATGCATTTATTAAAAGAATAAAAAGTCAACAAATAAATGACCTAACACTACATCTCAAAGCCCTAGAAAAAGAACAAATCAACACCAAAAACAGTAGAAGACAGGAAACAATTAAAATCAGAGCTGAAATCAATAAAATCAAAACAAAAGAAACAACTGAAAAAATTAACAAAACAAAAAGTTGGTTCTTTGAAAAAATAAATAAAACAGATAAACCCCTGGCCATGCTAATGAAGAGAAAAAGAGAGAAAGTTCAAATTAATAAAACACAAGATGAAGAAGGAAATATCACAATGCACACATCAGAAATATATAACTAGAAACTATTTTGAAAATTTATACTCTAATAAAATAGAAAATATCAAAGACATCAACAAATTTCTAGAGACATATGACATACTCAAACTTAATGAGGAGGTCATAGATGATATAAACAGATCAATTTCAATTAATGAAATAGAAAACACATCAAGAGCCTACCAACCAAGAAAAACCCAGGATCAGATGGATTCTCAGCAGAGTTCTACAAGGCTTTCAAAGAAGAATTAACACGAATACTCCTCAAAGTATTCCACGAAACAGAAAAGGAGGTAACCCTTCCAAACTCATTCTATGAGGCTAATATCACCCTGATACCAAAACCAGACAAAGACACATCAAGGAAAGAAAACTTCAGACCAATGTCCCTGATGACCATAGATGCAAAAATTCTCAATTCTGGAAAATTGCATACAAAAATATATTAAAAAGATAATGTACCATGATCAAGTGGGATTCATCCCAGGGATGCAGGGTTGGTTCAACATACGGAAATCAATAAACATAATTCATCATATAAATAAACTTTAAAACAAGAGTCATATGATCATCTCAATAGATGCAGAAAAAGCATTTGACAAAATACAGCACATCTTCATGTTCAAAACACTAGAAAAACTAGGGATAGTAGGAACATACCTCAACATTGTAAAAGCTACATATGCTAAACCCAAGGCCAGCATCATTCCAAATGGAGAAAAATTGAAAGCATTCCCGCTAAAAACTGGAACAAGACAAGGATGCCCTCTTTCACCACTTCTATTCAACATCATCCTTGAAACTCTAGCCAGAGCAATTAGACAAAAGAAAGAAATTAAAGGGGTACAAATAGGTAAAGAAGAACTCAAACTATCACTATTTGCTGATGACATGATTTTGTATCTAGAAAATCCAAAAAAATTCCACCAGAAAACTTCTAGAACTAATATATAAATTCAGCAAAGTAGTAGGATATAAAATCAACACCCATAAATCAAACACATTCCTATACAGCAGCAATAAATCCACTGAAAGAGAAATTAGGAAAATTACTCCATTCACAATAGCTGCAAAAAAAAAAAAATAAATAAAAATAAAGATAAAATACCTGAATCTAAAAAAAGAGGTGAGAGACCTCTACAATGAAAACTACAGAACACTAAAGAAAGAAACTGAAAAAAAACCTCAGAAGATAGAAAGATCTCCCATGCTCCTGGATAGGCAGAATTAATATTGTCAAAACGGCCATACTACCAAAAGCGTTATATAGATTTAATGCGATTCCTATTAAAATCCAATGACATTCTTCATAGAAATAGAAAAAGCAATCATGAAATTTGTTTGGAAAAATAAGAGACTCAGGGGCTGGGATTGTGGCTCAGCGGTAGAGCACTCGCCTAGCATGTGCGCGGCCTGGGTTTGATCCTCAGCACCACGTAAAAATAAAGGCATTGTACACAACCATAACAAATAATAAATATGAAAAAAAAATAAGAGACCCAGGATAGCTAAAGCAACCCTTAGCAAGAAAAGTGAAGCAAGAGGCATCACAATACCAGACCTTAAACTACACTACAGAGCTATAGTAACAAAAATGGTATGGTATTGGCACCAAAATAGACTTGTAGACAGAATAGAGGACACAAAGACAAACCCACATAAATACAATTATCTCATACTAGACAAGGATGCTAAAAACATTCACTGGAGAAAAGATAGCCTATTCAACAAATAGTGCTGGCAAAACTGGAAATCCATATGCAGCAAAATGAAATTAAACCTCTATCTCTCACCCTGCACAAAAACCAACTCAAAGTGAATCAAAGACGTAGGCACTAGAACAGAGACCCAGTGCCTAAGAAAAAATAGGCCCAAATCTGCACCACATTGGCCTACGATCTGACTTCCTTAACATGATTCCTAAAGCGCAAGAAGTAAAATCAAGAATCAATAAATGCAATGGATTCAAATTTAAAAGCTTCTTTTTTTTAATTATTTTTTATTCTAAGATGTTATAAATGACAGCAGAATGCATTACATTTCATATTACACATATAGAGCACTTTTTTACAAATCTCTGGTTGTATGCAAAGTATATTCACACCATTCATGACTTCATACATACACTTAGGGTAATGATATCCATCTCATTCTACCATCTTAAAAAGCTTCTTCTCAGCAAAGAAACAATTAATAACATGAGGAGAGAGCCTACAGATTGGGAGAAAATCTTTACCACATGTACCTCTGATAAAACATTAATCTCTAGGATATATAAGGAACTCAAAAAACTTAACACCAAAAAAACAAATAACCCAATCAATAAATGGGCTAAGGAACTGAACAGACACTTCACAGAAGAAATAATACAATTGATCAACAAATATGTGAAAAAGTGTTCAACACCTCTAGCAATTAGAGAAATGAAAATCAAAACTGCACTAAGATTTCATCTCACTCCTGTCAGAATGGCAATCATCAAGAATATAGGCAACAATAAATGTTGGCAAGGATGTGGGGGAAAAGGTACACTTATACATTGCTGTGGGACTGCAAATTGGTGCAATTACTATGGAAAGCAGTATGGAGATTCCTCAGAAAACTGGAAATGGAACCACCATTTGACCCAGCTATCCTACTCCTTGGTTTAAACCCAAAGGACTTAAAATCAGCATACTAGTGACACAGCCACATCAATGTTTATAGCAGTTCAATTCAAAATAGCTAGACTATGGAACCAACCTAGGTGTCCCTAAACAGATGAATGGATAAAGAAAATGTGGTATATATTCAATGGAATATTACTCGGCCTTAAAGAAGAGTGAAATTATGGCATTTGCCAGTAAATGGCTGGAATTGGAGAATATCATGATAAGTGAAATAAGCCAATCCCCCCAAACCAAAGGTCAAATGTTTTCTCTAATATGTGGATGCTAATTCACAATAAGGCAGGGGCACTAGGAAAAATAGTGTTACCTTAGGTAGAAGGAAGTGATGGGAGTGGAGAGAGGGGATGTGGGGATGGGAAAGATAGTGGAATGAAACAGACATTATTACTCTATGTATATTTGTGACTAGATGACCAATGTGATTCTACAACATGTACACTTAGAAAAATGAGAAATTATATCCCATCTATGTATATCACAGTGTATAAATGCATTCTACTGTCATATATAACTAATTAAAACAAATAAAAACTTTTTTGAAAGGTATATTACATAAAACAAAAATTACAACAATATGTTGTTGGATTTGTTTTACAAATATCTTTTTTGCAACATATGTATATATATATATATGTATACGTATGTACATATATATATATATATTTGTGTGTATAATTTCTACTTCAGATTTATTTTAAATTCCAGCAAAATATAAAATCATTACCCCATAATGTTTATTATACGTGTGTGTGTGTGTGTGTGTGTGTGTGTGTGTGTGTGTATGGTATGTATCACAATACTATGCTAAAAAGGAGAGAAAGGAGAGACATATCGGGGTAACAAGTGATGTTTTTATATTTTACCAGAATTTAGTATAAATATGAAGTACATATGATACAATGTGTATTGAAAGCCCTAGAGGAACCACTAAGAAAAATAATGAATTAACAAAATACTTCAAAGTCTGTAGGATCTGTAGTGATATTCCCTCTTTCATTCCTGTTAATAGTGATTGATATTTCCTCCTTTCTTTTTCCTTGATCAGTCTTGGCTAATGGTTTATTAACTGTATTCCTTTTAAAGAACCAACTTTTGCCTTTGTTGATTTTCTCTTTGTCTTCTATTTCATTCTTTATTATTTCATTGCTTCTAGTTACCTATGAGTCCAAAGCCCTCATGATCCAATCATTGCCTAAAAGGCCCACCTCTGAATCTTGCTACATTGAGAACCACGCTTTCAACATGAAATTTTGGGGAACATTCCAGATGCAGATAACAATTACTATAATATATCCTGAGTAATGCACTGGGCACAGTTTGAATTATGACACAGTTCTTGCCCCCAAGTGTTCTCAGTCTGGTGAGGGGAAGAGATGTGAGTAAATAATTGTAAGAATGAGTGGGACTTAACAGGTGTAATTTTGGAAGACTAGATGAGAAGTAGTTGCACATGGGAAAACCAGAAAGTCTTTGCATAGGAGAAGAAAAAAATGAGTTGAATTTTGTAAGATGTACACACACTTCATGAAGAGCAAAGGAGGTACAGACAGAGGAAACTGCACAAGGCATGGATTTGTGGAAAGGTATGTAGTATTTAAACTATGTAAAGGGTCACCAGCAAATAATGTTTGTTATTTGGATTAGAGGTGTCCCCCACAAAGCTCCTGTATTAATGCAGGAATGTTTAAAAGTGAAATGACTGGATTTTGAGAGCTATAACCTAAATTAATTCAACCTAGTTTATGTATTTATTTTTCACAGCTTTATTGAGGTAAAACTGAACTACAATAAAAAGCACATATTTGAAGTATGTAATTTGATCAGTTTTGACACATATGTAACCAATACAAAAACCATTTCCATTTAAAGTAAGAACTCTTACAAACAAAATTACATCATCTTTCTCCAAACACACACATGATTTTACAGAGATATATAAAATTTAAGAATTTACAAATATGGGAAGATTTTAGCTATGAATTAAGTCTTGGTAGTTGACAAAATAGGTACTGATGACTAAGTGGCAATTTCATATTGTTCTAATTTTATGTAGGCTTGAGAGTGTCATTGAAAATGAATTTCTCTTTTAATCTGACAACTAACACAAAAGACAAACCAAAAGGCTGTGGTTAAACACATTAATTCTAGGACCAGAAAAATCAGGCCTGGACTTCAATGATCAAAGTTGGCATTTGGCTGCCCACCACTGCAGCCTTGCTCTCCTCCCCTTCCTAGTCGGCCTTCTAAGGAGATCTACCATTAACAAAACAAGTATGAAAGGTGAGCTACCAATGCCACTGTAGCTACTATTATTATTTTTCTTTGTAATATTTCATGACAGCAAAACAGATCAAAGTCTAGTGAAAATGCCAAAAATGGATGTGATGACTGAATGTTGGTAAACCCTTCCTACAAAAAACAGTTTCAGTGGAAGATAACAGGATATACTTCACATGTACAGCTATAATTAAAAGCAAAAGTGGTAAAGGGATTGTTACAAGAAACATTTGGATGCAGGACCATGATAAACACACTAAATAAAAGATATTTTGAAGGTGACATGCATATTTATTATTTTTAAGAGGTGAAAACACAGTTGCTATTTTTAGCTAAATAAAACTACCTGCAGCTTAGAGCATATGTGTGCCTTGATTCAAGGTATCTACTGAATGCTGCTCTGCTGCCATGCATTGTCCTAGGAGCCTTCCTGCTGGAGCTTACACAGGAGAAGATCCTAGACCTGCCTAACTAACCCACGTTTTGGTAACATCTCTTGACAAACATTATCTTAAAACTTACCAAAAAGCTGATAGAAATCTGGAAAGGAAAGAGCATCAAAACTGGTTTCTAGTCTTCAGGGTTCTGCTAAACCATGGAATTCTTAAAATTTCTCTGATTAAAACAGTTTTAATTTTTTTATTCTAAGTTGTTATAAATGACAGCAGAATGCATTACATTTCATATTATATTTATAGAGCACATTTTTACATATCTCTGTTTGTTTACAAAGTATAGTCACATCATTCATGTCTTCATACATGCACTTAGGGTAATCATATCCATCTCATTCTACCATCTTTTTTTTTTTCTTCTTCACCCTTTTGCCCCCTCCCTATCACTCCCTCCCCATTGGCCATTCTAGTGTTCTTCTAATACTCTTATGCTCCCTGTTCCAACCCCACTGTGAATCAGCCTCCTTATATCAGAGAAAACATTCGGCATTTGGATTTGTGGGATTGGCTAACTTCACTTACCATTATATTCTCCAACTTCATCCATTTACCTGTGAATGCCATTATTTTATTCTCTTTTATTGCTGAGTAATACTCCATTGTGTGTATATATACCACATTTTCCTTATCCATTCATCTACTGAAGGGCATCTAGGTTGGTTCCACAGTTTAGCTATTGTGAATTGTGCTTCTATAAACACAGATGTGGCTGTGTCCCTGTAATATGCTGTTTTTAAGTCCTTTGGGTATAGACCAAGGAGTGAGATAGCTGGGTTATAAGGTGGTTCCATTCCCAATTTTCCAAGGAATCTCCATACTGCTTTCCATATTGGCTGCATCACTTTGCAGTCCATCAGCAATGTATGAGTGTACCTTTTCCCCCACATCCTCTCCAACATTTATTGTTCATGTTCTTAATAGCTGCCATTCTGACTGGTGTGAGATGAAATCTTAGAATAGTTTTGATTTGCATTTCTCTAATTGCAGAGATGATGAACATTTTTCCATGTATTTGTTGATTGATTGTATATCTTCTTCTGAGAAGTGTCTGTTCAGTTCCTTGGCCCATTTATTGATTGGGTTATTTGTTTTTATGGTGTTAAGATTTGTGAGTTCTTAATATATTCTAGAGATTAGTGCTCTATCTGATGTGCATGTGGTGAAAATTTGTTCCCAATTAGTAGGCTCTCTATTAACCTCACTGATTGTCTCTTTTGCTGACAAGCTTTTTAGTTTGAATCTATCCCATTTATTGATTCTTGATATTGATTCTTGTGCTACTTATTAAGGAAGTTGGGGCCTAATCCGACATACTGGAGACTATGGCTTACTTTTTCTTCTATTAGACGTAGTGTCTCTTGGTCTAATTCCTAGGTCTTTGATCCACTTTGAGTTGAGTTTTGTGCATGGTGAGAGACATGGGTTTAATTTCATTTTGTTGCATATAGATTTCCAGTTTTCCCAGCACCATTTGTTGAAGAGGCTATCTTTTCTCCAATGTATATTTTTGGCGCCTTTGTTTAATATAAGTTACCTGAAATTATATGTGTTAGTCTCTGTATCCTCTATTCTGTACAATTGGTCTACCTGTCTATTTTGGTGCTAATACCATGCTGTTTTTGTTACTGTTGCTCTGTAGTAAAATTTAAGATCTGGTATAGTGATGCCACCTGCTTCACTCTTCTTGCTAAAGATTGCTTTAGCTATTCTGGGTCTCTTATTTTTCCAGATGAATTTCATGACTGCTTTTTCTATTTCTATGAGGAATATCATTGGGATTTTGATTGGAATTATATTAAATCTGTATAGCGCTTTTGGTAGTATGGTCATTTTGACAATATTAATTCTGCCAATCCAAGAGCAAAGTAGATCATTCCATCTTTTAGGGGCTTCTATGATTTCTTTCTTTAGTGTTATGTAGTTTTAGTTATAGCAGTCTTTCACGTCTTTGGTTAAGTTGATTCCCAAATATTTTATTTTTTGATGCTATTGTAAATGGGGTAGTTTTCCTCATGTCCCTTTCAGAGAATTTGTCACTGATATATAGAAATGTCTTAGATTTATGGGTGTTGATTCTGTATCTTGCTACTTTACTAAATTCATTTATGAGTTCTAGAAGTTTTCTGGTGGAATTTTTTGGGTCTTCTAGGTATAAAATCATATCATCAGCAAATAGTGATAATTTGGGTTCTACTTTACCTATCTGTATCCCTTTAATTTCTTTCATCTGTCTTATTGCTCTGGCCAGCGTTTCAAGTACTATGTTAAATAGAAGTGGTGAAAGAAGGCATCCCTGTCTTGTTCCAGTTTTTAGAGGGAATGCTTTCAATTTTTCTCCATTTAGAATGATGTTGGCCTGGAGCTTAGCATAGATAGCTTTTACGACGTTGAGATATGTTCCTGTTATCCCTAGTTTTTCTAGTGTTTTGAACGTGAAGGGGTGCTGTATTTTGTCGAAAGCTTTTTCTGCATCTAAAATTGAGATAATAGTATGGTTCTTATTCTTAACTCCATTGATGTGATGAATTACATTTATTGATTTCCGTATGTTGAGCCATCCTTGCATCCCTGGAATGAACCCCACTTGATTGTGGTATACTATATTTTTGATATGTTTTTGTATCTGTTCTCCAGAATTTTATTGAGAATTTTTGCATTTATGATCATTAGAGATATTGGTCTGAAGTTTTCTTTCTTTGACGTGTCTTTGCCTGGTTTTGGGCTCAGGGTGATATTGGATTCATAGAATGAGTTTGGAAGTGCTCCCTCTTTTTCTATTTCCCGATATAAATTGAAAAGTATTAGTATTAGTTCTACTTTAAAGGTCTTGTAGAACTCGGCTGTGTATCCATCTGGTCTGGGCCTTTCTTGGTTGGTAGGCTTCTGATGGCATCTTCTATTTCATCGCTTGAAATTGGTCTGTTTAAATTGTGTATATCATCCTGCTTCAATTTGGGCAAATCATACGACTCTAGAAATTTGTTGATGCCTTCAATATTTTGTATTTTATTGAAGTACAAGTTTTCAAAATAATTTCGAATTATCTCCTGTATTTCCATAGTGTCTGTTGTGATATTTCCTTTTTCATTGCGTATGTTAGTAATTTGAGTTTTCTCTCTCCTTCTCTTTGTTAGCCTGGCTAAGGGTCTGTCAATTTCATTTATTTTTTTCAAAGAACCAACTTTTGTTTTGTCAATTTTTTCAATTGTTTCTCTTGTTTCAATTTCATTGATTTCAATTATTTCCTGTCTTCTACCACTTTTGGTGTTGGATTGTTCTTCTTTTTCTAGAGTTTTGAGATGTAACGTTAAGTCATTTATTTGTTGACTTTTTCTTCTTTTGAGGAATGAACTCAATGCAATGAACTTTCCCTCTTAGAACTGCCTTCATAGTGTCCCAGAGATTTCGATATGTTGTATCTGTGTTCTCATTCACCTCTAAAAATTTTTTTAATCTCCTCTTTGATATCATCTGCAACCCACTGTTCATTCAGTAGCATATTATTTAGTCTCCAGGTGTTGGAGTAGCTTTTATTTCTTATTTTATCATTGATTTCTAATTTCATTCCATTATAGTCTGATAGAAATCAGGGTAGTATCTCTATTTTTTTTATATTTTCTAAAACTTGTTTTGTGGCATAGTATATGGTCTATTTTAGAGAAGAATCCATGTGCTGATGATAATAAAGTATATTTGCTTGTTGACGGATGAAATATTCTATATAAATCAGTTAAGTCTAAGTTGTTTATTGTATTTTTGAGTTCTATAGTTTCTTTGTTCAGTTTTTGTTTGGAAGTTGGATTGTTTTTGTTTGGAAGTGGTGAAAGGCGTGTGTTAAAGTCACCTAGAATTATTGTGTTGCGGTCAATTTGACTCTTGAACTTGAGAAGAGTTTGTTTGATGAACATGGATGCTCCATTGTTGGGGCATATATATTTATAATTGGTAAGTCTTGTTGGTGTATGGTTCCCTTGAGCAGTATGTAGTGTCTTTCTTTATTCCTTTTGATTGACTTTAGCTTGAAGTCTACTTTATTTGATATGAGGATGGAAACCCCAGCTTGTTTCCTCAGTCCATGTGAGGAAACCTTTCACCTTCGGCCTATGGATGTCTTTTCCTATGAGATGAGTCTCTTGGAGGCAGCATATTATTGGGTCTATTTTTTTTTTATCCAATCTGCTAATCTATGTCTTTTGATTGGTGAGTTTAGGCCATTAACCTTCAGAGTTATTATTGAGACATGATTATATTTCCAGCTATTTTTGTTTATATTTGGTATTTAACTTGACATGGTTTATCCTCTGATTGGTTTTTCCTTTAGTGTAATACCTCCCTCTGCTGACTTTCACCATTGTTTTTCATTTCCGTTTCATGGAATATTTTGCCGAGGATGTTCTGTAGTGCTGGCTTTCTAGTTGTAAATTCTTTTAACTGTTGTTTATCATGGAAGGTTTTTATTTTGTCCTCAAATCTAAAGCTTAATTTTGCTGGATATAAGATTTTTGGTTGGCATCCCTTTTCTTTCAGAGCTTGGTATATATTTGTTCCATTATCTCCTGGCTTTGAGCATGTGAGCTGAAAAACCTGCTGTGATATGAATTGGTCTCCTCCTATAAGTGATCTGATTCCTCTCTCTTGCAGCCTTTAAGATTCTATCCTTATTCTGTATGCTAGGCATTTTCATTATAATGTGTCTTGGTATAGATCTGTTGTAATTTTGTACATTTGGTGTCCTGTAAGCCTCTTGTATTTGGTTTCCAATTCATTCTTTATGCTTGGGAAATTTTCTGGTATTATCTCATTGAAGGGATTGTGCATTCCTTTGGTTTGAAACTCTGTGCCTTCTTCTATCCCAATTACTCTTAGATTTGGTCTTTTGTCCCATAATTCTTCGATGTTCTGTTCATGGTTTCTTACTATCTTCACTGTGTGGTCAGCTTTATTTTCAAGGTTATATACTTTGTCTTCATTATCTGTAGTTCTTTCTTCTAGTTGATCTAGTGTGTTGGTGATGCTTTCTATTGTGTTTTTTATTTGGTTAACTGTTTCCTTCATTTCAAGGATTTCTGACTGTTGTTTTTTTTTTTTTTTTTTTTCAGAGATTCTATCTCTTTTTTGAAGTAATCTTTTGCTACCTGTATTTGCTTCCTTATATCTTTCTTGTAGTGATCAATTTTTGCCTGTATTTGCTCATTTAGGTCATTCTTTAATTCAGAGATCATTTTAATTATGAACCTTCTGAACTCCTTCTCTGATATTTCATCAACTTCGCTAAGCATGGGTTCTGTTATTATAGTACCCTGGTTTGTTTGGGGTACTTTTCTCCCTTGTTTTTTCATGTTGTCTATTTGCCTTCCTTTCTTGCAGTGTAGATCTGAGATATTACAGTTTCTACCCTATATTCTTGTAATATCCATGCAGGTTGTCTGTGCCTCACCTTAATGTTGGGTTTTCAGAACCTTCAGGTGTTCCTCCATGTTTGCTACTGCCAACTAAAGGTGGTGTGGGCAGTAGCAGATGTAACTCGAGATAACAGTGAATGTGCCCCAAGATGAATGCAATGTCTTCCAGAGATGGGGCTGAAAGGGTGGGCCTTATAATGTCTTTGGGATGCCTGCTCTGAGATGCGGCTGCTTTTAGGCCCTGTCTATTGTCAAAAGGTAGGGGCTACTGCATAGGGAAGGCTATGGCTATGTCTGCAGTGTCTCAAGATGGAAGTGGGTTAGGCTTGTGCTCCCAGGTGGGGGTGGGGTAGTGGACTCTGGACCTACCCTAGAGCTGGGTCCCATGCAGGTTAGGGCGGGCCGAACTGATTGAATCTGAGCTCCTGCGACGGTCTGCTGGTTGGAAGAGGTAGTCCTCTGAGTGGAGGTCAGTGAAGCTGTCCTAGGCCTGCCTGAGCTCTGTGGGTGTCGACTGTGCTCGGGTGGAGGTTGGCAGGACTGACCTGAGCCTGGCCGCACTCAAGTGGAGGTCAGTAGGACTGACCCGGGCCTGGCTGCACTCAAGTGGAGGTCAGTGGGACTGACCTGGGCCTGGCCGCACTAGGGCGGAGGTCAGCGGGACTCAAGTTTTAATTTTTGCTGAGGTTGAATATGGGTACTTTTCTTATGGTTAGCTTTCTGGTTGGTTGGTTGTTTGCTTTTGTTTTTGTTTCTCATTTAAGAAAACCTCTGCACCTCAAGAATACAGACACAAATTTAAGAAGATTTTTTCTTCCAAAAGTTTTTTAAGTTTTCTTTTCATATTTAAGAATTTTATACCTTTGGAATTGACTTCAAACATGGTGTAAGGTAGATATTCTATTTCATTTTTTTCCCCATATGGCTAAATACATGTCCATGGGGATTTGTTGAATAATCCATTCTTTCCTTGCCAGATATGGAAAGCCACCTCTATCACATATCATGATTCCATGCCAGTGTGAATTCATTGCACCTTATTATTAGTCTGCTTGTAATTATACCTTACTTTAAACAAATCTCATAGCATTTATCACATTATTTGTGACTATTAGTATAAACGTCTTTTGTCCTCTTTGTAATCTCTTAAGACAAGAGTGACAATGACCTATTCATCTTTTTATTTCTCATGGAATCTAAATTTGTATTTCTACATCATGAACTTATCTGCTAAATAAGGGATGAGGTCAGTAACAATACTGATTTGTAGGTTAAAAGCTATAAATATTCTCTAACCCCTAATTATTACTTTAACAGAACTAACTTTAAGCATGTAATAACTATGTTTTCTTATTTTGGGGACTGTTAATGCTCTGGTAGCTGGGGCCTTGCTGCTTGGGGAGAAACTATACTTTTCAGGTTTAACTAATTCCTACAGATAGAAAATGTCTCCAGAGGGAGGGGCAATGCTTTTCATGTGTAAAACCAGGGCTCATCCCCTCCAACTACTTATTTTATCTAGCTTTAATATGTCAAGTCAATATACTCCAGTTCTAATCTCTCTGCAGTCAGGTACCAGGCAACCAGAGACAGCCCTTATGTTCCAGAGCCACTGAAATTATTCACAGCAGAAATCCTAAATCTGCTGACCCTGCTTGACCTTGTTTTCCAGTAGAAATGACAATAAAGGTTGTTACCCATGTTCTGTTCCCTCTGTCTCTTGACCAAACCTGGAGATTTCTGATGATGTGGCCTCTGTTTCTAGACATCTGTTGAGTATAAACTTTTTCCTTCATGACAATCATTATATGTCTACATATCTTAATATATCTGACAGTCCATTATTCCAAGTATTTGATAATTGGCAGGGTTATTCAATAAAAAACAGATACAATTGGTAGGGTTATGCAGTGAAAAACAGATACACTCAAATTGTTTGATTGCTTTCTTTGCATGTCCTAAAGATCAGGCTAACATGAATTTTATTTTGGTCATTTATGAAAAAACTGTTCTCTTAAGAACAGAAAGTTAAATTCAGAACTGTGATAATCCTTAAACCTTATCACATTACAGTTTGTCCTTTTCACAGATGACAAGATGAACTACTGAACTGAACATTCTGATTCTATTAGTATTTCAAAGAACTAAGAATTTGAAGGAGTTAATCAAAACATAAGAGTGTATCATATGAATTACCTCACACAAGTTTATTAAATTGAGCTGTCCAATGCATACTCTGAAATGGGATCAAAACCAATCTTTCCCAAGGAGAGACAAAAGAAAGAATCACCCAATTTTCTTCCCTTTCAATAAAAATAATTAAACTTGGTTCATGTTTGAGTAATTCAACTTAGTGAAGATTCAGACTTGGATCTATAGTATCATAATGATGAGTTTCTCTTGGATAATCTGTATGCTGGACCAAGCCATTTATTGCAGGAATGTATTAAAACTCTCAAATAGTTTAAAGGACTTTCCAATTCTAATTTTAACCACAACACAGTGAAAAAAAGACTATGGAGCCATAACACTTTGGAAGCCAGTGCCAACTTTGGCACTTATTTTCTAGTGGGATAACATGATTTCTCTGGGTCTCAGTTTCCCCATCTCTAAAGAAATGGTAAGACTTGGCCTGTTTATCATTCAGAATCAAAAAGAGAACCTTAAAGTTCTTACTGCATTATTAAACCCATATGAGCTTATAATGCTACTAGTCAAAATCATTATCTATTATATAAAGAATTTTATCCAATAACATTTTTATGTGCTAATTTTATGAATGTTTCAATATTACTCCACCAAGAATTTCCAAAAATATCACAGACTTCAGTAAAATATTCTATCACAGGGAAAGCTAAAGTTTTCTTGGTTAAAAAAATCAATTTAAGGTAAAACATTAATCTTTTATAATTTTTAAATGATTTTTAGCATTTTAATAACATTTTTTACTTAGCATGCATGTGCTTTCTAGTTTGCTAGTATAGTTTTCATGCAAGGTATCTGTGTCTGAGTGTGAATATGGACCAGGGAGGTCTTAGCTCTAGTCAACATTTCCCACACTGAGTTCCTCAGAGGACCCATCTCTTCTCACATTTGTCAAAAACAAAAACTCAGTTCCTCCATGCTGTCCTCATGCTCATCCCTGTCACACAGATGAAGGAATTGAGCCTTTGTAAGGTTCACAATATATGCATGCATGTGTGCACATGTAGATGGGAATAGCTAAAATTGCAGAGAGCTTCCCTTGTTTGCTCATTTTCTACAATGGCCCTATCACCAAGGAACTATCATTATTCTTACAGACAAAGAAACTTAAGCACAGAGACTAAGCAATCAGCTCAAGGCTGCTCAGCAATTCCTTGGCAGAGCCTGGATGCACATCCAGAAAGTTTGCTACATTGTGCATGCATCAATCTTAGAAAAAAAGACTAAAGAAAAAAGTTGCAAAAAATAGAGTATGACATCTTATTTTTAGGTTTAGAAACAAAACCAAATGATATATTGTTTGAAGACAAAGACATATGTAAAAGTTATAAAGAAATCAAGGGAAAGGGAATTGTTAGAAAAAAAAACTAGGATGCCCCCAGAAAAAGAAGGACTTAAGAAGGGCCTCCAGGAACCTCATGGTGTGGATGCTACTTTAGTTCTTACATTGGGCAATAATAGGTCACCAATGCTCATTTTATTACTATGAACAATAACCTACATGTATGTCACAACTTACACTGTCTGTATCAAATACCTTGTAGTAAAGGCTAAATTATTAGTTAATAAGGTATTCAAACCCTTTAACTTATCCTGGATTTATGACACATGTAAATTGGAAAAATCACTCCTCTATTCCCAGAGTGGTGAGCAAATTCAATAAAGAATGGCAAATGGCATGAGTACCATCACTTCCTGCCGTGGTAGATAGACAGTGCTCATCAGCATGACAGCCTTCCTCCCACATCTGGCCACTGTTTCAGAACCCTTTCCATAAAGGACTTCAAAAATTCATGACTGATAGTGAACAGGTGGCTGGCGATGCCATTTCAATTTGGTTGGAAGTGGCACCCCCATCACAACTGTGCTAAGGGATCCTTAGGGTTGAGGCAACTAGGAAACTCTGGAATCTCCCAGCTGTTTGCACTGGTGCCTTTTTTCAAATACACAGTTGGTTACCTGTTAAGTTTGAAGCATCGGTCGGGCTCAGCTGTAACCAATGGCGGGCATCAGAATCAGCCACAACATCCGTGGGAGTGTTCAATTCTGGGTCTTCCTCACAAGTCTGCCATGGGCTGATAGACAGCTCTGCCTCGTTGTTATAGCCCAGAGCTGTGTCACTGCTGGTACTATCACCTTGCAAAATAGAAGAACCAAAGTTTGAGAAAACAGCTAGCTGAAGATCAGAATACTCACATTTGCCAATATGCAAGTAACTAAACACTTCAACAACTGACACAGCAGGAATTGCTCAGGGGCTTGGGCAGAACCTGCAGAACTTGACTGGGGTTCAGATGTTGTCCATATGGAGCTCTAGATCAACAAATTAAATCTTGCAAGGACAGCACTCATATAGGTACTATGAGCTCTGCTGCACATCACCCAAGTGGTGTTTTTTTCAAATTGTCTTTGCTCAGTTTTCCTACATACCTCAAAGATTATGCCAAGTCCTAAAGTTTTCTACTGAGACTTATTCACTTACAAAATGAGGGTGAGCGAAGGAAGAAGTTGATAACTGATCACACCACAAATGCAAGTTTATTTTGCTACAAATGTACATACTTCAAACTTGATGTTTAGACTAAACAGCGTGAATCATCTAGGGCCATCCGGGAATGAAGTATCTCACTGCAACAGATTTTCTACTATACAAATTCTCTCCTTTAAATACTAAAGTTAATAATTTGTCATAGTTTTATTGGCCTATGAAGACTTACAGGGCTACTATTTATTTAGTTTGACATAAAACAAACCTGAACAGTCCTCCTCCTCAAAGTATCCTGACCACTTCCTAATAATTTTATGTATCCACCCTTCCTGTGTGCTCACCCTTCTGGAAACTCTTTGTATCTTCTGCAGACAGTCCCCCAGCCTTGCTGCTTCTAATCTGCTATTTACTTGTAAAGAACTGAAAGTTGTTTCAGTACCATATGACCACTCTGTTAGGTCTCAAACGTCATCTTCCACAGACTTTAAGCCAACAGAGAGAAGGTAGAGCATAAGACGAGCTCCTCTGCACCCCATCAAAAGCCACCCTGCGTGTGTAGGAGTTGTTGACTATGCTACTCTGAGAAGGAGGTGGCCTGGCACCCAACTTTAAGAAAACAGAGTACTATATATTTTAATATATGATAATATATTTCAGGACTCCAATCAAATTTTATTTTAAAGTACTTAGGCCACTGACGTCAATGTACTTCTGAACCTTTGTGTTCCTATCATTCTGGGGAAGATCATTTTTGTTCTGGATATATCTGCTCACTCAAGCCCTCAGTCCCTCTGTGACTCTCATCTGGAGAAAGGTACAGGGGTAGAAAGAAAGGGCTTTCAGGTACAGGCAAATGACTAGAGCTGTTTTATTAACTGGATTAGCATTATATCATCCTGGGTTTTTGGAAAAAGAATATTACATTTTACAACCATGTCTCTTCAATTGATAAGATACCACTTAAGTTAGAAAGTAAAAAGAAAAAAGCACATCAACTCTGCAGTGGACAAATGCAGACTACATTTCCTGGAACTTACTCTTCTGTCTTTCCCTACATTTTCCTTGTGCCTGCTGCAAATCATCCTTCAAGTCCAATTCAGCAGGGCTGCTGCTTCTTCGTACTAAGATCTTCAGACAAAAAGAAATATTGCAATTATTATAGGAAAGCTAAAATTTTATAAGACTGTAAAGTTTCTACTCTGCATTTATAAAGAAAAAGAAACAATAATAGCAACAAAACATTGAATGATATTTTCCATTTGAAATGTGTGTTCAACAATTACTATAACTGAATTATATATTACTCAAGACCTGAAACTTTAAATTCTATCCTCTACTTTGTCAACTGACATCCAATTAAAATGGATCTACTAAGAAGGGATGCCAAATTATATGGAAGAAATTTATTTTAAAGTCCTATTTGTTCCTCTGGTCAAGCACACATACACAGTGAATACAATTCTCCGAAAGGCCTAACCTACCCACAAATGATGAGTGTGCAGGCAGGTATAGTGCACTCCTCCCAGACTACAAAAGATCCACTTCGTGCCTTTCTAGCTAAAAGTGCCACAGACATTCCTGAGCACTGCTTAAACACTGAACCTTATGTGAAATATGGAGGACTAAAACATCATGAGGCAATCTGTATCCTCTAAAACCTGATAATTTGCTTGACAGACAAAACATACACAAATTATGCAAAATAACTACAATGTTCATAAGCAAAATATGCAAATCAATTCTCTCTGAAAATTATGTGTAAAATTATGTGAAAATTATGAATAAAGTGTTACCTTAATTGGCTGACAGTTACAGGACAGCTGTTCAAGAAGGCAATAGACAGGAAGTGGTAGAGGGAAGGCAGGAGGGGACTCAAGGCAGGAAGCACGGAGTAGTAATCAGCAAGTTCTATGTGCAGGAAAAGAAGCTGATTATAGCAGGCCATGCAGGGAAGCCACATGAAGAAGGAAAAAGGTAAGAAGAAATGCAGACCTTCTAAAAGAGGCAGCTGCCTTAACACAAGGTTTAGGACTTTTGACCTAATATTAACAAAATGAGCAATTGTGTGTTCTAGATAATAGCTCACTGTGATTAAAATCATTACTGGAAAGATAAGTAGTTATCTATGGGATAGATTAGAATGAAGAAGAAAATTGCTATAGAATGGTTATGATGCTTCAGGAATGAGGGGATAAGGTTTCTGATAGTGGAAAAGGAGAAGAAAATAGAAATAAAAATGCTGCAGAATGACAGGCTAGAGCTTATGATCAGGTGTATATAGGAGTGGAAGAAATTTAAATCATAAAAGGGCAGAGAGCTAGGGGACAATGAGGAAGATGGTGACAAATGGAGAGAGGAAGGGAAGTGTAAAGAAAGAAAAGGAAGAAAGGAGGAAAGGAAGAAGGAAGGGAAGAACTTGAGAAAGTTTCTGTCATTTTAATTTTTATCTTTGTGCTGAATATCCAAAGAGAACATCTTATAAGTAGGGAACCAAAAATCCAGCATTGGTGAGATAGACAATAGAGCAAGGAATAAAGATGTAAATTTAGGTCCTCCACTGCAGAGGGTATTTGGGGGTGGGGGGAGGACAAACAATCTGGGATTTAATTAACCAGTTAAAAGGATGGCTATTAAATAAGCAAACAAATTTTAAAAAGGGGACCAAGAAGCATAATGAAAGGACAGAATGATTACTAAACTAAAATGAAGTAGTCAAATAAAATACTTAGAAGACTAACAGTACCTAAAAAGAAAGTATTACAGTATTACACAGACTAAGCAGAAATATACCCAGGACATCTCTTTAATTGCAAAGCAGAATGTAAACTTTTTTGCTTCTGACTGCATGAGAGAAAAACACCCCACAACTTTAGAACTATATCTTACATAAAAATTTTGGTTGCAATGTAGGGCTTACAGGAAGTAAATCTCCAAGATATCCATGCGCTCTCTCAAAAGTGACCAGAAAACAGGATAGTGAAATGGGGCTATTGTGAGGGCAAATCCAATATTACCATTGCCAGTGGCAAAAGAACCAAAACTCCAGGATCAAAATGGCACTCCCTGATTCATAGAAGACTCAAATGCTAACACTGTCCTGGTGAACATTTATCTATTTAGACTTCTAGGTGTTCTTCAGATTAAGATCAGTCAGCTAGGAACTCACAATCAAAAGTCACCAAGCAGCAAAGAAAATAAATCACTTGGCCTAAGAATCTTTTAAACAACAAATATCAGATTTCAGATAATCAGATGAAGATTTCAGAATTACAATTTGTGAACACTTTAAAGTAATAAAAGATGGGAATCATAGAAATGATGAAGCAACAAGAGATTATTAGAAATTACAAAATATACTTGAAAAGAATCAACTTAAACTTTGAAGCAAAACATATACTTGCTGGGCTAAAAAACTCAGTGGAAGTATTAAAGAGTAGACTAAAGAGAGGGTTATTGAACTAATGAAAGACAGAGCTAATGAAATGATCAGAATGTACCCAGAGGACCAAAGAGAATGAAAAATATGAAGCTTCAGAGCTTAAGAAACATGGAAGAAAGAATGAGAAATTCTAACATATTTCTATCCATAATTCTAGAAAAAAGGAGAAGAAAGAATGAAAAAGTGGCAATATTTGAAGAAATGACTATCAAGAATGTTTCCCAAATGACAGAAGACAAGCATGCAGAGATGAGCACAACACAGCACATACCAAAAGGACAAATGTATAAACCCAAAGAAACCTGTACCTAAAAATATACTGTAGTGAAACTGAAGGACAAGAACAAAGAATAGCAAGAAACAACAACTAGGAGGATGGACAGAAAACTTCTCACTAGCAACAATGAAAAGACAAAAGAAACATAGCTTCCACTAGAAAAGAAGGGGGCTGAGGAAGTAAGAGAAGAATAGTAATTAAAATGCTATGGTATTGTCACAGAGACAAAACAACCAAAGAATGAAGATAAATACCAAATGAAGGTTTTCATACCCAGGAAGCAGCATATGAGAGAGAGGTGGTATTTCAGCTCAATAAATGAAAATGGATTCATTAAATTGAGACCTGGGACAAACAATTATTATGAGGGGAAAAAATGAAATTGGGTCCTATCTCCATTCATATACAAGGATCAGTTCATGGTGGGTGAAAGACTTCATATAAATATAGAGAGCAAAACTCAAACACTTATAGAATAAATATAAGGTATTATTTGTTTTCCATTGGGTAGCTGAGATTACTACAAACTTGATAAAACCCTATCCATAAAAACGATGATAGAGAATATTAAAATGAAGGATTTCTGTTCATCAAAAGGTACCACAGAGAGAATGGCCACACATTGCAAGAAGATATTTACTATACACATAACCAAAATAGGATCAATATCCAGACAATACCAAAAACTAGTACAAATAAGAGAAAGTGACAGCAACAGCAGTAGGCACTGCACAGATGAAACACAAATGACCAATCAACATGGAAAGATTTCAAACCTTACTGGTAACATAGAAACGCAAATAACAGATGTTATTTTCACCCATCTGAGACCCATAAAATTTTTTGAATTTGTAACTAGAAAAGTTTTGGCAAAATTGTGAATGGGAATTGTATACACTGCTCACAGAAATGTAAGTGGTAAAATTACTTTGGGAGTTAGGTCTTATCTTATATAGAATATTCTTTTATTGTATAATTTATTAATTTCACTCCTAGATGACCATCATAGTGAAAACTTTAAACATGTGGATCTTGAGACACATACAAAAATGTAGACAGTGGCAGTTTTCCCTAAAAACAAAAAGCTGGAAACAATCTAAATGCCCATCGACAAAAGAATAGAAAAATATATGATGGCATATTCATATGCCAGAAAAAATTTGATGAATTATTGCTATATGCCAGAATGTGGAGAAATCACTAAAACATACAACTGAATGAACAAGGCAACTGTACTACTACAGAACACTTTACAAAAACTTTCAAAACTAAGGAAAACTGAAGAATATATATTGTTTGAAGATACATATATGGCAAAACTATAGAACAAAATAAGGGACTGATACACACAAAGCCAAGGTAATGTCACTATCTGAGGGGAGGTAGAGGAAGACGGGACAAAGAAGGAACTTAAAAGACCAAAGCAATAACACAGAAAATATTATGGTTCTTAAAGTGGATGATGAGTTTGTGGGTATGTATTTCATTGTTGAAAAACAGAATATTTATGGACAAGCTGGTTTATGCCCTTTTTAAGCATAAAGAAACAAGAAATTTAACAATAGTTATTTTCTAAACAGGAAGGAATATGAAGGCCTTCCCTTTTAATTTTGTACCTTTCTGTGGCATTTGAGTTTTAAATAAATGCACACTACATTTTAAAATATGAACAGGGTCATCTGTGTAAATGAGTTATGGGATGTTTAAATTTTTTTCTTTATACTTTGTATTTGTTTATATTTGAATAAAGGTTACATGGGTAGCTTTCGCCCAAAAAAGGAACTATAACAGACCTTTGTGAATATTCACTTAACTAGTAACTCAGGTCAGATGGTGGCTATGAGTTCTACAGGCAAGTTTATCTGTTTCCAGGCAGTAAATTCCATTTCATGTTCATTTCATTTCACCATTTTTGTAGCATGACTATAATTTTACTTAAGAACGCAAGCAAAACCTGAAATGATTGAAAGGTCATTTTGGCTGATAATTCATCTAAATGGGAAAAAATAATTTAAATATCACCATCACAAATAAATTCATTTATTATGCAATAATTTGTTTATTTTTAATGACAAACTGATATGCTTTTAAAAATCTTACTGTTATTCCTTCATGTTCTCTCTTCACATGTCCTTTATTCTCTTGAATGGCCCTGAGTTCTGAAGAGCTCAAATTCTGTGCATTTTCTAACTTTTGACCTAGAGATATGGTGGGGGGAAAAATATCAACAGCAGGAATGTTTCAGAAGGCAAATTAGAAAATAATTTTTCAAAAAGATGGTAGAATGAGATGGATATCATTACCCTAAGTGCATGTATGAAGTCACAAATGGTGTGAATATACTTTGTATACAACCAGAGATATGTAAAAACGTGCTCTATAAGTATAATATGAAATGTAATCCATTCTGCTGTCATTTCTAACAACTTAGAATAATAAATAAATAAATTTTAAAAAAGAAAAGTAATTTTTCTATATAAATAACTATAGAATTACCTATGTAGAATGGGAACTCTATATACTGCTGGCAGAAATATAACAGGTACAACCACTTTGGAAAATAGGTATTATCTTGTAAAGAAAAACATTTTTATTGTAAATTCATTTATTCCACTCCTAGATATGCAATCTACCCTAAGATACCCAAAAACGTGAGTTATGGGTCTGACAAACTAGCAGCATAGGCTCAAACCCACATTAAAGACCTCATCTCTGGCCCACAGAAGGCCTCGACTACAAAAGACTCAATGCTGTTCACTGTGGACAATGGTTCCACTCAGTCATTCCATTAGCAGAGGAGACCTTAGGAAAGGTATCTCAAAGAAAAGCTGCCTGAATTGCCAACAGGTAAACCAATAGGAAGAAGAGAGTAGTAAAGTGGCTCCTTAGGACTTAAAATGAAGACTGACAAGAAAAAGCAGAAAAAGTTTCAGTAATTAAAAAAAAGGAATATCACCACAAATCCCATAAACATTTAAAAAGGCCACAAGAGGATTTTATGAATAATCTGGGGCCAAAAAATATGAAAATAAATATGAATTGAACAAATTTTCAGAAAAACATAATTTATCAAAGTCAAAACAAAGAAAATCTGAATAGCCCTATAATTCTTTTTTTAAAAAATATTTATTTATTTATTTGCTTTAGTTGTACACAATGCATTGGTCTTTATGTGTTGCTGAAGATCGAACCTGGGTTGCACACATGCTAGGTGAGTGCTCTACCACTGAGCCACAACCCCAGCCCCAGCCCTATAATTCTTAAAAACTATTTATTTTTAAGTTCTTTAATTGGTAAAAAGTATATATATTTGTCAATTATAACATGATATTTTAAAATATGCATACAATGTGGGATGGCTAAATTGAGCTAATTAACATATGCATTACCTCACATACTTATTTGTGTGTGTGAGTACTTAAAAATCTACTCCTTTAGCAATTTTCAAGAATACTATACATTGTATTACAATTAACTATAATTGCCATATTGTACAACAGATCTTTTAAACGTATTCCTTCTCCCTTAAGTGAACTTTTGTTAAAATATGGATAATATTTTAAACCCTTCTTATAAGAAAACTCCAGGAAACTGACAGATTCCCCAATCCCCAAATATTTAAGGAAAACAGTGATAATCTTTTATTTTTTCCTTTCAATGCTGAGGATCAAACCTAGGACTTTAGGCTTGTTAAACAAGCACTGTGCCACTTAATTATATCCCCAGCACTAATAATAATAATTTTTTAATATATTTATTTATTTGCTTTAGTTGCACACAATGCGTTTATTTTTACGTGGTGCTGAGGATCGAACCTGGGTTGCGCATGTGCTAGGCAAGCGCTCTACCACTGAGCCACAACCCCAGCCCCAATAATAATAATTTTACACAGAGTCTTTAAAAGAGTAGAAAGTCTTTCAGAGAATACATTTACTCAGATTGTTTTTTACTACATTTTCTTATTTCAAGAGGATTTCTAAGAGAGAACACTTCCCCACACATTTGATGAGACTAGCATGACCTTGATATTAAGAGATATGATATAACTTGTTAATAAACAAGGTAGGTTTGTTTCTTAATTAACTCATGACACTAAATGAGAATGATAAGTATGTTTATTGATACTATATAAACTTCAAACACCTGTTTTCACTGTAAAATACACTATTAACGGGTTGAATCATCTGTTTCTTTTGTTTTTTCCACCCTATTGCTGCTGAAAGTTGTTGGCAAAACCATGTAGACAAATGCTACTGCAAGTTATTTTCAACCTCAACAGTGTCTGGAAGTTGCTAGTCAACTTTTTCACAAGTCTGGTCAGCTCTCCATTCTCATTTTCAACTTCAACAGCTCCTCTCACAGCCCATTCCTCACTTCCCCTCATACTGCCTCCCTGCTTTCTACCTAATTTGCTGTTCCTTCTGATCTTGTCCGGGAATACTTTCTGCCTCCCTCTTACTCTAGTCATTTGCTGAACTTGATAAATCTTAGAGAAATATATTAAACAATGAAAACATTCCATTGGTAGAAATCGCATCCTTGTAATCAAAAAGTAAATTCCCTCAAAATATATTCAGAATAAATGTAGAAAGCAATACTCTCTGCAGCTCCCCACCTTCAACCAGAATCTACATTCTGTATTAATAACTGAAGAAGCCACATACCCTGAGAAGAATCCGAGCACAGTGGCTCAGTGATGTCAGATGTGCTGCTGCTCCGGAGGACCTGTTGCTGTCCCACCATGAGATGACCAGACTCAGCTGCGGGTACATTTTCTGACTGTTGACACTCCTCCACTTCTGTGAGCATTAACACAAAACATGCAGGGTTGTAGGTCAAGATTTTTAAAAATATTTTCACCATTTAAAATAATTGATTTAAAGAATTAAGTTTTAGATACTTTTCTACAAAAACTTTACAGTAAGATAATTTGCATTTACATCGTCAAGTTTCCTATCTTTGTTAACACTAATATTCCACTCCAATAATACATCTTCCTTTTAAGTTCTACTAAGCTTTTTATTTTTAAATCAAACAAAGTAAAGGGTGGAAGGGTGGTGAAAGCCACAAAAATGATTAAGAGATATAATTTCAGGGACAGAAAGGAAAGAAAAACCCAGTGACTTGGGAGATGCAGAAAGGAAAGTTTATATTTGAGGATAGTAGAAAGTGACTCTCTCTCTCTCTCTCTCTCTCTCTGAAAATGAAAGAAAACAAGAATTTCAACTGTTATTCTTTTACCAGAAAAATGCACAACTGTTCAAAATAAAACTCTGTTTAATGGTTTATATCACTACAGGACAAATAGATCCCTTGGTATATTTATAGACCTAATACATATATGACGTATAATTAAAAAACAGCTGAGTACTGATTACTGGATAATCTCCCTTAGGATTATTACTAACCATGTTGCCCTGGAGAATGAGTTTCCTCTCTTAGCTCATTTCTAAAATGCATAATTCATTTTAATCTCTAAAGGCCACCCAAGGCACTGGGATAACCACTCCACCTTCTCTCTCTAGAGTTAGTGCTTTGAAGTTGCATCATCTTTTGTCTAGGTCATTTTAATCACCTTCTAACTAGTCACTGTCCCCTTCTTTTTTACCACCCTCATATCTTATCATATGTGGGCTCCAGAGAGGTGCCTCTAAAACAAAGATCTGTCTGTACCACTCCTCTTAAAACCCTGTGAGGCCCTCAATATCAGGGGGTCAAACCTGTGCTCACTGGGGTAAACAGAGTCTTCTAGATTATATTATCCCATATGACTCCCCGGGCCTGAAAAGAACTGGCAATTTCTTTATTCTCAGCAATAGGATACACTGGGCACCTTCCACTCTCTTCCTCCTGAATTCACTCCCTATGTTAACCCCAGCCATGTTCCTTTGCCCATCCTGTCTTATGCTGCTGTGGGCACATCCCCCTATAGGTCTTGCTATGTGATCATGCATGTAAGATCCACCACTCTGTTCCTTACCACACTCTATATTCACTGATGCAGTTATAAAACTTTACAACCACATAATCATGACACCATATTTTCCAAATTTTTTAATCAGCTAAAGTTTCACTGCTGCTAAGAAGAGAGTGATTAAAATTCAGTCTGTATTATCTTACCTGGCTGTGACACCCAGTTCCTCACTTGAAATGGATACTTACTGCCAGTGAGCCACCCTTTATGTAGCCCTATACTCCAAGCCATAATCCCAAGTGATGGCTTACCTCAACCAAGAAATGGTACACATGATGATTCTAAGTTTAACATGCAGGAATTCTACAAGGGGTTGCTGCTTTATTTTTTCTATCTAAATGAAAATTCCATTTACTATTACACTGATACAATCACAAGACTTCAAAACTATGAAATTGGTGGGATTTTTTATTTAAGATTCAAAGTTCTAGACTACAGTCTAAATTTGGATGCTGATAGGAAGCTGAGCTCAGAGTGTAAGAAAACATAGGCTAAGGTTCTAAGAGGAGACAGACTCATTAAAGTCTCATCTTTCCCTGTTTTTCTTTGCCACCAACCATCTTAAGTAGCCGAGTATTGATAATTTTTTTCCATGGAGAAGCACAGGGCATACGTGCAATATTTAAAAAAAAAAAAAAAATCTACCTACACATCCTAAAGCACAGACTAGACTCTGTTCACAAATCTCCTTGTAGTGTCTTTCACGTTAGACAATCAAAAACACATAACACCATGAGGCCAGCCCTTCATCTACCATCTTTCATTGTTGATTCTAATTATGCAAGATGCAGAAACCTTCTAAGAAGACAATATATTTGTTAATGAACATTCTTTTAAATCCAATACCAGTAGAGGGTGCCCAAGAGCTTCCTAACTTTCTAAAACATAATCAGCCAGTGCCCATTTTTATGGATAGTGGGAAGAGCAGTGGGTTTTATTCTCTTAATCTGATGCCAAAAATGGTAGATGTTGCTTTCTGGGGTATGAGCAGAAGCAAATAAAAGCTGAGCCAACACTGGCAGCTTCCTTCTAAAGATAAAGAACACCGCCATCTGGTGGGATACAATACAGCCACAGCACCATCCCTTCCAAATTAGAGTGTCCCCACTGGTCCTCAACATAGCAGACGGATGAAGCGCCTGCCACCACCAGCTGGTCTGTCTTCCCAAAAGGCTGGCCTAATGCAGCTTTTAAAGCTTTGTTTTTGCAAAACTGTCAGGAGAGACTTCTCAAATGGAGAAAGCTCAAGCTGTAGAAATAACTGGAAGGGACAGGAGTATCAGTGATTTGAGTGGAAGAAAGGGGACAGCTACAATGCCAAATAAACTTGTTATATTGTCAGGGCCCTGAGCTACTCCTGTAGTTGAATATCATATGAGAAAGGATATGGGGGAAAAAAGAATTTTCAATTACTCTTATCCCACAATTTAAACACAATTTCCTGTTTTGTAGGTGCACATCATTCTTTGGGCTTTTTTCATTCTTTGCAGTAAGTACCCACTCAATCCATGCTTTGTAATATATGAACACACAAATGATAAAACATAATTAAGAGGCTTTTCTTTTTTTAACAGTTCTTGGGCTCCCTCTGCTGGCATTTCATTTGTTAAGAAAGGGCAATTTGTGCTAAAGTTGCTCCCATCCTATGGTGTCAGATGTAACAGTCATTCTTTTGTAACAAATGCAGATCATTTTAACACTGATAAGAAAATAGCAAGATACAGAATTATATAATATTCAAAGTTGAAAAATAATGATCTACATTATATAAAAATTACATGATAAATCTTAGATCTAATGCATCTTCTGTTTTGAATGTCACACAATACTTGTTTTGAATCACTTAAAAGAACTGAATTCTGGCTTGATTCACCAATTCATTTACTGTCTCTAAAGCCTAGCTAATCCCAATAACCCAAATTTTAAAAGCACAAACTTTCTTGTCTCTTGACGGTATAAATTACACAATACCATTACTAAACCTTTGCTTTCTAAAGCTTCACTCAAAACATCAAAAAATGGTCAATAAAGGATTACTTAACTTTTCCCACTGAGAAAAAGAATCATCATGATTAAATTAAACCAAGTGTGTAAGCTCTTCATTAACGTCTATTTTTTCCAGACATCTGAATATTTTTCAAAGTAATTCACTCTTTAAAGTAAGGCTTTCTTAATCAATCTTATTAAAATGGAATGAGGCTCATTTTTTACTAATCAAAATTCTGGGTTCCAATTACCTTATACAAGGTTGTTTAAGCAAAATGAGGAGTGTAATTTCCTAGTTTTAAAAACATTGTACATGATACCAACTTAACCTTATAAAAAGCACATTTCTCGCAAGATCAAACTTTCTAAAAGTGAGTCAGCCCAGGTCCTAACAAACAATGAGCATTTCCCCAGAGCCTACCAACAAGATGCAACAGCAGCTAAGTGAGGCTTCCCATTAGGTCCCATAAGTCTTTTTAGAATGGGGAAAGATGGCTGATCCTCTAATTACTACTATTATAATATTCCCCAAAGAAAAATAAAATCTACCATCTGCACAGCCTGTGAATGCAACAGACTGATAAATGACCCAACATAAAAAGCAGATTAAATGGCAAAAAAAAAAAAAATACAAAAAACTTCCCACCAAGGAAAAAAGAAAAAAACGAAAAAGTGTGTGTGTGTATGGAACCCAAACTGCCTACTTCCCAATTGTGTGTGTGTGTGTGTGTGTGTTTTGAATGTAACTATTCAGCTATTTATATCAATAGAAACAGGTGGTTGTGACTCTTCCAAAGTACAAACACCACATCTTTCCCCCTCAAAGACAAATAACTCCACCAAAATTATGTTGCCACCAAATAGAGTCCCCAAAGGATCAGAGTAAATATAGTTGTAGTTGAAGGTAATTCTCTATTGCTTATGTTACTAAAATAATTTTTGTGAGTTGACTGGTCATATAGATTAAAACAAAAACAAGAGAAATATTACCTTAAGTGAAAACAAAAGTAGTAATCATTGATATGGTAAGGAACTCATGATCAGAAAATAAATTTAAAAGTGTCTGCATGTTATCTAGCAATAGATTATCAGCACATGCCCATGCACTAGGATTTAATTGGAGCACAAATGCTCTAATGTGCCAACCAGTGGAGAATGTACACTCTAAGAATGAGAACTGATATACACTGCTCTTGGCCCCATCTCCTAACAGGACAGTCACAAAGGACAACAGCATCATTTTAAGTAATAAAGAACAATTGGCATCAGACTGAAAGAAGGAGCTTGATATTGTAGTTGCCAGATCAGAGAATAGCAAGTTGTTCTCAAAGTCACTATGCCCTAAATCCCTTCACTCTATGTGCTATAAAACCAGGATGGCAAAAGCACAACAATAAAGACCCAGACCAGTCTTCTTCATTTCACCCTAAATAAGTTTTTTACCCTTAGCACTATTGATATTTGGGGACTGATACTTCTTTGTTATGGGGCCAGCCTGTACACTGTAGGATGTTTATCAGTGTCCCTGACTTCTACCCATCAGGTGCCAGCAGCACTAGCTCACTGTGACAACCAAAAGTATCTCCAAACTGCCCCCAGTTGAAAATCAATACTCTAAATATTCAACTTCTGTTGGAACTATTTATACAGGAACCAAGAATCTGAGTAAAATAAAATGTAATACCGAATAAGAACAAAAGCTTCTAAAATAAAATTACTAACAGGAAGAGATTTTTGTGTAAACATTCCACAAAAAATAAAACTAGTAAAAAATTAAAGTGAAACAATATGGAAATTAAACAGACTGTAAAATAAAACTTTTTACCACAAAAAATAATCTTTTTGGGTACACACCAGCCAAATAGGAAGCAAATTTGTTTAAAGTATCTTATTAATTACCTCTAAGCAGCAATATTTTCTGGAAAAACCAAATAAGCCGTTAATACTTATCAGTAACTTAACCAAAGGATAGCCATTTCCCCATGTACCATTCTTATTGTTTTTCACCATCAGTATTTACTAGAGATAAAAAGCTATCTAAGAAATGTTATAGTCATCAGTCTCAGTAAAACTGCTTCCTTCATAGTCTGTAAATGAAGTAATATGGTGTTATTTTATATACTCATCACTCAACTTAAGCTTTAATTTTGTTTTTTTTTCTTTTAGATAAAGCAATTTTTAAATATTTTCTTTTTAGATATACCTAACAGTAGAGTATATTTTGACATACCGTACATGTATGGAGGATAACTTCCCATTCTTGTGGTTGTACATGATGTGGAGTTACACTGGTTGTGTGTTCATACATGAACATAGGAAAGTTATGTCCAATCCACTCTACTTTAATTTTGTTTTGCCAAACTACAATATGATATGATTTAATGTCATAGAAAGCCACAATTAGGCTACCTTCAATATTTAAATATATTAATCTATATATTTCTGAAAATAAAGAGAAAGAAAATATTTCCCTTTGAAGAGAAGATTATTTATCTTAGAGTCACTGAAAAATATCTAGACATAGATGTAATTATTCACTGTAGAAAAATAAATCTTTTTGTTGTGGTGTTATTAGATCAATAATCACTATGGTACTATAATAACTTTTTTAATTGACACACAATAATTACACATATCTCTGATGTGCAATGTGATGTCCTGACTCATGTACACAATGGATAATGATCAACCTGAATAATCAGCATATCTATCAAAGTTTAAACTTTTATCATTTCTTTATGATGAGTACATTCAAATTCCTCTCTGCTGGCTACTATGAGATATTGTTAACTGTATCCACCCTACTGTACCTGGTGCTGTTATATTTTAATAAATCAAGATCCATATTTTGAGTAAACCACACAAGACTAATTTCAATTTCAACTAGCTAAAATCCAGTAACAAAATGTTTGTTTCAAAAATTAGCTCTTTTTAGTTTTTAGGGTTTTTTTTTTTTTTTTTACTTAAATCTCAATTATTAGTATGGATCTGCATAAACTGATGATTACTTTATATATGAATTATTTACATATGGCTTATTATCTCTTAGGAAGTCTTGCCTGCATAATTTTCCAGTTTATTGACTGGAAAATTTTTGAAAGGTACAGTTAGCATTCTAACACTGACACACTCTAAACTTTGTAAAATTTTATGAAAATTCCCTTACTTTCTATCAGCACTCTAGAAGAGACACAGGAAGGCAGGCATCATCATATTTCCCCGTTAAAAACTATGGGCTAAAAAATCCTCTATCCTTCTTAATTGTGACCAGTGGTGTTGCAGCAATTTTTCTTGACCAATCACTACTAAACTTCTAACTATATTAAAAAATATTACTTATATTCATTGGACTTTAACACAAGTGTAATGGTCAGGCACCCATATATGATGTGTAGGTATTAACAAAGGAAGCAAGGCCCAGAGGCAAGCAGGAGGAGCTCGGAAACATTGATGGACACATGAGAGAGTGTTACAGTACCTGACAGCCTGTGAGAGCAAGAGGAGTAAGAGAGACCAGGTAAGAGAGCGCTCACGGTGTGAAGGAGGAGCGGGACGCTTTTAGTGGCAGGCAAAGCCTCAGAAAGGTGGACACAGTTGCTGATAGACTGGCTTCGCTTAGCTTCCAGGAGAGATAAAGTAATAATTATGTCAGAAGCATTATCAAGAACGTTCACTACTTTTTTATTACTATTTTTCTGGTCTCTCTTTCAACACTTCAAGGAAGTCATTTTAAACTTTAAAGGAAGTCATACAAAGTACATTATTAAACTGTAGTCTCAAAATACAGCCAACTTTCAGTCAGTCACCCTGATAACACAGAAGAATAGGCAATCCACAAAAAAATCAATTTTATTTTGGAATGTTTTTATATGTTTAGCTTCTTTTCTTCTATTGTGTATCAGATTCACATTTGGGCTGATTATTCAGTCAGATATTATAATCATTTTTCCCTTCCTAAAGGACACACACAAAAAGACACAGTGAAAGAAATCTGGCCTAAGATTAAAATTCTTCTACAAGTAATAAAAAACTAAGAAATTGGTTTGCTGAGAGCTGACTGTATTCAAAAGCAAATCATCTAGTAGATTAAATATCCTAAAAGCTCAAGAATGAGTGACAGTCAAGTTTAACATTACAAGATTTGGTATTTGAATAAAACGTAAAATCTCCATGACACCTACACTTTTATATCATATTTCATGTTTATTAAATCCATACTTTATTAGTATCAACTTTATGATGTTCTTAAGTTTTCTGTACACCTCTGATCAAATAAATATTTGAGAAAATGGACAGACACAGGAAGAGAACATGTTTCATATATATAAAACCAAAGTCAACAAAAATCCATTTCATCCTTAGAATATAAGGTTTATTTGCTCTTTTATTATTTTGTGTATGTTTATAAATCATGAATGAAACAACACAAATAATAGTGGAGCATTTGTAAAAAATGAAACAAACTTTTTGCTTTACTGTTCCCTCTCCCATTATTTGCCTATTAGAATTAGGAAAAAAAGATCTGTAATGTGATTACAGTATAATTCACATGTGTGAAGATAATATGTAAATGCCAACATGCATGTAAATGTCAAACTCACTCACTTCAAATTTCTTAGTAGTTTTGCTCATCTCTCAAAATGTTGGAAATTTTTGAGTGCTGTTCATAAGTTTTCCTTTTATAAATTAAATGCTTATGCATTTCTCCAAAATTGATCACTAGATATTGTAGAAGTAGTAAAATATAGGATATTTTTATGTGAAAAGTAAGACTTGTATTGATCTTGTCACATTTTAGGAATCCAAACTCAACATCATTCATACTTAGGGATAAAGATTTCTTTTATAAGTTTTCCTTACTTAAGACTCCTTGCAGGTCTTTTAAGTTATAACCTAATGCACTCTCTAAACTAATTGTCATTTCTCCACTCTGCAACTGCTTATTTTATATTTCCCTCATGTCACCATCAGTGATATTTTCTCTACCTAAGAAATTTGTGGGGGGAAATCATTATATAATACTCTTAAATTATTCTCATTGTGATTAGGGAAAACAAAGTTACCTTCAAATGGATCTTTCATATTATCATTACTATTAAAATGATTACTACTAAAAGTAGTAAAAATAACTTCATGAGCTGGTATTACTTCATAAAAATGTGGCCATAAATGCTACCATAAAAATATTTGGGGCTTTTTTTTTTTTTTTAAATAAAGGGTGAGTTTTTATATAACATAAAAATAAAGCTGAATGCCAGGTTTGGTGGTGCAGGCCTATAATCCCCAGTGACTCAGGAGGCTGAGACAGGAGGATCACAAGTTCAGGGCCAGCCTCAGCAACTTAGCAAGGTTCTCAGCAACTCAGCAAGACCCTGTCTCAAAATAAAAAACAAAAAGGGCTGGGGATGTAGCTCAGTAATAGAATCTAATCCCCAGTACCAAAAAAATAAAACTATAAAATCACAACATTTAGTCCATGTAATTTTAAAAAACAGCATGATATAATAAAATCTTCAAAGGTCATTGTTTTTAGTGATAAAAATAATGCATGATATTTTATATTTCTCAAATTAAAATCCAATAAGAAAATATATACATGTGTATATAATATATATATGTATATATCTATATAGATATAGATTTTATAAAGATGATAGATTTGTCCAGCTGAACACCTTCATAATCTTTCAAAGGTTATGGTTCTTTTCTAAAAATCTAATTAATCCTACATAGGCCAAACCTATGGTTTTAAAAGATATGTCCTACAAATACATTCACACGATTTTGTACAAGTACTTGATTGTCTAATGCCATGGTTTCTCAGACACCTGAAAGTGCTGATAACAACCTCACTGCCATAACTGCAATAAGTATTTTCAAAAGCATGCTGGTGCCTCTACCATATTGTTGGTTTAAAATACCGGCTGATAGTTAAAATGCCATCTCTTCTGTGCCTATGTTTTGGTGAAGCAGTGTCATATGGAACATGTGATGTACAATAGTTTGCTCCTCATTAACATGTGAGAATAAAATTTAAAAATTATAATTTTTAATTTGTTAAGTTCACTTTTATTATAATTCAAAGATGGTAGGGAAAGCAGGAAATCTGGGCAGCTCAAGATGCCACCTTTGCCACAAACTTCTGATCTCTTTCTTTTAGGATCCAATGGTAGAAGAAAGGAGTATTTAGGAATTCGAATTTTTTGAAAAAAAGGAAATCAGTGAATGGGCACCCTCAAAATTTGCCTGTTATCAGGAATTGGGTCTCTCCTCAGAAGAGAAAATGAAAGAAAACAGGAAGAAGGAGACTTATGTGGGGTATATAAATAAGGTGACAGTTACCAGCAAATGCTATGGCAAAAAGCATGAGAAAGTTAGGGTTAAGGCATAGCATATTTTCATAAAAATGCCAAGAGGACCCTAAACCATGTATACTAAGGTTTTAGTAAGCACTGTAAAGTAAGTTCAGCTTAAATGAATCTTTGTTTTATGGCCAGAGGATCTGATGATTTCCTGAAATCAATAAGCTGAGTATCAATTATAATTACATGGTACTATTGATCATAAAAACTACAGGAAACTGGAATACAGTTGTTTGAAACCTAAGGTACAGCCTCAAAGTTAATAGGGAGGAGGGAGCTTTATTTGTCTTTATTAAATACTGGATACAAACTTCCTTTTGAAAGATTTCTCTTTTTATTTTAAGAGGAAAATGTTGCAAAGCAATTTGATTAACTTGGGGCTCTTGGTCAAGTTGTTAATTCAAATAGACTATAAAGACAACATCTACAGGCATGAAAAGCTCAACTTTCCAAAGAAGCAAAAAAATGAGAATGTCTCCATCCTGAAAACTAAGAGTACCCGTCTCTTTTTCTTTGCCAGGACCACTTACCACACATTCTTTAGATGAACACTATTTAACAATGACAATAATGCAACTAATAATAGATTTGTTAGGAATCTACTTTCTTCAGGGTTCAAACAAAGCCTCTATTTTCTCTATTTTGCACAAATATCTCATTCAATATTACCATCTCCAGTTCTCTTCATAATGGAGAATTTAGAAATATTGAAAACTGCAATCTGAAAAGTAGCCTGGGCAGAAAATTAAAAAGATACAGAGAATTTCATGTAATAAAAGTGATAATATTTGAATTCTGAGTAGAATTTTAAAACATTGTATTCCTATAAACCCATTTTAGATAACAATGAGATTTTAAAGAAGTATTTAAATAAAATAAATGTTTACCAGTTGCTTTCTGGCGAACAATATTTCTTGCCTTCTCAACTCCTGGTGCTCCGGAAGTGGTGGCGCTCCTAAATCGCATTGGCTCAGTCACATCTGGGTGGCTCCGCCAGCTGAGAGAAAACGATCTCCCCACAGTTGTCCCTTTCTGAGAATCCACAACACAGCCTGATAAATGATAAGGTGAGAAAAAAAAACTCAACTCATCATCTTTTATTTCATAGGTGGTACAGCTTAGCAAATGGCATACATACAATGAAACATAACTAAGCAGGTTCCCATGCTCCAAATTAGGTAGAGCTTCCCTATATGGCAATTTAGGAAGTTATTATAAGTCAATAACCTAAACATTTCTGTTGCCAAAGTATTTTCAATTATCTTAAAAAATGTATCTTCACAGTATTCATTTCAGTATGCAAAAGGTTTTAATAAATATTTCTCAGTACAAAAATGTCAAATGATATTAAACTACAGTTCCCGGGACATTTCAAAAACAAATACTCATAAACCAAAAACCAGAGACCCTGATGTTAGAATAGTACTACATCCTCTAGACTCCAACTGTTCCACAATCCCCTGAGAAATCCATGCCTATAAACTCTAATGTAGATTTGGTCAAATAAGCAAGATAATAAAAAAAAATGTATATAATATAAAATCTTATTTTTAGAAAAAGCTCTTAAACTATACAACACTGCAGATTGTATTAAGATTCAACTCAAATTTGAGATTCAACTTCTTTTCTCTCATATTGGTCTGTTCAATTATTTCAAAATGAAAGGTCAAGGGTCCAAAAGAAATACAAGAGGAAAAGAATGAGAAACTTGGATAGATTTTTTGCATAGGTCTGATGTGGCCAGTGGTTGCAACCTGTAGCTTATTTCCATACCCAGGTTCCTCTGTCTGTTTTTCTGGTTTCACTGGTCTAGTGTTTATAAGGTGTTTCTACAATGAATATTTAAATTTTTACAAGAAATATTTAAATCTCTTTTTAGAATAAAGCAGCATAAATTAGAAATATGTATCATGGTTATTATTTAAATAATTTGTTCTGTACTGTTCTGAAAACAGTGTTTTCAAAATTGTTTGCCTTCCTAAGTCTATCTCTTCATGTTTGCACAGTGGGAAGCAAGAGAATATTGCAGGGCGGTGAGTATGTGAGTGAGAGAGAGAGAGAGAGAGAGAGAGAGAGCGCGCGCGCGCGCGCGTGTGTGTGTGTGTGTGTGTGTGTGTGTGTGTGTGTGTGTATTATAAGGATTTCAGGAGGCAGGGAATATACTTAGTTTGAAAATTTGAGAAAATAAGTCCTTATTTCCTATATCAGCTCTTTCCCTGCCCATTTGAAAGGTGCTTTTAGCTAGGTAAACTCTCTCCAGGGCCTAGATCCACTATGTTAGGAAGCCAAGTTCCTAGTTGGAATCACCTTGATCCTCTTAGGCCCTGGTTTACACAAAGGAGCTCAGAGCTGTGAAAGAGGACAAGAAGGAAAGAAGACAAGAGCCCAGACTCTTTGTTCTCTGGCTTACTTCAATCCCAAACCTTTAATCTAATATATGTTATTTCAGAAAGGGATTCTGTTGAGCTTAGACTGGGGAGAAAAAATTATCTACTGCTAAAAATGTTAGAAAAATCAATGCACTACACATTCTAAATCTAAACCGAGATTTAAACTGTTCCTCTGGAATGCCATGTACTTAAGCTACATTGTTTTGGCTTCTTACTGCCTTATTTTACTAACCGAGGCTTTGGCGAGCCACTCTCAAATGGCAATAAATATATTAAAGAATCAGTCCCAATTAATTTCATGTTACATAGTTAACTAACCATTGCAATTGGCCACACTTCCCCATATCCACTTCCTCTATTGTCGTTTCCCACACTAATGCTGCAGGCTTCATCACATGACTTATTTTGGTAGCAAAACTGAACAAGCAGAGACTTGAAATGCACTTGAATAATTGAGCTTGCCCCCTTGCTGCTCCTGGAGCCCTAAACCATCATCTGAACAGGCCTGAACCAGCCTGCAGGGTAATGAAACATAGTGTAGTCACATCCACTGGATAGCCACCTAACTCCTAAAAGTAGAGCAGTCTAGCTGACCCTTGCACAGCCTAGTTCTCTACAAATACAGGAATGGATCAAGCAAAGACTAACAGAGTAAATGACCAACTGAGTGCTACCCAAATTGAAAATTCATTAAGTCATGTTATATTAAGGCACTAAATTTTGGGGAGAATTGTCACATGCAAATGATACAGTCTATACTAAGGTTATTATTGAGTATAGTCTATTACAATAATTCATGTGTACTCTTGATGGAGCTTTGAAGGACAAATTTCTCCTGTCTTAGGATCAAACTACATATCACCTAAGGAAGTGAACTGTTTTTACTTTATGTACTCTATGATTCTGTATATTGTAACACTACAAAAATGAAAGTCAAATACAAGGATGTCCCCTCCCTACCTCCCCAGCAAGCACATGAGGCTATACAGCATGCATTTTGGCATTATAACCATACCTGTAGCTCCTCCCTGCTCATTTTGCCCCATTTCTTTTTGCATTCCATCTACTGTACTATATGCATTCCTATGAGCTGCCTCAAATCTTTACAGAATAAGATGGAGTACAGATGAATTAATCCAAGGACCATGTCACAGTCCTTAAGAACTGTAAAGACAGAGGGAGGCCAAATTGTCATTCCTAATAAAAATCCCCACCATTTCTACCTCAGAAACATTTCCAACTGAGATCCTAGGTCTCAAAAAAATGTTGTTTTTAAGTACTAGGGAATTGAACCCAGAACTTCACGAATGCTAGGCTATATTCCCAGCACCTCAACACAATTTTTACCCAGAAACAGCAAAGCTCAAAGAGTTTCCTTTGGAAGCATTCAAAATTTCTCCAAAATTTCCTAGAAAGGCAAATAGTGACATCTTAGTGGTGTGGCTTCTTGAGTAGGACTAATCTTGGCTTTGACTTTGGTCTTTATCACTTCTTACTTAGGTCATTTTGAATGAATCAATCACTGTGAAGTCTATGTACTTCATTTTTTTGAGTCTGTGATACAGGGATAATAATAGTATCAACTTTGTAGGGTCATCATGACAGTGAAATGAGAGGATAGTTAAAAGAACTGGCCATTATTATTATTGTTAGTTATCACTGCTACTACTTCTCTCTCATCTTTCTCCTTCCACAGCCTCTTCAGAAATTTGTTGGTCACATTAAGGGAACAGAGTAATATGAGACACAATCTAATGCCACCATTATAAAGACATTATGTGGCTAGTTCAGTTCATTATGAAATGTCATATATTGATTGCTTCAATGTATAAATACACATTTCTTCCCAGTCCCAAGAACTTGGTGCTATCCTGGGAGAGTGGAAGTACCTTTGCCTCGTTGCTTCTTCTCCTTTTGTTCACTTAATTTATCCAGAGGTAGGTTTGTCATTTCAACTCCATAAACAGTTCTCGCAAGCACTGCTGTCAAAGAGTCCATGATGTTGGCCCATTCACTGATGAGTTCCTCCCATTCCGTGAGGGAGGACAGCACACCAAGAAAGTCATCCCAGAGCTCTCGAGAAATATACACATAGAGGTTTGCTCGGATCCAAGCCACAATGAGGGTCTAAACCAGCCAAAAAGAGAATACAATTGGGGGAAGTATAATTTTTAATAAAATATTTTAAGTTACTACTAATAAAATTTTAAAACAAAAGTACTCTTGGATGTTGTTTTTAATTTCTAAAAATTCATTTGGCAAACTGTTATCAGGATTTGAGTTACTGTGAGGTCAGTTACCATTATGAACAAAGCTACTGATACAGTATTATTCTAGAGCAGGGAGTTGGCCCTGGCTATAATTAGGGGGAAGACAAAGCCCTTAGTATAATAATTACTCTGTTCCTCAGACAGCTCTTTCCCTTGCTCTCCAGTGACTACTTTGATCCTCCTCCTCTATCTGTAAGTGAACTCAGCCCACCATCTCTTCCCTCATTTTTAGCAAATGGGCTCACTGCAAACCTCAGAGGAAACAACCCATTAAGTGAGACTCTCTTCAACTTCAGTCCACAAGACCTATGATCTTGCCTGAATTCACTCAGCTTAGACTCCACCTATGGGTTGTCTTCCAAGAGGAGCTCCTACTCTTCTATATTTGCCCCCCCACTTAAGCTCTGGACCTCTTCCTCAGAGTCTTTCTGCTTCTATGACCTCACCTCTCTTTATTTCCAACCTATCCTACTTTCTCGGCTTTTGCCCATCAGTATTTAAATGTGCTCCAATTTTTCCTGACCTTAAAAACACAAAACATTTCCCTTGAACCCAGATTCTCCCTACAGCTATAGTCCTTTTCCCTCCCCTTTAAAAGCCAAACTTCTTAAAAGAATGTTTCACACTAACTCCACCTCTACTTTCTCATCTCACAATTAACTGACTGATGCTCTGGCTTTCTCCCTCTCTGCCTCTTCACCTTCTGCCTGGGTTCTGGTCTCCATTCCCAAGGCTTCAGTTACCCTCTGTATGCTGCAGACTTCTGAATCTCCATGTCCAGCACTGATGTCTTTGCTGGTTTCCTGCCTATCTATCTGCTTACTAGAGAGCTCTCTACTCATATATCCCACAGGCACTTATAGCACAGAACAACAGTTAAAAAAATTCAATGTCTTCCACTGAGATTCTCCCAATTCTTCGACCTGCTCTCTCCTGCTTTTCTCCTTCGCACACACTCTTTCTTCTCTGTCTTCCCTTAGTTTTGCCTCTTTAACTTCCACTTATTTTCCAGATCACAACTTGGACATCTCTTCTTCCAAGAAGATATCCCTGACAAATTATATACAGATTTTTAAAACAAGAATAATTTTTCTTTAACTCAAACATAGGAAAATCTAGAAATATAGCAGGTCTAGTCTGACCACTTGAAAATAATATTTGTGACCTTTTGCAATATACCTGTTCTTTGTGCTTTAATTCATGTTTATTGCACTTTCTAAAAGGGAAAAAGTCAAAGTAGAACTAAAATAGTTAAGTATGTTGAAAATAAGATTTTAAAAGACTCATTTAAAATCTGATACTAATATGAATGTTTTTGAAAACTAAGAGCAATGTGAAAGTAAAAAGTATTTTATTAAATATTTTTATGACTGAAATACCATCCCCTTTTTATTTTTATTCTCTTTTCAAAGACTTCAAGATCATTGCCATAAAATACATGTGTACAATAAAATTATTAATATTGAACCAATAGTAAATATTGATCTAATAATAAATATTTCTTTTAATTGTAGATGGACATGATATTTTTATTTTATTTATTTATTATTATGTGGTGCTGAGGATTGAACCTAGTGCCTCATATGTGTGAGGCAAGTGCTCAGCCACTGAGTCACAATCCCAGCCCTAATAATAAATATTGATCTAATATTAGATCAATAAATATAATCTTTGCAAAGTAAGAGGAAAGAGTAGAGACTGATATTGTCATCACCCTTGGCTGCAATAGTAGCCTCAGGGATAAAACCAGATGTCTTAGTGTAATAAGATTCCTTTGTACACTGGGAATTTTGTTTTGGCTTTACTTTATTGATTGATTACAAAAAAAAGGGAAGAATGACTTCATGCAACTTATAAAATTCATCTTAGCAAATATTACAAACATGTAAGCAGACCTGTTGAATCATCAGCAAATTTACAACAGCATTTGCACACAGAACAAAGTCATAAAAGATAACTGAGGGAGGGGAGTGATGACATCTTTGGATTAAAAGGGCAGAGTTTGCTTTTAATTACTCTTTTATAAAAGGAGGCGGAAAAGAGAAGGCCTCATTTTAATTACTCTTTTATAAAAGGAGGTGGAAAAGAGAAGGCCCCAGCTCTAGGGTCTTAGTTTGTGGCCTGGGGCAAGTCACTTGGCCTTTCTGGAGTCTGTCTCATTAAAAATAAAAAAGCTGCATAAGAACACCTCTTAGTTCTGTCAGTACTGAAATTCAGTGTTTTATGAGATATAGCTTAGCACAGAAGTTGCATAATAAAACACATTGCCTCATAAATCACTCCTTTTAGGTACATTTGCTAATCAACCACTTCCTACCTCTCTCTGCTTACCACCCTTAAGGGCACTCTTCATTGTCAAGTAATGGATCCAAGTATAAATAGCAGGACCATAGTTTTCTGATACATTTTCAGAGCTTCATGCATAAGGTCATATTTAGAACTGACAAAAGGTTAAAACATCATACATGGTAATCACTATTATTTAGTAAATATTTAAAACTGAGTCAAAGTCAACCTAGAGTATCTGTTGACAGAGAAGAAAAAAAAGAAAAAGCACTAAAGGAAAAATTAGAAAAGGATAGAGAGAAGGATAATGGCAATTTAAAATCTTCTGTCCCCTTTTTCAAATTGTTTAAAAAAAAAAAAAAAAGTCAAGTATCTGGCCATTTTAAACAGTCACATGACAAATGAATCATAATTAGCACATTTTAACTAGTTTGGCACTAAAATAGTGACCACTTGACAGACTGCCCAATCTCTCCAGACGATTACCACTTTTCTCCCTTCTTGGATCTCACATAAGGACTTGGGAGGCCAGCAGATGATCATAAATCCCAAATTAATCTGCTCTGATTCCCATGACAACCCTTCAGGGTAGGAAGGAGTCCTCTCCTGAGTGTGGGAGATCAGGGGAATGACTCAGAAAGGTGAGGTGGTGCGAGCAAGGCCACACTGCCAGGAAGAGGAAGAGCTGTGATCAGAACCAGGATCTATCAGATATTAAAAGGCCCATCCTTTCTCCACTATTTTAGGGTTAATTCTAAGTTTAAGCACTCATCTTGGTTTATCTAATTATTCCCAAAATATAACAATGACATCAAAAGTATAAATAACCATGAACCCATAAAATATTTATCAGTGAAGATCTGACAAGATTTCTCCATTAATGGAGGGGATTTGATTTTTCAAAAACACAAACAAACCTCCACCCCCACAACTCCGGAATAGATTCTTGCTTAATTCTGTAACAAGTCCTCTCTCTAATCCCAACACAATAGATGCAGGGTTAAACAACTGGTAAGCATGAGGCCCAAGCACTCACCAGCCTAACACTGGTGTTAGCTCCTATGCACTTGGCATTGTAGGCCCAGGACTGGGAACTTGAGATGTTCCCAGAGCAAAGACAGCAGAGTGTCCATATGTTTAGGCAGACAGCAAAGCAGTGATCAGTACCACTCTCCAGGCAACAGCAAGGCAAAGTTGGACATATGCAAAAAGAGAATGTAGGACCACTCCACATATCCACAAACTAGGCAAGCCAATCAGAGCAAAAGGGATAGTACTCAGGAAGCAAATGAGTACATGCCAATTAGTTCTATAGACTCTCATACATTTTTCATCAAGCCAAAATCATTCAATCATGTTGAATTATTAAAAATTGATATGAATAGTTGAGCCCCTCATGTTACAATGAGAATATTCAAAAAATTAGTTTCTTTTTGTCATCTTCACCTACATGTCCTATCTGTACTCTATGTATGCTCTTAACATATATCCTCTAAAAACCACTTTCAGGTCAACTGGGGAAGGACACTAGTTGCTCCTCCCTGCAATTGTCACTCCAGGTCATGACCCACCATGCTTCCTCTTAACAAATTATTCAATGACTGACCTATCCTTTGTACTAATACCTTTATTTGTGCAGAAAGTCCCATATTTCCAGAGCCCTTTCACACTGTTCTCTTTCAGAAATGTTTACAAATTCTATGTACCACATAAATATCAACTATGCTGCAGTAGGTGACTGCCCCACTAATTGGCTCTCATTTCTCCTCCATGTACTCTAAGTGGGTCTCATTTCCTTAGAACATTCTCAGCAACCTGCATCTTGACAAAGCCAGCAGTCAACCAGCTGCTTTTCTCTTTCTAGGCATCCAAGACCCAGGCACACACTCTTCTGGTCCTCCTCGCCGCTTACTGGCCATCCTTCCTCAGAATCTGAGTGGCTCCCTCTTCTGGCAACCATGGAGAGGCCCTCTTCTCTTTATGGCATGTGTTTTCTCCTTGGGTGACTCTATCCAGTTATGTGGCTTTAAATACAATTGCCCAATACATGATGATTCTCAAGTTTTTATTCCATTCCCATATGTTCTGTAACTCTCCACACCTATCTGATCCACACCAAGGTTCTGAGTGCTTGTTACCTTCCTAATTTCTACCACCTTTGAGCAAATCAAGAGGAATTAGATGGCATAGACGTAGGAAAGCCAGCACTAATTGCAAAGAATAGATCACAACATTTAAGACAAAGTTAAGAAGAAATGTTTCTAAAAATTCAAAGTTAATTTAATGTTGCTCTTAAAATACTCATTGGTTAAAACTAGTTTTCTATAAAATCTAAATCATTTCTTGCATTTGCAGTGTTTTAATAAAAAAGACTTACCCTAAATAGTAACCCTGCCAAGCTCTGGGCAAACAAGTCCTTTATTTGTTTATCCTTTGGCTTCTGCATGACAGCTTCTGTTATCCTGAGTAGTATTTGCAACATCTGCTCCCTGGGCCACCCAAAATAAAAGCTCATATTAATAATCACATCTCCCAACCACTTTCATTTGTAGATATGAGAAATTCTCTTAAGAATTAAACAACATTAATAATCATGTATTATTCAAAAGTACTAAGTCTATATACCAATTACATTAAAATAAGCTATTTTGTGTTACAACAGTTCTAAAAACATGTACAAACATGACTGCCACATTCAAACCAATAGGCAGGAAAAAACAGACATCTTCCTACCCTGATTTTCTCGCACTGCAGAAAGGGAGTCAAGATGATTTTTCTCCAACTGTACTAGAGCCTTAAGGGCACTCAGGGAATGGCTGTGCCAGTTTGAACTTATGATTTCCTATCCATTGTTTTATTTAACCTAGTAGGTCTCCCCATCTATCTTTGTGACAAAATATAAAACTGACTTTCTGGTTGGTCTTCACTCTGGGGAAACATACAGTCAGCACCATAGCACAACTGAGCTTCATAGTCCTTTTGTAAGCAGGAAGGGCATGGAAAGGCCATGACTGGACACTGATGGGCACTGTGCTTGTGCCCAAAAGATCCTGACAATGTACAGTTGAGACAACTGTAGTCACAACATCTCCTCAATCACAAATGTGTCAGCATTTTTAGAGTCTCTTGAAGAAGGGGGCTTTATGTAAAAGTTCTTAGAAGTGTGCTGGGGATGTGGTTAAGTGGTAGAGTGCTTGCCTAGCATGTGCAAGGACGTAGGTTCAATTGCCAGTACCACACATACACACAAAAAAAAAAGTCTTGGAAAAGTAGAAAACACTACATAACACTGCTAATTATGATAATCAGTCAAGTGGGTCTTAACTGCTCATATCACATAATGCTTAGGACAATGAAAAACAATTCCTTCCACACAAGTAGTTGCATGCCCATCATGCAAATGTGATGAGACTAAGAGATAGATAGCCCAAGTTTCAGATAAAACCTTGGTGAAGGGAACTGCTGTTAGAAAGTACAAAACTGACTGGCTGATAAAGACACAGGGTGAATTCAATTTGGGGACCTATGAAAGCTTGGCGAGCCTTGGAATTTCCATGCAGAGTCTTCTTGAAGAAAATGGCTGTGAAAAACTCCAGTTTCAAAAATCTTTCTAACAGAAGAAAGGCACACAAAATGACAAGCTTCCAGTCTGAGTCACAGATTGATCCTTTCTATTTCATGAAACACTGACTGTTGGTCACTCCTCTTCAAAGGAGAAGAACTAGAAGAAAATAATGTGAATAGGCATATGTACTCTCCTTGTGTCCAACAGGGGAGTGAAGGTTTTCCTCCATCTTTTATTATTTATTTTATTTCTACAATCTCAGGTAGTACTTATACTCATCAACTATTCACTATTTCAGGACGAGTTCTTGGCACTTTTCTGGATTCAGTCCTGGTCTAAGCCACCTTCCGCTATGGACACAGAGTTAGTGCTGCATTGTCTGCTCTCCACCTAGCAGCCAGAGAGAGCTTTCTGGAAAGGTAAAATGGACAATGATACATTCTTCTGCATATTCAGAGAGATAGCCCTATGCAGCCTGGCCATGGCCTGCTCCTCTCATCCTCCCTTCACTCTCCCTCTCCCTCAAACCTTCCTTGAATGCACCACTTTCTCTCCACCCCACCCCACCCCCACCTCTTTTCCTCATCTAGGCTTCTGCAACTGCTATTGCTTCTATCCCGTAATGGTCTGTCCTCAGATCTCTTCATGGCTCCTCCCTACCTTTACTCAGGACTCTGCTGGGAAAGGCCTTCCAGCACACCAGACCCAAGGTTCTCTGTCTCATTCCCTAGCATTGTGGCTCTTAGTACTTTACTGAGATTTTATGTGTTCGTTATGTCTCCCAGTTGTATAAGGATGTAAGACTCATGAAGGCAGGACTTGTCTATCTAACTCACTACTACATCCTCATAGAAATTCTGTAATTATTCACTGGATAAAAAGAAAGGAGGCAGGGAGGGAGGGAGAGAGGAAGGGAGAAAAGAGATCATCAAGTATCCAAAAACATAAAAAAATCTGTGTGAGAAGTGGTTCATTCTCCTTTTTATGCTCTAATAACAATTTTTTAAATTTATTTATTTATTTATTTATTTTTACGTGGTATTGAGGCTCGAACCCAGTGCCTCACAGGTGCGGCAAGCATTTTAAATTCTTTCTGCAATTTGTCTTTTTATGTTATTATTATTAAAAATATGTGGTGCACAGTTGCTTAATTTTATTTCCTAAAATTTTCACCAAATGCAAAAAATATCAAAAATATCAAAATGCTATTAATAACAATGGTATACAGGTTTCATAGTTTTCAACAACAAAAAAAACTATTGATATAACTATGATGTTGAAAAGTATAGCTCTCTGTTGGAAAAAGACCTGCGTATCTCATTATTTTTCATATTACTAATGTAGTATTGAACTTTGGTTAAATTATACTGTGTGCATCACTATCATATTTCCAGCTTTAACAACTGCTTAACCTGGCAAATAGTGCTAGTTTAAAATTCCAAGAAAGATGAAATTGGAATTTACATCTTCAAATCATCATTTTGATACTTATGATTTCTATACTGGTGAACTTTTTGCAGGTCAGGGTTCCTCTAGGCCCACCCTTAACCTCATCCTTGAAAGAAAAGGACTAGACTTGGTGGCCTACAGCTCCTGATGGCTCAGCCCTGTCTCATTTCTATGGCTTCCCACAAACTACAGAGAGACACCTTTGGCCTCACTCCAGGGCATCCTGAAGACAGGTGTGGTGACAGGAGAATTTCTGATGTGGAAAGGTCCACCAGAGCTGGCCTATAGTGGCCTCATGAACCTGTGAGCTGAGGCAAAAGAGTACTTGAGGGGATGTTGACAGGCCAGTGGGCAGTAAGAACAATGGTCAAGTGATAGGAACATGCTCAGGACAGACTTGAAAGGCTGCTTCTTTAATACATAAAAAGAAAAGAGGGGCTGGGGTTGTGGCTCAGCGGTAGAGTACTCGCCTAGCGCGTGCGCGGCCCGGGTTCAATCCTTAGCACCACATACAAATAAAGGTATTGTGTACAATTAAAGCAAATAAATAAATATTAAAAGAAAAGAAATTGGAAAGTGACTCCAAGGCTTTCTGTGCTATTGCTGAGAACACTGAAAACACCTCTCAAGATGGGGTGATGGGCATGGGAAAAATATCTAATGCACTGCTAACCTCTAGGGATATAATGAACAGGAAAACTCCAAGCAAAAACAAAGACGAAAAGGAAAAAACTTTGTACTTTTAGTGATGACACTATTACTTTTTACAACACTATTTTAGTTGCTTTGATAATTTATCATTTAGAATAATTATTTTTCCAAAATAAATTTAAAGCATCAAGTTGAAGCAATAAAAAATCAGTTTATAGAGTTTCAAAGCAATTAACCTCTTCTGGACTTATGAAGAAGGATATTAAAAAGCACCTCTTTTCCACAAATCTGTTTGATGACAGGTTATAATGGAAAAATCTACCACTAAGAAATATGACTACTTTTAGTTCAAGAGCATTTTTTAAAAAGAATAATGAAAATAAATGAACTATCAAAGTACTGGGTACTTACCTTCTTCATAATTCACAAAAACTGTTCCAAAAGACTGATTATCATCTTACTGTTAACTTAGTAACATCATTAATTAAATGGAAACCTTAACATTTCAATTATGTTGAAAAACAGAAACATGTTTTACAATATTGATTAATTTGAAATAAACTTACCATGTCTTTTTATTCATTGTAAGCTCCATTATCATGCGCCTAAAAATAATCAAAACAGCTTTACAAGCATCAACTTGTTCTTTCAAGAGCATGGGAACTTCAGCACATGGTTCCAGCAAGAAGACATTTGCAGCGTTTGTCAGAAATACCTTAAAAATCAATAATTGTACATTAGAAAATAAAATTAGCCATATACGTCTGAACAAATGTTGCCTACAGATAATAATATTAATCTCCTTCTACCATTGAATCACCTTTGAGTTATCTCTTTCAGTAAGGCAAGCAGGATACTAACATATACTCAAGACATTTTTAGTTCATCCCTTAGAATCACTTCAATAGACACCTTTCAAGACCTTTGCCTAGGGGGAAAAATGCTATTACATATAACTGGTATAACTTTGAAAATTTTATGAGTCATAAAAGATTTGAAAACTTCTTTTTGACATCTCCTTAAACAGAGAAAAGGAAAAACAGGGATCTTTGCATTTAGGTGAAAAAAATTAGAGTAGAGGGAGGGTAGGTAAAGAGAGCCTGTGGCCAGACACAGGATTATGACAGAACTATGTGATTTTTATTGAATCTCCCAGCACATGGACTCCTGTTTCCTGAGGAGCATGGCCAGCATCACCCAAGAAAGGTGTCAACCTTGAGGAACAGCAGTGTGCTCAGAAACAGACAAAGCCACATGATCCAGGCTGCACATCTTCCAGAAACATGATTTTTTTAAACTGCAGAAAGATATTATACAATAGGATATAAAATATGAGATAAAAACGGATTATAAATAAAATATACATAATAATCAGCTGACTACTCCATGCTCTGCCCTAGACTGTTAAAATCCCAAGTTCACCATCCTTTACCAGCAGGCTATCTCAGGAAAAAATGTTAGACGCACTGAACCTGGCACCCATGTAGTGAGTTACTACTTAGAAACACACACACAGTAAAATGCAGATGATACTAGTGGCCAATCAATCTCAGATATTCTGAGTTGTCAATCTGCTGATGAGAATGGATTGGCTTTATCTATCTAAAGGTATATTCCTTCTTAGGTTTCCTTTATTCACAACAGTACAAACATACAAACAGTGCTTCTCTGGCTCACTAGTGGATGGATTTCAAATAAATATACAGATCAAATGATTAAAATTAAAAATACTCCATACCTGTCCTCTACATGGGATCCCCAACTGGATACAACTATAAACTTGGGTGACAGAAAGAGAGGGAACCAGGGAACAGGGGAATGAGAGGTACCTATATTTTCACTTATATTCTTAATAGCCTTCAAGCTGTATAGGACCTGAGAGGTAATCTCCCAATCTCCATTTTTTTAGATAAAAGTCCTAAGATCTGGGGAAGTTAAATAAGGAGCCCAAACTGCTCTTTTCAATGTTTCCAAATGGTATGGGCTCTATTTCACATATTCATTCAGACATACAGCCAAAAGCTATTACATTGGTCATTGTTCTTTATAAATATAGGCAATTATTATGAGGACTATTATTTATAAGATTATATATGATTACCAAACTTGCCTTTCAACTTAGCATCCAAGTAACTAACTGCTCCTATGTGTTTGGAAGAAACTTTTAAGATTTAAATCTCAGCATGATTGAAGACCTGAATGGTACGAATATACTTTGTATACAAACAGTTGTATGTAAAAAGATGCTATATATGTGCACTATGAATTGTAATACATACTATTATTATAAATAAAAAAAGATTTAAATCTCAGACATTTCACGTTTACTGTGTAATTACTCTCTTACAAAACTGCAACCAGATCTCATGTCTTTTTTTTTTTTTTTCCTAGAAAAAAATAACTTTAACAATTGTAGCTGGAAATTAGATAGAAAACTTAGAATGAGAATTTAGAAGCTAAATGGTAAATATCACCAGATGGCTAAAAATATCACTACATTTAACATGATATTATTTCTGCTAAACAAAATTCTCAAAATGCTTCCTTCAGCTGTGGAGGGAGGTCTTCATGTCCTGGTCAGCAGCATACCTGCAGCATAGCCTGGGCACCAGCTTTCACATTCGTATTGTCCTCTTCTGTCACACATCCTCTGCTCATGGCACTTGTGAAAGAGTAAGTGCGTCCCCAACTGGAAGATCGTTTATGACCAGAATTTTCAGACAAGACCTTCAGAAAATAACAATCCATTAACAAAGTGCAAAGAAGCATATGTTTGAACATTTAATTTCTTTTCTTTCTGAGTTTATTTATTTATTTATTTTTTTTTTCCAGTACTAGGGATTTAACCCAGGGCCTTGTGCATACTAGGCAAGCACTGAGCTACACTCCAACTCAACACATTTAATTTTTTACACTCACTGAAATTCATAAGAAAGTAGGTTCTGAGAGAGCAATTTTTTTTTTCTGTTTAGGAAAATTTGTTCACCACTCTACTTCTAGCACCCAGAATAGTGCATAGCTCTTAGTATGTGCTGAAGGAATGAATCATGTTTGTCTAATGCTTGAGGAAGCAAAAGAGGTAGGCCTCTGAAACACAGAAAATTTCATTTGCTTCTTACTCATTTCAATCTCATGACTAATTATTAAAGTGATTTCAACAATATGGAAACATAATTTTATGGAATTAATACAGATATTTAAAAGTAATATGCCTCTGATTAAGAATTTTAAATATTTTAAATTAGTTTCAAAATAGAATGCCAGAAATATAAATATGATTTAAGTTTCTTTTGTTTCAGGAAGGATTGCACCTGTGATTTTAGATTTATCCAACCTCTTGCTTTATCTAATAGGGACAGCGGCCCTTCAGGAGGACAGCATTCAGTGCTCCTTCTTGATGGTACAGGCAACACTTGCTATTTATTTGGCTAGTCCTTTCAAATGTTTAACACCCAATTGCTTCTTGTACAGTTTACAGCACAAGAAAAGCCTGACAAAACATTCTAAATTTAGTTCCTCCAAATGCTATTTATTTAAACAAGTTGAGGAGAAAGCAGTGCCTTCTTCAGTTTCACATAGAGACCTGTAAAATATGATGCCTTGTTAAACAACTCTCTTAGAACACTAACAAACACACCATGTGCATATGGCCCTAGCCTGAGGGTTAGGAGAGGACTGTGATATAGATAAGAACACAGGGGATGTCTCTTTGAGCCAGGTCCTCACAGAACTCATCCATTCACCAGACAGCATATGAGATCTGCCTGTCTGTATCCCACTAAGCGGGACAATCCTTGACTGAGCAGGTTTACTTTGCTAAAATATAAATACTCCCAACTCAAAAGACAGGCACTAAATTTACCTCCTTGTTGTCAGTCTCTGAAAATCCCAATTTTTCAGCATCTTCTTGGGCAACATCTTTTTTATCTGGTTCCTCCATGAACACAGGTTTATCCTGCAGGATCCACTTTCTGTATACTTGGACTACTTTTCTTGTTACAGCTATTTCACAGGAAGGCAACAAAAATGCCTGAAAGGAAAAGAGAAAACTCCCTTTAACCCTACCTGAGGTCAAATCACATAACAGACATTTCCAGTGACCATCATCAATTTCAGAAACAGAGGTTGTAAATATACCATACAAGGCCACACATCTCTGTGTACCCAAGTTATTCAAAGAACAGAAGATGTTCTCATAACTGGGCCAGAAAATATAATGAAGTTTAAAAACAACTTCTATATTCTGAGTCATACTTCCACAAAAATAACCAAATCATACCTGTAGAGACTTTTTTGATTGTCACATGTTCAGTGACATCACATTGATGGCTTGAATTGGCCTGGGTGGGAGTACTTACAACACAGAAGTTGGCAACTGCTACAAATCACAACTTTGTTTGCTGTTTTGTTTGTTTAATTTTTGCCTTTTCCTGGCCTTTTTCTTTTCCATTCTTCTCAGAGTCAGCTTTTAACATCAGAGTGATAGTCACCACTATTAATAAGAGCTACTAACCACTTGTTAGCATTGTGCATCCTTATAAGCACTGTTTAGTATTAAGGAACCACCTTACATATTTGCACAAGGCTTTTGAATTAATGTAATCAGATTCCAAATACATGGGATTTAAAGGGGAAAGGCATTTGCCTTTTGCTTTTCAAGATTAATGGCTATTTTTGTATGCAAGGTAGGCAGGAAAGACAGGTACCCCAAATTGGATGACTGCTTTAATGTCACAAGTAAGAACACTAAGCCTCAGAGCACTAGAGATATTTTCCCGAGGTTCTAAAAAGTTAGTATTCCTCAAATTCAGGTCTTTATATCAAGTTTCTGGGACTTGTTTTAATAGTGATCTTAAGGTTTCCGCCAGAGGATCCCATTACAGGCAAATTTCACTTTAACATGAATGCATGCTACTGTGGTTTGGATATGAGCTGTCCCCCAAAAAGCTCATGTTAGCTGATATAGGGATGTTCAGAGGTGACATGATTATGAGAGTTGTAGATTAATCCATTTGATGGACTAATAATTTAAATGGATCACTGAGTGGTAACTGCAGGCATGTGGAGCATGGTTGGAGGAAGTAGGCCACTGGGGTCCTTAAGGATTATATTTTGTCCCTGGCTCCTTGCTCTTTTATTCCCAACTGTCATGAGCTGAGAAGCTTCCCTCCACCAAGCCCTTCTACCTCAGGCCCAGAGCAATGGAGTCAACTGACCATGAACTGAGACCTTTAAAACCATGAGCCCAAGTAAACTTTTTCCTCTAAGTTGTTCTTGCCAGGTATTTTGGTCACAGCAATAAAAAGATAACATACATATATAATTTGTAAATTTCTATGGATGATGGTTACATCATATCAAATTCGGGAACAGAGGAGTTTGTGTTATAATAAGACTATAATATATCAATGTATCAAATATTCTGATGTACAGCTCAAGGAAGGTCAACACACACGAACACACACAGTATAACCAAGTAAAAGGGTATCCCATTCTAATGATTTTCCTGAATTTTTATTACAAAAATTTTCACACATAAAGATTTTTACAGTGAATGCCCATATAACACCACTCCGTTGATTCCACCAGTAGACACTGCTCTATTTGCTTTATCACACATTTACCTGTGAATCTACCCCTCTTACATATCTTTCACTCAATCTATTTTATTTTTGATGCATTTCTGTTAACTGCAAACATTGGTACTCTTCATCCATAAACTCTTCAGCATGCATATCACTGACTAGAGCCCAACATTTGTTTATGCACCTTATTAGGTAAAATTTACAAACAATGAAATGCAAAAATCTTAAGGAAACTATTGAATCGGTTTTGACAAATATAGACAACCATGTAACTCACGTCCAATATAAAAGTATGGTACATTGTCCTACTCCCAGAAAGCAAATAATAACTCCTCCTTAAAAGAAAATAAAATCATGGTAAACTAAAAATTATTTCTATAAACAACCTGGTTAATATCATATATAACATATTAATAAAAATCAGAAATATGAGCAAAGATGTCAATTCAAACAAAACCACAATTTTTAAAATGACAAATAGTTTAAAAACATAGAATATCTAAATAATGAGAGTATCAAAAACTGAAGTAAATAAAAATTAAAAATAAAATAACCAAAATTAATAACTCAGTATATATCCATATATACAGAATAAACACCATTGAAGAAAACACTGGGAGAAATATCAGAGGAAAATATCTAGAATAAAGCAAGGAAAAACAAAAGCATGGATAAATAAGAAGAGATAGTAAGAGAAAAAAATACAATGAAAAGGTTACTCTATATGCATGGTTTGAAGGAAAGAAAAAAAGGCAAACAATATTAGAAGAATGGCTGAGAATTTTGCAAAATTGGTGAATGATATCAACCCACAGATTCAAGAATCACAAGAAAAACAATCAAGATGAACACAAAGCATATTACTGTAAAAGTACTGAAAATCAAAAATAATCAAAGAATTTTAAAGGAGACAAAGACCAGGTGTGGTGGCAGATGTCTGAAATGCCAGCAATTGGGAGGAGACTGAGGCAGGAAGATTGGAAGTTCGAGACCAGCCTCAGCAACTTAAGGAGACCCTGTCTCAAAATAAGAAGTGTAAAGGACTGGGGATGCAGCTCAGTGGTTAAATGTTCTTGTTCCAATCCCCAGTACCAAAAAGAAGGAGAAAAAAAAGAAGCCAGAGGAAAAAAGACACATTTCCTCCAAAGTAATGACCACACAACTTACCATGACTGCTCAAATAGAAGCCACTGAACAGTAATGAATTATAATTAATGAACAGTAATGAACAAAATTATTTAAAGTTCAGAAAGCAAACAGTTAACAATCTGACACCCAGAAAGAATATACTTCAAAAATGAAAGCAAAATACAAACATTTTTAGATAAGAAAAATGTGTTACCAAAACACATAAACTAAGGTAAATATTAAAAAATTATCCTCTGGGCAGAACCAAAATTATCCACAGAGATTAGGGAAAGAATAAAATATAACAAAAGGGAATTTGTATAAATGCAGATAGTAAAGTATATGATAACATATATGAATAAAACAATGATGATATTTCTGAAATATATAGTATATACATATTCTACACACTCATAAAATAGAATTTGAATAGATAACAAGGCACATAAACTGAGAAGGAGTGAATGGAACTAAAAATTATTAATTATGTTGAAATTAATACTAAATCGAAGTTAGGGATACATGTTGTTAATCATTAAAATAACTACAAATTAATATAATACTACTAATCTAATTAGAGGAGAAAATGAAGGGGGGGGGGGAGAAGATGGTAGAACGAGATGGATATCAGTATCCTAAATGCATAATTGAATACATGAATAGTATGAATATACTTTGTATACAAACAGTGTTATGTAAAAAGGTGCTCTATATGTGTATTATGAATTGTAATGCATGTTACTGTTATATATACAACTTTGAATAAAAAAAAATAAAAAAATATGAAAACTTAAAGAACTCAATATAGTTAAAAAGTAAAAGGACAGACACCACACTTAAACCCAATAGAAGCAGTTGCTGTGTTACATGTAAATGGAATAATGTTCCAATCAAAAGGCAGAGGTTATAACATTGGATTTAAAAAACAATTGAAGGGCTGAGGGTATAGCTCAGTGGTAGAGTGCTTACTTAGCAAGCATGGGGCCCTAGGTTCAACACTAGTACCACAAGAAAAAAATTAAAAACATTTATTCATGATTCATAAGAGAATAACCAAAACATATAGACATAGGGAGGTTAAAAGTCAAAAGGAAAAACGTATAGCACACGAACATTAACCAAAAGAAAACTGGTAGAGCTATATTAAGATTAAGAATTTGAGGCAACATTTAAAAAAAAAATTACTAAAGAAAGAAGCTGGTTTTTTTTTTTTTTTTTGGGGGGGGGGTACCAGGGATTGAACTCAGAGGGGCTTAACCAATAAGCCACATTCTCAACCCTTTTTAAATATTTTATTTAGAAACAGGGTCTCGCTGAGTTGCTTAGGGCCTCACTTGAAGCTTCTTAATGATAAATTTGATTCAGAGGAACATCAACAATTCTAAATTTGTACTGCAGCTAATAGTTTGCCAAAAATACAGCAAATACTGATAGACTTTCAAGGGCAAAAAAAGGTAAATTCACCATCATAACAGGATACTCTCAGTAACTAGAACAGCAAACAAAACAGAATGCAGTTACAGGAGACGTGAATAAATGCATAAGCCTTTCTCACTAGACTTGCCTCCCCCTCTTACAGTTCTCATTTCTGTCTCTCTGAGGTAAAATCAGAATAATTTCTTCATCCAATTTATTATCTAGAGCTGTATCTAATCTGCTATTAAACTTACCCACTGAGGTTTTCTTTCTTTTTTTTTTTAGTTATAGGTAGACACAATACCTTTATTTTATTTATGTGGTGCAGAGGATCGAACCCAGAGCCTCACACATGCGAGACAAGTGCTCTACCGCTGAGCCCCAGCCCTGAGGTTTTCTTTTAACATTCCAGTTATTCCAATTATTACACGTTTTTAAACATTTCAGAAGTTCTATTTTCTTCTGAACAAATCTGAACCAGTCATGTGTTACAGTTTCTTGTTCACTGCAAACATTTTCAAGCTTTTCTTTAATTATTTAAAAATGTCAAATCTATTCATTCTACAGTTTCACTTATACAACTGAAGTCCTTATGATGTTTTCCTGCATTTGATTTGTATGCCTAAAAAGGTTCTGGTTTACAAATTCCTAAATGAAAGAAAACCAATATTATTAAACTGAGCTCAGCTGCTGATCACGTGTTAAAAGCAAAAGAAAAACATTTGCCATCTTAAAAGAACTCATAAAACAGAGTTCCAGACACCCTACTGAAAATACTCAATGACAAACCAAGGCAAACCACAAAGTCCATCAAAGCAAGTATTTTAAGACTATGGAACCAAGAGGAATTATCTATTCAAACCAGAACCAAGTCTAAACAACTCTGTACATTTAGATTCCAAAATCAATTCCAAATGATGAGATAAATTTACACTATAATAAAATTAGCAGATGGAGAGAGGGGGCTGAAGAAAATATAAGCCTGCTAATTTCATATTTCTTAACAGAAAATCAATAGTGCTACCTAAAATTATAACATGTAGTTAAAACATTATTCCAAATCAGGCAGGGTGGCACATGTCTGTAATTGCAGCAATCTGGGAGACTGAGACAGGAGGATCACAAGTTTGAGGCCAGTCTGGATCACTTAGAGAGACTCTATTTCAAACCAAAATTTTAAAAAGGGATCTAGATGGAGCTCAGAGACACAATACTCCAGGGTTACAACCCTGGTACCCAAAAAAAAAAAAAAGCTTCATTAAGAATTAAAGATTCCACTGTCATAAAATTATTTTCTCAGTCTCCACCCTGACTGCTAGCACTTGTACTTATCTACCATTGCCTTGAGCTCAGTTGAGATCTGTCCTGTTCCACTTTTACCTGTCCATGCCCATGGTTGCCTGCCCATTTCATCTCTGCTTGCTACCTGTCTATTTGCACTTGCCTGCCTTTTTGCACGCCTATCTGCACTTCCCCGCTGACCTGCTTAATTCCATCTTTGAGAGCTGGACTGTTTATACCTATCAGTCTGATCTTCTATGCATGACTTCCGGTGTGTTTATGCTTTCAGGTCACCTGACACCCTCCTGCCCATCTGCCAGCCTGCTTTCTGTCTGTTTACATCCTTTCTTATCCAGCTGCTCTCTGCAGGTGTCTCATCTATTTACCTAGGCAGGTCAGTAAACACACATACACATACCAAAATACTTAGAATGATGTTCTTCTAACATTAATGATGGTCACTTAGATTGTGGTGTTTTCTGCAATTTGCTTTTGCTTTCTCTTCCATAATTATGGACTATGTTTATCTAATGAACATATTTTTAATAAAATTGTTCTTTAAAATAAAATTAATACACAAAACAACCCCATGAATAAACATCCTTTACAGCAATGCTTCAAACTATTCAGATCATTACATAAGTAAGGTATGTTATAGGATATATGCATCTATATATAGAGAGAGAGTATTACAGAAATAAATCATAAGTTTCACAGAGAAATATAATCATTGTAACATGAAGTACACTGTGGAATGTTTTGATCTATTCTATTTTATTGTTTTGTTACTTAAAAAATAATACTGGATTTGACTCACCTAGTTGATTTCATGACCTATACAAAGGGGCACAACAGTTTTTCTTCTAACTGAAAAACTCTAGTTAGAAGAACAGTTTCCAGTGGAACCCAATGACCATAATTGCTCATACTTCAGCATTCTACCACTGCCTACCTTTCCTTCTGGGGGTAGCAGAGATGGATGCTGTCCTGAACATTGCTGAATTTCATCTTTCTTCAATTACTATTTCTACTACTTCAACTTGCTGAACCATTCTGTATCAGTTGACTTGTATCACCTACTCCTTTAGCCCCTGCCACAAACCTCCATGTCTGCCTTTAATCTCATATCACAAGGGGACATCTGATCTTCTACCATCTCACACTATTCTCTGCAGTATATGCACATATCTTATCTCCCAACTGAGAACGTGCATTTCTTGAGTGTCTATTTTATTTTATTTTTAAATATTTTTTTAGTTGTAGATGGACATAATACCTTTATTTTATTTGGTTTTATTTTTATGTGGTGCCAGGGATCGAACCCAGTGCCTCACGCATGCTAGGCAAGTGCTCTACCACTGAGCCACAACCCTGGCCCTTGAATGTCCATTTTAAACTTTAATATCCTTTAGGCTTAAATAGTTTCTGAATATCTTTATTTAAAATTGAAAAACAAATTATTATGAAAGAAATCACATTTTGTCCTTTGTACAAGAAAAATCATCATTAACCAAGAAAATGCAATTTAAAATCCATGCAGAGGGTACTCCTTGCTCTGTCAGAGGGCTCTAGCTTAGAATTTCTCCACAGAAGAACTACTGCCATGTTGGGCTGGATAGTTCCCTGTTGTTGTGGAGATGAGAATGGGGGTTGTTCTGTGCATTGCAGAATATTTAACAACATCTTGACTGCTGCCCATTACATGTCAGTACCACCCCTTCCCCAGTTAGGATGATCAAAATAGTCTCCAGGTATTGCTCAGTGTGTCCCCACATGGGGGGCGGGTCAGGGAGGGCAGGCGGCAATATCAGCCCTGGCTGCAAACTTTTGATGTTACTTGTGGCTGCTAATCTCTTCTGTGTCTTTTCCTTGCTTGCACCTCTTTTCTTGTTTATACTTCTCTTCCCAGCACCTTTCCATCTACCTGTTTCTATTTCATGTCTCAGCCTCAGTGCTTCTTTCTCTCCTTTTTATTCCCCTCCCCATCCAGCTTTTTCTCTTGTGCCATAAATACTTCTCATGTATACTTTTCCTTTCTCAGGAAAGTACAACATTTTACAGGACTACAGGTGTGTCAGAGAGCTCCCTGATGCCCTGGGAACCAATTGGCCTTTTTGCTGTTAGGTCCACTTGTTTCTGGGTACTCAGGCACTTTCTGTCCACCTGACTCTGAATTTATTTAGTTTGCTATGGAAACATTAAAATATTGGTTGAGTTTTCCTTCCTTATGAAGGAATGGTTCAAAAACAAAACTTTGTAAAAATCACAAAAAAGCCTTTTTGTGGATCACAAAAAGTAAGATTTCAGGGATCATTACTGAGTTCTATAATTCAGCCCAACTCATCAATAGTATTTCTTGGAATGTTATAAGTAAAAGAACAATTTGGATTTGGAATGTCTTTCAAAGGTCCATGCATTTAATAAAAGCTTGGTCTGCAACTTGGCACTATGGGAAGGTGGTAGAAAATCTTCAGGAAGTGTGCCCTGGAGAAAGGTTTTAGTCATCACTGGGGTCATGCCTACAAAGGGGATCGTGAGACCCTGGACTCATCCTACTTTTCTATTTTTCACACCCAGCCATGAGGTGAACAGGACTCCTCTGCCTCCTGCTCTTGCCATCATGTACTGTGCTGCCAGGGCTAAAGTGAGAGAGGCAACTGGTCATGGACCTCCAAAACTATAAGCTAAAATAAGCCTTTTGTCTTTTCAAATGTATTTATCTCAGGTGTTTTCTAGAGTAACAGGAAGCTGGTTAACACAAACAAGAACAAAAATTTCTTCAATTTCATAAACTGGTAACACATGCATAAACACATACTAACCTGGCGAAATACTTCATTCACAAAATTGACATAACCACGTGTTGACAAGAGAATCCGCTGCACCATTTCATACACTGTTCGGTACTCTTCTTCAATGCTACAAAGGCTGGTGTTGCTGAGTCTTCGGTCAGACAATGTACTGCTGTTAGAATGGTTTTTGTCCTGCTCTGCAGGCCCACTGCTATCCAACTCTGGCACCCTCTCTTGCACTGCACCACCACCAACAGTCTGGAAGAAAGTCATTACATTTCTCAGTGATTCACATCCCTACTCAAGGGCATCTAGCAAAAGTTAAGACTTGTCTTTTTTGTTTTGTTTTGTTTTTGTTGGTGTTTGGTATAAAATCCAGGGCATCCTACATGCTAAGAATGAGCCTTACTACTGAGATATGCCCCTTACCTCAGGTCTTGCCTTGTTTTAAAATAGTCTGATTACCAACCAATTTCACAGGGCACAGTAAGCCAAAAACTAGTTACTGCTTGAAGCACCTTCTCTGGAACCTATAGCTACCCATTTTCTAATTAACCAACTAATTCTTCCTCAATTCAATCATTTTAATAAGAAAACTACTAAGTTATTTCAGGGAAGAGGGCTGTGAAATTTTATTACCTAAAAAGTTTAATTTGCATTTGTAAAGTCACAGAACAAATTAATGTGCAAATACGTGTGTATTATCATTATGTTAGGTCTCTAGACACTAGCATTTACTCTGTGGTCACAGAAATTTGAAAATGCAAGGGACTTCTTACAGCAACAAGATTGGGAGGCATCATGTGACTCATAAACCTAAGTGGCACCTTGATGGAGGAATACATGATCTTTAAAGGGTATTTTATGAAAAGAATCTTTGTGTGTGTGTGTGTGTGTGTGTGTGTGTGGTGGTGGTGGTACCGGGGATTGAACTCAGGGGCACTCAACCACTGGGTCACATCCCAGCCCTTTTTTGTATTTTATTTAGAGACAGGGTCTCACTGAGTTGATAAGTGCCTCGCCATTGCTGAGGCTGGCTTTGAACTTGCAATCCTCCTGCCTCAGCCTCCCAAAGTGCTGGGATTACAGGCGTGCGCCACCGTGCCCGGCTTGAAAAGGATCTTGATCTGAGTTTTATCCTCAGAATCTCAGGTCAGATTTAACTAAAATGTTTACAAAATTTTAAGTATTGAGAAAACATTAGGGGCACAAAGAAATAAAGTAATTCATGTGACGATTAACAAAGCTCAATATTTATTTTTGCTCTGATTTCTCCATAGGACAAAAGGTTTCCTTCAAATATAAGCAGGTATAATTTTACTTCATCTTCATAAGCAATATTATTAATTTTAAAATTCATAAAAATATAATCCAAATACCACTAAAATTTTACATACTGGGCATATTTTTTACAAGACATGGTAAGACATGAATAGTACAAAACAGTAATTTCAGAACGACTATGATAGTATGAAAACAAAACAATACCCAACAGTAATCTCTAGGGTAAATTAGTGGAAGGTTAGTATTTATAGTAATTTTCTATTCACACCTTAGTCACTAAGCCTTAGTTACTAAGCCTCATCAAAGACCCTACCTATCACAATGTGATATATTGCCCTATTGAAATTCTTTCACTTTTTGAAGGATCTACTGTTTTCCATGGAAAAATAAAATTCTACACATTATTTTATTTTTTTAAAATCTGGAATGACCCAAGAATGAGATGAATATGCTATAAAAAGAGGTCCAGGAAAAGTGTCAAAAGACTTGCTTTTTTGGATTTCTACTTGTAAGTCGCTAAGACGAGCTAAAATTAACTTCATTTGAACTTCCTCCTTCCCTTCATTCTTCCTCCACTCCTCCTGTCCTTCCTTCCTGACCCAGGGTATTGCTATGTTGTCAAAGCTGATCTCAAATTCCTAGAATCAAGTGATCATCCCATGTTAGCCTCTCAAGTAATTGGTACTACAGGCATGTGCAACACTGCCTACAATTTTTTTTTTTTTAATCTATAGAGCATGGAATAATCTCAGATTAGGACTAATATCTCTTATGGCTCAAAAACCTGTGACTTTTTGACTCATAACTGCTATTTTTCCCACAGTCTATAAAGAAAGCAACATGTACACGTGTAGAAAATTAAAGATTATGGACAGTCCCACTGACCTCCGCTGAGTGCAGGCAGGAACAGGACAGGCCCGCAACCTCTGCCAAGCTCAGGCAGGACCAGGACAGGGCTGCCAACATCCGCCCATCAAGGGCAGGACCAAGACAGGCCCACCCACCTCCGCCAAGCATGGGCAGGCCCTGGACAGCCCTGCCAACACCCACGGAGCGCAGTCAGGCCCAGAACAGCCCCACCGACCTCTGCTCAGAATGGGCCCAGGCTCATCCTGCCACCCACAAACACCCACCGAGCTCAGGCTCTGCCATACGACAGCCTCTTCCGACCAGCAAACCACCACAAGAGCTCAGATTCAACACGTTCTGCCCACACTAACTTGCGTGGGACCCAGGCTCAGGGTAGGTCCAGCTTCCGCTACCCCACCCTCACCTGGGAGCACAAGCTTAACCCACTTCCATCTTAAGACACTACAGACATAGCCATAGCCTTCCTCACATAATAGCCCCTACCTTTTGGCAACAGACAGGGCCTAAAAGCAGTCGCATCTCAGAGCAGGCATCCCAGACATTGTAAGGCCCACCCTTTCAGCCCCATCTCTGGAAGACATTGCATCCATCTTGGGGCAATGATATCCATCTCACTCAACCATCTTTTTTTTTTTACGCTTTTGCCCCCCCCCCCCCCACTGGCCTTTCTAGTGTCCCTCTAATCCTTCTATGCTCCCTGTCCCAACCCCACTGTGAATCAGCCTCCTTATACCAGGAAAACATTCGGCATTTGGATTCTTGGGATTAGCTAATTTCACTTAGCATTATATTCTCCAACTTCATCCATTTACCTGCGAATGCCATGATTTTATTCTCCTTTACTGCTGAGTAATACTCCATTGTGTATACATACCACATTTTCTTCATCCATTCATCCACTGAAGGGCATCTAGGTGAGTTTCACAGTTTAGCTATTGTGAATTGTGCTTCTATAAACACTGATGTGGCTGTGTCCCTGTAGTATGCTGTTTTTAAGTCCTTTGGGCATAGACTAAGGAGTGGGACAACTGGGTCATAAGGTGGTTTCCATTCCCAGTTTTCCAAGGAATCTCCATACTGCTTTCCAGATTGGCTGCACCATTTTGCAGTCCCACCAGCAATGTATGAGTGTGCCTTTTTCCTCACATCCTCTCCAACATTTATTGTTTATGTTCTTGATAGCTGCCATTCTGACTGGTGTGAGATGAAATCTTAAGAGTAGTTTTGATAAGTATTTCTCTAATTGCCAGAGATGTTGAACATTTTTTCGTGTATTTGTTGATTAATTATATATCTTCTTCTGAGAAGTGTCTGTTTAGTTCCTTGGCCCATTTATTGATTGGGCTATTTGTTTATCTGGTGTTAAGATTTGTGAGTTCTTTATATATTCTAGAGATTAGTGCTATATCTGATGTGGTAAAAATTTGTTCCCAATTAGTAGGCTCTCTATTCGCCTCACTGATTGTTTCTTTTGCTGAGAAGAAGCTTTTTAGTTTGACTCTGTCCCATTTATTGATTCTTGATATTAATTCTTGCGCTATAGGAGTCTTAATAAGGAACTTGGGGCCTAATCCAACATGTTGGAGATTAGGGCTTACTTTTTCTTCTAATAGGAGCAGCATCTCTGGTCTAATTCCTAGGTCCTTGATCCATTTTGAGTTGAGTTTTGTGCATGATGAGAGATAGGGGTTTAATTTCATTTTGTTGCATGTAGATTTCCAGTTTTCCCAGCACCATTTGTTGAAGAAGCTATCTTTTCTCCAATGTACATTTTTGGCGCCTTTGTCTAATATAAGATACCTGAAATTATGTGGGTTAGTCTCTGTGTCTCTATTCTGCACCATTGGTCTACCAGTCTATTTTGGTGTCAATGCCATGCTGTTTTTATTACTATTGCTCTGTAGTATAATTTAAGGTCTGGTATAGTGATGCCACCTGCTTCACTATTCTTGCTAAGGATTGCTTTAGCTATTCTGGGTCTCTTATTTTTCCAGATGAATTTCATGACTGCTTTTTCTACTTCTATGAGGAATGTCATTGGGATTTTGATTGGAATTGCATTAAATCTGTATGGTACTTTTGGTAGTACGGTCATTTTGACAATATTAATTCTGCCCACCCAAGAACAAGGTAGATCCTTCCATCTTTTAATGTCTTCTTTAATTTCTTTCTTGGTGTTCTTTCATTGATTCACAAGTATTTTATTTTTTTGATGCTATTGTAAATGAGGTAGTTTTCCTCATTTCCCTTTCAGAGAATTCGTCACTGATATTTAAATCCCTGGTTTAAAAGGATTGTTATTTGGCTTTTATTGTACACCTTCAATCAATCTGACACTTGCTTAGACATGCCATAAGAGGCAAGGTTCTAAGCACTTAGGCCAACACCATATTTATTAAATATCTTTCTTTGATCCTGACTGATCATCCTTTCAGTGATAGAGCAGAAGGAACAAGGGTGTTCTTCCAGCTTCCAGGGGTGCACATTTGATTAGATGTTGAACATTAATCTCAGTTTCATTTTAAGTAACCTATGGTTTCCATCTGGAAGCCTGCATAATTTTTTCTTAATCCATGAAAGTCTGTTTTGTTAATTTTTCCTGGGACTCAAAGGTCCTTAGAGACATGTCTGAGACATGTCTTTTTTCCACCTTAAGTGTACTTATTTTATTTATTCAATTATTACTCCTCACTCTTTTCTCCTCCTGCTTACAATTTTTTTATGTTAGGTGTGGACCTTCCCTCAGATTTTATTTATTCATTTCTGATTTCTGTCTAAAGTTTTATTCAATGTCATAGGATATTTCTTCAGAAAGCCAATTTTGTTCTTGATAGTGATCATTTCCATTTTCATTTTATTCACTAAAATTTTAAACTGTGACCTTTTCAGTTTTTTTTTTTTTTTTTTTTTTTTTTAACTTTCTTTCAGCAAGCCTTTTGCTGTTCTTACTGTAACTGCTTCTCCCTCAGACTCTTTTGATAATGAACTTCTCCTCTAGCTCTTCAGTGAATCCTCTTCAATGGAGCCACATACTCCATTAGACTTCATGTCCTTCCATCAAGGCCCTAATGACCTAGCAGCATATGAGCCACAGGGGAACCATGATCCCCTCAGTGAAGAGCCTACACTCTGACCTCTAAGTGGTAATGTTCTACCAAGCACACAGTCGCTAAGCCACTCAGTCTGGAAAAGCCCCCATCTGTTTCTGACCAATGCCAAGAGAAAAAGCAGGCCCCACACTAGATCTTTTCAGAAGGCCTCGAGCAGAAGTGGTCTTCTCTTCTAGGGATCCTATTATAGCACAATAACCATCCTGGAATCCTGAGCTGCTGATTCATTCCCTCCCTTGATATGCAAAGGGCACCTGACACCATGAGCCACCTGCATATGTCCTGAGAGACTTCTAGGCGCTGGTGACTGGTGAAGGCAGAATGGCCCACTGTGCTCATACTCAGAGGTCACAGAAACTTGACTAAAGGAATAGGAATGAGGGAGAGCCAGGGAGTGCACACAACAGCCATCTTCTCAGAATGCTTTCCTTGCCACTGAGATTTCCTGTTATGACAATTTCAATATCATATAGCAAGTGTTTCTGACTCCCTCAGAAATCCTAACATTATAGACAGGGTGGGACAACAATCCAAAAACCTGCAATAACAATAATACTAATAATCAATTACTTTGGTCATGCATTTTGATTGGCATACCTGAATGATTCTCGGCAATACATCGACTCCATTTTTAGTGTTTTGTGTTGCAGTTAGATACTTTTTTTCCAAAAAGAAAGTTACAATCCACTTAATAAAAATCACACGAGCTGCCATGTATGGAATTTTTGTACTGTAAATGTTTTCATTATCTCGAGTTGTAGTAATGTACACTGGCTTTGGTCTCAAATGGGGGATGTCTGGCAGGAAAAAAAAGAACACAGTATTGATTAGGTTAGTTGTCTGAATAGCAACTAAGAATGAAGATGCAGAAATAGCACCTTTTCATAGGCTCATTGCTGACTGTCTTACAATCTAAACAAGAAGAGGTGGCTGTTATTGTTATTGTCTACACACAGCTATGGAAAAATTAAGCTAAAGCTCTTTTTAACAAATTTGAGAAATTATATGGGACAATAATACAATCTGTTCATATATGTTATACTTAATTTAATCTCATTTTCTAACTATAACATGTTAAAAAATATATATGAACTTTAGAAAAAAATCTTTTTTTACGTATTTTAATATCCAACACAGCACTAACTAAACCTACTGAACTGTTTTTTTCTATCCTTTTATCTACAGAAGTTTTTCTATCCTTTTCCCTTTAGATGAATCCAAGGGAACAGAAACCACACATAATATATTTGATGTCTAAGAATTCAGAACACTTCATCTTTGAAATATCAGATACCACATCTTCCAAAGATTAACAAAGAGGTCCATTTCTCATTCTTTAAATCCATCATCAATATGAAAATTATATGGTACTAGATTTAATATATTACTTGCCATAAATCCAAGTCTCTATCTTAACTAATTTTTGTACTCCTGGAGTACCTGAATGAAACAGAAAAAATATTTTCAATAAAAAACTTTCAACCTAGTAATATTAACAATGTACTATGAATATAAACTAAATAGAAAATCAGGAAATTAAAAAAAAATCCACACATAACATAGCTAACAAAATAGAGCCCTAGTATACCTAAAAGTCAGTATTTCTATATCTTTCCAAATGTACCAAGCTTCAGCTACTCTCCCTGTGCCTGAGTGTGTGCACATGCACGTGTGCATCCATGTGTGTGTATGCACACAGATAAACAGGCACAGCAAAGACAAATAAATTAGTTGGTTATGTCCCCCAGTTGGAGTAATGCTCCTAATGACCTTTTCTCCTCCAAAGCTGTCTTTACTATTCATTTGAACTAATTTTGCCTCAGATAATAGAAAGATTTCCCACCCCCCACTTTCACCACTCTAAGGAATGCTTCTGTTCTGTGAATCCTCATTTTTTTATGGAAGAAAAACTTTAGGTGCTAAGTTAGAAATTGCCTTATGTTTCCTTAAATTGCCTTATGCCGCCACCAAGGGGGTGGGGCTTGCTATTCCTAGATTGTCTAATCACCCAAACATCTGTCCTCCATAAGCAACTGTCAATAGTATCTGCTGGGTAAAAGACCCAGTATAAAAGGGCATACTATGGGCAGCTGTGTGCTCTGGGCTTACCTGTCTGGTCACTGAGCAAGTTCTAGGGTGCCATAGCCTACATAAGAGGAGACTTTGGGAATGCAATTTTTACATTAAGAGACAGCAAATATAGTTTACACAAAAAATATCATGACTTTTTTTTAGAGATACAAATTTATTTAGGAAAGCACACATATATTTGAGGGAGAATGCAGGCTATTTCAAGGGAGAGCTATCCCTTGGCGTAAAGTAAGAAACAGTCAAGAGAGAATGCCAGCCATCTTGAGAGTAAGAAGCTTTAGAGATAAAGCAAGGAATACAAGGATAAATGCAGGTTATCTCCAAAGGGCAAGAGAGTTCATGATGTGTTTTACATTATTTTTGAGTATAGGAGTGATGGTTCCCATTATTGCTGGGAAATGAAGTACATCTTAGTATACATAATTAAAATCACTTATTAGGAAACTTTAAACTTTGCACAATAAAGTTACCATTTAATACAAGAATAAAGTGACTATTTTACTTTAAAATAATAAAAAGTCACTATGAAAGAGACTGTACAGCTTTCCTATGAATGTTGCCTATACTGTCAAACAGTACTTACCAAGTACAGGTTTGTAGATATTTGTTAACTTAGTAAATGATGGAAATAAATGAGGAAGATAATACTTTCGAAACAATGTAAAAAGAAATTTAAAACCAGTATCTTGATTCTCCTTATTCTTCCACTCCAAGCTTGCAGCCTTTGGATAATATGTGAAAAAGAAAATATGCATAATTACATTTAAAATCAACATGCACAAAATGAAATACTGTTACAATTAAAATTCTTTCCATAAATTAAAAAAGGGCAAATAATATTGACAATCATGTGATAAAATTAAATTTTAACAAAGTTCAAAAGATGATAGGATTTTTAAAAAATAGGTATTATGTGTTTTCAAACTTGCTCTACTACATAATGCCCATATTTTTTCTATGTGTTCTTTGTAATGATTAAACATTCCTTGTGTCTTTAAAAGATTTAGTCAGAAATAGTCAGGTACTTTTTTCCTAAACTCCAAAAAGGCCATTTATAATAACTTCATCCAACACTACCTAAACATAAAATAATGAAAGGCAAATATCTATGGAATCCTGGAAAGAACATTCTAATTTTAAAAGCAATTAACAGGCTAAGATAAATCAAGCCTGCCAGTCTAGCTATGGGTTAAGTTTAAAACTTTCACAGTGTTGAGGTATATTAGGAACTTTAAAAACCCAGCACAGTAAGTGCACAGTGTGAGCACTGGAAAACAGTCCAGTAACTGGCAACACCACCCCAGAAGCCTGGAGGACAGACTATCACAGAGGCACAGTCACCACCATACTACAGAGGGAAAGACGGCAGAGAGGGGGTCTTTACAGAGGACCTATCACTGGCTCTTATTACTTGTTAGACCAAAGCAGTGCTTACCAGCTTCTTTCATGACAATCTCACTTAGATAACAATATCTGTACAGTATATGAAGTAAAGGGATGATTGCTTCAGTTGCCTCTGGGGCAAAGGGGCTCAGTGTCCATAAACTGTCAGAAGCTCTGCTCTGAAGAGTCACCCCAACAGATAGAAGGAAAGGCAAGAGAGAGGTACAGTCATGCACATAAAAGCCTACATACATAGTGGGTTCACTGTGTGTAGACAAACCTCTAGCCTATATCTATGCCATTCTCCTCTAGTCCTGGGGACTATGTGACTTATCTGAAGTTGCACAACTCATTAGTGACGCATCTAGAATGAGAACCAAGGCCCTCAAAACATCGAGTTTTAGATACCCTGTGCTGATTTCCGAGGGAATACAGGATGTTCAAACACTTCTAAATAGGCAGCATTTGAGTTCCTTGTAGAAGAGGCATGAGTTCACGTACAGCTTCCAGAAGATGATAGAATGCCCTGATCAAGCTTTTGAAGTCTTGGGTTTCTGATGCTGGCTAAATGAAATGGGGATAGAGGTGGCGATCAGGATCGCCCAGCAAGACTGAACAATCAGAAAGGGCAGCTGAGAACTGAATCTTAAAGGACAGCAAAAACAAAACAAAATAGCTACCTAAAGAAAACTGGAAAGAAGTGGGGAGGGAAAAAAGGCCAGAAGAAAACATCACAAGCATCACAAGGAGAGAAGCTCATGAAGAAGGGGGGTAGTCACTGACAATCACCTCAAGAATGAGCAGAGCAAATTATAAAGAGTGACCTTCCTCTTCATGGACCACTAGACTCCATCCTGATCTGGGGTCTGGGCAGAAGGCAGGCAACAGTAGGTGTCAAAAGAATGTTAGGCAAGGAAGAGGATGTGGCAAAGATGATGACTTCAACAAACCTGGCTCTGAAGCCCAGGAGGAACTCAGGAATATAAAAAGTGTTGACTGAGAGAAAAAAAAAAATCAGATGTTTGGAAATATAGATCAAGTGACACAAAAATCAGGTATTAAAATAATAAGCTAATGATTTTAGTTCTATATTACATGGGTAAATCTGAAAAAAGAAACATGTGAGGTGAATCAGACTGTGCTAACAGCAGTATGAGTTCACTGCATGTGTTTTTCTGCAGATCTTCCAGTCTGCCCTGCCTACTCCTGGCCCATGGGTCAGTCTCTGGACCTGACTCCTCCTCCATTCTGTCTTGCTGGTATAGATACAAGAGGCAGGACAGACATAAAGAAAGAAAAATTGTTTGAAGAGATCACATAAAATAGTACAAATTCCTGGTCTTGCTGAAATGACCTAATAATGGTACATACTCAGTGTTTAGTGTATCACATAAAATCACCTTAAAATAAAAAAGAAAAGAAAAAGAAAAAATGGACACACAGAAAGAAAAGAGGCAATATATTCTCCTTGCTACTGAGAATAAGCCCAGCACTGAAATAGCAACAATTTTTCTCTGACCTGAATAACCATATACTTCAACAGTATTTGAAGGAAAAAGCAGGTTTGGTCCTCAGCAATCTTCTCCCCTGATATGGCTGGCAGGAGTGGAGTGATTTCTTCTGGAAATATTTTTGCTGCAGGGTAAAAAATAATGAGAGCTCTTTCACCAAAGTTAAATTTTAAATAGAGCTTTAAAAAATGATCTCTATTAAAATACATCTACCCAGCCATTGGAACTCCTTATACTGAACTCTAAGCCAATGCGGATGAAGGCCTTAGAAACACAGGACAGATGTCCACAGAGCCAGCCACCTCTCCCACTGGACTATTCTTTCCCTTTCAAATTCTGCTTTGGTCAGCCCCAAATCATGCTAGTCATCAGGCAATAAAGTGATAAAGAATAATAAATCAATGGCCCTAATAGGTGAGTTCCTTAAAATTCACAGGACACAAATGATCTGATGAGGCCACTGCTGTCCTTCTAAAAAATGCTACATGAAAATAAACAGCTAGAAAATTAAGATGAATGTCCACTAATGAAAGGATAGTGATGACAACAATAGACAGTCATTTTGGAAGGCAGATTTAAATTGCATTAGCAGACACAAAAACACTCCAGACATACCAAGTGTATCTACTTTCTGTTACTGCCAACATCGGTGCCTCCCTTCCATTCCTGTTTCCATCACTTCAGTAAGTTTCTCCTAGCAAATAGGCTCCAAGTCTTTTGATTCTACTGTTTGTAAGAAACTAGTGTGAATTATAGGAATAATTCCTCTTTAGACCTCATCAGAACTTGTATTAAAGAAAATGAAAAATCAAGGAATTCCTCAACTTAAGTGCCAGAGTAATTTCAGTGTGTAGAATTTACTGACAGTGCTTACCATCAGCTACACTAGGGCTAGGATTGATGAGTGTCTCCAGTGTGCAGGGCCCCCTGGACGATAAGACCGCTGGGAAACCAGGCACGAGGCATGCAAAAATCAGCACCTGTTCTTCTGCGCAGTTTGTCTGAAGTGCTTGAAGCCACAAAAGAAACAATCTGATTCCTTCACATCTTATCTAAAGACAAAATTAAAAGCAATGAAAATGGAACATATGTATTTGTAGAAATTATCATTAACCTAAATGCATGATTGAAGATCTGAATGGTACTTATATACTTTGTATACAAGCAGTTGTATGTAAAAAGATACTATACTTGTGCATGATGAATAAGTAAATAAATAATAAAAAAAATTAAAAAAAAAAAAAAAAAAAAAAGAAATGCATCCAATGCAGCATCATTCTTTTTTGTTTGTTTGTATACAAAGTATATTCGCAGCATTCAAGTCTTCAATCATGCATTTAGAATAATGATATCCATCTTATTCAACCACTTTTTCTCCCCCCCCCCCCCGTTCCCCTTGCTCCCTCCCTTCCCCTCCCTTCCCTTTGACCATTATAGTATAGGAAAACTAGAAGTTAAAGACACTGTTAGAGTACTGCACCAAGTTCTTCACTAAGTGGAAAGTAAGCAAGTTTGCTACAATACAGCACCAAGATTAACAGCTTGGGTTCTGGGGCCAGAGGGCCTGGGTTCAAATTAAGCCTCTGCCAGTTTCTAGCTGTGACCTGTAGGAAACGACTTAAATTCTCTATGTCTTAGTCTCCTATCTATAAAACAGAGATGACAATAGTTTTTTTCTGCAAAGGACTGTTATAAGAATTAAGTGAAGCCGGGCGCGGTGGCGCACGCCTGTAATCCCAGCACTTTGGGAGGCTGAGGCAGGAGGATCGCGAGTTCAAAGCCAGCCTCAGCAATGGCGAGGCACTTAGCAACTCAGTGAGACCCTGTCTCTAAATAAAATACAAAAAAGGGCTGGGGATGTGACCCAGTGGTCGAGTGCCCCTGAGTTCAATTCCCGGTACCACAAAAAAAAAAAAAAAAAAAAAAAGAAATTAAGTGAGTTAACATATGTAAGGCACAAAAGGGGGTCCTGGCTTCCATTTAGCACTATTTATTTCCTATTAACAGTATTTCATTCTGTAAGGCCACAGTGTTCATACCATGAAGTCTTGATTATTCAGAAAATCAGTAACAAAGATAATCTTTCTCCAGATTTACACTGTGTTTTAAACAGAATTTTGTAATGTTACTATAATATGTACCTGTTTATAATGTTCTTAAAAATCACAAATAATAGGAGCTAAATGAAACTGGAGACCTGGCTCAACCAGACAGGGCAGATCTCCAGTTGCCCCGCCTCAAGTCCATACTCTAGTCTAACCTTTTCACTGTGCTCTGAATGATCAGCATTCCCTGGCAGAAATTTTTCTTTAAAAATCAAGATAGGTAGATGTGTACTTTTTCTTCCTCTACGCTTGCAACTTCATCATATCCCTAGAATTAAAAAAGGCATCCCTCCTTTTCTACATTCCTAAATGGTTGAAAACAATGATTTCAATAAAGAAGATAAATAAGCAAATAAGAATGAAAATGTGTCAGATGCAACTGAAAGATATAATGAGCAGACAATTGGAGTGGCTGACTGATCTTTCAATTAACTCAAGGTGGGACTGATCCCGCCAAATCAAGAGTGTTGCAAGCCAAACATGAAGCTTTGCAGGAAACCAAAAAGTGGAGATGAGAAGAGAGAGAGAGAGAGAGAGAGAGAGATTGACCAATTCCCAAAAGAAGTCAAAATACACCAAGGCAGACACCCTAGCTGGCAACAGTGTTACCACATTAACTGAGGAGATTCATAGCACACTTCCAGACATACCCCTGGACTCCACCACTGCTCTGCTCAAACCTTCATGTCTATCCATACTATTCCTCCTTTCCTCTAGCAAATAAAATGAGGGGTAATGTTGAATACATATTACTCAACCATCAGACAAAAATGATGATAACTATAGTTAACTATATTTCCTTTAAAGGAGGGAGGGGACAAATATGGAAACCACAGTGAGGTTAAGAATAGATTGCTTCTGTTTTTCAACATGTAAGAGAAAAGTTAATATATCAAGTTTTAAGTGCCTGTGGCTGTTTTAACGGGTATACAAACAAAAATGTTATTAAAAGCTTTTTAAAAGCACATATCTTAATTTGCTATAAGTGAAAATTCATGCCAGGCTGACTGCCTTCTGCTACTCATGTTTTAGGGTCATCTCATCCCAGCATGAAATAGTCTATGTCATCATAAAAGACACATTCGTTTCAAAACAGTCCAACTTTAAGTTATAACCTAAATTATAAGATCAACCAACTGCAAACAGATAAATATTCAAGAGTGAGGCTCTCTGCTGTCCCCCACCCACAATAGTTCTCAAAATCAACAAAATTAATTCAGAGACAATTATAATTTTAACAACCATATTGCTGAAGTGGAATCAGTTGTTAGCGATGAAGTTTAGAAATGAATTACCCTTTCTTTTTCTGATGATAAAACTGGAGCAGTCACTGCTTTGACTGTGAACTTTAGCTGTACTCAATAGAATCACAATTAGAACTCAGAACTCCAAACTCTGACACCAAAGCCACTTTTTCCTAATACTACTTAAAATGTCCCTCACAATAAATGACAGTGTTAAGAAACAAAAACATTTCTAAACAATAGCATATAATTTTGTCATATAACTTCTCAATTAAAAATAAAAACTAAGAAAATGGTTTATAAAGATCTTTCTTTTTCAAAATGGCCTTTGTTACATTGTAGCATTAATAAACTTAAGAGTAATTAAAAATGCCATTATATTTTCATCTAAAATAAATACCTTAATAGAATTTCCAGTGTGTAGAAGCTTCTTTAAAGTTGAGCCTGAAAGTTTAAAAACAATGAATTAAAAATAGAGTATATAAATGAATGTTTAAGATCTATTTTTAAAAGATAAGTTTTAGAAATAAAAAATACTTTTTGATAAAAGGGTATACTTTCCTAAAAGGAAGAAGGACATCCTTGAGAAGCAAAGCAATGTCATAAAAGGAAGATATTGTTGAGGTAAAAGCACTTTAAGCATGTGCCTCTTCAAAATTCTTTTAAAATAGTCAAAATGATTGATATTGAGGTAACCCAAACACCCAGAGTATAATATGTACAAATATCTTTGTCATATATAAACTGATTTTTTTATTTTAAAGGTAAAAATAATGTCAAACTACACCTCACAAAACATTTTTACAAGACTATCTCACAAATATGCAGGATGGTATGTCTCTCTCCTGGCAATGAAGACCACGTTTATGGGGTTCAGTCCCTCAATAAATCCTCTAGCAGAGCACTTAGGTCACTGGCAAGGAGGTGGAATTAAGATTTACTAAGGCCGGGCGTGGTGGCACACGCCTGTAATCCTAGCACTTGGGAGGCTGAGGCAGGAGGATCGAGAGTTCAAAGCCACCCTTAGCAATGGTGAGGCACTTAGCAACTCAGTGAGACCCTGTCTCTAATAAAATACAAAAAAGGGCTGGGGATGTGGCCCAGTGGTCGAGTGCCCGAGTTCAATCCCTGGTACCAAAAAAAAAAAAAAAAAAAAAAAAAAAATTTATTCAGAACTACAACAGCCAACAGCTAAAACTTTCACACTGCAGTCCAGTGTACCGAGAAAAGCCTCTCAATGGAAACATATAACTGAGTATTCTATAAATGCATTCATGCCTCCAGGATGGACATGGTATGGAAACCCCATCTAAATGCCTCTAACATAGAATCTAACCTCAAAAAAGAAAGGTACTTTCAAAACAGAAATATATTGAAAGTCTCAGGCAAGAGAACTTTTCATTTAATCAAGTTGCATGTGTTAAGAAAAAAATTACTTAGATCTCCCAGATATCAAATTATATCTATTCCACTAAATGTATATCAAAAAGGTGAATCAGCATGAAATAGAGCCAATGTCTCAAGGATTAATACAAGCAAATCTCTGTGATATTAGATATATACACATGTCTGATCACTAAACATATAATATTTTGGAATTCAGTAGTTAGGACAAAATCACAGGTCTAGAGGGACAAACAGCACAGTACAGAGGGTGAAAGCACAGCTTCAGAGCCAGGTGACCTGATTTTAGACCCCAGTTCTTCTTGATGTTTACCAGCTGTGTGACTCTGAGCATGTTATTAAGCCTCATGGTACTTCCTAAATAAAATAGGAATAATAATTTATTCGCAACATGGTTAAGAATCATGCCTGGCCCATGGAAAAGTGCCAAGTATTGTTGCTGGAACATAAGGGTGGCAGGAGCAGACCTTGGTGAGAAGACATAAGAGACAGGTCTTTTTAAAGACTCCATTGGCTGTTATAAGGACAAATAGTAGGGGTGTGGTGATAAATGTAATTGTATCAGCTGGCCACTAAGAAAGCTGCTTCTGTATATGGCTGTAAAGGGAAAAAAAAGAAAAAGGTCCACACAGGTGGTGTTGAGGGCTTAGAAAATGCTTATTACTCTATGTGTTTAAGATTTCAATTTTATTACTAATTGAATAACTTGATAGAAAAACCAAATACTAATTCATCGATTAATTATTACCCTAACTTCCATTACAAAAATACATGAATATCTTATAACCTCAGAATTTCAATAGGGGCATGAGCAGTATGGTCAAATGTTTCATACTTTGGTGGGGGCAGATTTGGGTGAACAAATATTTGAGGCAAAATCTTAGCACAGGAGCAGCTAAGCCTGAGCCCAGTGGTATATATACCAAAGGAGATTTAAGAAACATTCCAAGCTCCCAGATACTTCATCTTCTTCCATGTTGTTTCCTTTCCTGAAAATAGGATCTTGAAGGAACCACTGCCAACTTCCATAGGCAGGAAGGCAAATAATATGTCCATTGTGCCAAACTAGTTTCCCACACTTGAGATACCAAGTAAAGCTATGGCATTTCAGCATAGAGGGTCTGGAGTCACAGATCAGATGTAGGTTTAGGTCCTGGTTCTGGCACATACTGGTTATGTGGCCCTAAGTAAGTTACTTAATTTTTCCCTAATCTTCAGGATTCTCAGCTGCAAAATAAGGAGAGCAATTTTCCTGTCTCCAACCATTGCTGTGAGAATGACCTGATATACTATTTATAAAGCACTTAGCACAGTATCTCATACAAAGCAACACTTAATATATGGAAGTTATGCTTATTATTTGTCTGTGGTTCCTGTGATGCCACCAAACTGGAGATGAACACACACACACACGGTAAATTAGTCATCTGTTTTGGAAAATGTTTGACACATTGATTAATGAAGTGAAGATATACCCACCCCATGTCCAAATACTTCCACTCTGTAGTGTATACCTGACTGAAGTACATCCCACATGCTCCAAGAGACAAGACCTGGAAAGATCAGAGGAGCATCATGCATGCATAATAGCCCAAAAGTGGAAACAACCCAAATGTCCATCAACAGTAGAATGGAAAACTAAATGATGAAATGATGGTATATGTATATAACAGATTACCAGCCACGTGGTGCCCAAAATGAACAAATCATGGCTACACTCAAGAAAAGGAATGAATCTCTTGAGCTCAATGCAGAATGAAAGATGCCAGACACAAAAGAGTAAGAATAGATGATTCCACTTGTATAAAGTTCAAAAACAAGCAAATTAACTGTCGTGCTTAAGCAATTTATATTTAGAAAGTAAAAAAATAAAAGTAAGGAAGATAATCATGAAGTCAGGGTAATGGTTAGCTTTTTTGGAGGAAGGGGGTTGTGATTGGGAAGGAGAACACAGGGGACTTCTGGGGTTATTCCTGGACCTGGAGGATGGTTGAGTGTTTTGTTGATTAGCTAAACTGTATGTTTCTCTTTTGTGCACTTCCTGCATCTGTGCGATATTCCACAATAAAATAGTTTTAAGAACAATAACAACAAACAAACAAACAAAAAAAAAAAACCCCACAGGCAATCTGAAGGAACCTTTAATAATTGCTATACTGTCCCTGTAACAAGTAACACTGGGGCTCTCATCTATTTTATGTGTCTCACTAGTCCTATTGGTTGCCACTTTATTGACTCATGTGAATAACTGAAAGAATACATAAATGAATTAACAAAACTTAATTATTGGGACTGATTGTATAAATTTTGAACTTCTATTGGCTAATCTTATTTTATTATGTTCTAATTAGTGCGTTATAGTTATATATAACTCCTATCCTCCCTCGCCCTCTTTCCTTTCCTCTAGTACTGCTTTTCCTTCTATTTACTTATAGCTCTTTTTTAAATTGGTGCTTTACAGATAGATATAAAGGTGAATTTCACTGTGGTATATTCATATATATACATAGCATAATTTGGTCAATTTCATTCTACTGTTCCTCCCTTTTTCCATCTATCCTCCCTTCTTACTATTACCTTCCTTAACCCCACTGATCTCCCTTATGTTTTCATGGGATCCCTCTTCACCCCCTTTTATTTGGGTCTAGTGTGGCTAATTCTTATTTGTATCTTAAACATAAATATCCTTTAACTGGAGGCCTGAGGTAAGGGGGAAAAACATGTATCCCCTGTATACATGGCTTTTATGAATTCTAATAGTTAATATTTCTAAAATATTAAAATAGTTGAAAAATATTCAAAAATAAATATCAAATGTATTTAAATTTGCAGAATTAGTTTAAATATTTTATTTATAATAAAGAATGTATTATCATGACTTTACTTTCCTGAATTTAATCGAAGAAAACTCATCAAAATTTTCAAAATCCACTTGCTTCTTATTTTCAATTGTGAGATCTACCAATGTCTTTTTGACCAACTGACAATCTTTTAAAGATATTTAAAGGTGAAAAGTTCCTTAAGGTACAAAAATCCTTTCTTATTTTAGTTTTAATTCTTTAAAAACTCCCTCTTTATATCATGCCTTAAGCTAAAACACAAAGAAGCATACTACCAGACAAGGGTCAAGAACATGGAAAAACTTCCTCCGGGATGCTGTGCACAAAGACAGTTGAAGCATGATTAAAGATCTGAGTGGTACTTATATACTTTGTATACAAGCAGTTGTATGTAAAAAGATGCTATACTTGCGCATTATGAATAAATAAATAAATAACAACAACAACAAAAAAAGACAGTTGGAAGTAGCTAGTGAATTAAGAACATAGAACTTCCTACCACTACAAGATGCACATACTAAGTAAGCATAAGGGAGCAGGCATTTTAAATTAACCAAAAATTAGCTCAAAATGGATCAATGTGAAATATAATAACAGAACTGCTAGAAGAAAACCACAGGAGATCTTTGTGACTTAAGGTTGGATAAAAATTATCTAGACACAATACCAAAAGCATAATCCATAAAAGAAAAAAAAAATTGAATTTCTTCAAAATTAAAAGCTTTACTCCTCAAAAGACACTATTTAAGGGACTAAAACAACAAAACAAGATAGGGAGAAAATATTTTCAAGACATATATCTAATAAAGAACACAGAATATATAAAGAACTCTCAAATTTTAATATTAAGGGGGAAAATGTTTAAATGGATGGTATATTTGAACATAAAGGTCCACCAAAAACATACAGATGGCAAATCCATGAAAAGATGATCAAGTTCTTTAGTCAAGGAGATATTACTACTAATCTTTTTTAAATTGACCATACCAAGTATTTTTAACTGGAACTGTCACACTGAGGATGGGAATATAAAATGGCACAAACACTTTGGAAAACAATACGGCAGTTAAACATATGCCTTTATATGATTCAGCCATTCCATTCCCAAGAGCTAGGAAAGTGTATGTTTATACAAAGACATATACAAATATTTACAGTGGCTTAATATTTGTAACTGCAAAATACTAGAAACAACACAAATGTCTATCAACAAGTGGACAGATAAACAAATTATGCTATAATCACACAATGGAATACGGTACTACTAAGAAATGAGAATAAACTATTAATATATGCAACAACATAGCTTAATCTCAAAATAATTATGCCAAGTGAAAGATAAAAACAAAAGAGTCTATGCAGTATGATTATATGTATATAAGACTCTAGAAAGTGCAAGTTAGTCTATAGCAACAAAAAGCAGACGCGTGGTTAACTCGGGACTGAGTGATGAGGTAGGGAAGGTGAAGGAGAAGGGTTACCAATAGGGATGAAGAAACTTTTCAGGGTAAGATCTCTCTTCATTACCCTGAATGTAGTATTAATTTCACAGGTATATACATATGTCAAAACTTCTCAGAATGTGCATTTGAAATATATTCAGTTTATTGTATCCCCAATCAAGATGTTTTTCAAAATAAAAAAGAACAGGTAGCATGGAAGTGACTGGGTGAAAGATCTGGAGGACGGAGGTTGTGGTCAGAGATCTACGCAATGAAAAGGGTCAGGAAGACACCTAAAGAAAGGGATGAGGAACAATGGGCTGCTGAGTAATTTAGATTGAAGGAGAGAAAAAGGCTATGAAAAAGAAGAAGAGGAAGAGAAAGAAAGGAAAAGAAAAGGCAAATGAGAAGAGATCTGGAATTGCCACTGGAGAAAAAAAAAGACCATGATCTCACCCCACACTCCTGAAGGAGACAAGAGGAACCTCAGGAAAGCCATATTTCAGATGGCCAAGTAGGTGAAACAAAGAGACTTAGGCTGCAGGGCTATTGTTTGGCAAAGTGAGTTGGCCCCTACACTTCCCACAGTATTAGTTCTACCCATTCTTCATGAACACAGAGACACTCAGGATCTGGGTCTGGTTGCAATACACTTTTGATAGGGAGGCCCTGCTCCCTCAGGAAAAGTAGGGGATGGCATGGCTTAACTGCAAGGGAACCAGGAAAAGCTGTAAGACTCAGGCTTCTAATAAGAGTACAGAACCCAGTGTGCAATAGAAACTTTAAGAGGCTGGTGAGAAGTTGTGCTCACATTCAGCAATATGAGTCCACTGGGTAGCCCCAAGGCATAAAGCCAGGGACACTCTTGAAACGTTGAAGACAAATTTGAGTTTAGTTATGCACTTGGTTTTTATACTATGTATAAGAGAAATCTGGTTGAATAAATAAAATTTAATAACAATTCATATTAAAAAAATTCATGAAGTACTGCATGTATGTCGATTTCCTACCAACTAAGCCCTACCCCTTTAGGCCTGAAGGTGATTTATTTTTAATAATTTTACTATAAAACACCTCTAATACAAGATGTGTCCGTGACCCATTCCATACACATTTATTAGGCACAGCACCATACACTGAATGAAATAGGAAAGCTGCCATCTAGAGGCTCATGAGAAGTAAATCCTTTAAAAGTGAACAGACATATACCTTTAGTTCTGTGTTGGGGACACATCAACACATGGACACATGAATAAGTACTAGAGCTCTTGCATCAAACATCGTTATTTTTCTGCTGCTGCGATCCATTGTTATCTCATTCCCATTGTTATCTCATTGTTGCCCAAAGATAAGGTATCAAGCAGCCACCCAGTATCTACCACAATTTTTTACCACTTGCCTAAAAGTATCTTCAGAAAAACTTGATAAACAATTTTTCCATTTGTAATCAATAATGAAAATTTGCAAATAGCTCAGTTGTAGGTTAGCTAATATCAGAGAGTTCACAAGTGTTATTTCATCCACATTCCCAATCCTGTTCTCCAAAGATCACTGTAGCAGTACCTCTTTATATGTGGAATAATGAACCAGTGTTTATTTCACACTGTAAAACAATTTCCTCATTCAGTGATTTACAGAAAAAACCAAAACAAGAAAAAACAGCATTAGTTTAAATATTTTATTTATGATAAAATATTTTCCTTCTAAAAAAATCCATGTACATATAATATGTCAAAATACACTCTACTGTCATGTATATTTGAAAAGACAAAATTTAAGAGAAATCAAACATCTTTGCTACAGACAAAACAAAGTGACATAAAAGGCAGAGTTTGTGGCATAAAAGGCAGAGCATTGTGGTAGTTGATGTCTTATATTACTTTCTTCTCAGGGTAAAATATGGTTATCAAGAAGGCCTGAGAGGTTTTGAGACTGGCAGAATATAGGAGTTGCTTTTATTTTAGATTTTTCTGCCTAGTGAATTGTCAATTCCAGGAAATATACTGCATGTGACCCAAACTTCAAGGTTCTAACTCAACATTTCAGAGTGCCTTTCCCCTACAAGCTGCAATAACATTTAGTTAAGAAGTTATATAGTAGTGGTCTTCCTATAAGGTAAGGGATATTAACTATCTAGACTGTTGGGCTCTAGCTGGTGAGAAGACCCCTAGTTCCAGAAGTTTTGCAGAGGTCAAGATGCTAGTACTGAGAAGATGGTCAAAGCACAGTCCTTTCTTTGGAGGTTGTTTCCTTACAGTTTCTACAATGAACTCAGTCAAGAACTTGAGCGACAAACAATAACAGTATTCATGAATCCAAATAAACTAGAAAGAAGACAAGAGGTACAGTGCAGCATGGAATACAAATGTGCACAATGACAAATCAATGATCTCTTATCAACAATTTCAAAATCTAAAAGGTTGTGAAAACTAAAGTTTTTTTGTATAAGTCCTAGTGGAAAGGAACTGATCTGAACTATGTTGGTAACACCTAAGACTCCTTTTCCACTAATGGTTACTATTCATATCTTAAGTTCCAGAACTAATAACTCACTTGGTTAAAAACTGCTGCCCAGATTCCTGGGGTGTTATATACAGATATTATATGTTGATGTTCTAAATGGTTTACTTCATTGTACATCAGTGCACATGTTGCTGTTCTAAAATATGAAAAAGTCTTCAAAGCACAGCTAGCCTGAAGATCAATATAAAAGAAATGCAGACCTATATAAACACCAATTTCTACCCAACTTGATTAATAATGCAAAAATGCATTTACCTGAAGAGTCTATTTGACTCAAGCATTAAGTATATAAGCACCAATAATAAATAAGGATGGTTTTATATGCTGTTTATATGCAAATGCTCATACTTCAGCATTCTGAAATATGACTCAGTCTGCCCACTTCATAGAGACAGCTTGTTCTACTTACCAGGTAAATAACATATACTGCTATTACATGGCTCAGGAGACTAATACTTTGAAATCCCAATCAAGGACTCTGAAGTCTTCTTGATAAGATGCTACCAAACTAGGTAAAAACCTACTTCTGCCAGTAATTTTAACCAGTTTTTGTGATGTTAGGCAGAATTAAAGTAATATCACACACTGCCTACTACATGTATAAAGTTTCCCAACACAAATGCAAATTAGTTTTCACATAGTTCTAATAAGTTTATTCATGCTGAGGGGAGTCCACTAATCTTCAGACACTCTAAAGTGCTTTCTGAAGAAAATTAGTATGGTTTTCATACAAATGATATAAACAAAATTAAAGAAGGATTATATCTAGCACAGATAAAAAATACTTCATGCAGTTATTTCTCTTTGTCATTTACTTCTACTATATCTTGGAGCATCATAAATCCCCATGATGTCTCTTTAGATTATACTTTGCATTTAAATTTTTTATTTTTCTATTAATATAAATACACAAGCTCAAAGTTTCAACTAAGCAGAAATGCTATGAACAACTATCTAAGATTTAATGGAAAACTTTCTTTTGTTTCTTTGGAAGAGTTAAAGATCAAGGAACTTTCTTTAATGATTTATTCATTCAGTTCCATAGATGTATTACTATATATACTTTTCTTTATTTAGATTTATAACATATAACTTCAAATATGTTCAATTTCTATAAAAGTCAGTCACCATTTTTTTTCAAAATTTAGGATTCTGGATTTTGGAATACCTACTGGTTGTGTGATATTCTTCAAAGGAAGTTACCTCTTGTGAAGCCTCCCTCCATTTGTCTAAATAATTATTCTACTTTTCTCCTTTGCTCCCATTATACTACTTTCATAGTGACAATTACACCATAATTATTTTTCTCATCCATCCACTCACAGGGTAATAGGCCCATAAAATACAAGAAAGAGGAAATATTCTTTGTTTCTGTCTCAGAGCTTTATACCGAAATGTCTCTCTCTCTCTCAATAAACATCTGAATGAATGAATGATCAATAGAGTTAGATTCCATTATGAGGTTCATGCTCTCCTCCAATATGACCACCTGGTAAGGAAGAAAAATTGTAGGAAATGCTAGACTCTTGTAAGGCAGAAGGACTGAAGCAGATAGTCTTTAAAACAGAAGTCAAAATTAACAATTGATGTCCCAGAATTACCCCAGATGGGCTGTGCATATTAAATTAAGATGAAATGTTGTTAGGTATTAAGAGCTGGACAGAAAGGGCAGCCATGGTAACTTGCTTTATTTCAAGTTTCCGCTCACTATCACATCCTAAGGCATTTTAACAGATAAATTTTGAGTCAATGGTGTAGGTTACAGAACAAGAGAATTTTGTAAGAAGATGTAAAATTATTTAAGAATACTCTAGATCAGTGTTTCTCAATCTTCATGTACACAAGAATCCCATTAGGATCCTTGTTAAAAATACAAACTATCATGTTCAATAGGTCTAGTTGGGGTCTGAGATTCTGCGTATCTATCAAGCTCCCAGAGGAAGACAATCCATGAACCACACTTTAAATTGTACTTTTAGAATAAGAGATGTTTTCCTCCAGAGTCCATGTCAGACTTGTCTTGAGTTTTAACTGTTATACCCTTATCAATAAACTTTGTGAGAAGCTGTCTTAATGGTATTGATTATATAAACCACTACTGAAAATTCAACTAAAAGAAATACATATTACTAAAAAACTTTTAAATTTCTTTCTTACCTATACTCTGGTAATGCCATCGAAAGAAAATTCGCTCAGGTAGAAACTGCAGTATTTTCTATAAAATAAAAAAATAAGGTATAAAGAAAATAAACCATGAAATTTTGTATTCTTTTGTTAAGTCTATATTACCTACTATTTTTAAGTTTCAGAAAAGAAAAGGGAAAGTATTTAACTTTATTCATTATTTCTATGGGAGTTTCTTTTACTTGCCCCAGGCAAATTTCCTTCCCTGAATGTTTTAAGAGATTACTATCCCAAGTTTAATTTCCCCAAAAGATAAAAGAAAAAAACTTAATCATTCTATCTTTATTAAATGACAATCATTGCTTAAACATTAAAAGAATATTTTCCCAAATGCCAGAATTCCCAGGTTTCTTCTTTTTCACCTTCTCCTTCTCATAATGATCATTAGTCAAAAACAGAGCTGGGAAGAAAGAGGAACAAAAATAAGATAAAAAAGTAATTCAAGTAGAAAAAGAAAATGAAACTGGTGGCAAAAATTTCATGATATTAACAGCATAAAAATAAGTCTTAGGATCATAGTTACACATGTCCTCATTGGTAGATAAAAACCAAATCTATGATGTACACAATTATTTAGCCATTAAAAGTAGCTCCTCATTCCCCCAAACTCCTAACCAATGAGAATAACTTTTTCCCTCATTCCAGAACAAATTTTGTCAAATTGTTCTAGGGTAATAAAAGTCCTTGTACTTTGGCTGTAACTACTTTTCTAAAAAAATATAGAAAATCCAAAAATAGCCAAAATACCTTCCTTGGTATTGATAATACATTACTATTTTACAATGAAAATCACCCTTCTAGGAAAAAAGGCACATTCATACATTGCTGGTAGGACTGCAAATTGGTGCAACCACTCTGGAAAGTAGTATGGAGATTCCTCAGAAAACTTGGAATGGAACCACCATTTGACCCAGTCATCCCACTCATTGTCATATACCCAAAGGACTTAAAATCAGCCTACTATATAGTGACATGGCCACATCAATGTTTACAGAAGCTCAATTCACAATAGCTAAGCTATGGAACCAACCTAGGTGCCCTTCAACAGATGAATGGATAAAGAAAATGTGGAACATACACAATGGAATATTACTCAGCCATATAAGAAGAATGAAATTATGGCATTTGCCAGCAAATAGATGAAACTAGAGACTATCATGCTAAGTGAAATAAGCCAATCCCAAAAAAAACAAAGGCCAAATTTTCTGATATGCAGATGCTAACTCACAATAAGTGGAGAACATAAGTTTAAGAGATTAGACAAAGGGGAAGAAAGGAAAGGGAGGAGGAATAGGAATAGGAAAGTCAGTAGAATGAATTGGACATAACTTTCCTATGTTCTTATATGAATACACAACTAGTGTAACTCCACATCATATACAACCACAAAAATGGGAAATTATACTCCATGAATGTATGACATGTCAAAATACATTCTACTGTCATGTATAACTAAAAAGAACAAATAAAAAATTAAAAAAAGAAAATCTCCCTTCTAGGTTTAACTACCCTACTATTCTAACGTTTCAAAAAAAATAATATGAAAATGTATATCCAGATTTCCTGGTAAGTATGTTTTTAGCTAGCTAATAAATTGCTTTCTGTATTTGAGCCAACTTGAGTTTTTGTTTTGTTTCCTTGTCTATCCAACTGGGTCAGTAAAATATGACACATCTATTTGCTTCATTTGTTCCCAATGAACAACAAAGGAATATATAGGAACTTCTACTGAGAAAAGCTACAAGAGCTAAATTTCCATCAAACATAAGTGAATGTAAATGACAGGGACTTTTCTTTCATCCATACCACTTTTCCATTCATATCTCTACATAGGTGATGTCTCCTTGCCATCCAAGTCTCACTTCAAGTGTCCCCTCCTCACTGAGGCTTTTCTGAGAGCTCTATCTAGTGGAGCCTGGCCCCATTCCCATATCTCCAGGGCTTTCTCCATTATCTGTCCTGCATAGTCCTCCTCCTTAGGTGAAAGGATCATGCTGGTTTACCCATTTTAAGATCACATGCCCTCCATCAAAAGTGTAATGAGCTCCTTGGGAACAACACTTTTGTTGCTCCCAGATGCATTGCCAGCACCTAGAGGATCTCTGACTGGTACACAGGCATACTCAGTGAATGCTCAGTAAATGAATTTTGAATTCTTTTTTCTTATGAAATAGTGAAATTTGTAGGTAGTCAAACCTATGTTCACATCAACATGGCATGTGTCACATCTTTCTTTGAATATCATTGTGTTAAGGACATTTAACTCTGAAATTAATAAAGAAAGCTAAAACATAAAGTAAAGCTGTATAATTTAAAACAACTGCTTTTCCAAGATGACAGACATAAAATATAACGTCCTTAGTTACATAACTTGTTATAAATTCTTCCCATCTATAAAGGTAAAAATGCAACACAAACCATATCAAAGATTATTTCTGGTTATATAAAGCAGTATATACAGTATACAGCTGATCAAATACTGAAAATCACTAAAGAAATTCTCTCCATTCTCTTTTTTGAATGGAAAAGACTTTGTTTGAGACTGTCCCTGGAACATTTTGGTTTTTATATTTTACTATTTCAAAATTAATTTCATTTATTTTAAATTTAAATTTGCTATTGATCAACAAATAATAATTGTATTTATTGGGATACAAAGTGGTGTGCTTTTTCATTTATTTATTTGTTTGTTTTTGTAGTACTGGGGACTGAACTCTTGCACATGCTACGCAAATGCTTTACCATTTAGCTACATACCCACCCCTCAAAGTGATGTGCTGATATATGTACACTTTGTGAAATGATTGTAACAAGCTAATTAAATATCCATCACCTCACATACTTGTCATTTGTGTTGACAACACTTAAAATATATTCTTTCAGCAATTTTGAAATATAAAATGCATCACTATTAACTATGATCACCATGCTCAAAACATATTCTTCCTGTTTAACGGAAACTTTGTACCCTTTGAACAACAAGTCTCCTTTCTCTACACATCCCTTACCCCCCAGTCTCTGAAAACTGCCATTCTATTCTCTACTTCTTTAAGTTGGACTTTCTTAGATTCCATAAATAAGAGAGATCCTGTGGTAATTGTCTTTCTGTGCTTGGCTTATTTCACTTAGCATAATGTCCTCCAGGTTTACCCATATTGTTGCAAATGACAGAACTCCCCTCTTTTTAAAGTCTGAATAGTATTCTCTATCCATTCATCCATTGATGGACACCTATGCTGTTTCCATATCTTGACTATTGTGATTAATGCTGCAGTGAACATGGGAGTGCAGAAAACTCTTTGACATATTGACTTCAATTCTTTGGATACCCAGAAGTGGGATTGGTGGATCATATGGTATTCTATTTTAGGTATTTTTCTTTCTTTGTTTTGCAGAACCTCCCAGCTGTTCTCCATAATGGTATACTAATTGCGTTTCCAACAGTATACCAGGATTCCCTTTTCTCCACATCCTTGCCAACATTTATCTTTCATCTTTTTGATAACAGCAATTGAAGTAGGCATAAGGTGATGCTCACTATGGTTTAATTTGCATTTCACTGATTATTAGTGATGTTGAACATTTGTATGTCCTTTTTTGAGAAATGTCTATTCCAGTCAGCTTATCTTTCAAGCCCATAACTCTAACAGTTATTCTACATCTTGTGTTACTCTGTAACAATGCTAACACTAAACCACACACCCCAGATCAGTTTAGTAAAAAATATCTACACACTAGACACCAGGCTTCACACTGGAAGTACAAACATAAATAAATGCAAATAAAAATGCCTAGTTTCACAATTGGTAGGCAAGAGAGATGATAAAGAAAACACCATTCACAAAACAAAGCAAAAAGCCTTGATAGAAATTTGTAAGAGGTAATACAGAAGTGAGGGCAAAGTGCTTAATCTCAGAAGGGCTTCATGAAATGTTTCCTGGAAGAAAGCAGAAAGCAGCTGAGACTTAGAGGATGAATCACCTTAGCCTACTGGAGAACAGGGATAGAGGAAGAGAATGGGAAGCGACAAAAGGCAAAAAAAAACCCCTAAGTGCCTTAAAGTAACAATAGCAGTAGGAGGGTCAGTTTGGCTGGTGGATGAGTGAGGAGTGAAGGAGATGGCACCAGGAAGGCAGGTGAGGCTGCAGGTTAATATTCTCATGGGAGCAGCTCAGAATCCCTAAAAAGGTTCCAGCTGGAGGTGAATGTGAGATGGCTGAGAAGAGAGGGAGAGATATCAATGAAGAAACAATGGTAGTATTTCAGAGGAGAATGATAGTGGTATTAGGAGGTAAAATCGTTAGCATGGTGGGTAGAATAGTTTGGGTAAATTGAAGATTAAGAAAGACTCCGGGGGCTGGGGTTGTGGCTCAGTGGCAGAGGGCTTGCCTAGAACATGTGAGGCACTGGGTTTCAATCCTCAGCACCACATAAAAATAAATAAAACAAAATAAAGTTATTGTGTCCATCTGTAACTAAAAAATATTAAAAAAAAAAAAAAAAAAAAAAAAGAATGACTCCTAGTGGCATGGTAGCAGGCAATTCAAGACATCAAATCCAAAAGGAATCTAATACTTGAGAATACGCATGTCAAAGTAAAGCATCCTAGAACTCGGGTATCAATGGATCTTAGTGGAGTCTCTTCTCTAGGCAACTGGATATATGGGTCTGAAGTGCAGGAGCAGAATGTGAGGGTAATGGGGCCAATGTAGTGGCTTAAAAATGTATGTAAATGACAGTCTCTGGGAGAGAGCTTAAAATGACAAGACAAGATGAATCCCTGGGGATATCAACACACTGAGGGAGTTCTGCTAAGAAGATAAGGATGAAGGTATAGCAGGAGCTAAAGACAAATGTGCAAAGATCAAAGAAGACACCTTTGAGGCACCAGGTATCTAATATGTTTATTTATTTTAAATATCAGAAATACTTATGACTGTACTCACAACTTTTAGAAAAAGTTAAAATGCTAATAAATGTGGGAAAATAGATGCCAGGTGATAAAATGACTTCGGGATTAAATCAAAGGAGCTCAAAGCTCTTGCCTAGAGAAGTCACAATCTTTGTCAACCAGACACCAAGTGTCAGGGATGATATAATAAATTAATAAACAAATTATTAATATCTTGTGCAAGGTAAGTTCTCTGGGAAATATGCTATGATGGAGTTAGTGAACAGAAATGGAAGATCCTCATACTCCTGCCTTTTCAGTTACTGGCTAGGGGCCTCAGTAAGAAGACTATGATCAAGGCTGGAAAGCTAAAGGGGCTAATAGATGAAGGACATAATCCAGTCAGTGCATAGCAAATTCTTTCTCAAAAGAAAATCTGAGCAGCATATCTTTATGTTTTCCATAATAATCTTCAATATTAATTGAGATATTCTTATAGTACTAAAAGCTGAAGCACTAAGAGAAGTGTACCTGACTTCAGTGACATGGCTCCTCTGCTGGCCTGTTTCTCATCAGCTGGCTACTACCTCATGCAGATGGAAGCCTGGTGCCACCAAAGCCTTCCCATCTTTTTGCTGTGTCCTTTCCTGAAATTCCTCTGCCTGAGCAAATGACATAGCAGGGACTTGGTGTCCTACTTTATCCTGTATTCTCCTTCAAAGAGACCTTGCACCCCACCTACACTACACCTCAGGATCATTTTATGACTTTATCTTGCCACTAAACTAAAGGAAGGAAGGAAGGAAGGAAGGAAGGAAGGAAGGAAGGAAGGAAGGAAGGAAGGAAGGAAAAAGAAAAACTTTGTATAGAAGGTACCAAGAAAATTAAAAGAGCCTAGATAGGTCTTATCTTGAATTAGATGAACATCTGACACACCCAATATTCTTCAGACCTTTAATTTAGTCAGGAAACCAATTTGGCACTGAATCATGCTTTTCAGTTTTCCAAAACACATCTTGATATTTTCCTTTGTTCATATACAACAAAGAAAAACACCTTTTTAATATCAGGAAAAAAGATAATACAGCCAGATGATATAGATACTGTGAGTCTGCCACGAAAGTAGTCTCCAACTTATTCTGAGGTCAGGCTTATCCTCATCACTACTTCTGGATAAAATTTTTCAGATTTACAAAATGGATGCACTTTAAAGACATTCAAAATGAACTCAATAAGTTTTGGAAATAAAACATCATGCCCAATATCTCAGCTACTAAAAATAGTCCCAAATGGACAGAATCTTATACAATAATTCAGAGGCTGAAATAATACTCATTCTGATGCTTCCTTTTGTACCCAAATATTGTGAGAGCCATTTTTAATACATTAAAGTCAATTAAGTCAATAAAAGTCTTTACCAACACAACTGTCTATGTCTAAGTGCTAAGCCTTTTCCTCAGAAAGTCCCAGATGAAGGCTACCTTTACTGAGGCAAATATAATCTGGCATTTCTTTTACTGTAGCTGATATTCTAAGCTGCACTGCTGTGAATGCCACAGAAGCTATTGACACCTTGTTTGTAGTTTCACTGGAGAATAAAATTTAAAAAATTCAAGAAAGCCACACAGTGTGAATAAATATTACTTTTCTGAAAAACACATGGCTCTATTTAATGCTCAGTGCTCAACTGCATCTATATGGTAATCCATTATAGCACACTCGAAATCGAAATTAGGTATTACTACTGATCAGCACATCAGGGAATCTGTCATTCTTTTAACTGATTATCCATAGCTCTTTTTTCTTCTGAATCTACTGCATGACCAGGAATAATGTGAAATGCAAGCTGGAGTTTAAACAAGATGCCACAGTGTACTTTAAAACAACTGGTCTTCATTTAATTTGTGTGGGAAACATTTTTCTTTCCAAATTATTACCAAATGATTTCAGCATATCCCAGTGAATTCACACTTGATTTCAATTCCACTTAGAAAGGCAGGACAGTGAAGAATGAGAAAAATATCACATGCTAATTTATGCAATCTACTAAAACAATGACCAACTAAACCTGTTTTGTCTGAAAGTAGAGAGGTTGGGGAAACAACCTTTTACCAAATGAGCTGCATGACACATGGGGGCCAAGTAAAGAAAATGTTCACCAGGGAGAAAACAGGTTTGGTTTAGAAGAACAGAGGTCTTAGTTACTTGCTCTTTTGGGTAATAAGTGTTCTGAAAATTTAGGATTAGAACTGGCAGTAAAGTTCAAAGAAATAATTATCTGAATGTATACGCCCCTAGTATAGTCTAGTTTCAAAAAGACCCATGTGCACAGAAGCACAACAGCATACACACTTCCACATAGACCTTCAGAAAGGGCAATCCATTCTTCTGCATCTTGGTTTTCTGGCCTCACACTGCTTAGTAAAAATGACTCAATTCTTTGATGTACATAGAATATTTTCATTGAACTCTTGAGTCTCAAAACTTATTTGGAACCTTTAAATTCAAGTGAAATGGAACTAAAATGAAAGACTAAATAACCTCAAAAATAAAATGACTACATTTTTAGATTAAAATGTCATATTTTTCTTCTTATACCAGCAATCCCTATCCAACCAATAATTGTCATTAATTAAGAGAAGCTCCATCTTTTCACATCCTTGATAGTCTTTGAGACCAAACTCAAATATCACTTCCTGGGAAGAGCCCACTTCAACCAGACCCTTCACCAGCATGCTTCTCAGCTGAACAGGCACAAGACCCACCCATTAGATACTAGATCTAAATATTGTGTGCCAAGCACTGTGTGCACAAATAGAGAAATAAGTAGAAAAATCAAGATGACAAAAGGAATTCCGAATTTAATCCACACAGAAAGGAAATGTTCATGTTTAAGGAAGTTAGTTCTAAACACAGCAGAAAAATAGAATCTGTTGAGTAGGCATTTAGTAAAGATGATTAAGAATAGAAATGTGTCTCCAGATATTACAGTGAATCTCAATCCATGATTTGATCATTCAAGAGGCAATATTTTTTGGCTAATGATAAAATGAGTAAAAACATTTCAAAAACTAGACTTAAGATAAATGGCAAAGACATCCAAAGAAAATATAAAATATAATTTTTAAAAGGGCCTCTAATTTCTCCCTCCTGTATCTTAAAAATCAACCAATATTAAAACAGTGGAAAACCTTACTAGTCAGAGAAGACTTGAAGAAGCAAAGAATCCTATCAACAAGTGAAATATTTACAGAAATTACTGCTTGATTAAAGCACAGATGAAGCTGCAAAAAAGGCTGGGGGTGAGAGTGACTTATTTTCCACTCCTCCTATAAAAGTGGAAAATACCAAGAACAAGCAGAGCCTTCAGTAAGTAAAGGAAACCATCCCAAAGAGCAATGGGAATCTCTCCTCTGAAAGAAATTTGCTAAAAAATACAGTAATTTTTTAGATTTCCTGATTTATGTTCTCAAAGGATTCAAGAGGACACTTAATCTTTTTAAAGATCTAGAAAAATAAAGGAAACACCATGTATAAATAAGTAATACTATGAAATTAGAAAATATTACATGAAGATGAAAAACCATAGAAAGTAAGAATCTGATGGACTGTTGCAGATTCCCAATGTTCCCCCACACTGGAACACTGCACATCACAAGGCCTCCTTAGAATCAAATAAAAGAACTGAGAAGATTTTTTTAAAAATACAAAGCTTTAAAGTTGTAAAATTAATATACAATTAAACATACATTAGCCTAATTTAAAATGTAGAATATTCACATCAAAAAACAAAAATCAGGCTGACCTCGGTCTTTCCTCAGTAAGAAGCTCCAGAGGACAATGTGGTCAAGTGATCATTGTAGACAAGCCAAGTGGAATGGGCAGCAGAATACATAGATGCACCAGGAAAATAGCAGTCCCAAAGCAGACCAAAAAAAATACAATTTATGACAAAATATTATAGCTATTTTGATAAGTAAAAAAAATTATAGCTAATATTATATTAAATAAAATATTATAGCTATTTTGAGAAGTAAACAAAATTCAGACTTTGGGATATAAGGGAGAAAACTATTATCTGAAAATTATATAACCAGTTACATGTCTTTCAAGTTAAAAGAAAAAAATTCTAGAACTGGAAGTCAGCTACATACCTCCCTCCCTCTCAACATACCACATGATTCACATTTTAGCAAATGTACAGATTAATCAAAATAATCCAAAAGCAAGTGGGTAGGTGTACAAACACTGTGACAGTGAGCTATATTTACTTAAGTAGTGTTAATATGTTTATAAATGTAGAGTAAATTACCAAAACAACGAAAGAGAAATAACATTACAAAATTATTGTAATAATCTAGGTATAAACTGATTATAATAGCTGAGAAGTGAGAAATACAAAAGACATGTAGGAATAAAATAAAAGCATAAGAGACTATATCATCAAATGCTGCTTTATTCTTGACATAGATCAGGAAAAAAAAAAGGTTCACATAACTTATGTTCATTTTAAGGATAATTGCCAGAATGAAAAAATATAGAAAGCACATCTTCCAAATTGTAAGGCATATTCCACAAAGCAAAAACTCAGCAAACTCTCACATAAGAAAACAAAGTTAAAAGCCAAAACTATTGATTATCTCACACAAAACTATAATAAATTTAAGCAGGTCAAATTCCCCTACTAAAGACCAACTCCATTAGAACTGGCTTTCAAACACAGAAAAATTAACAACAAAATACAGAAAATGATGTCTGAGGCACACAGGCACACACACACCCACAATAAAGCAATGAATTAAATGCATAAGTTGATTCATAGACTGTTGTAATTATCTCAATTTATTTAATTCATTAATAAATATTCTTATTAAGTGCCCATCAGTGCCAGGTACCATGCAAGGGAGATGTGAGAGAGAGAGAGAGAGAGGAGAGAATTGACAAGACACTGTTCCTGCTCTAAAAGTTACGGGCCCTAAGGGGAAAATGTGAGAAAATCAGCAAAGTCAGTATACACATAGAAAGTGAGGACTGAAAAGGCACACTTTCGAAAGATAAACAGCCTTGAATTGAATCTTGAGGGACACACAAAGGTGAGCCCTCCAGACAAGGGCATTTTAGGCAGACTATATAGCAGGAAATAAAAAAGCCCTGCTTCTTGTCTGGTGAATCTCTGAGAAGTTGAAGTTGTCAATGGAGACAGAAGAAAGATGAATGATGAGGAATTGAGAGGGAGGCAGAGGCCAGATCAGAAAGGCCCTTGAACCTGTTCTGGGAATTCAATTTTTGTCCTAAAGGCAACAGAAACTAGAATTACTTCACACAGATAACATTCAGGAGAGGTGAGGGAGACAGAAGAGACAGAAGATCACAGCCTGAAGGCCAGTTAATAGAATACTACAATCAGGGGAATAGCGTCTGAACAAAGGTTGAGGTAGAAAGCAGGAAGTATCAAAGTGCACCAGCATGAGATGAGTAGAACCAGAGTCAAGAAAATGCCACCAATATCTAATAAACAGATTCAGGAAAACATTTTTTTAGGTAATGAGATGCAATATTCAACAGCTTTTATTAGATATGAAAACTGCAATATTCAAACACTTAGCAGCATAGGTACCTGATATATTCCAAGAGGCTGTGTTTTCACTTTGCTTAAGATATTGCAGCTCTTTTTGAAGAAAACTGAATTGCACTACTCTTCACATTTAATGAAAGAACATCCAGCAACCTTCACAAATCCTCAAATTGGAAGCATAAAATACTACACATAATTAGGGGGGGGGTGTTGCCCTGAAGAAAGCACCTACTATAACAGAACCAAGAGGATTCTTCTTTCCACACAGGCTCTCACCTAGGAGATGATAGTCACAGCCACATCTGCCATGCTATTCGTCATTTCACACAAGCTTCCATTTTCTGGCTGAAAACTACTGCATCTTTCAAATATCTCCAATTTTGATAACCTGCACAGTGAGTTGGCTGTAGTTTCTGTGCCATTTTTTACAAAAAGAAAAAAAAAAATCACTTCCAGAGAATTTCTGCATAAGTAACCAGGGAGAAATAACAAAGCCCCAGTGAGAGGCCACTACCTGGTTTTCACCATCCCAGAAACTTAGAGAATTTACATGCCTGACTCAGTTCAACTAGAAAGTGTTATACACCTGTAGGTCAACTCACAACTGGCCTGTTCATTCAATGAATGCCCAAGGTCTGAAGGCTTCAATCCAGGCTCTTCCCTTCTAACCTGTTCAGTGTCACAAGCTCATCAAACACTAGGTGTCACTCTGTATCAGCTACCATGCTGCATATCCAAGCAGAAAACAAGTGATAGAAATTTTACCACACGGCAAGTATTTGTACCACTCTCTTCTACATGTATATGAAAAAATTAACTCATTCAAATTGTGTTGACACATTTAATTTTAATCAATTTAAAGGGAGAAAATAAAAGCTCTTTACATCTTCTGTTTTTCTAACAATACAGTATGCTCAAGCTTTATTATGAATTTTCCATATATTTAGCCTTGATGTGGTTTCTACCATCTGCCCTAAAAGGATTCCTGGAAGCGCTTGCTAGTGATGTCTTCTACAGGACCTCCTTTTGACGGTGTCATTTACCAACAAGTCAAGTGGCATGCTGCATGACAGGGGCCAGCATGCCAGGAAGCTTAGAGCACCTGTGCTACAACAGATAATCACAAGAATGTAATTTCAGACTTCCACAAACATCTTGTCTGCAGTTTCCCTTCCCCCAAGGTGAACTGCGTAATTCAGTACATTCTATTGGGTCAATACCAAGTTTCTCACCTCTAAGTCTGGATGCATAAGGAAGATTGCAGTATTGAATATTAAGTTTGAAAGATAAATTGTCCATTGAAAATGACTCCTTTTAACTCAGACACTTGTATTCTAATAAAAATTACTAACATGTTACAATACAATAATCAATTTTTAACCATGAAAAATGCATTCCAAGAATCTCCAACAAAGACTAGGCATTTTTATTCTGTTTTCATTTTCCAGTTTGTAGAGATCACAAACATTCCATGATCAAAAGCAGACACCAGAAATAAAAGATCCAGGCCCTGTGCTTTACTATTTCCCCCCAACTACCTAGTACAGGGCGCAGCACTAAAGAGCAATAACAGAACTAATTTACCACCACGGCAACACATGAGACCAGTGGGAAAGGTCACAGCTGGCCACAAGGCTGGCCCTCTACTGCAATCTCTGTAGATGAGGCTTGAGGAGTATCTTAGGGCAAATCACACTAAACTGTAATAATAATGCTATTATTTAGGGTTATTCCCAAAATAATTCAATGTCAATATAAACCACAAATGTGGCCAACATTATGAGGAAGGTCAGAACAATTATACACCTCCATTATCATTTCAAATAGCTACCATGCATTACACCCATATCATAAAGGCAACTCAATATTCTGGTCATGATCATCAGTGGCATTTTCCTTGCCAACTGGAACTTAGAATGGCTGTGGGAATAGGAAGGGAGCTGTCTGCATTGGCTCGATTCTTTTTAAAATATTCTCCAGGAAATTTGAATTGATATTAGCTTTTTCTCTACTGCAATCAATCATTTAAAATTATGATTTAGAAGTATGACAGTGACCTACAAGTTGCATTCAAAATTTGACTTGTTCTTTAGAAAGAAAAGAAAACTCCACTGAGGCATCCAAATATTTGAAATCTTTAATAAGAACTTAAAAGTGTAAGGGTCTGAGAAAAATCTGCTTTTCTCATTCATTTTATTTGTTCTTGTCTCTCCTCCATTCAATAATAGTAAAGTGGTCCTTATGGAAAAAAGAAATAAAAAGCAGTAATAACCTGATAGTAGAAGGAAGTCCTTTACCTTGGTATGGGGCAGAAGGAGCAGTGCAGAGGACATTTGCACACTGGTCAGCCTGGAGTTATGAAAAGCCAAGCAAAGAAAAGCAGGAGCTGTAGAAACTAGCTTTTAATTGTTAAAATATGATTCCACTGCCCTGCTATGTATTAGCTGTTTGTATGAAAGGACACTAGCCTTTCCTTTGTATAAAGAAAGAAAAGGGACTCTTACTCAATTCTGTAGGACACCTGGCCTGAATGTGTTGGCTCAGGCTCAGTCCAAGCATTTTCATTAAAACTCCACAGGAGCTTCTAATTTGTTTTCATTTTTCGAAGAATTGGAAAAGAATAGAGTTCCAACAACAAGAAAATAAAAATATAAAAAAAGAAGAAGAAGCAAAGAAGAGGAGGCGAATAAGAAAGGAAAATAATTATCTCAGAATTGTTTATAATCCTATTATGTTCCTAATTCTAGTTTTTCATCAGACAATTTACTATTAATATCAGAAGTAGAAAAGTGCTACTAAATATGAAAAGTTAGAAAAAACTTTTGTATGGGAAATAAAATCAACATTAAATTACTGGATGGCACAGACAAGCAAAGGCAAAGAAAGTAAAACCCAGTCATTTGTTTCAACAACTTTTGCATAAGTTCAGGCACTGCACTGGATCCAGTTGTGTTACTATTATCAAGAAAGTCATTAAAAGTACCATTCCCCTACTTTAAGGAAAAGAATTAAAGAAGAAACTCACAATCTATATAAGCTCACTCAGAGCAACAAAGACCCAGTGTTGAATTCCATTAAAGTAAGAGAGATTCCACTATAGCCCAGGATTCACCACTGGTCAAATTATGACTCCCACAACATAACTACACCCCGCAAGACTGCATACAAGTGAGTCTTGCTGTCCAATCCATCATTACCACCACACTACAGGGGGCTAAAGGGCACCAGCACCTGGGAAGCCTGAAGTAAATCTCAAACAATCCAGTTGGTATCTTTAATATCAAAGGAAAAAACAGCAGCTGGTGTCTGCAGTATTATACTTTTCCTTCTTCTGTATGCCCATAAGAAGCTCAGATATCATTGGCACTCGCACTTGCTATGTAGTTCACCTTCTGCAATTTGCCTCTTACCTCAATGCTTACCAAACCAGACTCTCCCTCTCTACCAAAGGAGAAAAAAAGAAACACCATGCATCATCCTGAAAAGACAATGAATTTTTTTTAAGCTGGGTATGAAGAGAATAGATGCAGAGAAGTGGAAAGTATGGTAGGAAGATGAAATACTAAGTAACTTGATTAGCCATAATTAAATATTATTTTCATCTTAAAGCAAGCATGAAAACAGTAGAATGAAATTGTGCATGCCTTTTCAGTTTTGTGGTTGCAGTAAACCACCCTTGGACACATGTGCCTCCAGTTTATGGAGATAAATACTCATTCCCCTCAGCCAAGGGTATTCTGGTAATAACAGGAAGCCCAGAAAAACTATTCAGGAATACCCTAACCCCTAAAGTTCTCTGCCCTGCAAGGACACAGATACACAGGATGCTGAGGATTTAACAAAGGAATGGTCTTTCAAAGGAATAGAGCTCTAATGGAAGACTCTAGAATTTCTTTGTCCAGCACTGTAGCCTCTAGTCACTTCTGGCTATTTCAAATGTAAATCAAATAAAATTATTAAAGGCAAAAATTAAGTCCTTCAGTTGCACTAGCTTCATTTTGAGCACTCAATTCCCCATAAGGTGATTACCTAACTAGACAATGCAGATAAAGAATACTCCCATCACGGTGGCAAAGCAACTGAGAAGATTAGGTATTTAAAGGCTAATCAGAGTCAAATCAATTTAAAATTTAAAACTAAATAAAACTAGTCAGTTCTTTTGATACCTCTTTCCTATTTTTTTTTAATCTAGACAGGTATAGGTGAGAAGAAAAAAAAATTTAACATAAAAGTACCAAATAACTCCATAGCAGAGAAGCTGAGAATTTAAGAGACTTTAATCCAACAATAAATATTATCAAGTGCAAACCACAGTGGGAAATACAAAGGATTATATGTAATGGCTGCCGGCCTCAGGAACTATACAGTCTCATTAAGAAGCTAAGACATTTTTAAAAAGGGGGGGGGGGGGCTAAGATATGGCCACATCAAGGGATAAATAAGAACATCCAGCTATGATCAGTGATAACACACTATGGCATTGTTATACAAGTTCACAGGAAGGATGAGCGCTTTTAGAGAAAGTTGCTAAAAGAAATTAGTGAGTCTAAACAGAGTCTGAAAGAATAGGCCAGATTGGGGGAAGAGCAAAAGGCAGTCTCAAAAAAGAAGAGTTGCATAAACCAAGAAGCAGAAGTTAAACCATGCCAAAAGGGGCAAAGGGGCAAAGCAGCCTGAGCCTGACAGAGAACTTCCATGGAGTCACAACAACAGCAAAATGTGAATGAAAGTGATACTGGGACCTAAGGAAAGGACTTTCAGTGTTAGACCAGCTTGGCCCCACTTTACAGATTATAAAGAACCCATTCAGGTTTCTAGGAAGGATAATGACAAGATAAAAATAGGGTTTAAACTGGGGAGTAATTCAGACAAAATTTAGAATAAGGAATAACAGAAATCAATTGTCCTGTTTATCTAAGTCTAACTCTGAGATCTGGAAAACAACTGAGTGAGTAGCCAGAACATATATAGCTTTTAAAATTAAACAACTTCTATGTATGGGAGAGTAAGGAAATTCTGTGCTACCAAATTCTAGAAGGTTTATTTCCCAGATATGTATATCTCCAAACTATTCTATTTCTCTACTGGAAGGGAATGGCATACAACATGACAAATGTCCCTGTATTAACTATATTTTCTGTGTTAATACTCTGACAGCTGAGGTGTCACTGATCTGGGAAGAATGGCCTCTACCAGGGTTAACTAAGGCCTAAAGACAGTGCCCAAGAGCATGCTTTTGATATGACAAACAATCAATCCCAAAACCCATAAGCCCACCGCCTTTTATGGGCTCTCATACTCTAAGGCACTATGTCCCTTCTCTACCCACTCAGAGGCCAGATAAGTGCCACTCCTATGACCCAGAGTCTGCTGAAATTATTTAAATTATTCAATTCTAAACCTACTTAGCTTGTCTATCTTGCCTTGACCATTCCCTCTTGTAAAGCTACAACAAAGGTACCTGCCCTCAGTTCCTCTCTCTCTTTGCCTGCTGAATTCACCTTGGTGCTCCTTGGGGTGGTCTTGTGTGGCATGCCATACCCTGTTTTTAGAGAACTGTGTGCATGATTAAAACTTCTCCCTTCATGACAATTATTATCATGTCTGTGTATCTTATTACACCTAATTAAAACAAATACTGGGTACCATTAAAATAACCTCTCAAGAGCTGAATTCAGAAGGTTCTCAAACTCAAATGAATTATTTGACTTTGAAGCCCATCACCAGGTATCTTATACTTTCACCCCAATCCTTCTTTCCCAAATGCAGGTAACTACTTCAAGGGCCACCAACAAGATCACACTTCTGAAAAGGGCATTCAGAATTTTCTAATTCAGTAGGTCTTTCCTAGCGTTCTGATGTAAATTCATTCTTACCAATGGACTCTTCGCTTATGAAATGTTAATATATGGTTCATGAAGACAAGAGGCTCTGCCTATCTTGCTCACTGCTGTATCTGCAGCACCTAGACTTGTGCCCACCACAGTAGAACTATACAACAATGGTTACATGTTGACATAGATGGTAGAATGCAGCTTGAGAGGCAGGACACTATCCAGACTCTTAAGTGGTAGACAGTACAGAAGTAAGTTCTAGAATCAGACCACAGGCTAACTCCCTGCTCTACCATTTGCCAAATATGCAACATTAGACCACAAATCCCTCCCAATCTTTTATCCATAATAACAGGTTAAAATGGAACCTACTTCAGAAGGAAAGGATTAAACAGGATGGCCTACATAAAACATTTACTGTCTGCAAAAGATAGCAATATAAATTCATGATTTGGGGTCCCACACCATCAACCCCACCCCTCCATTTGAAACATACAACAATCATGGATAAAATGTTTTTAAAAGAAGATTCAACACCATAGTAAAAAATGTGATAAACACCTCCGTGAATCAACAGTAATAGTATCCCTTATCCATATTTGAAGCAAAGACAGCTAGTTGGAAAGTCAGCCTCCAAAGGATACAGGTGCTCCTACTGGACAGAAAGGCAGATGGAAAGGTCTAGTCACTGCCTGACACTGTAACCGGGGCTAAACTAGTAGCCTTAATTACATATCACTTACTTTATCAAAACACTGACATGCCTCCGGAAGCTTACTACATCCAAAAACTACTATTTTTGTTTCCAAAGGTTCCCTTTCAGTTTGCTCCTATCTGACAAAGGCAGGCAGCACCTCTCTTTACATACTCTCCTTCAATGCCATCTTAATTTCCAAACTTCTCTACTTTCTTATAGTTCATTTCCTATTTATAAAATATTCCTACACAGTATCCCTTATGTAATGATACATCTTAATAAAATAAATTCTACTTCTTCTAAAGAAGCCTTTCCCAATTATTTACATGTTGATAAGCAGTCACTCTAGAGCCCTCACAAACCACCTCTATTAATATGGTACTAATGTAGAAAGCAAGATACCCATAATGAAACATACAAATACAACCTCCCTTCTAAAGCCAGAGACAGACAATAGAGCATAATGTATTCATTTGTTTACTACACAAAATGAAAACTTTATGAAGCTTTGAATAATATATGATTTTTCTATTATATAGGCAACTAATCCTCTGTAAAAGTTAATGTATTGCTAGTAATCCTCCCTGCTTTAGAATTTTTGGACTTGAAGGGAAGGTATTAAAACTTCTGTGGCAGACTTAAGAACTAGGATGCCTGAAGGACTTTTCTGCTGCAGGACAGCTAGCCCTGAGATCAATAAATATAATTCTTGAGACATTAGAGAAACTAATAAGGGACTAAAAAATTAGTAGAGGTAGAAAAAAAAGAAGGAAGGGTGAGGGAGATAAAACATGAACCACAATCTGACTTGAGATCAACAAGCAAGGAAAAGAATGGAGGGTAGCAGGGAGCTAATGCCAACACCAGCACTAGGATCTCCAGATGTTTGTTCCCTCCAGGCCCCGGGCCCCACCCCAGAATAAACCTGGGGTACTGAACCTGAAATGCCATTAATAAGCCAGGACCCTCAAAGGGAACTAAAGTGATCCCCATCAAGACCAGTCCCAGATTCCTGGCCAAAGAAAAGAAAAACCATCTGGAAGAACCAGGATTGATAAATATTAGATCTATGTCCAATTAATATTGATCTCAAAGTCAAATGTCACAAAATATGCAAGAAAAAAAGTCACTCTGAGTGAGAGACAACTGAAATAGCCAACACGTTTAAACCATTAGGGACTTTACGTATTAGAATTGTCAGATACAAAATACAAAATATTACACAGTAAACATTTAAGAAAATTTTTAAAATATCTAAAAAGGAATAAGAATCAAGAGGCTATCAAAAGTAATCAGCTACATAAGAATACCAACTCAAAAACCTGTGAAAATGCGAAACAAATATCACTGAAATTTACAGCTCAATAGTTGAGTTAAGCAGTAGGTTAGACCTGAACGAAGAGTTAGTGAACTGGAAGAAAGAATTGAAGAAATTTCCCAGAATGCAACACAAGAAATTTGGGGAAGAGAAAATAGAAGCAATCTTAAGAGACATAAAAGATAGAACAAGAAGTTTAAATAAGAATCCTATCCCAGCACTTGAAAGGCTGAGGCAGGAGGATCACGAGTTCAAAGCCAGCCTCAGCAATGGCGAGGCACTTAGCAACTCAGTGAGACCCTGTCTCTAATAAAATACAAAAAAAGGGCTGGGCAGATAACCACATCAAATATTTATCTTGAGTTGTTATAATTGTCAATCACCGAAAAGTCAATATTTAGATTTCAACTTAAGGCCATGTAATAATACTTCATAGGATTTGTGTAAAAACTACATAAAGCCAGACATGGTGGTACATGCCTCTTATACCAGTGACTTGGAAGGCTGAGGGAGGATAATTGCAAGTTCAAGGCCAAACTCATGGTTTTCCTGTTTTGAAATTAAAAATTAAAAACGTCTGGGGATGTGGCTCAGTGGTTAAGTACCCCTGGGTTTAATTCTCAGTACAAAAAATAAAACTAAATGGAGTAATATAAATATGTATTTGTAAAGTGTATGGCAAATAAAATGTGTCAAATGCAAAAAAAAGGGGGGAGCTGGGGATGTAGCCCAGTGGCCGAGTACCCCTGAGTTAAATCCCCGGTACCAAAAAGAAAAAAGAATCCTAGAAAGTATAGACAAGTGTCAGCATTTGAGAAGCTAATAGCCAAGAACTATACAGGCTTTTTTTCCCTTGTCACCATTCCCTCAACCATATATATAGTATAACAACTATTTACATAGCATTTACATTATATTAAGTCTTATAAGTAATCTTTTTTTTTTTTTTTTTTTGGTACTGGGGATTGAACTCAGCGGCACTCGACCACTGGGCCACATCCCCAGCCCTTTTTTTGTATTTTATTAGAGACAGGGTCTCACTGAGTTGCTAAGTGCCTCGCCATTGCTGATGGCTGGCTTTGAACTCACGATCCTCCTGCCTCAGCCTCCCAAAGTGCTGGGATTACAGGCGTGCGCCACCGCGCCCGGCTATAAGTAATCTTGAAATGATTTAAAGTCTATTGAAGAATGTGTGTAGGTTTTATGTAAATACTATGCCACTGTCAGCCACTGATAAAATTCCAGGGAGTGATTGCCTCCAAAGGTAAGGAAGGACAGTAAGAAGGAGGAACACCCAAGTAGCTTCTAGTGTACAAAATGGACAAAAAGGAGGGTATCAGCAGTACGAGCTTTATTAGCATGTTCTATAACTCACATTTCTATCACCATTAAAGAAATTAAATAATTGAAATTAACAGAAGAGTCAAACAAATGATGGTCAGCATATCATATTTAAGTGGTAGACTTAATTAAAGCACCTCTTAAAAATAACTCCTCTGCAGAGGGTTCATTTACTGGAGGGTAACCACAGGAAACACAAATAACCACCATAAAATATACCATGAATCAATGTCTGTTACTTTGGGGAAGGAATACCACTCTTGAAGGAGAAAGAGAGAACCATGTTATTGAGCAGCAGTCATGAGCCAAGTCCTGAGCTGGCAAGTTCCCATATCTTGCTTTACTTCATAAACACAGATAGCCACTCATCATTCTCCTATGGAAAGCTTTCCCTCCCTGGCCTTCCCTTCCTGCCAGCTCTGCAGCAAGTACACACTTGGCTTTTCCTCCACAGCCAAAAAAAGTTTCTCTTGTCACACCAACCTAAATACTTCTAACCATGAGTAATTTCTAGATAATCAACAATTAACTTTCAGAATTTATATTTCAGTTCTGAGGGTAGCTCTTCAGATGTCATAATCTGGCACTTACCTAATACATCTGGGCAAGAAAGATTTTAAGCTTAATACAAAACCTGTAGCTAGGGCTGGGGTTGTGGCTCAGTTGTAGAGCGCCTGCCTAGCACATGTGAGTCACTAGGTTCTATCCTCAGCACCACATAAAATAATTAAAATAAAGGTATATAAAAAAAAAATCTACAGCTAAACATTGTTCCAGCTTTGAAGAGAATATTAACAACACACAGATATTCAGATACAAATAAAGATCACAACCTTACTAGTAGTCAGAAAATATACATATAAAAAACAATGAGTTGTGCATTTATTAAAAGACAAATCATCTCCAGCATAGGAAATTTATATAAGACTTAGATATAAGTTTACATGATCTTTATAATGAAAAGCAGCTCAGCATTATTACTATTTAAAATATGCACACTGTTTTTTGTTTGTTTGTTTGTTAGTGCTAGGGATGAAACCCAAGGCCTTGGAAATGCTAGGCAACCACTCCACCACTAAGCTACATCCCTACTCCCTAAAAAAGACATATTTCTTCCATCTAATAACTTCACTTATAGGTTACTATACAGGAAAAAATCTCCCACATTTTTAAAAAATAAAATCACAAGAACATTCTTTGCTGCATGTTTTATAAAAGTGGAAGGAAAGAAAGAAAGAAAGAAGAACACATACATCTATAGCCATTTATTTCTATTTCTTTTGAAGTGAAATTAAAAATCTAAAATACCTTCTCCTTTATAAAACTCTTAAAAGCTGAGAGAATTAACAAAAACTTACTTCAAAAAGAAAGAGGATGGAGTCCAGCTCCTCCCTTTGTGACTTATTATTCCCTGAAATATTAAAAGAAAATAGTTATGATAACATTTAAACTTTAGGTTACTACACTTTATGTTAAAAGACACTTTGAGACATTTAAGCATCAACAAACATTCATTTATACAAAAATACCTAGAGGCAACATGTGGCACATACAAGAAATGCAATAGACAACTAAGCAGACCAGAGTTGCCCCCTGCTAGACCTTTAGATACAGGTCCTGTGTTCCTCAACCAGTAGCAGGTAATTCATTCATTTCTCAACTAGTTACTTATTAGCTCAAATTGTGGTTGAATGACAGCAAAAACAAAGAGTTCTAGCTTGGTAATAGAAACAGGCATAGAGCAAGTAACATCTATAAAAAGCAGTATCTCTTTGGGCAATAGTATAATGTCCTTTTGATAATAACAATAATAATCACCACAACACCTCCAAGAACAGTCACCATTTATTGTCTTCTCTATACCAGGATTTGTGTGCTATGTGCTTGGCTTACATCATCTACCTTAGGAATCAGCAAACTTTTTCTGTAAAAATAAATACTTCAGGTTTTGGTTAACTGGTAAATACTTTAGGTTTTGCAGGACTCTCTTATAACTACTCAATACTGATGTTATAATGCAAAAAAAAGCCACAGGCAATACATAGATGAATTTATATAAGACTTAGATATGAGTTTACATGATCTTTATAATGGAAAGCAGTTCAACACTATTACTATTTAAAATGTGCACACTGTTTTTTGTTTGTTTGATTATTTATTTTAGTGCTGGAGATAGAACCCAAAGCCTTGGAAATGCTAGGCATGGGTATAGCTGTGTCCAATGAAACTTTATTTATAAAAACAGGCAGAAAACTATGAGTGCAGGGCCCTGATCTAATGAAATCTCCACAGCTCCATGTTCATTCATTGAACAAATATTAAAGAATGTCTGTATTTCAGGGATTATTCTAGCCCCTGAAGCTACAGAAATGAACAAAACAGACAACAATCCCTGCACTGAGGAAGATTACATTCTGGTAGGAGGAGGCACTCTATAAATTAATAAGTGAGAAAAACCAAGAGGGAAAGCAGATGGGGCAATCAAAAAGGGGTGGTGAGCAATCTTGATTAGGGGAGGCAAGGAATGTCTTTCTTTAGAAAAGATTCAAAAGCCAGGAACAGTGGCGCATGCCTGTAATCCCAGCACTTGGGAGGCTGAGGCAGGAGGATCTCGAGTTCAAAGCCAACCTCAGCAATGGCGAGGCACTTAGCAACTCAGTGAGACCCTGTCTCTAAATAAAATACAAAAAAGGGCTGGGGATGTGGCCCAGTAGTCGAGGGCCCCTGAGTTCAATCCCCAGTACCAAAAAAAGAAAAGAAAATATTCAAAGAGGTAAGGAAGCAAGATATATGAAAAATGGGGGTAAGGAAGCAAGCCATATGGAAATTTGAGGGAAAAATACTCCAGGCAGAGGAACTGGACAGTACAAAGTTCCTGTGGCTGAGAATGTTTGGCAGAATAAGAAAACAGCCAGAAGGTCCTTGAGGCTGGAGTAAAGAAGGGGGAGGTTGTAACAGTTGAGGCTACAGAGTAAGCAAGGTAAAGGAAGATTAGGTAGTGCCTGAGGTAAAGACTTTGGGAATGAGAAACCATTTGAGGGTTTAGAGCCACAGAGTTATGATTTAACTCACATTTTTAAAGCATGGCTCCAGCTACTCTTTTGAAAGAGATTTTGGGGTAGGGAAAGGTGCAAGGAGACCCTTTCTGAAGTTACTGCTACAGTCTACAGTAGGATAACAGGAGTTGCACTGTTACTGGTGTAGGCAATGAGACAAGGCCAATGGTTTGCTGGATATATTTTGGGAAAACAGAGCTAATAACTCCCAAGGTTTTGGCATGAATAGCTGGAAAGCTGAAGTTATTACAAAGTGGTTTCCTTATACCTAATAAACATTTTCTTTTTTTATTCCTTTTTTGTGGTACACTTTTAATATAACACAGATTGTATATTAAAAGCAAAAAATTTCAAAAATGTCACCCTGTTTTTAGTGGTTCTTCATTGAGTCCTGTGATAAACTGAAAAAATGAACACAGTCTTTCCCCTCCCTTCAAGAAATGTTTCTTTCTCTATCCTTTGAATCTGGGATGCCATATGACTTGCTGTAGCCAAAATGACATTAGCAAATGTTGCTGAGCCTGGGACTCTGCCACCAAGTGAAGGAGTCCAAACTAGTCTGCTAGTTGAGTAATAAGAAGCTACATGGAGAACTAAGGCATGCTGATCAGCAGCTCACCAATCATAAGACATGTGAAGGAGGCCATCCAACACCAGCTGACCCCACAGGCAAAAGCCAGTCTAATTAAGAAGAACTTCCTGTTAGAGAATCATAATTTGAATGGTCACTGTTTTAAGGCATTCAGTTTTGGGGTGGTTTCTTATGCAGCACAAATTAAGTGATAGTCTTGAACAGCCACATTTTTCTAAAAGAATAGATAGAAGAAAGAGGAAAGTAGGGAAAGACAAAGAAGGGGGAACCCTTTAAAAAGAGGGGGGTTTTGGTACAGTGTATTTTTTAATCTGGGGTTTTAATTTTTTCTTTGCTATTATTTTTACCTTTTTAAAGACTTTTTAAAAGATGGACACAATATCTTTATTTATTTTATTTATTTTTATGTGGTGCTGAGGACCAAACCCAGTGCCTCACACATGCTAGGCAAGCACTCTACCACTGAGTCACAACCCCAGCCCATCTTTGCTATTTTATTAGTACATAATATCACATTTTTCTCCTCCACACACCTGTGAGAGAAAGTGAAATGGGGTAAGGGTAGGAAAGAAGGTAAATATCAAACCATATTTAAAATATTTACCAATTTGAAAAAAAGAACTCAAGATTTATATTAATTTATAAATCACAGGGGTAGGGATAGGGACTGAGAAATCCATTAAAAATAAAACACACTGGCATCCTGGGTACATGCTCACATATGACTTGATGATTAGTTTGAGCTTAGAGCATTCACAAAGACTCCAAGATACCTGTTGTAGGTCAGAGCCCACCTTGTTGCCTGGTCCCAAATCCCTTCCACACTTGACATGTACCTCTGTTTGGAGCAATCAGGGCATCTGACAGGAAACCCCTCCATTTTTCGTCTCAACCTCAATAGGTCTTTGTGTCAACACTCCTCATCTTGTTTTTTCCTCCTTACATAAAAAAGGTCACCTTGTACCCTTTCAGACATCATTGAGTATCTCTTCGTCTGGCTATTTATTTGTATCCTTTGTAATAAATGGGTAAACATTTTATAATAAGTGAGCAAACAGGCAGTGTTTCTCTGAGTTCTCTGAACTGCTGTGGCCAATTAATCAAATCCAAGGAGCAAGTCATAGGAACCCCTAATTATAGCCAGTTGGTCACAGGAAAAGGTCACAACCTGGAGCTTGTGACTGGCAATCTGAAGTGGGGGCAGTGTGAGGCTTTTAACTGAGACCTTAACCTGTGAATCTTATGCTATCTCCAAGTAGAGAGCATCAGCATCAGGACTGAATTGAGTTACAGGACACCCAGATAATTTCCACTGGAAAATATGATGTCAGAATGTTGGGCTGAGTGGTGTGAAAGTAGAAAAAGGTCTTTGGTTTGTTTTTCCTAACTAAAACAATTTCCCCAACAGATAACATGAAAACAAAAGATGAAGGTAGTGATGTCAGCTAACATTTACTGACCATGTAAATGTGTCAAATTCTGTTCTAAAATCCTATGATACCTATTAACCTATTTAATGCTAACAGGAGGAAGCCACCCCAGAGAAAAGTCAAATACCCTGGGGCTAGTCTGGATCCCCCAGCTACACTATCCTGCCACTTAAATACACAGCATGATGTACATGTAACATTTTTAGTTTGCCTTTCAAATAATTTCTTATATACAGGCAAAACCATAAACATAATACATTAATAATATATATGGAAGGATATGCATAAAATTTTCCATGCAGATTGCTTCTGCGAAGGAGAACAGAAGGTCTGGTCAAAAGCAGACATTTCTGTTTTCATTCCAAACCCTCTAACGGAATCTAAATTTTTAGTACCGTGCATATATTAATTTTTCTTCTTTTAAAATAAAATTATTCCTTTGGAACTTAGACCTTCTTCAGGTCACTGTACTATTTTCTCTTTACTATTAGTTGTGCAGTTAACATCTGCAAAAGGGAAGGCTCAACAGAAACAAAGATATCAACCAGTCCATCATGATCTCACAGCTTTGCTGAAGGCCTAACAAGAAAACAAATAAAGCTAAAAAATGTAGAATGTATGGCTCATAACACATACAACTTCTAAAATTTCTTGAATGTTTAAAAACTTAAAGAATTGCTTACCTTTTAATTTTAAACTATTTTCCAGTGTTATAAAATTTTCATAGAAGATGAAATATATCTGCGAATAGTTGGTCTCAAAAAAACTGCTTAAGATCACCTGCATCCACATTATCTGAAAAGAAAAAGTTTTCATTTACACAATTATCAAATTCAGAAATAATCTTTTCAGAAATGAAGGAAAGCTAGTCTTACCCCCTTACAAGGCAAAACAAAACAGTATTCCCATTCATTTATTCTCCACCTAAGAGAGTTCTGAATTGTACTGGGGCACCAAACACCACATAGACCTGTGCAGGAGACTCTGAGGCTGACTCAAGGAGGTTAAGTGATGATGTGGGCATAGCACTCACAGGCCAGCTAGAAGGTCGGAGGTGGAGGAAGTAGGTGGGTCTGGGGGAAGGACAAGATGACTTCCTATTAGGGGATGGGGATGTGGAGGTTTGTGGAAGAGACAGCTTTTCACCTAGGCCTTGAAGAGGGATGGGTTTTTATACCTCTGGAAACAATGTTGCTGGTGTCTCCAGTCATGAAGAGAGTAACCAACTCAAGTGAACCAGCACATGTTCCCTACCACATCTACCCAGTCATGCTCATCTGGGCCCACATGTTCCACCTTCCTTCCTGTTTCTAGCTGACTTGTCTCCATTCCTACTCAGGTACTGTGGGACCTACCATGTGTTCTTAAAGTTGTCCCTGTTGTACCAGACAGTTGTGCTAAGATCAGAAACTGCAAGTAGATAAGTGGGTGGTACAGGGCACTGGCCCAGAGACAACTACCTATGGGTCTGAGCAGCAACATGGCTTCTTCTCCTGAGGGTACCAGTCAGACCCAGAGAAACTTCACAATTCTGGGAATCAGAGTAGTTATCCACTGTCAACACACTTTTGTACATTTTCCTCTGCTAACAAGGTTGCTTATGTCATTTATAGGATCCTGACCAAGGAGTTAGTGCTTTGAAAGAATACACTAGTAACCTAAGGAAAATTAAAAGAGTCTCCTTAAAATTCTACAAGAAAAACATTCTCAAGAAAAAAAATATGTTGGTATTCCATCTACAACAGTGGTATCAATTGCTTTTGCAGTTCCAAAATTGTGACTATATGGAAACATACCCATTACTCTGTTCAAATTCTACAAAATCAACAATAATGCAGATAGATCTAAAGAATTATTTTTCTTTGGTTATCATGGTCGGGGGCTTCCATGCAAAAATTTTCCCTGCTTCTTTGAACTCACACACATTAGCAAATAATATAAGCTGCCAATTTGATGTTATATTTACTGCGCCAAAATAACACTGAGCACACAGAAATAAAAATTGCTAGCAACTAACAAATTCACCTGTGTGGAAGCAGGTAACAATGAAACTAGCATTACTAACCCACATGAACATTATCATTCTCATAAGCTACACAAGCTTGCCAAGGAATCCGAGAGTCCCTATGCAGATTCTGCCAGTTCCCAGGAAAGGTTTTGTGCATTTTAATTCCAGTGCAAACTGCTAGCCCATCTGCCACTATTTCCTCTGCTAGAAGCACAATAAACCCAGTCAGCTCCCACTCACCTTCACTGGTCAGCTGAAACATTGCTATCCCACACCTAGAGTAGTTTTGCACCTTTAATGTGTTATCTCCACCAGTTTTTCCCCTATTCTGAAACATGTCATACTTAACTTCATTTCCAGTGGAATGCTGATTAAATTCTTGGCTTAATTATGATTGAATCATCTGTCTTTGTTAGGTATAATTCCTGCCCTCACATTCCCTGTATCCAGCACAATATTTAGTTCAATATTTTCTTGAATCAGTTGAATAAAAGAAACAACCTATAATACACAGATAAAATAATGACTACAAACTGTAAACCTATAGGAAAGAAATGGCTTAACCCTCAAATCCTGAGGGTTATCAAAAGATAAATTTCATCTCCCTGCTGAGGATTCTCAATTTCAATTTGCCACCCTGACATCTCCCCCTGTGAGCCCTATCCTCACAGCCAATGTATCATGTGAGGGTCTAAAAGGCCTTTCAAATTAAACACTGCCAAAGGGAAGTCATCTCCATCAGATCCAGTTCCAAGTCTGTTAGGCTTTCCCATCTCAATAACTTAGTATCACCAAGCAGCAGCAGCAGCAGCCAGCTGTTCAAGCCAAAGCCTAGCAATCTCTGGGTCCACTCCTTCAGCCATCTCCAACACATCACTCTCCCCTATCAGTTCATATTCAACATCTGTTCTAGCCCTAAGCTGCATCTGCCCTCCAAGGCTTTGCCTGGTCTACACTGCCAGGAATAAGCACAGTGGCTATAAACTACCACCCACTGCCTAGGCTTCCTGCTTTCACCATTCTCCCATTCCTTCTATTAGGCAACTTGAAAATTTACTAATATTAATCAAGTCAGATCACTCCTCTACTTGAACTCATCTAATAGCAGTATTTAAAATAAAATCCAAACTCTTTACCATGGCCCACGAGGCCCTGAATAACTTTTCCTATTGAATCAACTTTATTGCACAACACTCTTCCCTTTATATCTTACACTCTAGCCATATTGTAAGAGCCCTAATTGAGGAGATAGCTAAGATGGCGGCTAGCTGAGAGCCATAAAGGTGTTCAAGTATTTTCACCTGATATTCATGCATTTATCTAAGAATCTTTTTATGCCCATGAACACTGCGTGACGCACCTGTAAGCTCGAGATGTTAGCACGTGTCCTTGTTAAGGCAAAAAGTATTTAACCGGGTGAGGGTTAGTTAGAAGTGTGGTTGGAGTTGGAGTTGGAGAGGTTGTTGGAGCCGGAGAGAGAAGTTAGAAGAGAGAAGAATAAAAGACCTTTTCATTTCCATCCTGCCTACGAATTTTCTTTCGCGGCGTCGTTCCTGCAAGCGGCAATCGCTACAGGCGGCAACAAGTGGTGGCCCGTATGGGGAGTTTGGAATCAGCAGGTAAGAACTGAGAAATCTTTAAAGATGGGTGCGAAAATAACAAAAAGCCGAGTAATAAAAGCCTTTTTTGACATTGCTGACTCAGTTGATAGTGAGGAGGAAAGTGATCAAGAAAGCATAGCCTCCGCTGAGTCAGATAAGACCAGTAAGGATAATATTGGTGTGAACTCAAAAATAAAGAAAATAAGAGCTGCTAAAGCTATCAGAGATTTATTAGAAATAGCCAAGGAATACATGCTCTCAATAGAATCTGAAACCCAGGATGATATTACCAGTGAAAGTGATAGTAATGAGGAGGAGCTAAATAACCATGAAAGTACAGCCTCCTCCGCTAAGTCAGTTAAGACCAGAAAGGACCGTCAAGTAGAGGAACCACTTGTGCCCTCTGCTCCCTCATGTGTGGAATCCATTACAGAAACCATGAGGGGTATTTCTAAGCGTATGCATGCCCTTGAGGCAGAGATTAACGGCCTTTCTGAGCGCTTACCAGCCCTCGAACGCCAAAAACTGCAGGAACATTGGGACCTGCCAGTATTTGAAAATGAAAATGGGCAGAGATACCACCAATCCCTTGATTTTAAAATAATAAAAAATTTCAAAGAGGCTATAATGACCTATAGGCCCCAAGCTCCATTCACGTTGAGCATGCTGGAGTCCCTTAACACTTTAAGTTTAACCCCCTCAGACTGTATTGAGCGGGGGACAATACTTGATATGGAAGTCACAATTTCAGGAGCTTTGTGTAGAAACAGCTAGAAGAAATGTGACTGCAGGCTTCCCAGACCATAATGTAGATATGCTAACAGGTGAAGGACAGTTTGCTGAACTACAAATCCAAATGCAATATGATCCTGGTGTATACGCACAAATAAATAATGCCGCTGTTAAAGCATGGAAGATCTTACCAGGAACAGGTGATTTGCAAGGCAGCTTATCAAAAGTAATACAGGGGCCTAATGAGCCATATGCTGACTTTGCTGACAGACTTTTAAGAACTGCAGGCAGAATATTCGGGGATGTGGATCAAGCAATGCCCTTAGTCATCCAGTTGGCATATGAAAATGCCAACAAATATTGCCAAGATGCTGTAAGACCATGGAAAAATAAAAAGGACCTTTCAATAGACATTAGATTATGTAAAGATATTAATGATGCCTTTTGTCACAGGCAATGTGATTGCAGCAGCAATGAGAGGTGCTTCCCCTCAAAATTTCACAAATAGGGCTCAATGAAAACATTATAATCAATCAGGATATTCCAGACAAAATTATTATAATCAACCAGGATATTCTAGGCAATATCCCCAAAGAGAAATAAGACCAAGCTCCTAGCGAGCCCCAGGCCGCTGCCCCAGGTGTAAAAAGGGAAATCATTGGGCCAATAAATGCCGTTCTAAATTTGACATCTACGGAAATGTTTTGTCCAGGAATTCAAAAAACGGGGCACAGGACCCAATGCCTCAGGGCCTACAAATGTATGAGGCATTAGACGAGGAATATCCTCAAACATCCATCCAGATGATTCCTCGTCACAATCCCTCCTACCCATTGACTCCCTTGTCAGAGGGACAAGAGGAAGTGCAGGACTAGACCTCTGTTCCACCACCCGAATAGTGCTAACACCTGAAATGGGGGTTCAACTGATTCCTACGGGAGTCAGGGGACCTCTTCCCTCAGGGACTATAGAACTTATCCTCAGGCCAAGTTCTAAAAGCCTATTAGGTTTTCAAGTAACACCAGGTGTTATTGACTCAGATTACCAAGGAGAAATAAAAATAATGCTTATTTCACCTAGAGGTATTATCTCTGTTAACCAAGGAGATAGAATTGCTCAGCTGCTTCTCCTTCCCAGTTTCCACAACTCATTCAAGAGTATGCAGCAGAATAGGAACAATAGAGGATTTGGTTCCACTGGCTTGGGACCTATGGCTTGCTGCGTTCAGGATTGTTCACGGAGGCCTATGTGCAAAATAAAAAATTCAAGGTATAGAGATGGAGGGGCTGATTGATACTGGGGCTGACTCTTCCATCATTAATCTACAACAATGGCCCAAGCACTGGCCTCTGCAGAAGGCCTCAACTAGTTTAAGAGGCTTGGGATATACTAACACCTCAGCACAAAGTGCTGTAGTCTTAAATTGGGAAGATAATGAAGGGCATAAAGGAACATTCCAACCTTATGTTTTGACCAGCTTGCCAGTTACCCTATGGGAAGAGATATTCTACAGCAAATAGGGGTATACCTCGCAACCAAGCCCGCAGGTGTTAAAAATAAAAATCTAAATCATCATCAAAAGGGTAAAAGATATTTTTTCTAGGGGCCACTGAGAAAACAATTTTGAAAATACCATGGCTTTCTGATAAGCCAGTTTGGGTCCCTCAGTGGCCCCTATCTAGAGAAAAATTACAAGCGGCCCACCTATTAATCCAAGAACAACTAGAAGCAGGACACATAGAGCCTTCCACCTCTCCCTGGAATTCCCCCATATTCGTAATCAAGAAAAAAATCAGGAAAATGGAGATTGTTACATGATCTTAAAGAAATCAATAAAACTATGCAAATTATGGGCCCTACCCAACCTGGACTTCCTAATCCTAAAAACTAAAAATCCTAAAAACTTCCATCTTATAACTCTTGATATAAAGGATTGTTTCTTTTCCATTCCTCTACATCCTCTGGATGCCCCCAGGTTTGCTTTTTCAGTTCCTTCTATCAATAATAATGGCCCTGATAAAAGATATCAATGGAAAGTGCTACCGCAGGGAATGGCTAGTAGCCCCACTATATGTCAAATCTATGTAGACAAAGCTATTCAGCCTATTAAGAACAAATATCCAAACCTTATGTGCCTCCATTATATGGATGATGTTTTGCTTGCTCACCCTAATCAAGAAATCTTATTTACCATATTCAGTGATATGACAGAAAATTTATAAAGATATGGATTAAAAATTGCTGAAGAAAAGGTTCAAACTAGATCTCCAATATTATATTTAGGATTTAAAATCATGGATACCTTTATTAGGCCTCAAAAAATTTTAATAAATAAAGAACATTTGACCACCCTCAATGATTTCCAAAAACTGCTGGGAGACATTAATTGGCTTTGCCCTACACTAAGCCTCACTACTGGACAATTAAAACCCTTATTTGATATCCTTCGCGGGAACCCTGATCCATCTTCACCGCGAACATTGACTCCTGATGCTAGGGAAGCTTTAAAGTTAGTAGAAAAGGCCATTGAAAGATCCCATTGTGATAGAATTGATTTTGCTTGACCGCTAATATTGATTATTATTTCTTCACAATATACACCCACAGGAGTATTTTGGCAACAGGGACCTTTATTATGGATACATTTACCCGTCTCTCCTAAAAGTACAATTGAGTCTTATACCTCCATGGTGGCTAAACTTATTCTTCAAGGACTTAAGACTTCTACTATAATATTTGGCATCCATCCCGCTACTATTATTACTCCCTATTCATCGTCACAGGTTAAATATTTGTGCTTCAATGATAATGATTGGGCTATAGCTAGATGCTCTACTTCTGCAAATTTTGATAACCATCTTCCTAAGTCTCCTATACTATTTTTTTGTGTCAATCATCCCATTATATTTCCACAGGTAATAAAAAAAAAATCAACCTATTCCTAAGGCATTAAATGTATTTATAGATGGGTCCTCTAATGGTACTGCTACAGTAGCCACTCAAAAAGAAAATATGATTCATATTACTGGTCAAAAATCAGCCCAATTAGTTGAACTTGAAGCTATTATAATAGCTCTAGAAAGTTTTAAAGAACAGCCTATAAATATTTTTTCAGACAGCCACTATATTGTACATGCTGTCCCTAAATTGGAGCTAGCAGGTCCAATAGCACCACATACTCCAGCCTTTAAATTGTTTTTTTCCAAATTCAAAATCTCCTATGGGAACGTAAAGAACCTTTATTTATTGGACATATCAGAGCTCATACTAATTTGCCTGGTCCTCTCCATGAAGGTAATCAAAAGGCTGATGCCCTCACTAAAACAATCTTTATATTTTCAGCAGTCCAACAAGCTACCTTGTTCCATTCCCAATTTCATGTCAATAGTACTACGTTACAGCAAAGGTTCAAAATTACAAAGGAGCAAGCTCGAACAATTGTGAAGGATTGTCAATCTTGTGTGACACATTTGCCCAATCCACATTATGGGGTTAACCCAAGAGGATTTGAAGGAGCCCCAATTAGGGAGATGGCTATTGCGGTCAGCTGGAAGCCATAAGTTCCACCTGATAATAAATATGTATGTGACACACCTGTAAATGCACATGAGGCACCCGCAAAGCTAAAGGTATATAACCGGGTGAAAGCGGTCGGAGTGAGGAGAAGAATGAATTCATTCAGTCAGTCGTGCAGTCGCTCGGTCGGTCAGAAGAAGAGTTCGGGTCGGAGGAGAAGAAAAAAGAATCAGAGCGGCCAGAATGTAGGCAGAGCGGTTACAGAAGAGAAACCAGATAGAAGAAGTAATTGCTGGTCAGAGTCAGGCCGAGGTTCCCGAGGAAGAAAGAAGAAAGAAGAAAGAAGCTCTAAAAGCTAAGCTCTCTCTCTAAAGAAGAAATCTCTTCAAGCTCTCTCTCTTTCTCTCTAAGCTCTAAGAAGATGATGAAGAAAAAGCTCTATCTTTCTCTCTAAGCTCTAAGAAGATGAAGAAGAAAAAGCTCTATCTTTCTCTCTAAGCTCTAAGAAAAAGCTATCTCTAATCTTTCTCTCTAAGCTCTTTCTAAGAAGAAGAAAAATCTTTCTTTCTCTCTCTAAGCTCTCTCTAAGAAAGTACAAGTAAAAGTAGTAGTATCTTTACTCTGCCTCCGAGAGTTTTCCTCCTGTGGCGTTGTGGCTGGCCACGACAGGCAGTTTACAAGGATTAATGCCCAATCATTTGTGGCAGATGGATGTCACTAATGAGCCAAGTTTTAGAAAATTGCGATTTATTCATGTGACCATAGATACATGCTCAGGCATGATTTTTGCTTCCTTACATTCTGGAGAAAAAGTTAAAGATGTTACATCTCATTGTCTGCAAGCTTTTGCTGCATTGGGCATCCCCAAAATGCTTAAAACAGATAATGGCCCTGCATATACATCCTCATCTTTCAAACAGTTTTGCGCAAAATTCAATATATCCCATAAAACAGGTATCCCATACAATCCTCAAGGTCAAGGTATAATTGAACAAGCTAATCACACACTCAAAATTATGCTATTAAAGCAAAAAGAAGGAAATTGGAAAAATCCTAGGGACAGATTGGCAGTTGCCCTATTTACCTTAAATTTTTTAACTTTAGATTCTAATGGATATTCAGCTGGAGACAGACACTGGAATCCACACCAACAACATAAACCTTTGGTTTACTGGAAGGATGTTCTTTCAGGTACATGGAAGGGTCCAGATCCAGTATTAATTTGGGGGAGAGTTTGTGTTTTTCCACAGCATGAATCCTCCCCAATATGGATACCATCTAGATTAATAAAACAGATACCAAATCAAAAGGACCAAGATGAAGTTATTGAGGAATCAAGATTAATAAAACAAGTACAAAATCAAGAGGACCAAGATGAATGTATGGAATGATTCCCTTAAAAGAGCCCTCCAATAAATTCACAATTTAAGTCTCATTCCTCCCAGCTGGGACGAGAAGATCTCTCTTTAGTGTGCACACAATTGTGTTTTTTTTTTTTTTTTTTTATATATGTCTTTTTTTTTCTTTTTATATATGTCTGTGCATTTGTCTAAATTTCATGTTAATGTGACGTCACAAATATATGTTTGTATGTGCGTCTGTCCAGTTTGAGGTCACAAATAACAAAGCACTTATGAAAATTAATATTATAAAAATATTTAATTATAAAATATATATATATGGATCCAAATAACTTTAATTTACATTTAAGTTTAGAGTATTCAATTTGGGTAAACAATTTAAAAAGTGAAGGTACCTTCAATTTTGATTTACAGGTGTCCCTGGGATTTCTCTTCAACAAAGAATATGACTAATACTGTATAACCTAATATTTTGGTATTTGGCATGGGATTATTTATTTGTAATTAACTTTATTTGTTTAATAGCTGATTAATTTGAATTATTTCAACAGGTAATTTCATAGAAGGTTGCTGTGTATGCAGAGACTCGGGGGTTCCAGCTAAAAAATTATTTTTCCAAAGTGCTTTTAGCTTTTCTTTAATCTAATGCAGTAAATACCCTCAGTCTTTCTTTGATTTATTCTGAATGTGATATTTTGCCAGCTTATGTTTGTGGGAGCTCAAGCAGCAATGTGTGTGAGCAGAGATCAACTTTAATTTTCTAATCTAATAATTCTATTTTTTTTTTTTTTTTTTTTTTTTTAGAGTGGAAAGTGGACAGCTTTATTGAAAGGATAGCAAAAGACTTCCCCCAGAGGGAGAAGGGGACCCGGAAACCAGGAATCCAAAGGGAGGAGAGGCTTTCTCCCTTTTATATCTGAAATCTTTCTTTGTTCCTTTCATGTTCTCTATTTCTGTCCTGCCTGGGATAGGAATGTCAAAAAGATGTGACACCTGTGACACCGGAGGGCCCATGGTGGGTGTGAGATTTAGGGAAGGGCTTAGGGCTAGTTGATTAGCATCTCCGTTTGCTGGGAGCTGTTTCATTAACATTCCATAAGATGGGCCCTAAACTTGGGAACATTAACCATCTTATCTTCCTTAGAGTTGCTCTGTGTTTTTCCAGGACTCAGACTGACTCCATTTTCCTTATGGACTCCATGTTCTTTATGAAACTCGATGTTAGACCTGATTTGCCTGACTACACTCACTACCTAGCTTTAAATCTGGCTTCATTCCCCCCTCTAATTTCAGGAACTCCTTAGTGCTGTAAGGACATGGGATGACGACTGAATCTAACTTCTTCGAGCTGAGAGGGGGCGAAGTGGGGCGAGCAGTTTGGAGTCCCCGTTTAAAAATCGGGTCTATTGAGTGGTCCACGATAGAAGTCCAGTTGAGAGTCAATAGGCTGAAGGGTCATTTGAGCGACAGGTGGTCTCGTTTATCTCGGTGGAACCTCCAATATGAAACCGCTTTTTACCGTGACGAGTTCTTGCTCCCCAAATGCTGAAGAATAACGCCGAAGAAGCACTCCAAGGCAAACATAGAGTGGAAAGTGGACAGCTTTATTGAAAGGATAGCAAAAGACTTCCCCCAGAGAGAGAAGGGGACCCGGAAACCAGGAATCCCTAATAATTCTATTTTTTAGTTTGACAACTTGCCTCTTGACTCAGTGCTGGAATAGCACTGCCTTTCCTTTAATAATTGATGCTTGAGTTTCTAGGTAGCAGTCCCTGAAGATTTGCCAGTGGCATTGTCTAGACATAAAAAAGACGGCTGCTGCTACGGCTGCAGGGATCGCGGTCGCTACAAGCATCCCTGCTGCTCAAGCATCAAACAACCTCACCAGCAGTGTGGCCTCTGCTCTGCATGCATGGGACCTCCTAGATCAACGTGTGATAACAAGTGGACATTTTGATCTTTCATTATTTGGGACATTACGGGACAATACCTTGCGGGTATTTGTCTAGAGAACTCAGTGCATTACTTGATGGAATTTAGGGCAGCTGATTTGTTTAAAGACCTTGATTCGCTATGGAACTTGGCTCGTCAGCAGAAGGCATGCTGCCTTAAAGCCGCAGCATCTCCTCATGATTGGACGGCTGTTAGTCAACACACAGTCGATCCTGAAGGGCTCGATTGGACGGCTGGTTAGCCAATGACGGGTAAGATCCCCAGAGGGGGACAACCTAAGACAGGCACAGTCGATCCAGATGAGGTCGTCACCCATCCACAGGACAGTCTCATGTGGCCGACATATCAACCTAAGACAGGAGTCAAGGGCACAGCCTTGATTATCCGATGACGGGTAAGAATGTTGGTTGCACATGGACGTCCTAGAGCATCCCCTCTTTTAAAACAAAAGGGGGGGGAAATGTAAGAGCCCTAATTGAGGAGATAGCTAAGATGGCAGCTAGCTGAGAGCCATAAAGGTGTTCAAGTATTTTCACCTGATATTCATGATTTATCTAAGAATCTTTTTATGCCTGTGAACACTGCGTGATGCACCTGTAAGCTCGAGCTGTTAGCACGTGTCCTTGTTAAGGCAAAAAGTATTTAACCGTGTGAGGGTTAGTTAGAAGTGTGGTTGGAGTTGGAGTTGGAGAAGTTGTTGGAGCTGGAGAGAGAAGTTAGAAGAGAGAAGAATAAAAGACCTTTTTCATTTCCATCCTGCCTCCAAATTTTCTTCCGCGGCGTCGTTCCTGCAAGCAGCAATCGCTACAGGCGGCAACACCATATAACTTCTTTCTGTGACCCCAAAGTTCCCTAATATGTTCTCCATTTGGGGCTCCACAGGGATACTGCCCCAATCCCCAGAGCTTCATACAGCTGGCTCAGTCTCATCCTTTAGAAACTGGATCACAGTTCACCTCCTCAAAGAAATCTAGACGTATCCCATGTGTTGCTCTTTACTTTTCATCTTCTACCCTGCCTTCTTGCTTGGTAGGCTCTGCAATGAATGGGTTTCAGACACAAGGCCCTAAGCAAGCAAACAATTTCCCAAATATGAGGAATGTGGGTACAGTGATGCAGCAGAATGGTACAGAATGATTATTAGGTGATCTCTACCTTTTTCCTTTGGTGCCCCTGAGACCCTGGAAATATCAGCAACCTGAACAAAGAGGGTTCTCAAGAACTTTGAGAAGCCTTTTTTTTTTTGGTACTGAAGATAGAACTCAGGGGCACTCAACCACTGGGCCACATCTCCAGCCCTTTTTTATATTTTATTAGTGACAGGGTCTCACTGAGTTGCTAAGTACCTCACCATTGCTGAGCTGGCTTTGAACTCGTGATCCTCCTGCCTCAGCCTCCCAAGTGCTGGGATTACAGGCATGTACCACCACGCCAGGCAAGAAGCCTTTATATTGATAATACTCTCATGAAGCCAAAAGTCCAGGTAACATACACCTTCTTTCTCGGCCATCCAATAACTTTTTTGTGAATAAGGCATAGACGGTTCTGAGTGTAAAGCATTCACAATGGATTAGGGACATAGCTTAGTGATAAAATGCATGCCAGCACGCATGAGGCTCTGCATGCCAATTCGATCCCTAGCACGAAGGAAGGAAAGAAGGGGGAGGGAGGGGCAAGGGGCAAGCAAGGCAGAGAAGGAAAGGAGAAGAGGAGACAAGAGGAGAAAGAAAAAAAAAAAAAAAAAAACACTACCAGCAAGACAAGTAGATTTATTCAAGGTAACCCAAACCACTTGAAGCTAGAAGCATAACATTAGTAACATACTCAGTTCATCTACACATGTTGAGGGATCTTGATTTCTCAGGGAATCCTCCTCATACAACTCCCCCTATAGCACTTAACCGTAGTTAAAATTATCCCACTTGTTCATTCACTTCTGCACTGTTTAGCACCCCCACTAGAATGTAAACTGCATGAGGGTAGTAATCCCATCTGTTTTGTTCACTACCCTATCTCCAGCCCCAGGAACAAAGCTGGTGCATAGAAGACATTAAAGGAATAAACAAAGAATATTAAAATATCAAACATTTCACATCTGTAATTCAAAATCTTCAATCAATTCTTGATTCATCTGTTTCTTCAAAGACTTATCAAAAGAATATTTATAAAGTAAGCATAAGTCTTGGGGGAAGCAACCACAGGCACTGGAACTACACTCCGCAAAATGAATACTATAAAGAAATCAAAAGCCTGATTTTCAGCAAGGCTAACTTCAAGATGCAGAGAGAGATTTAGGATGGCTTTGCTCAGAAATAAAAGACTATAACCACAAACTTCCTTTAGACATACATTCTTGACCCACTCATTCAAACATTTATTGAGCAGCTAGCACTGTGCCAGGTGCTAAGAAATTCAAAGAGAATAAGACCCAAGGCTATCGAAGGTACATGGATGAATAAGCAAGCAACAGTAAAAGCTCCATGGCTAAAGCCCATGCCCAAAGCCCATGCCCACGCCGAGCACCAAGGCAGAGAATGGATGACACTACACAGGGGAGCTAAGAATATTACTAACATCATACATTTATGTCTGTCATATGCTTTAAAAGACACTTTCATGAATTTATTTCACTCACACCACAATGCTGTGAAACAGATTGGGCAAGGGTGGTTGAGAGAAAGAAATACAAGGATTAGGACCTAATGTGACATGCCCAAAGTATCATAGCCAGTTAGGACCTGGGCAGAACTCCTGCCTGGGGCTTCTGACTCCAAATCTGAGCCGTACAAAGTCTCAGACAAATGGGAATAAGTCAAAACTAGAAATCAAATCAGGAATTTAAAAGAAAGAAATTATCCCCATGGGAGCCAGAGGAAAAGGAGCAGGAGGAGAAAAGCCCAAGAAAAGAAATCAAATTAGAGAAGCAGCAGTTCCTGTACATTCTCCATTGCTTCAGGTGCTGGTGAAAAAGAGGGAGGGTGGGAGGACAAGGGCAGGCTCTAGAGGCAGACTGGAAACTACCTTTGATTCTAAGAGTCCAGCAGGGATGCTAGCATGACATCTTACTACTATCACAAAACTCAAGGAAGTACATCCAAATTAACCACAGGGAAGCAAGTGGCATACAGTCTTGCAGAGAGGTAAGAGTCATTCCCATGCTTTTAAAGAAATCTTTAATTATTCATTCTCCTTCACCACCAACCAATTGCCAGTAAACTGTATCTATTATTTTCATTATACTCAAAGACTATCTTCTATTTTCTAGACCAAAGCCCACCCTCTTGCATTCCTTTGTACAGCTAAAACCTCTTATGGACAATTATTTCTCCATATCTAATTAAAAGGCAACAGCAAAGGTTGAAGGTAAAACCTTTGGAACATACCGTCTGGGTTCAAATGTAGAAGGACCTTGGACAAGTTATTTAAACACTGTTTCTAGCCAGGCCTGGTGGCTCACGCCTGTAATCCCAGCACTTGAGAGGCTGAGGCAGGAGGATCACCAGTTCAAAGCCAGCCTCAGCAATGGTGAGGCACTTAGAAACTCAGTGAGACCCTGTCTCTAAATAAAACACAAAAAAGGGCTGAGGATGTGGTATAGTGGTCTAGTGCCCCTGAGTTCAATCCCAGGTACCAAAAAAAAAAGGTGAGGGGGGTGCTGGGGTTGTGGCTCAGCAGTAGAGTGCTCACCTAGCACGTATATCCTCAGCACCACGTAAAAATAAATAAAATACACAGTTTCTCTATTTCATCTGAAAAATGAGGCTAACAATGGTTCCCACATCACAGGACTGCTATGATGATAAAATAAACATATGCAAAGTATTTATAAGCGTGTCTGCCAGTCAGCGTTAAATAAATGCTAGTTGTTTGTCAGAATCACTTAGCTTCTGGCAAAGGCCACCTGGCCAGGTGGAATAATTCCCAGCCATCACTATACCATGTTTCTAAGTACCTTTTGGCCAAAGCAAGTCAGGAGATGAGCCCTAAATCAGTGTGGGTGGGCACCATCCAAGGGTATGGTTGTTGAGAAGGAATTCAAGGCATTTTTACAAACCATAAGAGGGAAGGAAGAATGGGAAATAGGAGGTTGTTTAAATGTGAGAGCAGAATCACACTAGCCTTTAAGTAATGGTGTATTACTAATGACATTCATTCTTGACAACATTTTCTGTCCTGTGTTTTCGACTAGTTCGTTGTACTTTATTATTTTCCTTGTTTTTATTGTTTCTAGATGACTATTTTTAAGTGTCAAGTTTACTTCGAATTCTTCACTTATCCCTTTTCCCTACCACTAGCCTATGATTTTGATGATCAGGCCTCCATGCCATCATCCAGGGAATCTGAGTATAAAATAATTAGCAATACTCATCTTCATGTATACACGGATGTGTAGGCAGGGCTGGGATGGCTCTTAGCTTTGGGGAGTGTGGTGGAGGGTCATGGGAAGGGGGGTCATTCCCCACCAGGGAAAGCTGAGCATGAGCTCCTTCCTCCTCTTGACAGCATTCCACTGGGGCTCCTAAATGGGATAAAGATGTTTCCCCTTCCTTTTGTGTTTTCTAGGGGTCTGCAGAAGCAGGTTTTTTATGAGGCTGTGATATGACCCTTCTACTAAAAAGCAGAACTGCCACTGAAAAGGATTACATGTGGAAGGAAATAAAGGGATCATCCCATTGGTTTCATGGGTATGTTTGTTGGCAGTGTTTACTGGTATATTGGGATTAAGTGCTATTTAATACAGGATGGTCTCATTAAATATATGAATTTCTGAGTCATTGAATTTAATGGCTTCATGGGTAGGTAGCTGTTGGCTCAAGGAAAACAAAGAAACTCAGGGAGTAGAGCTGAATCCAACCCAACAATCTGGAGCCAACCTGCAGTCAGAAGAACTACCCAGGCCAGCACAGGCCCAACACAGTGAGGGAGGAAAACAGATGCTTATAAGGTTCATGGAAGCTACTAAAGTTTGAAATGGTTTGTTATGTAACATTATTGTAGAAATATTGGTGCAAAAGAAGAAACTCAACACAAAACAGCTGGCCAGGAAGCTTTTAAAGGGGTACCCCCAAGTACAACCACAATGTTACCTCCATTCAAGATGGAAAAGCAGAAAAATTGATCCAAGAAACTGAATCTGTCCATTGACATAAACTTACTATCAACAGTGACAGAGTGAGGACAGAGACTCCTCCTAACACCAACCAGCACATCTAAATATCACCTGTACATGTAGTAAAGCTCTAATAAAAGGAAACACCAAGGGTATCTAGGTAAGGAGGCAAAAGATACATAATGAAGTCTTTCCAGTCTCAGTAGGTAATCACAAGACAGGAGGTGTCCAGGGTATGAATGTGCTTCAAAGCCCAATCGATGCTCTTATCATCTTTATTACTGTTAAAGAGAATGCACATCTGAAAAATGTTCCTATATCCAGATATATCTAGATTCTAAAAATGGGTCCTACATTGACAATATGCAAATATACAATCTTCCTGTGGATAGGAATACTAATGTACAGAGCAGAAATCACCTCAAATGAAATCTTCTAGTCCCAAAGGCCTAAAACATGAGATCTAGTCAAGAGTGTGTTGTGAGTAGCCCAGAAGGAAGAAGATGAAATACCAAGAGCCATAAAGGGGGCACAGAGTCCTAAAGAGGCAAAGGCCCCCTTATCTAAGCCCTATTCATCCCCAAAGTCAGCTGGAAGGCCAAGTGACACCTTGCCTGGCTCCACACCCACTGTTCTCCTATAGCCCTCTTATTTGTGGACCTCCATCTCTGCCAGAGTGTACCAGGTCCCCATGCCCAAGGCACAGGCATTGAATACATCCACACTGAATAAATTTATCCATCAGCTGAATCTAGATGTACGGAAAGACTAGATAACTAATCCCTTTTTTAAAATGAGAAGAAAGTCCTGAAGGTCACAGCAAACAATAAAGTGATTAAAAGCAAAAATCACCCAGGGCAAAACCTCTTAAAATAATGGACAAAATGATTTCTCCAAATCAGAAGAAGGGGTCAGGACTACCACCCTAGATACAAAATAAAGTAATAAACAGGGTAACAAGCAATGAAAATCCACTCTACAGCTATTAATCCTAATAAATAGTAACATTTTCATGACAGCATGAACCTGTGCTCATCCCTTAAACTAACAACAGTATTCATTTTCTTAAATTATCTAATATTTAAACATTATTATATTAACATATCTACTGTGTATTTTTAAAATTCTGAAATCAGAAACATCTAGCTCAGCAGTGGAATTTTTACACTTACCAATATATATTTTTAAATGAAATTATATTATCTTTTACTTAAAACAACAACAAATTACCACTATCATATTTATTAACACATGTATATTTTTATGACTGCTACAGGTCTGAAACTTAAGGAATAACTATTACATGAGTAACTGCCAAAACTGTACTTTTCAAAAAAAATAAAATATGTCCTATATCCATAATTCCCTTCTGTCTCTCAATAAGAATGAAAAAAATTGGTGGGGAATCACAAAAAAATTCTAATTACAAAGAGTACAAGGAATTTTAGTTATAGGTGGACATAATACCTTTATTTTATTTATGTGGTGCTGAGGATTGGACCCAGGCTTCACACATATGAGACAAGTGCTCCACGGCTGGGCCATGGCCCCAGCCCCTAGCCCCCGCCCCTCCCCCTTTTTTTTTGGAACCGGGGATTGAACTTAGGGGCACTAGACCACTGTGCCACATCCCCCTTTTATGTATTTTATTAGCAACAGGGTCTCACTGAGTTGCTAAGTGCCTCACCATTGCTGAGGCTGGCTTTGAACTGGTGATCCTCCTGCCTCAACCTCCCAAGTGCTGGGATTACAAGTGTGCGCCACCCTGTCTGGTTCAAGGAATTTTAAAAGTATAAGAAAACCAATATAAATCACCCTATGTTGGGGGAACTTATTGCTTCTACAGATTTAGCCTCCAGCTCGGGGCAAAGATTTCCCGAAATCTGACCCTCAGTCTCTGGACTCTATTCCAACTTCTGCCCCACAAATCTAAATACCAATAGCAAATTCCTTCTTAGGTTTCATGCCTCAAAGTCAGATTAGAAAAATACCCCATTCCCAATCTAATCCTACCCTACCCCTTTCATCTGCTTCTATGCTTATCTTTTTCAACCTAGATTTATTTATAAAATTTCCCCAAAGCTTTAAGAACCAAAGATCAAGGTCCATTCTTCAAGAATACTCTTCTAATACAATGAGACTTCATATTTCAGAAAAAATTCTTTAAAGTAATACCATACTTTCAATCTGCATCCAGTTTTAGACATAAATATCATTGGACATAGTTGATATGGAATCACTCCTGAAGTCATCCAGAAGTTGAGTAATAATAAACTCAAGATAATTCTGGCCCCTCACCTAGTCCACCCTACCCCACAAAAGTGATCCTTCTCTTGCTCCTGGCAAAATACTCTTTCCCTCTCCTTTACCTGACTACATAAATTGCCTAAGGAGATTATAGTGAGAATACAGGAAGATTATAATAAGAAATCATCACAGAGGACTCCCTAGGTGCACATCAGGGGATGTCTCAATAGCCTTGCACTCGTGTTTCCATCCATCTCCTGGGAATCCAAGATTCCCTCAAGAACCCACATCTCTCTAGCTCTGGGGATAACCTAATCTCACCTTAGCTTCCTAACCTAACCTTCCTACCAACTCCACTCCATAAGGCTCACCAAATCTCTCCTCCAGGACACCTTTAAAGGTCTCTTCTTCTTTAGCTCTGCCTGAAACCTGGCAGTCCCCTGAGAACACTGCTTCCCTTGCAGACTGCCAGGTAAGGCTTTGCCTTCCTCCTACACTCACCTATCACTTGCCCTACATATTTTGTGTGTCCTCCGTGTTCCCCACTGCAATTTCCAGACCATTCTGATCCTTCCCCTCACATACAAAAAATGCTCATTTGCTGCTCCCAAAGACAGTGTGCAGTTGTGTATGTCAACTACAACTACACACTGTCTTTCACATACCCCAGGACACTCTGAAGATTCCAGGGCCTGCTTTGCTGTCTTTCTCTCCACTATTAGCACAGTCTACATTCTTGGTGATTTTGATATTTACATGGATAATGCCTCTCTTCCTCATCTCTAATGAAGTTGCCTAGGCCCCACCTCTGCCACTATGCCTACAGCCAGATGCTTGACTCAGTCATTACTTAATAATCTCTCCACCTTTAAAATCTCAGACGATTAATTCTCCTACCACCTGCCATTTCTTATCTTTCTTGCCTACTCCTTCTGGAACCCTAACACTAAAATCTCTTAAACACTACTTGGTCCCTGACTTCAATAACTCCATCATCTTGTCACTAACTATGATGTGACTCAAGTTTTCCCTTTCTTTCTTTTCTAATTTAGCTTCCACTCTTCACCACTTTAATTAACTGAACCAACCTGGATTCAATTGAAAGTATGTATCTGAGCCCAGGCCATGCTCTGGCTGCAAAAGGTTTTTAAAATTTTTTGGCATCAAATATTTAATGCCTCTGAAAGAATAAGTTTTGTACACATGTGATTTACAATGTGTAATAATAAAAAAAAAAAAAAAAAAAAAAAAAAAAAAACACTTCAAACTTACCCACCCAATGGAAGCATCCAATCCAATCGGGTTTTTACTGCTACCTCTCTAACTGATCTAACCACACTGTTAGATCAATGGTTGATTTTCAGTCCTCTCTAGGGCCAACAGCTTCCCCTGGAGCACATACCCTGTGCCCAAGCACTACTATCTTTGCCAACCAAAAGGAAATGCAAACTAGAAACCAGGTATACTTTCAGAGGCAAATTGGGGACTAAACTATATATCCTTATTTTCAAGAGATAAAACAAACTCACTTTTTACCTTCATTAATAGCTTTGTTTCTTAAATACTATTATAGTTCTATTGTATATACTAGTTATACTATTTAATTATTTTATATCTCCCTAAAAATAAACATACATTTAAAAATTTACCATAATCAATGATTCATTTCCATAGGTATGCTCCACAGCATTTCAAAACCAAAAGTGACAGCAGCATGGAGCAGCACTGTTGACTCCCCTTCAACTCCCATGCCGCACCCACCCCAACAAATGGACCCTCACTCTTCCTAGCAGAGGCCCCATTTGTTCAGAAATTTTCCTCCCCCCACAGAGCTCTGCTTCTCTAGAAAGCCTAGTTTGTCCCCATCATGGGAGACTGGACGTGATGCTATGTTAAGCTGATTATGGTGGCAACATGCCCTTTGCCAGTGACTTGCATGAGCTCAAGCCTGTGACCCAATGCAGGTCAATCAAAAAAGTACTTATCTGGGAAAAGACTCATAGTTCATAAAGGGACATAAGAAGTGTCCCTTTTTTTTCTGCCTCTGGATATCATTCTATCTGGATGGCTATGGGCATTTTGCTACCATGAGGACAAACCTGCCATATAAAGTATGACAAAGCAGAAAGGCAGAAAGAGCCTAGATTGTCACCATCACTAAACTGCTAATTAGCTAACTCTGGAGTTGTTTTGTCTTGGGAACTCTTCTTATAAGAGAAAAAAAATCCTATTCTGTTTGTTTATATTTTAATTTTCTGTTAACCTGCAACCAAAAACATCCTTGTAGATAGACAGCTGAAATAAATCTGACAGCAACAGAAAATGAATATCAATTGAAAAGGTCACAGAAATTATACTCATCTCACTTCATTTCCTAAACTTTATTGTTTTCCTTACTTTATACCTATAAGGTAAAGAAGATGTAGAAAGAAAAAATTCTTACAAATCAGAAAGGTGTTAATACACTGTTATCCAGGACTGATAGTCTCTGTATAAAAATAACTCTGCATAAAGATATATTTCAAATATGTACTGTAAAGTTTTTTTTTTGTTGTTTTTTTTTTAAATATTTATTTATTTCCTTTAGTTGTACACAATGCGTTTATTTGTACGTGGTGCTGAGGATCGAACCCGGGCCGCACACGTGCTAGGCAAGCGCTCTACCGCTGAGCTACAACCCCAGCCCTGTAAAGTTTTGAAAGTAGAACTATTTTCATTTAAACATATTTGACGCATATTCCTTAAATGAAAGATTCTAAAACATTAATAGATATCAAGTATCAATATGATAACACACGCCATATAAGCAATGAAATGATATTCAAATCAAATGTATTCATATGCATTTTTAATATGTATATTCCTTTTATAGGAATCAAGTTTCATCAGATTTTTTTAAGTTAATGCATGCTTCCTTTTCCTTTTCTTATTCTGAATTGGGAATATAGTCTATATTATAGTCTAAACCACTCTCTAGAGAAAAAGTCAGGAATAGGAATAAAATGTCTAAAGCAGGAGTCACATACCTATCTCTACCCCTTCATTCTCAACAACTAAGGAAGCCAAAAAGTGGTGAAGAGGATGAAGAGAGCCATAAAATAATGTCTTGTATCAAATAATTATTAGTAGTCATTTTAATAACAGCTTACACAATAGCTTTGCATATAGTGACTCAACTCTAGCAACTGTGGGAGACACACATGTTCCCCACTGTCTATAGGAAGGAATGTCAGAAGGACAGCTCTCTGCCAGGACTCTAACCCACAGTTAGGCTCCCACACCACTCAGCTGATGAAGTCTACTACTAACAAAAAGAACACAGGGAGTGATACAAGATACAGAAATGAAACATTACTAAATCCAAAATAAGGTCCAGCAGTTAGTTCATTTTAAAGGGATACTAGAGTCAGCTTACAAGTAGAATAACATTTCCTCCTTGACAGGCTAAAAGGGTAGCTTTTCTGTAAAATTAACTCAACAAAGACTAACATAGCTTTTACCCAAAGGAATGTCTTTACCTCCAGAAAATCATCATGTTGTCCCCTGTCCTACTGACAGCCTCAAACACTCTCTACTTCTGCTGTATCCCTTACACACACACACACACACAAAAAAAAAAAAAAAAAAAAAAAAAAAGTCTTTTCCCAGTCACTGGAAGCTACTTCCAGATACATAATCTGCTGATTGCGAGGGCATGTGAGGGCCCTGAAACTAACAGTCTGGAGAATGTGTGGTAATTTGTTATATGAGTCCAGTGGAAAAAGACATAGCCATTTAAGTATTATGGTCTTCCCTCACTCATGTGCAAAAATGTCCAAGTCTTGTTAAGTCAAAAATATAGTGTCAGGGCTGGGCACAGTGGCGCACACCTGTAATCCCAGCGGCTTGGGAGGCTGAGACAGGAGGATCGCAAGTTCAAAGCCAGCCTCAGCAAAGGCAAGGTGCTAAGCAATGCAGTGAGCCCCTGTCTCTAAATAAAATGCAAAATAGGGCTGGGGATGTGAGTGCCCCTGAGTTCAATTCCCAGTGCCCCCACCAAAAATTATACATATATATAACCATCATTCATATAAAACATTCATATAAATCCATAAAAGATTCCCTCAGGTCTTTTCATTAAGAAACATGAAATTCATCATAATAGTGGTCCTAATTTAGATGGGTATCTGATGAAGCCAATCTGCAGTGTTTAGTGACTGCTGCCATCATTTATATAGATAAATTATTATTGTACTGACCCATTTTCCTGTGCTCATTCTTTTTCATCCACTGGCAAATCTCCTTTTTTTTTTGCCAACATCAGGAGTACTTTCTAATGTGTCTTCCCCTCGTCTGCTACTACAGTTCAGGGGTAAGAGCAAGCCTGTCTCTATATTGCTTATCCCAGCTCAGTCCACTGTGGGGACCCTAGCACACAGCCCACTGCACTCTAGCTTTCCTATCCCATGGATCAGAGAGTATTCCTATCCTATCTTCTCACCACTGTTCCCTGAAGAGTAAATAGGGGTATAGGCTCTACATGTATGTCCACTACCTTCCTCCACACCTATACCCACCACAGCTATGGCCACTAACTTTTCCAGTACCACTTCTTTCTTTCTCTTTACTTTTCTGTTTCTAGTCACTGCTGTTTTGAGGCAAAAGATCTGACTTTTTATGAAGTAAGCCAAAGAAACCAATCTCTGGTAGACTAACCAAACAAGTCTATTCTCCACGCAGGAACCAATGATTCCTTTAGACTTATATATCAGACCTAAAGGACAGCTCAGGTCACTCCCCTACTCCTAGACTCCCTGAAGTAGCCCTTCTTAAGAGTAAGACAAGCTCGACCTTGCCTTACCCTTAACTCTTTTCTCCTACTCCTGATCCTTTTTCCTGTGCATTCTCTCCCTCTCTTCTCTCTCCTCTAACATTATTGACTTTGGAGAGATTCCAAGCCTATTTTTGACCAAAATCCTTTGCACTTACTGTTCCCTCTGCTTGGAATACTATTCCCCAAAATAATCACAAACTGTTCCCTCTTGTCTCAGTCCAAACTATTCTTCTTCCAGAAAGAACTTCCCTTACCCTAATATCTAGACAAGCGCACATACTTGCATGTGCGTACGCTTGTGTGTGCGCGCGCGTGCGCGCACACGGACACACACACACACACACTCTTATCAAGCTTCACTTTACTATCAATACCCGAAAGGATATATTTGTTATTTGCTTATTGTTCATCTACCCTAATAGAATGAAAATCCCATGAGGACTGAGGCTTCATTTGCAAGTAGCAGGCACTTATAACTATTTGTAGAATGACTTAAAAAACAATGGATATAATCTAACCTAGGCAAACCCTAAGGGGAGTCAATCCTATTTATTCAAAGGGCAATCCTTTACTTCCCTCAGGTTAAATAAATAATCCCCAAATATAACTTCCATACTCTTAAGTAGAATTTAAACAAAGTCATCTAAGGATTTCTCAATGATCTAGGCTTACTGGGATAAAAGTCAATGAACTTTACTTTGTGGTATACATGGGCCATTCTTGTGTGGAAATGTACCAGAATGCCTTTCCAGAACTACTTTCTCAAAAATGCAGAAGCCAGAGAATTTACCTCTAGGAACAGTACAAATTATCAGGTTGGCCAATCAGACTTCCCCATCTCCCTCATCCAGTAATTGGTACACAAATAAGCACATGATCCAAGTAGAACCAATCAGAAAGGTCCTTGGCACTGGGGTGGGCCCTAGAAAAGCAGTCACTCTTCTTTAGGTTTACACTTTAGGTTTACACTAAGTAAATAGGTTACACTGAATCAGTCTATCAGGTTGACAAGACCAGAGATAATCTCTCCTGTATCAGGAAGAGTTAGACTGAGAATGAAAGAAACAAATCCAGAACTAAGAGTGGAAAGGAGTAATTCTACTAAAAGAGAAGGTGAGAAAAGAGAATGGATATGACAGTGGGTGAGTACCCTAGACACTGCTTACAACCCTACGGATATCTAATTGCCAAATGTGCCCTTAGATTATTTAGTTACATGTGTCACTAAATCTCTGCTTTCTTTAAGTTAGTTTGAGTTGGGTTTCTGGCACTTGCAACCAAGAGTTCTGACTAGTACAAATACAATCAACATATTACTACCCGTCTGGTGGAGAATAATAAAGAAAAGAAAAGAAAAAAGAAAGCCCAGTCTGGCTACACACATACACATACACACAAGTAATTGTCAGATAAATGCTTAATGGCTACCAGATTTTCAATTGGGTGATATAAATGTTTTGAAACTGGAGATGGTGGTTGCACAACATTGTGAATGTGCTAAATGTCAGTGAATTGTTCACCTTAAAGTGGTTAATTATATGTTATGTGAATTCCACTTGAATAAAAAATACTTAAACATAAAATATTGCAATGCATTTCTAAAGAATATAATAGCATTTTAATATATTAATTATAATTTCCTAGAAGAAGAAATTGGATCAAATGATACATACATTTTTAAAGACCATTGCTACATATTAATAAATTGCATTCCAGAAAGATTATACCAAATTATACTCCTATCAGATGTGTATTAGAGAGCCCACATAGTATATTATAATTAGGGGGGTAAAACAGCAACTTTGCTAGTATTCTGGCTAAATATATTTTATTCTTTAAGTTTACATATCTCAGATTATTAATGAGGAGTGACATTTAAAACATTCTTACAGGTCTTGTTGTTTCTCCATTTCCCATGTGAATACATATATTTTGAATATTATCATTTTTCTTATTAAAATGTAGGTGTTAGCCGGGCGCGGTGGCGCACGCCTGTAATCCCAGCACTTGGGAGGCTGAGGCAGGAGGATCACAAGTTCAAAGCCAGCCTCAGCAATGGTAAGGCACTTAGCAACTCAGGGAGACCCTGTCTCTAATAAAATACAAAAAAGGGCTGGGGATGTGGCCCAGTGGTAGAGTGCCCCTGAGTTCAATCCCCAGTACAAAAAAAAAAGTAGGTGTTTTTACTATATTGAGGATATAACTATTTTCCCTCTTATAAGTTTCAAATATTTTTCCAGTTCATTATTTACTTATTTCAGTTAAAGGTGATATATCTATTTGTGTATGTATTTATTTTAGGAGCAGAAGAAAGGGATGGAAATATTCTTTCCAAAATAAATATTTGCAATGATACACAGACACAGACACACACACACATACACACACACACACACACACACACACACACACAGGAAGAATAGAGGATAGTTTGCCTCCACTCAGGAGTTCAGTATAAACTCTACTACATCCAACCTCCACATCAGAGAAAGAATCCAAACGATATAGAGGTCTATACTATTCATACCATAAATATGACCAGACAGAAATAATTCATGTTAATCCCTTTTAAAATAGCTGTTTAAAGGCAACATGACTTTAGTTCAGACTCTTCTCTTCCATGCAGTTTTGAAAATATTATTAAGGATTTCATTGGAAAAAAGGATTCTTACTATCTACAAAAGGTCCTTGTGCAGGAGTGTGTAGTGATTTAGCTTTGGTTTTTGAAATTTAAATTTTACAATAAGGCCTGCCTAATTTTGTTTCCATGAAAGAATATTTAGAATACTTCTCTACGCATCACCCATGCCAGTCCTTACAAAGAGCTCCTAGCATAGCTGTCCCTCTTTCCCCACCCCCCTGCTATAGCTTACTGATACCAACCTCTTCTCCTTTTTGTCCACAGAAATGGTCCCTTCTTATGTCAACTTCCCTTGGAATCTAAGAAGTTGATCTGATAGTGAGTGCAAGCATACAAGGGAGAGGTTAAAGAACAATTTCAAAAGAGTCCACCACACTTGATTCATTACTTGAATCATTACTTCAATGCAGGGAACTTCTGACTGGAAATAACAATCTTAGGGGCAGGAAGACTTTGAGAAATTTTTCAAAACATCCACATGGGTGGCCAGTTACTCCCCATCAGACTTAAATCCAGCCATTTTGAAATAATATTTCTGTTTTTTTAAAATAGTCACTTATAACAGACATAGATTGCAAGCTCTGGCATCCCTAATGCTACACACAGTGTAGGGCAAATAGCTGGTGTTGGATCAATGAGGGGACTCTAGAACCAACTGCCTTGGGCTCAAATCCTGATTCTTCACTTACTAGTGATATAATACAACCTTACAAGACTCTTTCCCTCTCTTTATCTATCCCATCTGTAAAATGTGCATAATGATATTCCCTGACTCATTAACTCTTTTAAAAGAGTTAATATATGTAAAAGTATGTATAACAATACTTTGAATATAATAAATGTCAATTATTATTATTCCAATAAGGAAGTATGTTTCCAAGTGGAATCAAGATGATCAAGAAGCTGTCCATGTTCTCTATATACTTGTCATTTACTGGGGAAGGTCAGACAGAACAACAATAATACAAAGTTAAAGCCATAAATGTCAAAGGAGAAGTAAAAAGTGCTATGAGAATTCTGAGAAAAGATCATTTGAAGACAAGAAGACAAAGAAAGTTCAGGTGGAATATGTAATGTACTTGAACTGTGTTCTGTAAGCATTTTAGATAGCAGGATGGACAGCATCTTCTGGAAAAAGGAAGGTATCTTAGTTTAGGTTCTCTGAGAAGTAAACACCAAGACAGAAGTAGACATGCAAGAGATTTATTGGGGGAGTATGTGGAGAAGATAAAGGGAGAAGAGCTTGAGAAGGCAGAAAAGCTTCAGACTACAATACCGAGGAGGAAAAAAAAAAAAAAAAAAGCGACGACTGAGTAGGTTAGTGTCTCAAAACTTCCATACAGTTCTGAGATAATTTTGGCCAGGCCAGGGGGGAGTCCTCCAGCCAAAGCTGCCCTTCAGAGGCATCTAGATCTCACAGCAATAAGCAGCATTGATATTAAAGGCCATGGCTGACAGTGGCCTAACACAAGCTCAGTTCTGGTTCAAAATTGGTGGATCCAGAGGGCAGCAGCTGGACCATCAATCAATCATGCTCCACACAGCAGGAGCAGTAGCAATACATTCTCACAGCTCCTACGATGGGGTACAAGCAATTTCACTCTCTTGTATCTTGTATGTCCTTGAAAGTGTAGCTGAGGTTCAATAAATATATATCCTCACTTAAAATCAAACATAATGTAATATCAATAGGCTCTTAACTTCATGAAAACAGATTTTAAAAAATAAATAAACCCCACTCTAGTAGAAAAATTAAAGTACTATTAATGACAACTATTTTAAAAATAGTGTTCAATATCTTCCAGATGTGGTTTTAGCTTCTAAAACAATATAAAAGACACAAAAGGGTTATAACACATCTCTTTTCTAAGACTCAAAACTAAAACCCTGAACTGAGAATTCAGAAATAACTCAGAAACAAAGCTCTTCTAAGAATCTGTAAGGTAAATCCTTTTAAAGATAATTTCTGTAAATTTCTCTTTTAACTTCATCATATTCTCAATTGCTGAGTTTTGATAGTAGATTCTGAATCCCTTTTCACCTAAAAAAGCTATCTGATCCTACAAATTCAGGAGGCTGTAACTAGACAAAAGTATCCAAAACCAGGCACACTACCGAAAGTACATTCATGAAGCAGCCCCTATCAGGGAGATGGCTATTGCGGCTAGCTAGAAGCCATAAGTTCCACCTGATAATAATCATACACACCTGTAAATGCACGTGACACACCAGCAAAGCTAAAGGTATATAACCCGGTGAAAGCGGCCAGAAGCGGCATTCATTCAGTCAGTTGTTCACTCGCTCAGTAAGTCGGAAGAAGAGTTCGGGTCGGAGAAGAAGAAAAGAGTCAGAGCGGCCAGAATGTAGTCAGAAGAAGAAATAAGAGTCAGAGCGGTTAGGAGAGAGAAGTAATAGTTCCTGGTCAGAGTCAGGCCAAGGCTGCCAAAGAAGAAAGAAGAAAGCTCTCTCTCTCTCTTTCTCTCTCTAAGCTCTCTCTAAGAAAGTAAAAGTGTCAGGTCGAGGCTGCCGAAGAAGAAAGAAGAAAGAGTCAGTAGTCAGAAGAAGTAAAGAGTCAGAGAGATTGCTGAAAGAGCCAGTGTTTAGAGTTTTGAGAGATTGATAAAGCCGAAGAATAAAAAACCTTCTTTCATCTTCATTCTGCCTCCGAGTTTTTCTCCCGTGGCGGCGTTGTTGCTCCAAGTCAGGAAGCAACACATTCACAAGCTGATATTTAATGATACATTCCTTTTATGACTAATATGAACTGATTGCTTGAAGGTAGCACTTTGACTAAATGAGAGTATGAAAAGACATTTTGCACAGGTATAAAGTGGTAAATAAATATAAGCTATCATGTACATTGTACATGGGGTTGTGTCACATGAAAGGCAGAGTAAAGAAAATCAAAATGACCCTTAAACACCAGTCACACTGAGTAGGGATGTGAGCCCACAATAAGAGGCCTGGAGGAAAGAAGACCTCAGAGTGCACAGCAGAGTCCCACCTCACGCCCACCCTGGGGCACGTGGTCACTGAGTGGAAGAGAAGACAACATGTCATCTGCTCTACTTAGCTAGCCTCATTCTACAAATCTTCCCCCTTCTGACTAAATGCATCAGTCCCAAAAAGAACAGAGTAAAAGGTAGATGGTAATCCTTTCCAGTTATTGCAAGCAAAATATCTGAATTCAGGCATTTATCATAGGTTTACCTTTTTGTGTGTCATAAATCTAGACAACCTCAAGCCCTAAAAGCAGGGATTTTGTGTTTATATGACATGCATGTGTCTGTTACAACTTAGATATGAGGTATCCCCCAAAAGCTCATGTGTGAGACAGTGTAAGAATTGTTTGGAGGTGGGAAAGCTGGATTGAGAGTTGACATATATTAACTGTGTGGTAACTGGTCACTGAGACATGTCTTTGGGGTGTATATTTTGTCCCTGGTGAGCAAAGTTCTTTCTGATTCCTGATGACGATGTCCTGAGCTACTTTCCTCCACCATGCCCTTCTGCCATGATGTCCTGCCTCATTTTGGGCCCGGAGCAGTAAAGTCAGTTGTCTATGGACAGGTCTCTGAAACTATGAGCTCCAAATAAACTTTTCCTCCTCTAATTGTTCCTATCAGGTCTTTGGTCACAGAAATGGAAAAGCTGACTAAAACAGTGTCCAAAGTTCATTTTACATACTAGAGGTTATGAATATAAAACATTAGTAACTGATGAAAAATTAGCAAAGGGAGCATTTTGACAAAACCACTTTGATTCAAACAAGGTCAGCTAAGAAATACCACACTAGTACTACACAAAGAACCTGAAATTATACCTCTCAGGTTTGTTCTGGTTGTAGAACATCCATGTGGCATTAATGTCTATTCAAATATCTGACTATCTGCTCTACCTGCCATAGGCACAGAGAAGCCAATGAACATAAAAAACAAAGAAGGAGCCTTTTTATTTTCTGCTATGCTCAAGTTAAATATTACTTCCCCAAATCTTCCTGGAAAAGTACAAAGACCAGGAAGAGAGTTATAAATGTCATAGCAACATTTTAGGGAATCATGCTAAAACTGTTAGGGGTTTGTTTATATATTAACATTTATATTTTCTGATGTGCAAACATTATATTGAATCAGATAAATAGTTGAAGCATAATACTGGCTTTACAAATACATGAATCCCAGCTCTGCCACTTATAGGCCAAGAGCTGGCAGACAGTAGTTATTCTAAGGGAATAACATAAAATGTAGAAAATGCTGCTTCAAAGATGATTACAGAGATATTATTTGCACAAGAGGAATGAGGAAAGAAGAGGAAAAGGAAAGGAAAAAACAACACAACATAACTATCCAGAAAATGCTAAAGTGAATTATAGCACATGGTATCAACAAATGTGTATAGCTAATAATGAAAGGAACAAAACAGGAAATATGCTAATAAACTTAAAGAGCAATATTTAAAATTGTAAGTGAACTTGTCCCAAATTAAAGCACAGATGCATAAGAGGAAATACCCATAATGCTATATTTTGCTGTGTCAGCATATAGAACATTTGTGAGAGAATTCTCTCTGGTTCTGAATCTGTAGTCCAAACCCTGATCCCTTGATTTGACCTGACTATGACAGCTTCTTATCCCAAATCTCTTAATATTAATCATTCCTAGGTCAGCTTTTTCAACCCTCATTTTCATTGCTACAGTTAAAGAATCACAAGTCTCTTCTCCATAGTCTCTACAATCACACTCTTCCTCTCCATTCACTGGACTAAGTCTTATTTTAGGCAATCCTTCATCAGTCTGCTCCATTACTGCCACAGTCCCCTCAGAAGAGGGCCCTGCCTCAAATGCCACCCCTCCTAATCCATTCTTCCTACCCCCTGCAGTTAGAGAGGCAATTCTCAAGCCTTATCCATTGACCCTGTAGATACATTCAGGGGAAGGGTCCTCAGGATCCAAAACTACCTCTCACCACTCCCCCACTGGATGAAGGTTGAGTTCAAGTTGGTTTCCTCACCCTCCTACATCATTGCCTTGTGTATTTCCACAATCAATTCTTCTATCTTCCATTTCCACAATCAATTCTTCTATCTTCCCTTGGAACTTTCCTCTCCTTCTACTTTCCCAAATTCTGAACCTAAACTGTTTGATGTATAGCCACTAGTCACATTTGGCCACTGAAAACAGGAAATGTGGCTAATAAAAACTAATGTGTTGTAAGTATACAATATACACTGGATTTCAAAGACACTATGAAAAAAATAATGTAGAAACTATCACTAATATTTTGTATTTATTACCTGTTGATATAATACATATTGAATACATGAGGTTAAAATATATTGTTAAAATTAATTTCACTTACTTCTATTTACTTTTTAAATGTGGTTACTAGACAACTTAAATAACACACATGGCTCACATTACATTTCTATTGGTAAGAGCTTGTCTAACCATTCTTCAGGGCCTAGCATGAGTTAAACTTTCAAGATGCCCCAACTTTTATGTCATTCTTTTTTTTTTTAAGTTGGAAATGGACACAATACCTTTATTTTATTTTTACGTGGTGCTAAGGTCAAACCCAGTGTCTCACATGTACTAGGCGAGCGCTCAACCACTGAGCTCACAACCCCATCACCTTTTATGTCATTCTTTTTTTTTTTTAATTTTTTATTTTTTAATTTATTTTTTTAATTTATAATAATTACAATTCATAGTGCCCATATATAGCATCTTTTTACATACAACTGTTTGTATATGAAGTATATTCGTACAATTCAGGTCTTCAATCATGCATTTAGAAAAATGATATCCGTCTCATTCAACCGCCTTCTTTTTTTTTTTTCTTTTCTCCCCCCCTCCTCCCCCCTTGCTTCCTCCCTTCCCCTCCCTTTCCTTTGACCATTCCAGTGTTCCTCTAATCCTCCTATGTACCCCCATCCAACAATACTGTGAACTAGCCTCCTTACATCAGAGAAAACATTTGGTACTTGGATTTTTGAGACTGACTAACTTCACTTAGCATTATGTCTTCCAACTTCATCCATTTACCTGCAAATGCCATTATTTTATTTTCTTTTATTGCTGAGTAAAATTCCATTGTGCGTATATACCACATTTTCTTAATCCACTCATTTACTGAGGGACATCTAGGTTGGTTCCACAACCTAGCTATTGTGAATTGCGCAGCTACAAACATTGAGATAGCTGTGTCACTGTAATATGATGTTTTTAAGTCCTTTAGGAATAGACCCAGGAGTGGGATGGCTGGGTTTTTATGTCATTCTTAATGGTCTTTCTATATTCTGAAACCCAAAATGGAGTCTACCATGTAATTGACTATCTAGTTACATAATGCACCATATGTTTATACTATTATTTTATATTGACTCTTCTTGCCTTTATCAATGCCTAACTCTAATTTGAGACTTATAGTTGGCACTCAACTTGCAATTACACATGAAATTCTTGCTGGAGAAAAACAGTAATGCTCACAATGTTCTGGGGTTTGGGTTTGTTTGGTCATCTACTTTCCCAATGATGATTTCAACAGTGCAGGAAGAACTGAAGTCAGCTCTTTGTTCTTCCTCTAATATAACACATGTAAACCATTTAGTACATGGCTTGGCAGCTTGTAAGGCCTGCCTTACCTCAGTGTTCTTTATGTAAAATAAAGTTAATAATTTATTAACTTGTTAAAATAAAGTTAATAATTATTATCAGTCCAATCTACAGTATCTAGCCAGGTCAAAGTATCTTAAGTAAGTTTGAGCTTAAGTCATTATCATGATACTAATACTGTACCCTCCACAGCTTATTCTATATTTCTCAGCCAGATATCTTAAACTTGGGTTACTTTTTATGAAGAGAGAATAAATCCATCACCATTATCGAAAAATAAGAAAGAAGGGTATAGAAACTACTGTCAAAATATTTGTCCCATCCTATCAATGGTGAGAGAAAAGTAATGCAAGAGGGAGCTGTTAAATGCCTACTCCACTTAAGTCATTTACACATCATACTCACAATAACCTTTACGTGACAGACCTTACCATACTCATTTAGCAGAGTGAAGAAACTGAGATTCAAGGACAGGCTAAGTAACTAGCTCAAGTTATATAGTTGCAAGTGGCAGACATCGACTGCAAACCCAGTCAATGGTATCATCCTTATATGCTAAACTAACATCTTTAAATATGTGAAAAACAAGAGTGTTATATAAATTTATACATAAAAATACAATAGAAATTACTATTCATTTCCTTCAGTTTCCTTAATTTTGGCTTAATCCTTATGGTTCCATAGAAAAGGGCTTTGTTTTCTTTTTAAAAATAAGTAGCAACTAAATAGGGTATATGATAGAGTAAGATGTAATGCATTAATGTACCATTCTTCTTTAAAATCCTTAAATCCCAGTTGTAAAGCAAAAGTTTACAGTAAACATTATGACTAGAACTCCTCAAACAAATTTTATAAAAATCCAATTCCTATAAAGATCATGGTAATAAACAAAGGAAACCGGGCCATTCCACAAACAACTGTTATCAACAACAGAAAAACATACACCTAAGGAAATATCAAAGAATTTCTCCACGTTACAAAACTGCAGTCATACTGAGATCATTGAAATGACAAAAGGAGGTTCCTTAAAATAAGACATACACTTTAAAGACAAACCATAATTACACAGACTTGAAAAGTATCTACTTTCTCAGAATGGTGACAATGTATTGCGTATCTCTAAGAAACCAGTCTGATGTGGGTTTAATGTCTTTATAAAATGTAGCCAACTTAATCTTGTAGACTTGGACAGAACAAAGGTTTAAATTCTCTAGTACAGAAAAAGTCCCAAAGTATCAAATGCTTAAAATACTGGTCAACTCTCCTTTATCAAAAATGTCCCTGCAATAGGTGTTAATCAGTCACTACTAAAAACCAGGCACAAAGCAATCAGTGTGTGCGTGGTATTTTACTACAGGAAGTAGAAAGTTCAGTTTACCAAGAACACCACATTTCGCTTTCAAAAGTCTTGAAAACTAATCCCTGTAACAGTAGCTAATTTACATTTCATTTCAAACTTAACAAATAAATGTAAACTTCAGGAATCTGAGATAGTGAATAACTCACTTGGTAAAATCAGTTGTTGGGTTTTTGTTTGTGTTTTGTTTGTTTTGTTAGTGGTAGGTCACAGGGTATAAATGGAAAAGAAATAATTAGCAACTTTTAATATTATGAACAAGATCTTAATTTAAAATTTCACGTATAAAATGAATTATTTTATGTCATATTTTCTCAAGTGACAGACACATTAACACTAGGTGATTTTTGCTTATTAACACTAAAACACAGCTAAACGAAACAAAAGGTGTCTTTTGCTCTAGGCCCCCAAATACACAAAGACAAGTCTGTCTATAGATGGGCAAAAGTGTTTCAGTCCTAAACAAAAGTTAAGATGAAGAGGTTTGGGAAAAAAAAAAAAAAAAGAAAGAAAGAAAAGATAGCCATAGCCGTAATCCCAGCAGTTGGGAGGCTGAGGCAGGAGGATTGCGAGTTCAAAGCCAGCCTCAGCAATGGCGAGGCACTTAGCAACTCAGTGAGACCCTGTCTCTAATAAAATACAAAAAAGGGCTGGGGATGTGGGCCCAGTGGTCGAGTGCCCCTGAGTTCAATCCCCAGTACCACCCCCCCCCAAAAAAAAAAAAAAAAAAACATAGCCAGCACTGATCACATGCAGCAGGTTACAGGAAGCCTGGTGCACACTTTTACATCCACAGTGGTGAGCTTCCCCACAGGTCAATTCCAGACCCACCTGGGCTCTGCAGGGCCTACACCCAGCAGGCCAGCAAAGCAGAAGAAATCATAGGCCCATGGTTGTCATGCTGATAATAAAAAAAAAAAGCAGCAGTCTCCCTGAACCCAAGAAAACCACCCCTCCCTCGAAATGGCAGAACAGCCCCTTTCACAAGGATAACACAAAGAAACTGAAACAACCAGACCCAAAATAAAAAAATTAAAAGGGGGACATGTGAAGAGAGATGACAGTTAAATTTGCGCTGATATTGCTTGGAATCAGCGTATTTGCTGCCTCAGACTCAAAAGTAAAAATAAATAAATAAAAGTGGGAGGAGTGAGATGACAGTTCAATTAAGTCTGTGCTGGGACCACTGGGTCTCATTATACCTAACGTCTCAAGACACGAAAATTTAAAACTTACAAAGTAGGAGGGATAGACGACCGTTCAGTGTGTGTGTGTGTGTGTGTGTGTGTACACCACCTGGGGCTCAGTGTATGTGCAGGGAAGTACAAGGGATAGTCACCGCTGTGCCGGGCCTCGAGGTTACCCTGGAGGGCAGGCGCCTGATGAGAACCTTGTGTCAGTTTACACTCGAGGGCGAAAGGGCAGTGTCCGCGGCCAGGCTATGGCTTTCGGGGAAACAATGCCTCGGGGGTCGCAGCCCGGATTAGACCAGGTCTGACGCCCACCTATGCCCAGCACCCGACCCAGCATCCCAGTTTGCGACTCTACAGGCTCGGTGTCCGCGGGGTCTCTGGCCCGCCCGCAGACTACACCCTCCCCGGCAGGTGCCCCTGACCCGGGTGCCCGGAGCCCCAGCACGCCGGCGCGCGCCTCACCAAGCAGCGCCCGCAGGTGCTTCAGGCGAGTCAGCACGTCCTTCTTGGGGTCCAACACCTTCTGGGTGGACTTCTTCACATCCCCGTGGCTCCTTCGGGAGAACATCCCGCCGCGGGAAGCCTGGGCCCCGCCGGCGGGGCAGGAGCGCCTGCGCCGCACGAGTCACCGCATAGGGTCGGGACCGGCGCGTGTAGCGCGGGCCACTCGCCGCGGCGCTCCAGGCCACCACCGCCGCCACCTCTGCCTCAGCTTCGACTCCAGGAAGGAGGGGCCGGCCGGGCCGGTGAGGGGCGGAGGCAGGAAGGCGGTGTCGAAGCGGAACCAACAGCCCCGCCCCGCGGGAGGCGCTGGCCAGCCCCTCAGGCGCGACGCGCGCGCGCGCGCGAGTCTCGGACCCGCCTCGTCAGACACCCTCCCACTCGCGCAGACCCTCGCGGTGACGCGCCCGGAGCCGGCGCGGCGAATCACAAAGAAGCGTGTTCCTCCCGGACGTTGTACTACAAGTCCCGGGAGGCACCGCGAGAAGGCCTTCCAATCAGGGTGGCGTATCTTCAGCACAATGGGGGTCAGTGAGCTGTTAGCACGTGGTCCCGCCCGCGGTGTGCCGCAAAAGCTCCTGGGAAATGTAGTTCTCCGGGAGGCGAGGCGCTGCGACCTCCTTTCCAGAGTCCTAGAGGTGCTAAACACCATCTGCTTCCCCACTGCTCGGAGAGGTCCCAGACCCCGTACCTTCATACTCCTGACTGCGTATCTACCCCATTTGCCTCTAGTGCAAGGGGAAACACACACACACAAATCCTGTATGAAACGTTGCAAGGCTTCTAAAATGCAAAGTTGTTTTAGGTTTAGCTTCCGGATTTACGCTAGATCAGAGCTCCAATTACATACTGAAAGTAATGTGTTTGACAGCAAGGAGGGGCATGTTTAGTCTCCTGTGAGGTGTTCAACCAGTCCCCTTAGTTCCAGGACCCAATCTCACACTAGTGAGGAAGTAAATGTTCCCGGTGTTGTGCAAAGCCACATAGCAATCCAGTAGCAGAACCAGAAACAGAACCTGAGGGACCTGACTCTCAGACCAGTAGGCTTTTTAAAGCCAGACGTCTGTTCTTGGGGCAAGACTTTGAGATGGAAGATGGGCAGGAGATTTCTTACAAGAGAACTGAATATTTACTGGCATCTGGATCCTCCAAATTTTGACAGCATTTCAGCTTTTTCAGCAAAAACTTAAGGCTACTGTTTAGAACCACGTGATTTCCATCCAAATTGGGACAACCAAACTGTTCTTTTCTCCTCCAGCTGAACTGTAGCTTGAGGAGAAGCCAGGATTTACATATCCTTGTATCTCCATCCCTAAGCACAGAATCTGACCTCTACTGGCATTCAGTAAAGCTCATTAAATGAAATGGAATGAAAAGCTAACCTAGTCCTACATATTTCAAATAGACATGCCAAAATCAAAATCTTAAATTGTTAAAGGGTGTAAGATTAATGTTCTCTCTCTGTCAAAGTTAAACCTGTAGTTTGAGTGTCCTAATATGTAACAAAAATGTGTTTTGCTGTTGTAAAACCGAAATTTCATAATGTGTAGTTAGGTGGAGCTATGTTTAAGTTACAAAATGCTTAAAATGTAGCCATTTTGAGTACCCCAACATATCTCCCTTTGTCCTCAGTCTTCCAATCAAAATGCCTATAGGGTAGTGGATGAGCAAATCATAACTGTAGCCCTTCCCCTTGCCATCTCCAATTTTTTTTTTTTTTTTTTGTGGTACCGGGGATTGAACTCAAGAGGCACTCGTCCACTGGGTCACATCCCCAGCCCTTTTTTGTATTTTATTTAGAGACAGGGTCTCACTGAGTCACTAATGCTCGTCACTGATGAGGCTGGCTTTGAACTTGTGATCCTCCTGCCTCAGCCTCCCAAAGTGCTGGGATTACAGGCGTGTGTCAATTGGGTAGACTGTGACCCTGAACTACTCCTATCAGAGTGAGAGGCTGTGCTGCCTTAAGGATAAAAAGCTGGGGAGAGTTCCTGCCCAGTGTGCTTGCTTGCCAGATTTTTCTTGGTAGCACATCTTTCTGCAGAAGTAAAGTTTGCCTTATTGAGTGACTTTTGAGTACGTGTCTGATTTCTTGTGGCACCCCAGTATTTCTAACAGGTTATCTCTATTTTTAGAATTGTCCAAATAGCATTGATAGAACTGGGACACATTAATACAAAGGAATAGGGAGCTAAGGTTGTGGTCAGTTGTAGAGTGCTTGCCTAGCACATGTGAGGCACTGGGTTCTATCCTCAGCACCACATAAAAAAAATAAAAATTAAAGTTATAAAAAATAAAGTATCTCATGCTTATTAAAAAAGTAGAAAGGAATATTCCTCAACAATAAAAAAGAACAGAATACTGATAAATGCAATAACATGGATGAACCTTGTAGACCCAGAGATGAAATTCCCATACTCAGGATGATGGCAGGGCTGCCCTACCAGCTTGAGTCCCCAGATGACATCATAGATCAAAGCCACAAACTCTCCAAAATTGTTACAAAGGAGAAAGATTATGTTCTCTCTTAAACCAAGTCAAGGGCCTTTGTTACATCAGCTTATCTTTACCCTATTACAGACAAGAAACCGCAGTGTTCACTGCCCCATTCCTTTGGAAAATGGTATCTTTCTTTACACTCACTGAAAAAAATAAAATGATTCAATTTTTCTATCACAAATCAAAATATCATTATCATCAAACATTTATTGAGTACCTACCTGCAAGGTGAAAGCATGATTCTAAGACTTGAGGATAAAAGATGTTTACGATACAACTCCCCTGATCTCCAAAGCTTCCAATCTATTTGAGAAGGCTGAGCAACTAGACAAAGGAATAAATGATAGTACAGTAAACATGTAGCACTGTCAAAACTTGGTAGTGCCAGAAACAGGCATCTCTGCATATAGATTCATCTCACCCATCATACTTACTGATGAAAATGTAGAACTCCAAATCTTCTCTTAAAAAGCAAGAAATATGTACTATGATGATGGTGATGATGATGATGCTTTTTCACCCACATATATATTGCATATGACTCTTTGTTTTCTGTTTTCCTCTCAAAAATCATTCCTGCTGAATGATAAACTCCTTGAGGACATCACCTACTTTGAAGTTAATTATTTGTCCCTGGAGTTAGAGTATCAAGTATTTTGCAGACAATTAAGTGCTATTGAATAAATGACCCACTTTAATCAATAAATGATGAAAACAAAGTCAAGAGTTTAAAACTTGCAACGCAAATTAAAACTACCATGAGCCGTAATCCCAGCACTTGGGAGGTTGAGACAGGAGTTCAAAGCCAGCCTCAGCAATGGTGAGGCACTTAGCAACTCAGTGAGACCCTGTCTCTAAATAAAAATACAAAAAAGGACTAGAGATGAGGCCCAGTGGTCGGGTGCCCCTGAGTTCAATCCCCGATACAAAAAAAAAAAAAAAATCAAATTAAAACTACCATGAAATACCATCAGAATCAGAAAAACATTCCCCACACACGTTTGGCAATACATTCAAGTGGCAAAGCTATAGAGAAACACAACAGTTAGTGTTGCCAAAAGCTCCATCCTTGTCCCCAAAGCCAATCCAATAACAAGGACACAGTTTTGAAATAAAGGAAAAAGAAGTTTCATTGGTTGGATAACAAAGGAGAAACACAGGGGACTATGATTCTGCCCATCAGCAGGAACAGGGGGCTTTTAAAGAAGTGATTCAGAGAAAATGAGATTAGAGAGGAGAGATCAGGAAGAAAGATCAGGGAAAGGAAGAGAAGGTTAGGGAAAAGAAGATCAGAGAGGACAAGATCAGGAAAAGGGTTAGGGAAAAGAATATCAGGAAGGAGAAGGTTAGGGAAAAGAAGATCAGGCAGGAGAAGGGCAGGGAGCAAAAGATTGGGAAAAAGAAAAAAAACATGTAAGTTTCAAAGGTACAAGGCATCAAAGTCAAATAGTCAAAGCATCAAGTGAACCCCTGTTACATTAGGACTGGGAGCATCAAGTGAATCCCTGTTACATTAGGTCAGGGAGCAGAAGGTTGGGAAAAAGAAAAAAAAAAAAAACATGTAAGTTTGAAAGCCACAAGGCATCAAAGTCATGTAGTCAAAGCATCAAGCGAACCCCTGTTACATTAGGACTGTTAAACAATACAATTCATGTGGAGGGAAATTAGGCAAAATTGCATTTTTTTTTTAAGTATTTATTTGTTTTAGTTGTACACAGTGCCTTTATTCTTACGTGGTACTGAGGATTGAACCCTGGCCACGCACATGCTAGGCAAGTGCTCTACCGCTGAGCCACAATCCCAGCCCCAGCAAAATTGCATTTTATTTGCCCTTTGACCCAGAAATTCTATTCTCAAGAATTGACCCTGAAGATAGATCTCCACAAATATAAAACCATTCATGGAAGGTTATTCTTTCCAGCAATTTTTGTATAGTCAATCTAGTAGATTGAATAGAGTCCCCTCCACAAGAGATATGCCTATGTCCTAAACCCCAGAATGTGTGAAACTTTATTTGGTGTGGAAGGAGGTCTTTTCAAATGTAATTACATTAGGGATCTCAAGAAAAGATAATCCTGGATTATTTGAATAGGCCTAAATCCAATGTCAAGAGTCCTTGGAAGAAACAGAGGAGAAGACAAAGAAACAAGAGAGAAGGTCATGTGAAGTCCAAGGCAGAGATTGGACTTATGCTTCCAACAAGCTAAGAAACTCCTGAACCACCAACATCTTGTCTAGCTTGAAGGAGTTCTTTATGACCAAATATGGGTTAATTTGATCACCAAAAAGAATAATACTGATTGATTACAAAACTCAAATAAATAAAAATTCAGGAATCTGTAATATTATTCAAAAGAACATATTGTCATTATACTAGGTCAGTGTTTTAGGCTCATTGTACACACACACACACACACACACACACACACACACACCAAAAGCTCTCAGGTGGCTAAGTCGTTTTCTCAGTAACAAATGGGAAAATATATCTGAACTAGGTGTGGGTTTCCAGATCTCAGCCAGGAAAAAGTTCAGGGCTTTGTCATTCCCTCCCCTCATCACGTACCAGGAAAGCAGCCTGCTTTCCTGATGACATCAAATTGGACTTGGTTGTTTGGGAAATCAGTGATCATGTCTAAGTAAGCAAAATGGGATGGGAGACCAAGAAGGTCCAAAGAACAAATAGAAACTCATTAATTCCTGACGTCCAGAGTCAAATTTTAGACTTGTTGTTTTTGTGTAGTATTTATTTTTTATGTATATTTTTATTTATGTACATTCGAACGAACCAAGAGAGTTATTGATCAATTACTATGGCTAAATTATAATCATAGCTTTGCATCTTCCCATTCTTTTCTATGCACTGAAAATTGGTCTTTCCAGGATCTATGTGAAAACTGCAACTCATATAACCATTAATATTAAATATTTTTCAAATAATTCTTCAGTTCACTGTTGGTGGGCTTATGTCCATCACAGGGCACATTTAATCAATATATACTAAGTGAATGCAGTAGTCACTTATTCATTCATAAATCCCTCCAGCACAGTTTAGGTACATGTCCAATATGATGTTTCTAATTTAACTAAAGTATTATGCACCCAAATTTTAAAATTCTATCCTTATTTTCTTTATCTCTTTCTAAAATATACCTCAAGTTTCCAATCTTCTTGAACAGATTACTCATTATTTATAAAAACCATAGTTTATTTTTCCTCCTAAGTCCAGCCCCCTCTGTCTCTTCCTAAATTGAGTTTTTTGGTTTTTTTTTTTTTTTTTTTTTTTTTTTGAGGGGGAGGGTGGTACTGGAGATTGAGCCCAGTTGTGCTTAACCACTGAGCCACATACCCAGCTCTTTTTGTTTTTGTGTTTTGGTGCTGGGGATGGAACCCAGGGCTTTGTGCATGTGAGACAAGCACTCTACCAACTGAGCTATATCCCCAGCCCCCCAGCTCTTTTTAATATTTTATTTAGAGACAGAGTCTCACTGAGTTGGGTTAGGGCCTCACTAAGTTGCTGAGGCTGACTTTGAACTTGTAATCCTCCTGCCTCACCCTCCTGAGCCTCCTAAATTGTTGCTATTACTAACAGCAAAAAAAAAAAAAAAAAAAAAAATGCCTGGAAGACCCTTCCTATTTAATTCCAACCAACTCTTGCCCATACACTCAATCTTTGCTACTAGAGATTATTCCTTTGCCTTTTTAACTTCAATAATTGGAATCATTATAGATGTTTAGTTGGCTAGCACTATAGTTTCTAGATATCCTAACTTATCCTAAAAATATAGTTATCCTAAAACTTTATTTTCTAATTTTTCATTCATCAAAGACTTTTTTGGTTTCAGAGGATTTACTTTCACAGAGTGACTAAAATATCATGTGCTTTCATGTTAATCCTAATTGTCATTAATATTATATTAATTTGAGTATATAGGAAAATTCAGCTTTTAGCCACAAATTTTCCTATCAGAGATGATCATTGTGTCTGTTCTCAGAAGTAACATCACTTAACAATTCAGCGACAGTGTGGATCCTTTAGATGCTAATGCCACAAAAAGCCAAGCCCTGGTAGACCCACAAGACAGAGAACCTGCTTTTATTGACCACAGGCCCTTTGCATTCTTATTTTCAAAAACAACATAAACATACAACCTAATAAATTCCAGTTTTTTCTTGTATTAGCTTTCATCCTAAATTTTTACTTAATCTCTGTTTAATATATTGTGCCCCTGCACATCTGCACCTACCTAAAATTTCTAAGACAGGATGACAATGCTTCATAGGAATGAAATATAAAACTCAATGCTTAAAGAACAAGAAACCTCAATGTTCTGTTTTCCAGATGATATATCACTGTATACATTAAAAGCACATATTATTTTCTCCTCTAGAAATATTTCCTATTAGTTTCTTTTCCAATGGAAAACTATTAGTTTCTCCTCCTTCGAAATATCTGTCAAGAAAAGAGATTTAATACTTAGCTTTAAACTTGACTATAAATCATTTTATATGAGAATTTCACTTAAAGACAGACTTAAAAATGATTCTGTAAATGTACCAGCCATTTTGATATGTCTGATGGATAGCTGATAACAATGTAATGCTTAAAGTGAAAGACACTCAATCATTTTTCTAAATTTATGCAAGCAGATGTTTTCACAGATGTGCATTTTAACTATTAAGAGATCTGCTTTGGATATATTTTCAGTTTGGGGGGTGGTGGTACCAGGGATTAATCTCAGAGGCTCTCCACCACTGAGCCACATCCCCAGCCCTATTTTGTATTTTGTTTAGAGACAGGGTCTCACTGAGTTGCTTTAGTGCGTCTCTGTTGCTGAGGCTGGCTTTGAATTCAGGATCCTCCTGCCTCAGCCTCCTGATCTGCTAGGATTTCAGCCATTTTCCAACATGCCCGGCTTATATTTTCATTTTTTATAACTGAAACAGAATTAAAATTTCAGCATTGAATCATGGATACACATCAACATTAGAAAAATATAAACCTGAAGGTAAATGCCATAAGAACTTGCAAATGGTTAAAAAAAAAAATTTTTTTTAATGATAATGTTGGAAAAATCAGAAATCATGGAAAGTGTCTAAAGAGTAAATAAAACTCAGAGTTTTTGATTGTTAGTTGGTCTAGGGATTGAATTAAGTTCATATGTATGCTAAATATGGAGTACCACTCTACCCATAATCCTAGAAAACTTAAGTACAAGATAATGTCCAAAGATTTACAAAGAGTTGAAATTGCTTAAAATGAGAATTCTGCAAAACTTTGCTCATTGCTTCACATCTGTCCCCAAAGACAAAGCACAACCATTGGGTTTAATACCGCATTAGATTTACTCCTTAATTTAGAACTGGGTGTTTGATTTTTTAAAAGTGAATGGAGCTTTTGGAATGTCAACAAAAACCAAACACAATGGAGCCATTCATCACACTATTTTACTTGGTAATTCCTATAATTTTCTAGAAGAAAATAAACTCAAATTACTGGGAAACATAATAAGTGGGGGGAAACATGACACAAGAATATAGATTCTTTTTCTAATCCACATAAATATGTTCTAAATTGAGACTACATTTGCCTGGTATTTCATACAGGATCTTTAGTTGTGAGCAACAGAAATTGACTGACTATGTAAGCAAATTATGATTCATTGGAAGAATGTTAGGCTCAAAAAAATCAGTGGAGACCCAGGCTTGGGAAATAATTTGAAAATTATTAATTGTACATGCTTGGTTCTCAGCCCGTGGCAATGTTGGGAGGTGGTTGAAACTTTAAGAGGTGGGGCCTAGTGAGAGGTCTTCTGGTCATTGGGGGCATGCCTCCAAAGGGGATATTGGGACCCCAAGCCCTTTCCTTTTCCTTTCCTGACCTGGCTATGAGGTGACTGGTTTTGCCACATACTCCTACCATGATGCACTGCCTTGCCACAGACCCAAAAGCAATGGGTCAACCAATCATGGACTGAAATCTCCAAAACTGTGGGTAAAAATAAACCCTTTTCTCTTTATAAGCAAGTTACCTCAGATATCTTTTATAGGAACAGAAAGCTAACATACCTCCTTATATTCTAAAAAAAATTTTTTTTCCACAGTGCTGAGGATCAAACCCAGGGCCTCATATGTGCTAGGCAAGCGGTTTACCACCAAGTCACCTCAACCCTACTTGCTGTGCAATCTTAAAAGGGTGACAATTTTTCAAGTCTTAGTTTTCTACATTATGAAATTAAGATAAACTTGCATTAGGCTATTTGTTTATTCTAAAGATTGAATGAGCCCCAAAATAATTAAACACAATGCCCAGTACAAATTTTGTTTTCCTCTTCTTCCCCACTTTTCAGAAAGTATGAACAAGGCATTCTATTTGCTAAGATTGTCCACTCTTGCTCACTTTATTTATAAACGTGCTGAATGGGAGGGATTTATACAGCTGTGGTTTCCCATAGTTTTACATAGCTAACACTGGATACCTGCAGAACAGGGTGAAGCAATGTCTCAGAAGCCTTTGCTTCCCACATTTTTTTATTACACTCCTAGGCAAGGAGAGATACTTTCACTGATACCCCCCATTGTACCAGGTAAAATACTTGCTTATTTCTGGACCATACATGATACTAGATTAAGAGAGCTGACCAAAGACTTGTGGATCTAAAGGTAAGACTCAGTATTTTATTCCAGGCTGTATTTTATCTCTTCTGGTTACCATAAAAACAAACCCATGGGCTGGGGTAGAGAGCTCATCTCAGATATGTGAGGCCTTTGGTTCAATCCTCAGCACCACATAAATAAATAAAAGTATTGTGTCCACCTACAACTAAATATATATATATATTAAAAAAACAAAAAAAAACAAACCCATGAATAAGTGTATCAGTCCTTTCAAACATTGACATGATAACTCAAATGATTGTAAATCAGATTATATATAATTCAAATTAATAACTTCAGCTATAGCTATGATATTAACTATAGTTGTAGTGTAGTACAGATATATAGAATAGTTCTAGTAGAAAAAATAAAGTAATGAGCAGAGACTAAAATGTTTGGTGTGAATAATCTATCTAAAATGGGCCAATTGACACTTTTTCTCTATCACTTAAATGTTCATTTTAAAATCACACACACCTCTTCCCTTGAGCATCTTCACAATCTTAGATTTTGTTCACTTATTCATTACAGCTCAACGATAGTGCACTCCCTTTCATGCAGAAGGCCCTGTGTTTGATCCCTAGCAACACACACACACACACACACACACACACACACACACACACTGGATTCAATGTATTGTTCATGTGATTTATATGTCTCTTGCTTTGAAAAGTGAAATCCTAAAAAATAGCAACTGTATTTAGCTGACTTAAATATGTCACATGTTAAGTTGTAACTTAGTTGGAAAATACCAATAGATTTAAAACTTGCTGGCAATCTTGACTCAAGATACGGAGCAGACATTCTTGGTTTTTCTCCCAATCCCTTCTGCACTCACCTGTATCTTGGAATACATTGTGAACACCTATGACTCTCTGGCCAAAGGTGTTTTGTTGTTATTGTTGTTTTCATTAAGGGAGAGTATTTGGTCCATGCACAGGGCAAGCTGAACATACCAAAGGGTTAATGCTTTCAGAAGCAGCCCTCAAGCAATGACAGACCAGGGAGTTGACGGAAAAAAAAAATCCCAGTTCCTTCACCTTTGGGGAGAGAAAACTGAGGAATTGGCTCTATAGCCTCCTATCCTCGGGTCCCAGTGAGACTGACTGCCAGTTGCCCATAGTGGTTACAGTTGTCTCTTGGTATCTGCAAAAGGTTAATTCTAGGACCTCCTGTGGATACCCAAATCCAAAGATGGCACAAATTATTGATTCATTTTCCTATAGGTAAATATTTAGCTCTGCTAATAATTTTGCTTACAGCTCATGCTATAACAAATATATCCTGTCCATACCTAGTTCACATGCATGTGTGTGTGGCTGCTAGGATATTTATGTGAGAGTGGGCTTGCTGGTTGCAAAACATCAAATATCTAATAGTGCTCAACTCTGGGTTGGGATGGTCATAGAGGGTCTTTGGAAGAAATGTGATTACTCATTGATTTGATTTCATAATGTTTGTGCTTCTTTGTATTTCTGAAATATATTGTTCATGATTTTAAAATATGTAATCTACTCTTTGAATCAGGTCAGACACAACCCTTTTTTGGAATTAGTTTTGTTGCTTTTACTTGCTAAAAGTTTCTCTCAAGCACGCTATAATGATGTGTCCAAGAAGCATGCACTGAAGAAATACAGAATCATTTTTGCACAAACTTAGTAAATATATCAATAGAAAAAAATGAGTTGTTTGTGGCCAATATGAAGTTTTTCTCTCATTTTAAGCTTTATTTTTCTTCTCCCAACTTTTAAAGAAAATCTGTATTTAGAATATTTACTTATGCACCATCCTCACTTGCTGGAGAATTCAGGACACTGAAACTGAGCTGTTCCATGAGAAAAAAATGACCAGGTTCATTTCAGGTTCTCATCCTTTGTTATTTCAAGCCAATAAAAATAGTTGGCCAGGAAAGTGACTCAGGATCTGGCTTGCTCTGTCTTACTTGATTAAAATAATTGTAGATTAATTTGGCTTGTGTGATTCCTTTTCATCTCTTTATTTTTGCTGGAAATTAGATTAAATGGCTATTATTCCTTTCTCCCTTATAATCAGTTGACTTTGAGCCAAAAATTACTTTCACCGACTTGAAGTGGTTGCACACAAGATTTCTGAATAAACTAGATGGTTTCCCCTCACTTCCTCACCAAAAATTCCGTCCATGAAGGTATATCTCAAAAATAGAAAATGAGCACAGTGACCATGTGAGTTTCCATGAGCAGGAGTCGGGGCTATGATTCAGCTGTTTTTGCGGGTACTGATTACCTAATCAAGGCAGTAACAACTCTGCTGCTATTTTGAGGTGATACCCTGAATAATAAATCTTTTCTCAATAGTGTTCCCTCTAGTTTAGAGATCTCAAAGTGTTTTGAAATATTCATGAGACCTGAAGGCACTTCCATGTCTACAGATATCAGACCAGCTACAATTTTTCTGTACTCAATTAGAAATAATACTTTAAAAAAATACTAACCACTGGGGTTGGAGGTGTAGCTCAGTGATAGAGTGTTTGGTCCTGAGTTCAGTCCCCAACACTACACACACACACACACACACACACACACACACACTAACAGCTAAAATTCAGTAAGTTCATAATATGTGTGTGAGGCACTATTTTTAAGTGTTTTCTTATACAATTTCATTTAATACACTCAGTATCATTATGAAATAGAGACTATAATTATTCCAATTGCACAGATGAGGAGACTGAAATCCAGAGAAGTTAAGTAATTTGCCTAAAGTTATATAGCTAATAAGTGTTAGAGCTGGGTTTTAAACTCAAGCAGCCTGGCTCTTTCCTCTGTATTCTTGGCTCCTCTGCTCTACTGAGGCTCAGGCCCTCATTGTTACAGAGCGATTGAATCGTCATCTTCTTGGGAATGAAGCCTTTGTTGATTACTACTTTTCTAGGGGAAAAAAAAAAATATATATATATATATATATATATATGTTTTAATTCCTTATTCAAAACCCCTCTTTAGATTGTTGGCAATTCATTCAAGAATCCCATATTTCCCACCCACCAGGCTACCTTTGAAGTGCAAGACAAAGTTGCTGCCTCTGAAGCAGAAATAATGGCCATCTAGAGATCAAATGTTAGGGGGGAAAAAGACAAATTTGTCAGCTGTTCTTGGGGTGGCTTTGAGTTCAAATAATGTAAAATTTTCTGTTTTAGAGCAAAAAGGTAAGAACATATACAGGAGTAACCACTGGAGTGGATGCTATAAATATGCTACTTTAAGAACCTTGATCCAAGGTGTTTTTTTTTTTTTTTTTTTCCTCTAGCAGAAGCACCTTCTTCTGACAAGGCTGAGTGTGATTTGTGGTAGAGGATCTAACCTACTCATGAAATCCCAGTGTGGATCTAGTGGGTGAACATCTGTGAACTTGCGTTTTTTATGGTTTGGATCTTAAATGTCCCTTAAAAACTCATCTGTTGAAGGCTTGGTCCCCAGCCCATGGGGCTTTTGGAGGTAGAGTCTTCTAGCTGGAGGAAGCAAGTCACTGGGGCATGCCCTTGAAGCACATATTGGAATTTCAGCCCCTTTCTCTCTTCTTCTCAGTTGCCGTGTACTAAGCAGCTTTGTTCCAACCTGCTTCCCACCATGATGTTCTGCCTCACAACAAGCCCAAGGGCAATGGAGCCAGCTGACTGTGGACTGAAACCTCTGAAACTAGGAGCAGCCACCTTTTAAGTTGTTTATCCCAGGTACCTTGTCACCCTTATGCAAAGTGGACTAACACACTTGTGCTTAGGAGGAACTTCTGCTAATGAGCACCATCACTTTTAGCAGTAAACACCAGCCTATAGCCCACAAAGCCCTTTACTATGGCCACCCACTACCTCTTGGAAAGTCTTTGTTCAAGTACTTTCTGTTAGATAAATTCCAGGCCGACAGGCCACACTTCCTAGGTACCTTGGACAGGCCACACCTCCCAGGTGTCTTAAACTGGCCACACCTCAGGTCCCTTACAGAGCCAATCACTGCACACGGTTCCCCTTCCGACCCCAGGCAGCCTATGGAGTCAGGGGTCCCTTGGACCACCGGAGTCGCTATTTAAACCCCCAACAGGTTGAAACTCGTCCCTATTTCGCCTTTCCGTCCCTTTCCCCCCACTTTCCGTCCCTTTTCGCCCTTTACACTCTTTCTGTCCCGTTCCACCCTTTCAGTCCCTTTTTCCCTTTTCCCCCCCTTCTTTTCTTTTCCTCGTGCCGTCTCCTTTCCTCCCTTCCCGCCGGTTTTCCTCATTCCCTTCCCCCTCTACGTGTCCCTCCGTCCCCACTGGCCATTAGGGGCCGGTCACTAAACCCCTTTTCTACACATAGGTCCTGAAGGATAGACGAAACACACTGGGACCCCCGTGTAAAAAAGGGGGGGGGGGATTTTATTAATCAGCCGAAGGGACACGTGGGGGGAAGGGAGAATGGCACGTGGAACAGGAAAAGGGGAAAAAGAAGAAGAAAAAAGGGCCGGTTTCAGTCTAGAGAGCCCTTAAGTAGTGGACAGGTGGTCTGAGGGACCCCCCCCCCAGAGGGAGCCCCAGTTCCATAGGCCACCGAGGGTCAGAGGGCAAGCCCATATGTCGCAATTGGCTCAGTAAGGCACTTGGGGAGTGGTCAGCGGCATGGTCAGCCTGAGGTGTGGCCAGCAGTGTAGCTGACCTGGGGTGCTTGGGAGTCTCAAGGCGCATGGGGGGTGTGGCTAGTTGAGCTGCCTGGGAGGCTGCCTTTCCCTGCCAGGAATCCAACAGGCCCCAGCATGTGTTCCTTTGCCCTTCACTTTCTCTTATCCATTCTACTGGGTCCACCCTGGTTTTGTTTCTTTAGACACTTCCCACTTTGAGGTTGTGTACTTGCTGTTACCTTGGCTAGAAATGGGGGTCCCAGCTCTGCATCTTCATCTCCCTATTCCCCAGTCTCCATTTCAGCCTTGCTACCTATAAGGGCCAACTTTCTGGGTCCCAGGACTAAAGGAGTGCTCAGCCACCTCCATGCCTCTGACATCAACAGGCTTTATTTTCCTCAAGGGAAATAAATCTGAAATATGAAATCTGAAATGATCCTATTTAACTTGGTGCAAATGACTGCAAGGAAAGCTGGCTCCCTGAGGGCCAAGCTACTGTTTTATTTATTGCTGTCAAGAGGACCTGGCATGTAAAGGGCAATCAGTTAATATGTGTTAAACAACTGGACTCCATCTGCCTGTGGTAATCTTGGCATATGAGTTTTCATGTCTGTAATTTTGTGGGGTTCACACTGAGGTCCTGCGTCTTGTGGGACATGAATGTGAACAAAATCTCATCTCCAAAACCATGTAAAATATCCATCAACAAGAAAAAGATGAGCAAACAGCACATTCATATCATGGGAAATAAGAATGAAAGAATGGTGAAAAAATTCTATACCTTGTTTTGGGTACACAGGTATATACATTTGTCAAAAGCATCCACTTGGATATTGAAGAACTTGTATTTCGGGGACTGGAAATGTAGCTTTGCATTTGTCTAGCATATGTAAAGCCCTGGGTTGAATCCCCAGCAGGTGCAGGATGCAGGGTGGTAAACAATGTGTACTTTGTTGTATGTAAAAAATTTGCTATTTTTAAAGGTCCACTTTTAACAATACCAGGGTGAAACAAGGAGATAAAGCAATATCCTTAATCTTAAAGAGAGATTAAAATTTCCAGATTGTATATGGAGTAAAAATGTAACAACATCACTTAAGACTTTCTGCTATGACTCTTATGAAATTCAACTCAAGCTGGTGTCACAAATGAAAATGGAATTTATTAGTTCATGCAACTGAGAAGTCCAGGACTGGAGTTGGGCTTCAGGGTTCAGGGTTGAGGTCTGACTGGGTCTCCTCAAGTCTCAGCTCTGCTTAGCTTTATCTCTCAGCTGGTTCCCTCCTAGACCTGGCTGGAGCAGAATGGCCATAGCTGTTTCGGGGCTCAGGCAAAAGCCCTAGATTGAAGCCGGGCCCGGTGGCGCACGCCTGTAATCCCAGCACTTTGAGAGGCTGAGGCAAGAGGATCACGAGTTCAAAGCCAGCCTCAGGAATGGCGAGGCACTGAGCAACTCAGTGAGACCTTGTCTCTAATAAAAATACAAAAAAGGGCTAGGGATGTGACCCAGTGGTCGAGTGCCCCTGAGTTCAATCCCCTGTACCACCAAAAAAAAAAAAAAAGCCCTAGATTGATCCTCACTATGCCCTGCTAACACTGTAGCAGGGAATGAAAGAAGACCAGATCTTCATGTAAAAGGATGAAGTATACAAGGTTCCCAAAGGAAAATCAAGTACTGACATGCGAAGTAGAATGAATGACCGGGAAGGGGAGCAAAAGGTCACAAGAGACTATTTGTTGTAAGATGAGAATGAAATAATGGATCAAAGTCCAGCTCCTCCTCATGAACTACTTAAATGCCATCATTCACTCTACTGTGTGCCAAGAAAATAAATGTTCTGATATCAGCTAACTACCTCCAAGTTGATAGGCTGGGGAATTTTTTGTGTAAAGGATGTTTTTAATTGTGTATTCTTGCTGAAACATCTAAAACCTGCCAGGTATGGATCAAACATTAGGTCATCCTGTCTGTGCTTCCTCTTTTACACAAATGTATTATCACTTCGTTCCAGGAAGAGCAAACACTTTTGTATTAGACAACTGCCTGATAAAGGGGCTTCCTCTAGTCACTAACCTCTCCACAGAACAGTGGCTGGGTGCAGACCCACAGAAATGATCCTGAGGAAGTGACATTTGAATGCCTGGCTGTCCTAGGGTTTTCATACATTCACAGCAAAGCCCCAGACCCAAGTATCAGGTCGTCTCTATTTACCCCACAAACGGGCTTTTCCACTCTCCCTGGTGCTCTTTCTTTAGAAGCATTTAAACTTTTGGAAACACTTTTTTTTTTAATTAACATTTATTTTTTGGTTGTAGGTGGACACAATACCTTTATTTTTTATTTTTATGTGGTGCTGAGGATAGAACCCTGTGCCTTGCAGGCGAGCGCTCTTCCTCTGAGCCACAACCCCAGCCCTGGAAACACTTTTTGAGCCTTCATTTTTCAAAATCAGAACCATTGCTTTCAATGAAGCAAAAGGGCATCTGCAGATTCTTTCCTCTCTGGTTTTGACAAAGTTCAACTTTAGTTACTAGTTCAGAAGAGAAAGGTTCTAGTGCTCTTTATCTAAAATACTTAAACAAATGGCTGTTAAAGTGATTTATTAAAAAAGCAGAAGTAGACCATTTATCAAAATGAATTCTGTATATATAGTCCATATATAGTACATAATAAAATTTTACATATAAATATCAAAATGAATTATAATATAACATGAACATTAAATGGTATATATAGCCATAACTACACATATAAATATTGTATAGTGTTTGATTATATATTGTATGTATAAGTATACATTATATAAAGTGTCATATATAATGTATAATTATACATATAATGTATGTTATATATGATGTATAATTATACAATTATATGTAAAATATTATAATATGCAAAGTATTATAATAGTGTATAATATATCCTATACAGATATGATATATCTTATATATGTAATGTACAGAATGTATAGTATAGAATACATGTATTATGTAATATTGATATTATATAATACATATTGATAGATGGGCTACCCTCCCCCGCAGAGGTTTCCATATCCTGAGCAAAGCAACCTTGTTTCATTTTCCAGGCAGGATGTTTCTTCCCCTGGCAGGATGTTTCTTTACCCCAGGCAGGAGCCAATAGGCTCAAAGGTCACCTGTTCCATGGGCAAAGAGCCAATGGCATTGGGGTTGCTCTGGTGCATCCCCCATCAGAAATCCCTATATAGGGTCTTGTTGGAGAGACTCAGAACACATAACAGCTCATCCCGGCAGAGAGGAGGAAGCCACTCAAACAACAGCTCAACCCTGCAGAGAGGAGAGACTCTCAGACAACAACAGCTGGTCCCTGCTGAGAGGAGGAAGCCACTGCACCATCCTCAGACCCATCGCCTCTAGCCCGACGGCAGCTGACCCAGCCTACAGCTCCAGACCCACCACCACCTTCAGCCCAACGGCAGCTGCGTAGCTGACAGCTCCAGCCTCCAGCCAGATAGCAGCTGCCCCAGCCGACAGCTCCAAAGATCCCAGCCGGTGTGACCAGGCACCCACTTTCCATTCAGAGCTTGCACACTCCCCTCTCCCTGACTCCTCTCTCCCACCAGAGCTTGCACACTCCCCTCTCCCTGACTCCCCTCTCCCAGCACCTCCTCGACCTTCAACCTTCGACCAGAGCACCTCTTGGACCTCCAACCAGCCCCAAAGGCTGTTGAATAAATCTCTTGGCTGCACGGCTGTCCCCGGTGTGATTTTTGCCCTTCACATATCATATATATTATATGTGATATATGAATATTATGAATATCAAAATGAATTATAGAGATGGCAGGCATTAAAAATAAAATGGAAATCATTTTTTTAAAACCAGAAATGCATCTAAGCAAATTTTTAAAAAGCACAGTAAGTTAAAGTGTAATGACAAATTGGAAAAATATTTTATAATAAATGTGATACACCCCATGTTTCTATTTCTAGAAATGTTGATCCATTCTAGTTGAGAAAAATTATTAAAATTTCAAGAGAACAGTGGACAAGTTTTTGGTGACCTACTACAATGCATGGTGACCCCAGTTAACAATAATATGTGAAATATTTCAAAATTGCTTAAAAATAGATTTTTAATCTTATCACAAATAATGATGTTGGTGACTTGATAGATATGACAATTCGCTTGTTCAATCTTTCTGCAATATATGCATAGGTCAAAATATTACATTGAATATAAATACACAAAACTTTTATTTTCCAATTAAAATATTAATCTCATTGCCAAGAAAAGAACTGTAAATTAAACAAAATTATAATGTTATTTTTCTCTCTTAGAATTAGCAAAATAGTTTTAAAATGAATAGTTAAATGAGACTGATATACCACTGGTCTGAGTATAAATTGGGACAGCCTTTCCAAAAGGAAATTTGGACTTAAAGAAATCTGTACTCCTCATCCTTATAATTCTCCAGGTAGAAACCATCTTAAGGAAATAATAGAAAAATTGAAATATGTGCATAGATGTCCATCAAAACACTACTTATGTATAGAAAGCACAACACTGTTTGATAATATCAAAAATTATAACTAACTTAAGTGTGCAATGGGAAAATAAAAAGATTATTGGTAATCTATTCAATGGAATATCATATATGCAGCCACTAAAGCTATTTTACAAATCTATCATGACAAGGGAAATGCTAATATTATAATGTTAGATTTTAAAACTAAGACTAGAAAATTCTATGAACAATATGATACATATTTTATAACTTTATCAACAAATAAATGCATTCCAATTCTACATAATGCAGCAGAAAGACAACACAATCACCAAATGTTTACCTGCACTTTGTACAGGCAATAATTCTATTTTCAGGTCTGTGTCTTTCCAGATTCATTATGAGCACTGTATTACTTTTTCATAATAAAATCATTTAAAATAGAACAGATATGAACTTGAATGACATTCTTTTAAATAAATAAAATAATTGTGGGCTGGGGTTGTGGCTCAGCAGTAGAGCACTCGCCAAACATGTGCGCGGCCCGGGTTCGATCCTCAGCACCACGTACAAATAAACGCATTGTGTACAACTAAAGCAAATAAATAAATATTTTGAAAAAAAAAAAATTGTAAAGATAAAACTTGGCAACTTTCTACCTAGATCATTCAGCTTCTTTATTAAAATGTCTTCTTTTTCAAGCCCATACAGGTCCACAAAGAAAGCTAAACATTTTCAACTAACTTCAAAGAGAAATTAGGTAGACACTAAGAGATTCATATTAATCCCTGTTGACAAGAGGTGTCATGAGTAACTTCTCCTAATAGGATAATTAGAGTCTCCTGCTGGGTAATTGCTTCTGTGGCTCAGGTTAGTCTGATTATGTTTGAGTTTTCAGATTTACTCTTTTGGGGGGCAGGGGTTAAGGAGTTTAACATCACTAAAGTTGTCCAAGGTGACTCATTAGGTTGCCCTCAACTGGCTTTAATGAGTACCTACTTAGTGTCTGATCTTTGTATACCTGTGACAGCTTAGGTAGGCCTGCTCAGAATCACATCGACCATTCCTCAAACTTATGGTGTGGTAGAGGTGGAAAGATCAAGTGTCACAGCCTGGCCCCAAAGGGACAGAAAGTGTGAGCTAAAAGAAAACATGGAATTAGAGGTGGCCCATTCCATCAGAGACAGAGAAAGCCTGCTGTTAGGAGCCAAGTTACATGGGCAATGACCACACAGACTCCATTTTACCATGAGACCTCATGCCATGTAAGAAATGCTTCTTCCATGGGAACCCCCTGCCTCTGTACCCATCAACAGTTGCTTAACGTAGCATGTTTGGCAACACAAAATGACAATTCTTATACAATGTAAAATTGTTCTCTCTTTGGTTCCCCTTTTTCCTGGACAATGTACCCTATCAGAAAATGATTGTCTCAGCCACATCAATGTTTATAGCAGTTCAATTCACAATAGCTAGACTATGGAACCAACCTAGGTGTCCCTCAATAGATGAATGGATAAAGAAACTATGGTATATATACTCAATGGAATATTACTCAGCTTTAAAGAAGGGTGAAATTAGGACATTTGCCAGTAAATGGTTGGAGTTGGAGAATATCATGCTAAGCGAAATAAGCCAATCCCACAAAACCAAAGGCCAAATGTTTTCTCTAATATGTGGATGCTAATTCACAATAAGGCAGTAGGGGTGGGGGGGGCACTAGGGAAAAATAGCATTAGATTAAGTAGAGAGAAGTGAAGGGGGAGGGGATGTGGGTATAGGAAAGATAGTGGAATGAAACAGACATTATTACCGTATGTATATATGTGACTACATGACCAATATGATTCTGGAACATGTACACTTTGAAAAATGAGAAATTATATCCCATTTATGTATGATATATCATAGTGCATAAATGCATTCTACTGTCATGTATAACTAATTTAAACAAATAAAAATTTAATAAAAAAGAAAATTATTGTCTAGATGTTAGTAACCATTTTTTAACTTATACTCAACTAGAGAAATTTTTTTTTTTTTTTTTTTTTTTTTTTTTTTGTGGTGCTGGGGGTTGAACCCAGGGCCTTGTACATGCAGACAAGCACTCTACCAACTGAGCTATATCCCCAGCCCCAACTAGGGTCATTTTGATACACTTCTTCTTCTGCTTATGATCTGATTTCATGATGTTTGTTTATGGAAACATCTAGAAGTCTTCCCCTTTCTGCTTCTTTATCTTTCGGATAAGACTCTGTTCCCCTAGTTTTCTCCCTTGATTCATAGAAACATCCACTTCTGATGTACTGACATGCTATACTTATGGTATAAAAAGTGTACTCAAACATCAGGAGGGGGTTGAAGGGTGTAGACTTGCAGCCTTCCCCTTGTCCCACCAGCTGGAGAAACTCCAGCTGGTGAATAAAGATGGTTCTGGCTCCTGCTTTAAGACTGACTTGGCAGTTTATTGCAATCTTGCCATAACACTACAGTGTTGGTTTACATGCAGTTGGTAGGAGATCTTCTTTTCCTTGTTCCTGTGTCTCAGTTCTCCATAAAGGCAGATCCTCAGACAAAGATTTCAATGAAAGTAATTGATCTGGAAGGTGATTGATGGAAGCACAGTGGAGGAATGGGAAAGGGAAGAGAAGAAACCCACGTATGGTATGTCAGTGAGCAGGTTATCAGTCCCACTGGAGAGCCACAAGGAACCGTGTTGAACACAACTCATTGTTATTAATGCCCTTCTGAGGGGCGAGGAAGCTAGGGTGTTTATCTAACAATTCCCATCCCTTGGTGGTTGAAGTTGGTGCGTTGGACATTAATCCCAACTCCTAAGTACTAGTAAACTTCCCCATGTTGCTTAGTCACCCTCCAGGCCACAGATCAGTTTGGTCACAAAGATGCAGGGAAGTGTGGGTGGTGCTGTAGGAACCTGTTGGCAGATGATTGCAGATGGTATTTACTTAGCATATGGCTACTTCACTCCACCCCAAAGTGCTTTACTGGAACCTGTTCCCCTAGTTTTCTCCCGTGAGCACTACATCTTGTAGTCTGTCTCCTGGAGAGTGATTCTTTTATTTTCTTCATCCATCTATCTATTCATTCATCCAACAGTTTTGGTTGGGAAAGAAGGGAGAGTATGAGAAAAAAAAATTATGCAGTCTTATCTGAAAGATAAAGAAGCAGAAATGGGAAGACTTCTAGATGTTACCATGTGAATAGTTTTGATCTGCTTCCATACAGCAAATTGAAATGAAGAAATTGATCGTGTAGAGAACAGGCAAAAAGAAATGCATAAAAAAAGAAACGGCAAAAAATTTTTTTGAGTTAGGTAAATCTACTTGTTAAATTTGATAATTTTTTAAATGTACAGAAAAGCAGTATTTAGTGAAAGAAACAGTTTATTTTAATTGTTTTTAAAACTTTTTTAAAAAAAATATTTATTTATTTGTAGTTGTACACAATGCCTTTGATCTTACGTGGTGCTGAGGATCTAACCCAGGCCCCACGCGTGCTAGGCGAGTGCTCTACCACTGAGCCACAAGCCCAACCCCTGTTTTTAAAACTTTTGACTGTCAAATGTATTACAAAATATTTGCGATATCAATACAGGGATTTTTTTTATATCCTTCAGCCAGCTTTCCCCATGTAACCGTATAACCATTGATCAATGATCAAAACCAGAAAAGCAACATTGATATAATACTATAAACTCATTTATAGACCTTATTCAAATTTTGCTGTCACAATAATGTCCCCTCTTTCCCCCCCCCCCCCCCCCCCACGCTCCCCTGTGTGTGCTTTTTTCAGGACTCAATCAAAAACTCTGCCCTGCATTTGGATATCCCTTCTCTTAGTGCCTTCCCGTCTGGGAGAGTTCCTCAGTTTTTCCTTATCTTCCATGACTTTCACATCTGAGGCATTCCAGAAAGTTATTTTAGAGGTTGTCTGATATTTGTCCATAACTAAGTTCAGATCATACATTTGGGACAAAAATATACAGATGTGATGTTGTGCAGTTGTCACTGTCTCTTGTCAGAAGGGACAAAATAACAATAAATCTTGTTAGTGGTTGTGTTAACTTTTTGCCACTGTGACCAAAATACTGAACAAGAACAACTCAGGAGGAAAAGTTTACTTTGGTTCACAGTTTCAGAGGTTTAGTCCATTATAGGCCAACTCCATTGCTCTGGGTCCTAGATAAGGAAGAACATCATGGAGAGGGGTGTTGTTCCTTCATGGTGACCAGGAAGCAGAGAGAGAAAGAGGGAAGATGTACCCAGTGATCTACCTTCTGCAGCCAAGCCCCACTGACCTATGGTTACCACCCAGCTATTCCATAAAAAGTAGGATGAACTGATTAGGTTACAGCTCTTATAATCTAATCATTTCACCTCTGAACACTTCAGCATTAACATAAGAGCTTTTGGGTGACACCTCATATCCAAACCATAACAGTGGTAATGTTAACTTAGATCATTTTGTTAAAGTGGTACTTGCCAGGCTTCTTCACTATAAAATTACTACCTTTGCCCTTTGGAATTAACAATTATCTTGTGGGAAGATACTCTGAGACTATAAAAAATAATTTGTTTTCATACTTTCACACACCAACTTTTTTCTCCATTGATGTTTCTTGTCTGGAACAATTATGACTATAGGGTTTGCCAGGTGGTGATTTTCTAATTGCATCATTCCTTCTACATTTATTAATTGGGATTCTGCTGTAATGAAAAGCTTTCCCTCTCCCCTATGCATTTATTTACTCAACTACTCATTTATATCAGTTTGGACATGGAGGTATTTATTAGAGTATGGGTTATGAACCCATATCATCATTAATTTTGTCACTCAAAATGTTCCAGACCCAAGAGGCAGGCTTTTAAAGTATACTTGCCACAAAAGTCTGTATGACAACTCTCCAAGTTTCTGGTAGTTCAAGTCCTTTGGAAGGCTGAAGTGAAGAGGCACTAGAATGGTCCAGCCAGTGTTAAATTATCAGGCAGAATGGCTATATCCATTCAAACCCCAAATCATGATTTGGTAGGAATAAGTCAAAGGTGATAAAGTAACTCTTATTTCTTTGCATAATTACCTCTATGCTTTTCCTGTCTTTAACAATGGAATTCTGGCTCAGAGTATTGTCTTTGCAGCAGTACCAAGCAGTGGCAGAGCCTCTATTCCATGCACAGGGTCGTGGGGTATGGAGAGATGACTGTGGCACCGGAGGTACCTGGAGGCAGTATTAAGTCTTACACTCACTAAGGTCAGCTCACCGACAGTGTGGCATGAACTATAGAAAGAATTCAAATTGCGTAAGGTATTGTTACAGTTTGGATATGGTTTGAGTATGTTCCCCAAAGGACATGTATTGGAAGTTTGGTTTCCAGTGTGGTGACATTAAGAGTACCTATCAAAGTTGGGACCTAGTGGAGGGGGGGTTGTTAGGTCGTTGGGGGCACTGCTCTTGGAAGAAGTTAACATAGTTCTTGTGGGATCCCCGAGGCTCTTCGGCTTCCCATCTTATTATGTTATCTCTCCCTCACACACATACTGCCCCCGTGATGCCATCACTATAAGATGATCACTATAAGATGATAAAGGGTCAGGGGGCCCTTTCCAGGGCTGACACTATACTGTTTGGACTTTGAAACTCCAAAACTGTGAGCTAAATCAACTTCTTTTCATTATTGGTTATCAAGCCTCAGGTATTTTGTTACAGCAACAGAAAAATGGACAATTACAGGTAACTTCCCAGAAGACTACAATTCACTACATAGTATTAGGCTGTGTAGGGTGAAACAAAAAAATTAAGCCTTTAACAGTTTCAGAGTAACCAACAATATGTGCCAACATGCTAAAATTACTTTCTTTAGAACAGAAAGTGGGCCTGAGAAAGAGGCTCTGATCTCCAAACTCCTCATCATAGGGAAAATAATAGATTTGGACAGTAGACAGGGCTCAGATTAGTTGGGTCTGATTTGGGGATAGAGGCAGGACCTTAGACAACACATTGTGGAGTGCCTTAGACAACGGGCTTCCAAGCCAGGCAGCCTCGTTGCAAATATCTAGCTTTTCCATTTAAGTTGCACAAATTATTGAAACTTTGTGAGTCCTGTTGTCCCATCTTTTGCATGGGCATTTTACATAGGAATGAAAGCAAGAATTACTATGGTGGGCTGGGGTGGTGGCTCAGCGGTAGAGCGCTCGCCTAGCGCGTGCACGGCCCGGGTTTGATCCTCAGCACCACGTAAACAGAAACGCATTGTGTACAACTAAAGCAAATAAATAAATATTTTAAAAGGAAAAAAAAAAGAATTACTATGGTATGTTGCTTTTACCTCATGTGCTTTCCCTGGATCCATTCTCTACCCTTCTCAGCTGTATTCGAAGCCCAGGAGACTGTCCTCTCTGGGTAGTGTGTTCCAAGGCTCCCTGCTTCCCAGTTGGGTGTGGTCAAAGGGGAGCCACTTGCAGAAAGAGAGAGAAGTCAGGGATATTCATGCTTTTATCCCTCCCCCACCCTATCCATGCATACATACCCCTCTTTGGCCCTGTATGTGTGGCTATCCTCCTTTGCAGCCATGTTTTTGGGAAATAGCTACTCTTCTGTGATGATGTTAGTTCTCATTGGAATATTTCTTCCTTTGCACCTTCGAGCCTCTAGGGTGGTAAAGACTCCCCACTTTTGCTGCGCCCCGGGCACCTCACCATCACATACTGATCCTTTAGCCCTACCCTCACCTGTGGAAATGTTCCTTCACGGAACTCACTGCAGCTGGATCCTATGAGTGCCACCTCTTGCCTGCTGGACACAAGCTCACATCTTCAGCACAGAGCTTCTAGGTGGAGTAAATGAATGTCCCTCTAAGGCACTTGTCATGTGACCCAGGACTACAGAATTACTTTGGAAATGCCAATTGTGGGTGCTGTTGTCATAGTTTCTCATGTTGTCCTTGGAGGTCTCATTGGCTGCTGACAAAGAAAGAGTTGCCTTAGAAGGGAGGAAGGAAGGTGATGTCCTGGAGCATCTTGGTTTAAATGGAGCCAAAGCGCAGAATCTCAAAAGCTGAGCACTGGGAGATTAAAGTCAGCACTGTGGTGTGTTCTCTCCTGGCACTCTGGGAACTGGGTGAATAGGGCAATTATACTTTACCTTGGACCAGGGAAACTTAGAGGTGGCAGGGCATATTACATGACCTGATTTATGAAAAAAGTCCAACTGATCTGATCAAAAATTTACCTTTTTTTTTTTTTTTTTGGTGCCAGGGATTAAACCCAAGGGCACTTAACCACTGAACCATATGCCCAGCCCTTTTTATTTTTCGTTTTAAGACAGGAATCTCACTAGGTTGCTTATAGCCTCACTAAGTTGCTGAGGCTGACTTTGAACCTGCAATCCTCCTGCCTCAGCCTCCCAAGCAGCTGGGATTATAAGTGTGCCACCACCATGCCTGGCTCACAAAAATTTTTACTTTTAATGAAAACCTTAAAATCATTTTGTGTGCATTCTTACCCTGATAAGTGGGAAATCCAGCAAAACCCCATAGAGTAGATGTTGGATAAGATTCAGGCTGGCAGGCCATACCCCCAGGCGACTTCCCGGAAGTGCCTCTCTCTCTTTCTCTCTCTCTCTCTCTCTCTCTCTCTCTCTCTCTCTCATCCACCTTTGGCTGGCTCCAAGTCCCCACCCTTCCTGATCCTGGGAATACTCGCCTCTCGCAGGAATTCACCCCAGGGCGGGCTCTCCCTTTCTGAGCCAATCCGGACCATACAAGTCACGCTCCCGCCCCTCTGTACTTAAGCCCCGGCTTGTCCAGAACTCTCCCCTCTTTTCGCTGTCATCTTCTCACCAGCTCTCCCCTTCCCTGTACCCTTTTCCCTTTCTCCCTTTCCCCCTTCCCCCTTCCTCCCCTTCACCCCTTCCCTTAATAACCCCCCCTTTTCTACAAGGCGGTCCTGGTATGGGTTTTGCCCTTTAGTAGAGGCTTCTATTCCCTAAATATACACTTTCAGTAATGTCTTGATAGATCAACTTGTCTCTCAGGACCAGTTATGGAAGGTGGTCCTGTGACTGTGCTGATAATGGTCTCATAGAAATAAAGTGTGTGAAATGATCATCCCTGTGAAAATCTTAGTGAATAAATGGGCTAGAGAAAACAGATTCACCTTCAGTCACCTTGCTGACATTTTTTTTAGTACTTGTTATGAAATGTGCATATATTTACAAGTATTATTATCATGTAAGGTAAGACTGATAGGACTGAAACCAAATCACAGGTTCAAGTTGTAGGGACTGAAGTATAATTTGAATTCATTTTTTTTATTCATGCATTATAATTATACATGATAATTGAGTTCATTTTGACAAAATCACACATGCATGGAATTTAATTTACTCCATTTCTACCTCCAGTTCCCCCACTTTCCCTCCCTTCCTTCCTCCCTCTCTTCTCCTTCCTCTCCTCTATTGGTCTTCCTTTCAGTCATTTATTTATTTATTTCTGATTGATGCTTTATATAATAAAGGTGGGAATTAAATACTTTTAAAATGCTATAGGGAACAGATAATTTAACATTCATTAAACTTGTCTTAGATGTTCAGAGGGAAAATGCACTGAAGTGAACATCTCTGAAGAACCACTATATTTGGTTGGAGAGGCAAGAGTGACGGGAGCAACTCTTTTTTTCCACCTTGTCCTTGTTTTTTTAGCTGTATTTCTAGATCTGGAGCAAGAACATGTGTTGGAATATAAATGGAGAAGTTCCATAAAGGAGGATTCAGTGTCTCAAAGATTTCAAAGAAAGGTCATCATACTTATGATACTGCCGGTTGTCGGTGACGAGTTCTGCTCCCCCAAATGTTGAAGTTTGAACATTAGAGAAGCACGCCAAGGCAAGCATATAAAGCAGGGTTTATTTAAAAGGGTAACATAGGGGTTGGGGTTGTGGCTCAGCGGCAGAGCGCTCGCCTCGCATGTGCATGGCCCGGGTTCGATCCTCAGCACCACGTAAACATAAATGCATTGCATTGTGTACAACTAAAGTAAATTTAAAAAAAAAAAAAAAAAAAAAGGGGGTAACATGGACTTCTCCCAGGAGGGAGAAGGGGGCCATTGCTGGTATTCTGGTATCCCAAGAAGTGAGGCAGCTCTGCCTTTTTATATGTTCTGGGCTTCCTTTGTTGTTCTCCCACTCTCCTCCTCTTATCTCCTTCCTTCCTGCATTCTTGACCCGGCCCAGTGGGATGGGCAAAAGGTTGGAAGCAGATGGGCTGAAGGGGGAAAGGCAGGATGAAAAAGCCCAGGACACATTAATTAACCACTTTATAGCTCTCTGTAGGGAGGGGCAGTTCCTGGGACAGGTTACCTTAGCAACAGGTTGGGGCAGGGGCAGGTTCTTGGTAAGGGTGGAGGAAGGGCTCTGAAGGAATTAACATTCCAATCCCTCAGGCGGACGGTCTCCAACTTCCCAGGACTCACTCAAAATTGGCTTTATTGATCCGACCAGACTTGATTTACCTGTCTATACTGACTGCCTGTCAGATTCTAGCTTTACTTATTTGCCAACATGAGGGGAAATTGGGAATGTGCACAAAGATCCCACTGTAAAAAACATTTAAATAAAGGTGAAAAATTACAACCCACCCACCCTACTTGCCTTATGTCAGGCAGGAAATCAAATCTGTGGCAGATGATAAATACTCATATTTCTCAGCCAGTACAGAATTTGGAATTTTTTTTAAAATTTTTAGATTAGTCATGTATAAGACATGAATAAACTGACTTGATTTTAGGCCTTAGGGGTAACAAAGATCAGCTACATGCCTGAATATATATATCTACATACATGCATATATATTATATATTTTTTTTCATGACACTTACTAATTGTACATATTTGTGGGTTATGGTATGACATTTCAATACATGTATACAATGTATAGTGATCATATCAGGGAAATTGTCATATCCATCACCTCAAACATTAATCATTTCTTTGTTCTGGGAACATTCAAAATCCTTTTTACTAGCTATTTAAAATTTTATAATTAATTGTTGTCAACCATAGTCACCCTACTGTGCTATAGAATATTAGAAGTTATTCCTTTTATACAACTGCACCCCTGTACCCATTAACCATTCTCTCTCCATTACCCTTTACTCCCACCTCCCCCCCCCTTTTTTTTTATGGTACCAGGAATTGAACTCAGGGGCACTCGACCACTGGGCCACATCCTCAGCCCTTTTTTGTATTTTATTAGAGACAGGGTCTCACTGAGTCGCTAAGTGCCTCGCCATTGCTGAGGCTGGCTTTGAACTCGCGATCCTCCTGTCTCAGCCTCCCAAGTGCTGGGATTACAGACGTGTGCCACCGTGTCTTGTACTCCCACCCTTCTGGTTAAATTTTTTTATTGTAAAATTTTTACAACAAAAATTTTTTGGAGCCGGGCGTGGTGTGGTGCACGCCTGTAATCCCAGCACTTTGGGAGGCTGAGGCAGGAGGATCATGAGTTCAAAGCCAGCCTCAGCAATGGCGAGGCACTAAGCAACTCAGTGAGACCCTGTCTCTAATAAAATACAAAAAAGGGCTGGGGATGTGGCCCAGTGGTCGAGTGCCCCTGAGTTCAATCCCCAGTACCAAAAAAAAAAAAAAAAAAAAAAAAAAAAAAAGTAACTTTTATTGTTTTTTAAAATCATAATATGTCAGGAGCCGTCCATGGGCTGTGTGTGTGGACTGTTGCTCATAGTGAAACCGCTTTTTACCTGTGACAAGTTCTTGCTCCGCGAACGCTGAAGAATAACACCGAAGAAGCATTCCGAGGCAAGCGTAGAGTGGAAAGTGAAAGGCTTTATTGAAAGGACAGCTAAAAGACTTCTCCCAGAAGGAGAACGGGACCCAGAAACCAGGAACCCCAAGGGAGGAGAGGCCTTCTCCCTTTTATAGCTGAAATCTTTCTTTTGTTCTTTTTTTTTTTTTTAACTTTTTATACATGTTTACAGAGTACATTTCATTTCATATTACATATAAAGAGCACAATTTATCAAGTTGCTGGTTTTATAAAGTATTTTTACAACAATTGTGTCTTCATACATGTATTTAGGGTAGTCATGAATAACTCAGTCTGCCATTATTCTTATCCCCTTGTCCCCTCCCCCCTCTTTTGCTCTTTTTATGTTCTCTATCTCTGTTCGGCCTGGGACAGGAATGCCTAAAGATGTGACACCACAGGACCCATGGTGGGTATGGGACTCACAGGAAGGGCTTAGGGCTAGTTGATTAGCATCTCCGTTTGCTGGGAGCTGTTTCATTAACATTCCATAAGATGGGCCCTAAACTTGGGAACATTAACCATCTTATCTCCCTTAGAGTTGCTCTGTGTTTTTCCAGGACTCGGACTGACTCCATTTTCCTTATGGACTCCATGTTCTTTATGAAACTCGATGTTAGACCCGATTTGCCTGACTACACTCACTACCTAGCTTTAAATCTGGCTTCATTAGTAGCCAAATGAGGGGACAGGTCTGGCTTCTCGAACTTCCTTAGCACGCCCTCGGGAATTGATCGCCTGATGCTGGCGAACCACCCCCTCAAACTCTGCCTCAGATCCCACACAGAACCTGAGATGGGTGTGACCTGCCAAGATGTCAATCAATCTGCTGACCACAAGACATCATGAAGCGAGACTCTGCCCTTGAAACCTTATCCCTGCCTTTTGTGGGCTCTTGCTCTCTCTCTCTCTCTCTCTCTCTCTCTCTCTCTCTCTCTCTCTCTCTCTTTCCAGCTTGGAAGCTTCACCCTTAAGGTCAAAGAGCCATCCTGCCTTCTTCTCTGGATACTACTCTCTGTGTTGTGTGATTTTTCACCGCCTTTCTTAGCGTAATTTTGCAGCCAGCCCATGCAAACCCAGTTTGTCTCTTCTGCGTGAGTTGCAATCGAGAATAACACCAAAGGTTGTTTTTTTGTTTTGTTTTGTTTTGAAGTTTTTATTGGTGCATTACAATTATATAAGTAGAATTCATTATGCTATATTAATACATGCACATAAATTGCTCAATCTCTTTCCCCAGTACTTTCTCTTTCCCTCCCCTTGATCCAGTTGCTCTACTTTACTGATCTCCCTTCTATTATTATTATTTTAATTAGTACATGATCATTATATATATAAACAGGATTTACCATGGTATATTTTGTACATGGACATAATTTGATAGATTTTTAATAAATATTTATTTATTTACTTTAGTTGTACACAATGCAATTATTTGTACGTGGTGCTGAGGATCAAACCCGGGCTGCGCATGCGCCAGGCGAGTGCTCTACCACTGAGCCACAACCCCAGCCCTAATTTGATAGATTTTGTTCCCCAATACTTCTCTAAGCCCTCCTCTCTTCTTTCCTTCCCGATCCCTTTATCTACTCTATTGGTCTCCCTTCTACATTCATGAGATCACTCCTCCCCCTCTTGTTTCTGTCTATGGGAGAAAACATTTGACTGTTAACTTTCTCTGTCTGGTTTATTTCACTTAGCATGATGTTCTGCATTTCCATGCATTTATCAGCCAATACCATAAAGCCTTCTTCTTTATGGTTGAGTAAAATTCCATCATGTATATATACCACATTTTCTTTTTCCATCTGTCTGTTGATGGCTATTGTGAATTGCACTGCTATAAAAATTGGTATGCATGTATCACTCTGGTATGCTAATGTTAGTTCTTTTGGATAAATACTCCATTCCTGGCCTTTTGAGGGATCTTCCTACTGCTTTCCAAAGTGGTTGTACTAATTTGTAGTCCCAACAACAATGTATAAGCATACCTTTCCCTCTACATTCTCAGCACCATTTATTGTTATTTGTATTCATGATGATTGCCATTCTAACTGGTGTGAGATAAAATCTCAGTGTAGTTTTGATTTGTGTTTCCTTGGTTACTAAGGATGTTAAACATTTAGTTTCAGAGAGATAGAGATAGAGAGAAAGAGAGAGGATACAGATAGAAAATAAAGTTGGATTTTAGTTTTGGCTTTCTGGTTCAGTCACTTAGCAGTGGTAGGATTAGGATTTGGCACAATTTCCTTTTCTTAGCCCGAGTTTCCTCAAATGTAATATGGGCATGATGATAAAGGGTTGTTCTGGATGCAGAAAAGAGGCCTACTGTGGCCTGGCATATATAAAGAGCTCAATGCATAATCTCTATGATTAGTATAGTTCTTGTGGCTGCTATGGTTACAATCCCCCTCCCCTCCCTGTTAGCTGCAGACTGGCCTCTGGCCCTTATGTTTTGAGCTTATCCTTATGAAAAGTCACTATGCTGCCAGTAAAGGAAATGGCCTGGAGCCCTATTCTCAGATATTGTTAGGACATAGGAACCAGTACTCACTGCATGTTTACTCAAGCGAGAGGATTCAAACTGCTTCCTCTAAAGGCTGAAGCTTTGTCAGTTGAGCCTTTGAGATGTGGCTGGCTGCAGATGAATAATTAAACTCCTGCCAGCGCAAAGGTACCATGGAAATTCCTTAAAGGGGACTGCTATTTTCTCTATAATGGCATCTCCCCAACCACCACCACCACCTTAATAATCAAATCTGTGTTACTTAGCCAAAGTTAGAGTTGTAAGCCTGGACCATTACCCTCTCCCTCCTGGGTAGTTTCTCAATAGTAGTTGTATGTTAGCCTTTCAGTCCCCACAGACCTGGCTGAGAGGGGCTGGAGTTGGTCCCACCAGAGCTGAAGGAGGCCAGTTCCTGTCTTAGCAAATTGCAGAAAGAACCACACAAGGGGAATACCAAACAGAGGAGACAAGTATCTTCCTGCATGTTGATAGCCTCCTGGAAGGAAAACCACAGCCCCCTGGAAAACTTGGCCTATTTGTATAACATCCTGTTGCTGGAGAACCAGAATTCAGGCATGGAGAGGTACTTTAAAACAAACAAAGAGCCACTCCTGAAAGTGTGCAAAGATTGAAAAGAAGCCAATTCAAACCCCAGTGTGCTTGGAAGACATTGTTAAGTGTGTTTCCTGTCTCTAACCATCAGCAGTGGCATGTTTTTTTCTCCAAGATTTTTGAATCCTAAGGGACTATCTCCCAGCATGAACCCCCAGGGCTCAGCACCACATGCCTTTTGTGCAAAATCACACATTTTAACACAACTGGACTGTGCTGAGAAAAAAGAGCTCCTTTTATTTATTTTTTTATCTTAATTCTGAAACTTCTAACACCTGTGAACAAGAGAAAACAATTACCTTTAATTCTTTTAATCTAATTGCTAATTGTCCTATAATGCAAAAATCAGTCTTTCAGATTTTCCTCTCATCTGCTTCCTTCCCAGAGTCTTTTGGGATTGGATGAGTGGGAGGAAGGTAATGGATTAAATATATGGTAGAGAATATTGGAGGTCCCTGGCAATGACATCTTCCAACTTCTCCTGGGCAGTGGTCCTTGTGGCCCTGGCTCCTGGACACGTTTCTGGCCTTTAGGGTAGCAGTGTGACTGGAGAGTTCATGATCTGTCTCATGTCCACAGGGATTGTCAACTTCTTTCTCTGGCTGACCATTCTCCCAGTAGCCCCACAGGACTGCAGACCCTCACACCCTGAGGAATCCTCCAGCAACTTGCTGGCCTGGGCATCCACCCTGCCTCTGCTCAGATGCATTGAATACATGAGCAGCCTGGGAAAACTGCACCTCTGGGCCTCCCCTGCTAAAGCACAGAGATACAGCTGAGACCCTGACCCAAGGATGTGAGTAGAAATGGTTTATTTAGGAGGTGAAGCTGGGAAACACTGGTAAAGTGTAAGGAAGTGAATGGGGAAAGGAGAAGCCATTAAAGCCTGCATTATCATGCTAATTGCCACCACAGGGCAACTGCAGCTTAATTGCCCAGGGGAATTCTGGGAGCCTTGTAGAACATGCCACAGAGTTATGGGCATGTTAATAACTCATAAAGTTAATTGTGAAGATTAAATAGAATATGCACACAAAGTAATTAGCACAGAGCCCAGCGCATAATAAGGACTCAATAGATGTAAACACACCCTTCTCCCCCATAAGCCCTCCCGCCCCCAAACTCCTTTCCTGCCAGTTCTTTCCAGGACTTGTTTAGCTTTCAGTTGTTTGTCTTGTTTATGACCACTTCTTTCTGTTTCTCAACCACCTTTTTATTCTCTGAACTGAAGGTAAATATTTCTCAAGGTCCACCCTCAAATTTTGGCTCTTTTTGTGCTGAGCAAATGAACCCACATGCAGAGCTAATAGGAAAAAATGCTCAAGCCTCTTCAAACATTAATGAATAGACATCCCTTTGGGGTAGACATTCCATCCCAGCCCCAGGCAAGGGACCAATGCAATCTGTGTCAAAATAAAACTTGTCATTTCAAATGTTTTAGGAAGTGTAGTAAAGCAGAAGGGTGAACATTTATAATTTTGATAACATGAAGAGTTGTGGGTATTGGGGGAAGTGAGTATTCTCATATCGTTTGGATGGGAGTAAAAATTTAATCTTGCCACTTTAGAGGGCATAGTATTTATTAAATTATTAATATATTTAATATTAGTATGAATAACATTTATTAAATCTGAAAGTGTACAACATTTACCATCCAACAATTCTACTTTTACATACCCACTACTGAGAAACCCACATATACACAATGCTGGATATTGCTGTCTGTTATGTTAGCAAAGAATTGGGAATAATCTAAATGCTCAAGAGTAGGGGCCTAGATACATGAAAAGTGATATACTTATATGATAGAAAAATTGTGTAGCAGTTAAAAAGGAATGAACAGAAATTCTACATATTAGTAGGATAGATCTCAACAAATAGTTGGCAAAAAAAAATATAGCAATTAGCAAGCATTGACATGTTTTATATCCTTATTGTTTTATCTTTCCCCAAATGTTGTATGAATAAAATCTTGCAGTCTGTAGGCTTTTGAGTCTGATTTGTTCTACTTGGTTTAATGTATTTGGGATTCATCCACACAGTTTTAGATATCAGTAGTTCCTTTTTATTATTCACATATTTTACCTAATTTTTATGGGGCAGTTTTATATAATAGATATAGATAAATATTATGTTATACTGTTGGTGCAGTGGCAAGCACCTATAGTCCCAGCTACTCAGGAGGCTGAAGCAGAAGGATGGCAAGTTTGAGGCCAGTCTGGGTAATTTAGTGAGACCCTGTCTCAAAATAAAAAATAAAAAATGTGTTGGGGCTGGGGTTGTGGCTCAGCGGCAGAGTGCTCACCTAGAAAGTGAGTGCCGGGTTCCGGGTTCGAGCCTCAGCACCACATAAAACTAAAGGCATAAAGGCATTGTGTACACCTAAAACAAATAAATAAACATTAAAATAAATAAATAAATAAATAAATAAATAAATAAATAAAAAAAAAATGTGGTACAGTGTCCCTGGGCTCAATCCCTAGTACTGAAAAATATGTAAATAAACTGCTTACTTACTTAACAAATTAAAATAAAATATATAAAATAAAGGTCTGAAAAGACAGAGAACAAATTCACAACAATGATGAGCTCTGGAAAGATGGAGGGAGCCAGGGTTATAGAAGAGAATGATTAGTTTAGCTTTAGGATCAGTTTTTGTTAGAATTTAGGCAAAGTTTCTTACGCTGGGAATGCCATTTTAATAAAAGGGAAGATTATTAGGGGCCATGCGTGGAAGGGGGAGAAAAAGGGAAAACAGGGACGAAAGGAATCAGGGGCAGGTGCAAACAGAGAGAGCAGTTTCAGTCCGGGGGAGGCTTAAATAGCAGCATAGTGGTCAGAAAGCCCCCTGGAGTGGGTCCTTTCCCTATAGGCTGTCGGAGGTCAGGAGGTAGTGGCCAGGGCACCTGCTGGCCAGGTTTGCTGGCCATGCTGAGGCACCTGGGAAATGTAGTACAAAGTACCTGGGAGGTGTGGCCTTCTGCCTGGGAGGCGCAGCCTCCTGCCTGGAACCCAACAGTTTTATCCACAATGCTATAATTTCTTATAAAACAGACTCAGGTTTATATATGTAGGTAAAAATTGTATTTACTAATGGGGGAGATATAGTTGGTAACTGCACTGGTTTTGTAAAAGACTACTCTGTGTGTGTGTGTGTGTGTGTGTGTGTGTGTGTGTATGAGAGAGAAAGAGAGAGAGAGCGGGTTTAAAAAACCTAATGTCAGCATAAGACAAAAGGAGAAAGCATTCTATTTGATTGAAGACTTAAGGTTGATGGAAGTTTTTCATTTCAGTCAACTTAAGGTTAAGTGAAAGAAACAGGACCTTGAGAGGCAAATCCCAAATTTCATTAAATGGGAAAAGAGACAGATCGAGAGAGCAGCAACCATGTTCCAAGTCAGAAAGAGAAGAGAGAGGAGGAGAGAAGGGCCTCTTTCATCTGGAGACAACTTGGGGATGAGGCAAGACTGGATGTGCCAGTCTGAATTGCCACTTTGGGGCTCAAGGTCGAGAGGGTGATCACAGGCTGCATAAATAAAGAGATTAACACGCCTTTCACCCTGACTTTCTACCTATGATTGATGGCTGGGATCCACAGCTTCAGATTCATTTGAAGCTAAGTGATCAGTAAGGTAATCTCAGTAAGGTAATCATATTTCTTCAAACTCAGTAATCAGGATAGGCTGTGCTGGATGGTAGAGGTCAGGTGCGCATCAGGGAGCCCACTGAAGAACTCAGAAGAATAAGGATGAAAGCTGGGATCTCAGGGCTCCCTCTACCATTCCTGTTTGAAACCGTTCTTACCAGCCATTTTGCCCTTGCCTCCTGATGGTACAGGGCAAACCCAAGGTGATCAATGCATAAAAGATGGGTGGCATATCTGCACTGGTACAGGATTTCAATATTGAACAGGTACTTAATCTTTGATGTTGTCTTACCTAACTTCTCATCCCAGTAGAGGCCCTTCAAGATATTTCCACCAGTGTATCAACTGTTCCTTCACATTCAGACTGTGTGATATTCAGCTTCCCTCCCAAGACAATCTTCCCTTATTACCTCTTTCTGTTGATGGTGCCAATATTTGTCAAAGTCCAGACTACTGACTTCTATACTATTCGCTCTTCCCTCTCTTTTTATTAAAGCAAATCTCTTCTGCCTTGAGATTTTCCTTTGAGTCATCCCTCATTTCAATATCCTCTAGCCTACAGGAGGAAGTCATTGCTACTTAATAAACTTCTCCTTCCCTCCAGTCTCTCCCTGGCCCATTGATTTCTGCACACTGCTTTCAATCATTCCAATCCCTGCTCTCCCCAAAGCCTACATCAGCCTCCCATTCTCTATCACATTAGTCTACTTCTTGGCCATTTTTAGTTTGATTTTTCTCATATATGAGAAATCACTGCCCTAAATGTTTTCCCCTCCAAATTATGCCCTAGTCAACATTTCCACTGTAGCCTACTTAATTCTTGCACTCATCACCATGAGCCCAGTAACCATTGGCCTCTTTGATTTTGGTTTCTCTACTCTACCCTACATTCCATTGCTGCAGTAATCTTGCTTATACATCATTTCACCAAGCCACACCTCAGCTCAAGTATGCAGAAAGGCTTATGACTTCATATCACATCAAATCTAAACTTGGCCTGGGTATCATCACCTGACCCTGTAAGCCAATTTTCCCACCCACCCTTACTTAACTTTTTTTCAGGAACAGAACAAGTCTCCTCCACTTCCTCTGTTCTATAAACATCTTAAGTTTACTCCTAATTGTACAGCTTCATTCAGACTTTGTCCTGTGCTCAATCAAAGCTTGTTTAATTTCTTAAGATCATGTTCTACTTACCAATTGGTTAGATTCCATCCTGTACTTGTTTTGAATTATCTCTAGTAGTTCCTAGTTTTATGTGTAAATTTCATGTACTCCAAAAGCAAGCCCACATTTATATCTGTTTTTCCTCTCCCATTGCTTAATGCAAAGTAAATATATACTAGATATTGCTGAATTGAAAATTTATTGTCTTTTAAATCTAGCTTAAGTGACCAAGGGATAACACTCGTAATAATTCAGCTTTATGTATATCATGCTATCTATTCAAAGCTTCCTTAGAAGATAAAACAAAAAGACACAAACACAAAGTGTTAAAAATGTGCTAAGTTAATGGAAAGTGACATATGAGTCAACAACTGGTTCAAGAGGAAAGGAAAGAAAGGATCTTTACTTATTTCTAATGTGTTGTTGCCTGAAGCAATGGCCGCTTGGAGCAACGAAGCCGCGGGAAGAAGTTTAGAGGCAAACTGGAGACAAACAGCTTTTTATTCTGATAACTTTTCTCTCTGGCTCTAACAACGACTTAACACGCGCTGCACACACCACCAAAATGGCGCTGACCCGATCAGCAATCTCGGCCAAGTCCCTCGAGATCCCAGGCCAAGTCCCGTGAGACTACGGAAGGCGACAATGCCCAAATCTCCATGGCTCATAGTCAACCGCAATTCAAGCCATCTCCCCAAACAGGGCTCCTGCACTAATGCCAGCATAAATTTGGATACATACTTCAAACATTAAAAGCACTTCTCAGATATAATGCTAAATGAAGTTAGTCAATCTAAAAAATCCAAATACTGAATGTTTTCTCTGATATAAGGAGGCTGACTCACAGCGGTGTTGGGTCGGGGTACCTACAAGGATTAGAGGAATGCTAGAAAAGTCAAAGGAGAGGGAGGGGAAGGAAGGGAGCAAGGGGGGAAGGAGGGGAAAAAAGAAAAGGTGGTTGAATAAGATAGATGTCATTATCCTAAATGCATGATTGAAGATTTGAATGGTACGAATATAAATTGTATACAGTGTTTTGTAAAAAGATTCCCTATATGTTTATTATGAATTATAATGCATACTACTATTGTAAATACAACAACTTTGAATAAATAAATAAATAAATAAGCACTTCTCAGGGTTATATTTGTTTTGTGTTCTTATGTCCCTCGTGATGAGTTTCAAGTTTGAAGAGGGGCCATATGAAGCACAAGTGAGGTCATCAGGATTACATGAGTTTGTCTGGGGCCACTTAAGTACCTTCAAATGCTTTCTAAACTTTTCTAGAATCCAGGTATAGTTAGAAGTTTATTATATTGCCAATATCAGAGTGTAATAAATTTTTGGAGACTGAGCAATATAAAGATTGAGACATAAAGAGCAAGGATCAACTTAATTCAAGTTTACTGCACTTGTTTGAGATAGGAATAAGTATGTTCTTTTACAATAAAAACTAGTATACTCTTGAATTTATAAATTGTAATTAGGGATGGCTGAACCAGTTTTATCAAAGAATTTGCCAATTCTTTAAGCCAAAACTTAATACTTTGGTGGAGAACTTGCTTTACCATAAAGATCAAAGTATTGCTCCTGATGTTTCTAAACTGTTAGAAAATAAAAATCAATATTTTTTGTTCTTCAGCATGTAAGAAAATTGCAGGTTAAGGAAAATGGGATTTACATCATGTTAAGACTCTTAAAACAGGCTCTGCAGGGTAGCCTAGAAAAAATGACTAGAATACACAGGGACCCATATTGCTGGGGCTCTATAGTCAGACAATTTCGATGCAAGAATTAGGGTCACATACAGTATAAGAGAGAAAGGACAAGGGCAGGTGGCTTCTGAAGGTCATCAGTATATGCTGGATCAAGATGGTCTATTAACATACTTCCTGAAACCAGTTGGTGATCCTGGGTTGGTAAGTCATCAACTCCCCCAAGCCTGCTTTTACATTTTTAAAAAGTAGAAAGTGATGATAATATCTGTCCTCCTTACCGCACGCACGGGATGTCATAAAACTCCACTGAGACAATACATGCTAAAACATGTCAGAAACAACGTATAAAAGTTCTTCCAAAAAATAAGATTTCAGCTATGATACCAATGTGGAGAAGCATAAATAAAAAGGGAAACATTGTACCAGTGTGTAAATCAAATGATTGAAGGAAGAAATGAGTGGGCAACTGATGTCATGGGAATTTCAAAAGAAACTTAATAAGCAAACTGTATCTTCTGAATAGTTGGAAAAGCTTTATTGGAGAATTAGGATTCTCCATGCTAGAAGAAAAAAAGGAGGGATGAAAAAAGGGTGCATTAAATTAGGTGGAGTGCAGGAGATATTATAAACACTAACAAAGATAAAGAAGAGTTGGAAGGAAGAATTAAGGGATGGGCTGCAGAACCCCAAGCAGCAAGATCATTGTTCCAACAACAGTAAGCAACCAGTTGTTTTTCATACTTCATTTTATTTCAGTTTCACAAACCACCCCACAAGATGGGCATTCTGATTCCCATTTGTGAAGAAGGAAACTGAGGCTCAGAGAGCCTTATCTGGCCCAAAGTTACACGATAGTAGATGGAACCTAGGGAAAAAATTCAGATTTTTCTGAGGCCAAAACTTTGTGTTCTTTCTTTTACGCCATGAGTCAGGATTTATAAAGTAATGGAACTCCCCAGAAATCTCAATGGGGTTGGAGGGCTAGAGTAGGTGGGAGGGCTAGAGTGGGTGGGAACAACATAGCCTGAGCAACAGGTGGAGAAAATTCCTCCTTCTCCACAGCTTTATGTTGGTACAGAACAGACTAATTTTCTTCAAATTACTTTAGTATGCTAATTTCCTAAATTGTCAAATGTGTTCATTTTTCTCTTTCTCTCTCTAGCTCCAGCGAAAAGAAAGAGAAGATAACTGCAGTCGAGCTAACCCACCTTTTTAAACACACAGGGAACAACCTCTTAGCTATTGCTTCTTCTCCACCCAAACCACCTCCTCTGGAAATAAACATATTACTAATGCCAGAGTTGCTACAGGACCAGAATTACGGGACAGTCAACAATAGGAAATGATATTGCAAATACAATCCAGAGCGTAATACACACAAGAGCTTTGTCCCATTCCCTTGCCAAACTTCCTCTTACAAATATATCCTCTCATAACTGGAACATGATGCTATTGGCCAAAGCATCTCATCAGGGCTGAAACAGAGAGCCCCTGATTCTCATTATAATTAATTGGCCATAATAGAAACTTTAAACAATTGGGCTCATGATGTAATTATGACATGTGCTTCCTTTGATGAAATCTTCTATGGGCTGCAGGAAATAGGCCAGTAAGGAAGCATATGTGCACCAGGCACACAAGGTGGACTGAAACTACCAGTTTTGTTTCTCCACCCATAGGTCAACTATTTGCTGAATCCCTGTCAAAGAATTAAGAACTTGTTTCTAATAAAAAATAAAACACATGATATAATGTCACTCAGGACTTAAAACCAAGCTCTTATAGCACAAGGGAATTCTCCCTGAGATTTCTCTATAACTGGAGTTCTGAGCTCTTAATGACGATCAATGCCGATTGCTCTTATCTCTCTTCTTTCTTTCTGATGGGAATTGGGCTGTGAAAGGCAATGTTTTCATATTATAGGAGTTGAGCTGCCCAGGTTTGAATCCCAGCTTTGCCACTTCCTTACAACTTGATTTGTGAGCACTTTAACCTCTCTAAAGTTCCTTGTTCTCAGAATGGGGATGATTATTAGAACATGACTACTAGGAGTCCTTCAACCTACTTGCAGTAAGAGTTGATTCCCTCAACCCCACACATCTTCCCTTTCCTCTTAACCTGGGTTAAATTCCCCAGGCAATCAGTCTAGTCGCTCCTTTGTATCGGCCCCCACCTTCCTTGCTCCTCTTTCTTAATAGTTTTCTCTTGACAGCACCTTAATCCTGGTGAAATCCAATGCTCCATCTTTGCGCTTGCTCCTGGATCACTGGCTGTGGTTGAACAATAGCGTCACCACAGGAACTGCCCTCCTTTTAAATTCATGAACATGGACTCCACGTGTGCCCCTAATCCTGCTTGCTAAACCCATATATTGTCCTAGATTATTTACTCTACACCAAGGAAATGGAAGCAAGAAAATTAGAATTCACTCTTCTACGCACCACTGTGAGAACCCAGTTATCTGTATAGGCTCTGCTTTCCTCGCTAATTCTGAACAAGCCACCTAAGCTCCAGTTGAAGCCATTCCCTCCACCTGCATCCCAGTCATAGACTCTCTACCTCTTACCTCTCGTGGAAGTGTCTCTAACTACTTTCTTCTCTCATCCATGTTCCTCTCTTTACTGAGTCATTGCTATTCATGTTCGTACTATTTCGTCTCTACATGGAAGTCTCAAAGGCCCTCTCCTAACTCCACTTGACTTTCTGGCTACTGCCCCACTTCTCAAATATCATATTTTTAAGAAGAACTCCTTGATACAGTTGTCATTACTGACTCTTTCCAATTCAACTCCCATTCTTTCTTAAACCCACTCCATTTCAGCTCTGCCCTCATCACTTTTCAGTGTTGCTAGTCTCTCTACCTTGCTAATCTGGCAGTTCGTTCTTAACCATCATCTCACTCTACCTACAGCAGACTTTGAAACAATTGAGTACTTTCTTCTCTGAGAAGTGTCTGTCTGCACTTGGTGTTCCAGTTATGAGGACTGCATAACAAATGACCCTAAGCTTAATGACTTCTTATTTTGCTTATGGATTTGCAATCTGGACAGGGCATGATGGGGACAACTTGTTCCCACTCCACTTGGTGTTAGCTGGGGTGGCCTGAAGGTTGGTCCTGGAATTATCTGAAATTCATTCATTCATATATCTGCTGCCTGGGCTGGAAAGACGCAAACACCTAGGGGCTAGAGCACCTGTGCTACTTGGGCATCTGTGTCTCTGTGTCTCTGTGTGTCTGTCTCTCTGTTCTCCCCAGCATGGCAGCATCAGCATCAGAGTAGTCAGATAATTCACACAGTGGCTCAGTCCTCCCCAGGGACGAAAGAGGCCAGACAAAATCTGTATCGTCTTGCCTTTTATCACCTAGCCTTGGGAATCACCTAATTTCATTTTTTACTATAGTCACAGACCTGACAAATTCATGAGGGAACACAGTCCCTATCTCTTGTAAGAGAGAGAACACTGAGGCCATCTTTATAAAATGTAGCCTATGGCATGTGGCTCCTGGGAGTACTGCATTCTCCTGTCTCAGTGGCATTTCCTTCTTGCTCTCCTTTGCTGATTCCTCTTCATCTTTCCCACAGCTTAAATTTGCAGTTCCAAGGCCTCTGTCCTTGATCTTCTTCTTGTTTTTATTCCTTTTCTCTCTCTCTCTCTCTCTCTCTCTTTTTTTTTTTTTTTTTTTTTTTTTTTGGTGATGCCAAAGAGTCTCATGGTTTTAAGAATCACCTATATTATAATGACTTTTAAGTCACAGGTCCAGACTGGACCTTTCCCATGAACTACCTATTCAGTATCTCTTCTTAGATGTATAATAGGCATCTCACGTTGAACATATCAAAAACTGGAACTCCAGATCTTCCCACCCAAATGTGCCCTACCTGTTGTTGTCTGAAGCGATGGCCGCTTGGAGCAATGAAGCCGGGGGAAGAAGTTCAGAGGCGAACTGGAAACAAACAGGCTTTTTATGCTGATAACTTCTCTCTTTGGCTCTAACAACGACTTTAACACGCACCACACACCACCAAAAAACCCACACACCAAATGGCGCCGACCCCATCAGCAATCTCGGCTCAAGTCTCTTGAGATCCCGGGCCAAGTCCCGTGAGACTACGGAAGGCGGCAATGCCCAAACAACTCCATGGCCCGTAGTCAACCGCAATCTTAGCCTTCTCCCCAAACAGGGCTCCTGCACCTACCTGCAGTTTTCTCCATGTGCTTGATGACTTCTCCATCCTACCAGTTGATCAGGCCCAAACTTCATCTTTTCTTTTCTCAGATCTTTCACTAATTGATTAGAAAACCCTGTTGGCTTTGCCTTCAGAACACATCCATGATATAATCATTATTTATCTCCTAACTTCTACTGTTCTGGCCCAAGTTTTGTACATTACCTATTATAATTACTAACATTTTTGACCCAATGCTACAACTCAGGTTTTGTTGCTGCTGCTCATTGTGCCATACTTTCAACAATCTAGTTAGGAACAACTTAGAAAATATGGATGAATAGTGTATACGTTTCAGAACTGTTTCAACTGCCTGAATATTTTTCTCCTTTCCAGTCCTTGAGCCGCTCCCCTGAAGGCTTATAGAAAGATGAACAGCAGCTTTCTTTACTCGCTATTGTTAGCATAATTGCAGCCATCTTCCTTTCCCCCGCCCCCACTTTATGAATACTGTTCTTATTCCCAAGAAATAGAAACTAGCCTGAGATAAAACCTACGGGCCTGGAGACATGCCGGTCTCTCTCTGTTCTCTCACTGAGAGATAGGAGACAACTTACTGGCCCCTGAGATGGGGATGTACTGGTTTCCCTGTTTTCTCCTTGAGAAGATAAAGGGACCTGCCCGTTTCCCTGTCCCCCTCTGAGAGATAGGAAAACTGCCCATGTCTGTTCCCAAGAAACAAACTTGCCTTCCACAAGATCAGGGGATGCTTACTAAGTCAGTCAAGACTCAACCTGCTCCTAGCACGCGGCCATGATTCTAGCCTATAAAACGTAACATTCAAGGGGGAGTTGCTGCTCCTCTCCCTCCTTGCTGCTGCTGTCCCTCTCTTTGTGCAGAGCAGACTTGTCAGGCTCCTGACAATAAACCTGCTTCTTATCCCAGGTGTGTGTTTGATCAGTCCTGCGCTACTTTTCTTTCAACTACCTAGTGTCTTGAGACTGGCATGACATGAGGTCAAACCAGGGTGGGAGGTCACAGGTCACATTCTGTGTGCAGGGATTTTAAAAAATATCCTTTTAGTTGTCAATGTACCTTTATTTTATTTTATTTTATGTCTATGTGGTGCTGAGAATCAAACCCAGTGCTTCACACATGCTAGGCAAACGCTCTACCACTGAGCTACAACCCCCCAGCCCTGTGTGCAGGGATTTTTAACCAAATTCTGAACATGAACCCATTTGAGAATCTAGTTGAAGCCAGAGACCCTCTCTCTCTCTCTCTCTCTCTCTCTCTCTCTCTCTCTCTCCCTCTCTCTAAAAAAAAAAAAAAAAAAAAAAAAAAAAATACATCATAGGAAAAGAACTTGAAGAGGCCCAGGGTGATATTGCCATCTATCCCTGAATTCATACAACCAAAGTCCTTGAATAAAGACCTACTTCCTTAAAACCTAGGAAGCAGGAGCCATTGGTTGAGTCAATCATCTCTGTGCTCTGACATCAGAGATACCCTGTCCCCAGCAGAGATGGAAAGTGGAACACAGGAAGTATCCCCTGGATTATCAGAATTTCCTGTTTAGAGAAAATACTTTTTGACATGATTAATAATCTAACTGCCTACTTCTGCTTTAATCCTTGAGCTGTGAGGAAAAATTATATTTAGGAAAATGGCCCTGTTTTTTTGTCCTACTTTTAGATACATCTGCTGTCATCTCAGGAATTTAGCAAATGCTTGAGTAATCAATTATTTTAAAAAATACATTTCCAAAAACAGAAGTTGGGTTATTTACACCAACACTTATCTAATTATTTCTATTATTCCAGAGTGATTTTAGAAGTAATTACAAAGTAAGAATTCTTACTAACGAAAAAATTACAAGCAAGGTTGTCAAATAAGTTCTCATGGGCATCATAAAATTCAAAGTGGTAACTGACTACTTATATCAAAGAATACTGTGAATTCAGGATCTCTCCTTGTTGGCATAATTGCAGCCATCTTCCTTTTCCCCACCCCCACTTTATGAATACTGTTCTTATTCCCAAGAAATAGAAACTAGCCTGAGATAAAACCTACTGGTCTAGAGACAATGCTGGTTTCTCCCTGTTCTCTCATCCAGAGATAGGAGACAACTTACCAGCCCCTGAGAAAATAAAGGGACATGCTGGTTTTCCCTGTTTCCCCTTCTGAGAAATAGGAAAACTGCCGTCTCTGTTCCCAACTGTCAGGACTAAACCCGCCCCAAATGTGAAGCCATGATTCTAGCCTATAAAAAGTAACATTTACCAGGCAGGGCAGCACATGCCTGTAATCCCAGCGGCTTGGGAGGCTGAGACAGGAGGATCACGTGTGCAAAGCCAGCCTCAGCAAAAGCGAGGTGCTAAGCAACTCAGTGAGACCCTGTCTCTAAATAAAATACAAAATAGGGCTGGGGATGTGGCTCAATGGTCGAGTGGCCCTGAGTTCAATCTCCGGTACAACCCCACCCTACCCTCACTCCCCACCAAAAAAAAGTAACTTTCAAGGGCGAGTCGCTGCTGTTCTCTCTTTCTCTGTGCAGAGCAGTCTGTCAGGCTCCTGTTTGACTGTGGTTCTTCAAAAGAGTTGAAATATTTTTTATCATTATATTTGCAATTATGCACATGGAGTGAAATATGAGCAAGAGATTGAATTCTTCATTGTAAGTATTCTAAATGTATGAGTAGTTGAGGATTTACCTTATATTTCAACCAGCCATGCTGCTTCATAATAACAATAGTTGCAAAAATTAATACACTGGATTTGTAAGAACGTGAGTGGGAGAATTAATGTGTATAAACCCCACTCACCAGAGCTAAATTAGGTGGATACCTTGTGGTTCCAATTTTTTGTACTAAGTGCTATTTTGGAGTTATATACAGGCCTCTGGCCTAGTCACCTCTCACCCTACAGGCCCCAGTCGGTAGGGTGGGGGTTTAGTGCAGCCATTCCACTCTGGGACTTTCTGGGTGGAGTAGTCCATAGTTCTGGGTCATTTGCGGGTGTTCCTGGGGCACACTGGCTGTGGATGGCAGAAGCCCATAGTGGGATTGGGCAGCTACAGGAGCAGAGAAAAGGTCTCCTGATAGCTGTCAGTGCCTCAGTGGATAGAATCATCTCACACTTCAGGGCTGCCTGGAACCTGGTTCAGAAGGCCCAGTTGGGGGACAGCAGGCTGAACCTAGATGTGGGGCACCTGGCCATCCACGCCCTGGTGGTAGATGGGTTGAAGCCTTTCCTATAAGGACCTCATCACCAGGCAACACAGAAGCAGTCTCTGGACCCTGGTGGAGGCATCCATGAAGCCAGACTCCAGAACTGCTTGGGATCATGGGATCCTGGTACAGCCAAGGCAATGGTCTGGCCCTGCTAGGAAGCCTCCGCAGCCACTTTCATGCCTTTATCCTAGGCCTCCTCAACACCAAGCAGTTGGAGCTGGGGTTGGATTTCCAGTCTCCGGGAAGATGTAGGCCTACCATCCCTTCTGTATCTGCCCACGAGATTCTTCTACCTGCACTCGGTGCCCTTTCCTGTCCAGAGTTACTACTCCTGCTGCAGTTTGTGGGTGCTCACCTTCCCCCTGGACCTTCTCTTTGAGAACCACCACCACCTGCCCCTGGGCCAACCTCAGGCCCCTGCCCTTCCAGGCCTGCCTTCACCTCTGCAGCAGACTGCATAAACCATGGGAGCATGGGGTGGGGGTGGCTGGCCTAGTCTCCAGGGTGCTTCCTGTGAGGGAGCTCCCAACGCTTCAGCCCCTCCAACTCCTCCCATACCAGTCAGCTGCTGGAAGCATGTGACCCAGGTCTCCTGGGTCTCTGCCTCAGGGGGCACTGAGGGCTTCCCTCTTCCCTGGTGGAGACCTGGGCAACAAGAAACTGCAGCTGAGAGTACACAGGAAAAACATCTGCCAGCAGAGGAAGTGGCACCAGGCAGAAGTGTTGGGCCTGGGAGACTGTTTGGCTTGTCTGGGGTCCCCACACAAACTAAGAGTGGAGCCTAAAGTCCAGGAGACCATCCAGGTGGCTGCTCCGAACATAAGTGTGTTGGGTCATGTGAAGCAGGGCACCTGCAGAAACTCCTTCTCAGGAGGAGCTTGTGGCCTCAGCACCTGGGTACCCAGCATGGCATAGGCCCACAGGACAGTGTGGGCTTTCTGTGACCACACCTTGGCAAGACCTGACCAGTTAAGCTGCCAGTGTGGAGAAGTGCCGAGTGTCACTGCCACCGTGGATGAGGACTGGCTCACTGCGGGGGGATGGCAGGGAAGAGTTGGTGCCAGTGAGGTATACCTCCCTTGTTCTCTAGCTTTAGGAGGCTTTGCTTTCCTATGTATGTGTCCCTCTGTCACCTGGGAATGGAACAGCTCCCGAACACTATGTAAATTGACCATCCCAGAAGCCTTTTTCCCCGTCTGCAAAATGGTATTTCTTCCCACATCGTTTCTGCTAATCTTTAAAATAGACTTTCCTTCTTCCCTCCATGCCCATTTGCAAGGTGAAATCTGCTCTTCCAAATATTAAAGAGGAATCCCCTCCCATGAAACCCCTCTCCTCTTTCCCATCTGTATAAGGGAACATCTCCCTTCCTATCTGTAAAATGGAATCTAGCCCTTTGCTCCATCCCTAAGTGGACGGTGCCAGTGCAGCATAGGCTTTGGCCCCCAGCCTAGAAGGGCCTCTAGTCTTCTTCCTGGGCATTGGCTCTCTCCTGTTCTCCCTATCCCATGTTGCCTGTATTTATGATGTACTCATGCTGTGCTAGGTGCTGAATTGAAGCCTGGACACACTTGGTGGGTGGGTCTGCCTCTTTCCTCCTTTTTCCAATAAAGTGTGGGAGTTGAAAAAAATATACATATAGTCTACCCTGCAATTGTATACATTTTTATGCTATCGGTGGTCCAAAGATGGTGACTATGTAAGAGGGGATCTAAAAAGTTAGAATACTGATGAATTCTTGCAAGAGCCAAACAAACAAACAAACAAAATGGAGAAAAGGAAGTAACAATAAGCAGGCTACCTCCTGAATTCCCTCATATCTCAATATTGCAGTGTTTATGATAAAGGTTAGGATTTTGGGTCATTTGTTAATCCAGGTTCTCCTTGAAGCAAATCCTAAAATTAAGATTTATATGAGAGTGATTTATTAAAGAAGTAAGGGCAGTAAAGAAGTAAAGGCAGTTAGGGAATGGTAAAACAGAAAGGAAAAGGGAGGAAGTTAAGCCCGGATGAGAGGTCTAACAAAGTGGATGGCAGGGAGTTGGGCTTCCAGAACTCAACAATCACTGGAGGAGAATAACTTTCAGCCTTCCAAAGTTATCTGCACATTTGCACAAAATGTTACATTTGCACAAAATGGCTCCAGCAGTTAGAAAACAGGACTCCACACAGGAGCTGTTTGTCAGGCTGTTGGATGGAAAAGTATGGTTGATGGAGAGTGATGGGTTGGCACATAAACACAGTGAACAAGCATCCAAGAAAATCTGGGCAGAGTGCCAACAGTGCCTGCTACAGGTCACTCAACCTCTGGGCATCTAACCCGCGTCTTAGGAGGATGAGGATTTGCCCAATGCAAGTAGTGGAACTCATCCAAAAATGACTGCAAGCAAGAGTTTTTATTATCTTTGGACAGAATGAGATATTTAATTCTAGACTCAATGATATAATTTCATCATTCATTTCCTTATTTTTTTGTATACCTGAACTTTATCTAGTGCCAGGTCTCTGGGGCAGAAGTTGAAAAAGTAAACTGGAAATAGTCATTGAACATCAATTGAAAACAAGCCTAAAACTGTCCAGCATTCTCTGTGCATAAGAGTCATTAACAAGTATTCTTGGTTCAAAGGTAGTTTAAAGGCTGCGGCACTTTCTTCTTCCAAATAGATTGCTCAAAAGAAATTACAATAATTATAGCTTCAAGAGTAATTTAATAATTTGTCAACATTGCTTCCCATCCAACAATCAGCAGAACACAATAAATATTCATTTTTAGCAACACAGCTGATGTTTTGCAGAAAAACATACAAAAATCTTTGAAAAAATATGAAAAGAAAACTGTTAACCAACTTGTTCCTCACAAGATAATGTCTGAGAAAATATATACAAGAAAATATTACAGGATAATTATTTGTAATTAGATATGGACATTTCAACAAGAAGGTAATTAAAATATGGAACAGTCTATATGTCTCAAATTATTGTTATCAAATAACATCGACAGTGAGATTACTATCCATATGGCTGAGAAACAAATCAGGTTTAGTAAAGATTATGCCTCTCAATGTAGTTCTTATTCTGAGATATTCATACAAAACAAATTGACATATTAGTCACATAAACCATTTGTTTTCTATGTATGGATGAAGCTATTTGGAGATTATTGTTCTTGTTTTTTCAGACTCCCCCTAAAATATTAGAGCATAATTCAAAACTACAGATTAATTATTTGCCAAAAGTCCTTTTAAGATACCACTGTGTGTCAGGTGATTTCTTGCTCAATCCTTTTTTGCTTTTTTCAAAATTACAAAATATAGATACAAAGGTGCCAAAAACACACATTGCAGAAGATAAGCATTCCTAACAAATGGTGCTGGGAAAACTGAATATCCATCCATACGTAGAAGAATGAAACTTGACTCTTATCTCTCACTGTGCACAAAAGCCAATGCAAAGTAGATCAAGGATGTAGGAGTTAGAAACTCTGCAACTAGAAGGAAATGTAGGCTCTACGCTCCAACATATTGACACAGGCACTGACTTCCTTAACAAGACTCCTAAAGTACAAGAAACAAAACCAAGAATAAGTGTGATGGCATCAAATTAAAAAGCTTCTGCACAGAGAAGGAAACAAGTGGAAAGAGAAAACCTACAGAATGGGAGGTCTTTGCCACCTGCTCCTTCAATAAGGAATTAATATCCAGAATATATAAAGAACCCAAAACACTTAACACCAAAACACCAAATAACCCAATTAATAGGCAAAAGAACTGAAGGGACACTTCTCCAAAGAAGTAATAAATATAAATGGCCAATCAATACATGAGAAATGATCAACATCTATAGCAATCAGGGAAATGCAAATCAAAATTATATTGAGATTTCATCTTACTCCAGTCGGAATGGCAATTATCAAGAATCCAAGCCGGGCGTGGTGGCGCATGCCTGTAATCCCAGCACTTTGGGAGGCTGAGATAGGAGAATCGCGAGTTCAAAGCCAGCCTCAGCAATGGCGAGGCACTTAACAACTCAGTGAGACCCTGTCTCTAAATAAAATACAAAAAAGGGCTGGGGATGTGGCCCAGTGGTCGAGTGCCCCTGAGTTAAAAAAAAAAAAAAAAAAAAAAAAAAGAATCCAAATAATAATAAATGTTGGTGAAGATGTGGGAGAAAAAGTACAGTCATACACTATTGGTGGGACTGCAATTTAGTACAAGCACTCCAGAAAGCATATGGAAATTTCTGAAAAAACTTGGGAATGGAACCACCATATAACCCAGCTATCCACTCCTTGGCATAAATCCAAAAGATGTAAAATCAGCCTAGTATAAGGATGTAGCCACATCAATGTTTATAGCAGCACAATTCACAACAGTCAAGCTATGGAACCAATCCACCTGCCTGCCAACAGATGAATGAATAAAAAAAATATGGTATATATGCATAATGAAGTTTTACTCAGTCATAAAGAAGAACAAAATTATAGCATTTTCTGGAAAATTGATGGAACTGGAAAATGTCATGATAAGTGAGATAAGCCAGACCCAGAAAGTCAAGGGTTGAATCTTTTCTCTCATATGTGGAAGCTAGAGCAAATTAAGGGAAAAAGAAAAAGAAAAAGAGGGCTGGGGTTGTGGCTCAACGGTAGAGCGCTCGCCTCGCATGTGCGCGACCCGGGTTCGATCCTCAGCACCACGTAAAGACAAATACATTGTGTGCAACTAAAGCAAATAAATAAATATTTAAAGGAAAAAAAGAAAAAGAAAAAGAGAGAGGAATTACATGAAAATAGAAGAGAGATCAGTGGAGTCGAGAAAGGGAACTGAGGAGGGATGGGAAAAGGGAGGAATGGTGGAATGACTCTCACCAAACTTTCCTATTGTTTTGGTTTAGATACGATGTGTCCCCCAAAAGCTCATGTGTGAGACAAAGCAAGAATGCATTGCAAGGCAAAACGATTAAGTTAGGAGACGTCTAACCTAATCAGGGGCTTAAGCCACTTATATGGATTAAATGGCTGGTAACTGTAGTCAGGCAGGGTGTGGCTGGAGGAGATAGGCCACTGGGGGTGTGACTTTGGAGTGTATTTTTGTTCCGGGTGAGCAGAGCATGTGGACTCTCTTTCTCTTCTTCCTAATTGCCATCTTCTGAGCTTCTTTCCTTCTCCACATCCTTCCACCATCTTGGGCCCAGAGCCAAGGAGTGGGCCATCTAGGAACTTAGACCTCCGAAATCAGGAGTGCCAAATAAAAGTTTCCTCCTCTAAAACGGTTCTTGTCAGGTCTTTTGCTCACCATGGCAAAAAAGCTAACTAAAACATCTGTGTATGTATATGAATATACCACAGTGAATTTCACATTTTTACATATCCATTATGCACTTATTTTAAAAAGCTGCAAACAAATAGGAAAAAGATCAGTAGAGTCAAGGAAAGGAAATGGGGGAGGGTGGTGGCTAGAGGGGAGGAAAAGAGGAAGTACTAGGAACTAAAGGCGAGAAAATTATACTCCATGCTTGTATAATTATGTCAAAACGAAACCCAATATGATGTTTAGAGGGAAAAAAAATTACTAAATAGAACAAAAGGCAAAACCAGCAAGTATGGGGCTCGATAAAATTTGCATATTTACATATGTTTATATTCATGAAGCCACAAAGATAGAATATTTTAAGCACCTCGTGTTTAGTCAGCTTTGCATCATTTGCATTTGTTGTAACAAATACCTGACATAATCAACTTATGAAGAGATGAAAACATATTTTGGCTTACAGTTTTGGAGTTTCCAGTCCCATAGATGGGTGGACCCATTACTTTTAGGCCTCTGATGGAGTATAGCACATTATGGTCAGAGCACGGAGCAGAGCAAAAGTACTCCCCATGGGATTGGAAAAAAAAAGAGGAAGAAAAAGGGGCTAGAGTCCTGCTGTCCTCCAAGAACACAACTCCAAAACCTGAAGACCTTCCACAAGTCCCATGTCTGAAAGATTCAACCACCTCCCAAAAGCATCAAGCTACAGACCAAGCCTCCAAGACATGGGCCTTGGGGAGATATACATGATCCAAACTTAAACACACCAGAAAGGCTGTCTCATGCCCTTATAGAATAACCCCTAGAAGTAACCACTATTTTGACTTTTTTCAGTATAGATCAGTTTTGTTTTAATTTTTTAGTTTGTTTCAATTAGTTATACATGACAATAGAATGCAGTTTTGTTTTTAAATTTCACATAAATGGAATCTTACAGTATAGCCTTGTTATGTTTGATTTCTTTTGCTGGACACCACGTCTGTGAAAATCCATATTTGGGCCTATGTTTCTCACTTGTTTTACTATGTAATTTCCTCTTGAAGAACTGAAAATACCTTGGTCCTTAGGCTCATCTTTTGTAATAGACAAAATTGAAAGATAAAGCTGAAATTCCACTCCTTGGTTGACTTAACATCCTGCCATCTCAAAGTTTTAAGTAGCTGTTTTGCAATTCCATAATAATTTTGAATACTTATACTTGTAATTTCAGGTTGCATTTCCACTTCCAAACCAGAAGACAGAAGAAAAGCTACCTGGCTAAATAACATTTTTTTAAAATATTTTTTTAGTTGTCAATGGACCTTTATTTTCTTTATTGATACGCAGTGCTGAGAATCAAACAGAGTACCTCACACATGCTGGGCAAGTGCTCTACTAATAAGCCACAACCCCAGTCCCTAAATAGCATTTTTTTTATCACATAAATTCATTAACTTGATGGAGGTTGTAAGTGCCAAGTTAACTTCAGCCTTGTTTAACAAACAACAGCCTCCATGGGCTAATGTATGAACAGCTATTTCTTTTACACTAACAATTCAAATGCAGTTGAGAAAGGCACATGAAAGTCACTGTAGAGGGTCCCAAAGGTTCATTCATCTGTTGAGAGGTAGAGAAAGACAAGTTCTTTCTGAGGTTCTTTATAAATGGCAGTCCTAGCCGGGCGCAGTGGTGGTGCACGCCTATAATCCCAGCACTTGGGACGCTGAGGCTGGAGGATCACGAGTTCAAAGCCCGCCTCAGCAATGGTGAGGCACTTAGCAACTCAGTGAGACCCTGTCTCTAATAAAATTCAGAAAATGGCTGGGGATGTGGCCCAGTGGTCGAGTACCCCTGAGTTCAATCCCCGGTACCAAAAATTTAAAAAATTAAAAAATAAATAAATAAATGGGAGTACTATGGTTTTGAATTTGGAGATTTAATCCCCAAATTCATATGTCAATGCTATTTAGAGTTGGGGCTTTTAGGAGGTAATTAGTATCAGATGAGGTCATGAGGATGAAGACTCCATGATGGCATTAGTGGCTTTAAAAAAAAGAGGAAGAGAGACCTGAGATACTATGCTTGCTCTGTCCCACCATGTGCTGCCATGTTATGATGCAGCACAAAGGCCCGCACTGGATGCCAAGTAGAAGCAGGCTGGCACCAGGCTCTTGGACTTCTCAGCCTCTAGAATCATGAGCCAAATAAACCTCTGTTCTATGTAAGTTACCCAGTCTGTGGTGTTTTGTTATAACAACAGAAAATGTACTAAGATAGAGAGTGATCTCAACACCTGGGGTAAAAAACTTCATGCACAGATAAGAGAAGCAAGAACACAGTGAACAAGGTTACCCTAGGTCAGCCAGCAGTCTGCAGAGGAGCTGCCTGGCACAGTCAGCTCTCTGGGTTTCCCTTTGGCTCTGTATCTATTAGGCAACACTTCCTGGCATTGAATTTCTCTGGATGGCACAACTCTTAACAAAAACATTCCAATAGGTTGCAGAAGTCAAGCTTTCACTGAAACTCAAAGAACAATCTCCTCAAATTCAATGTTGAAATAAATCATTCATCAATAAATATACTCTAATTGCACAGGATAGATATTAAGTAGAGAAGCAGTAAGTAGGTAGTGTGTGGTAGAGCCCCCAATTCAAGTTAGCCTAAGCAAAACATACATACAAATAGCTAGAAGGGAATTTGCTAGAACATAGGATGTGCATGCACTAAGTTTCAATAGCTGTGATTACATTTTGCTGTGGTGATTTTGGGTACTCCAGGACCCCCACTTTCATGTTTAGTTAGCACAGAGGGCTGGTCCTCTACTTTTCCCTATTCTCTGCAACTTCAGTGACACCCTCTGCTTTATGCCACATGAACTTTGCCAATGGGACTGAATTTGGATTGCTTTTTACTGGAAAAGAAGCCAGCTTATGAAACCCACAGTAGTTGTGTCATTGCTTTCTCATGGTGCAATTCTTTAATGAAGCAGGAAAACGTTTATGGGTGGCAGTATAAAATTTACGCAGCTTTTTCATTTCTGTTTCCAAAAGACCTGATAAACACTATTTTAAAGAAGGAAAAGTTTGTTTGGCACTCACAGTTTCAGAGGTGTTAGTCCATACATGGCCCACTCCTTTGCCCTGGGCCCAAGGTGAGGAAGGACATCATGGTTCAGGAAAGAAGCACAGGACATGGCAATCAGGAAGAAGAGAGAGCTCTGCTCACCAGGGACAAAATACAAACCCCAAAGGCATGCACCCAGGTACCCACGTCCTCTAGTCACTTCCCTGCTGCCTATAGTTGCCACCCAATTAATCCATATCAGTAGATTAATATATTGATTAGGCTAAGGCTCTCATAACCCAATCGTTTTACTTCTAAACTTTCTTGGATTCTCTCACACATGAGCTTTTGGGGGACACCACATATTCAAACAATAATACTAAGAGTCTTGTTGTTGTGGTTGTTATACTTTTTTGGTTTTGTTGTTGTAGTGCTGGGGATCAAACCGAGGGTCTGACACATGCCAGAAAAGTGTTCTGCCACTGAGCTGCACCCCCAGCCCTTCTCATTTGATCTTGAGGCAGAATCTTGAAAAGTTGCCCAGGCTGACCTCAAGCTTAAAGTCCTCCTGCCTCAGCCTCCCAAATAGTTGGGATTACAGGTGTGTGCCATTACACCTGGTTCCAAGAGAGGCTTTTTTTTTTTTTTTTAATATTTTTATTTATTTGCTTTAGTTGTACACAATGCGTTTTATTCAACGCATTTTATTTGTACGTGGTGCTGAGGATCGAACCCGGGCGGCCCACGCGCTAGGCAAGTGCTCTACCGCTGAGCCACAATCCCAGCCCCCCAAGAGAGGCTTTTAATTGAAATCTCATTCTACCTAGAAACCTCACAGCATGGTTTGCAAACCCAAACACCTATGAGGGCCTCATTGCACAGCAGGAAGTGGTGGGGATTTTTGAGGACAGGTCTAGCTCATCTGAAGAAGATGGTAGCAGCTACTTAGTGATGATGTCAACAATTTTCACAAAACAATGTGTGAGCCAAACACAAATGAAGGAGCCTATAATCAAGGAGATAGCTAAAGATTGCGGTTAGCTGAGAGCCATAAAAGATGTTCTAGTTTCCACCTGATGTTGATACATTATTCAAAGAATCTTTGTATGCCCGTGAACACTGCGTGACGCACCTGTAAGCTCGAGCTGTAAGCACGTGTCCTTGTTAAAGCTATATGTATATAACTGGGTGAGGTTCGTTAGTGTGTGTGGGGAAGAAGAAGGTGGTGGTTGGAGTTAGAGCATTTGGAGTGATTGCTGGAGCTGGAGAGAGGAGAAGAATAAAAGACCTTTTTTTCATTTTCATCCTGCCTCCGAATTTTCCTGTGGCGTTCGCTGCTCCAAGCGACTTCCGCTTCAGGCAGCGACAGGTGGCGGCCTGTACGGGGAATTCGGCGGCAAGGTAAGAAAAAAGAAAATTTAAAAAGATGGGAGCAAATATATAACAAAAAGTCGGTTTTATAAAAGCCATGAATGAAATTTTTGATATTGAGAACTCAGAGGATAGTGAGAAAAGTGAACAAGAAAGCATATCCTCTGACTCAGTGGAGACCAGCAAGGAGAGTAGGAATGTAAATTCAAAAGTAAGATCTGCAAAAGCCATCAGAAGCTTAATAAAATTAGCTGAGGAGTATGTACTCTCCTTAGAAACTGAAACTCAGGATACTAGTGAAAGTAATAATAGTAACAAGGAGCCAAACCATGAAAGTACAGTCTCCTCTACTGAGCCAGTTAGGATTATGAAGCTAGTAGTGAAGAGGAATCAAAAAGCGATTCGGAGAGCACAGTCTCCAATAAAAAGAACAAAAAGAAATTAAAAAAGAGAAAAGACCGTCAAATAGAGGAACCACTAGCGCCCTCTGCTCCTTCATGGATAGAATCCCTAACAGAAACAATAAAGAGTATTGATCAGAGTGTACGTGCCCTTGAGGTAGAAATTGGCGGCCTTTCAGAGCGCTTATACGCTCTCTCGAACAACATAGACCGCAGGAGCACCTAGAACTGCCAGTATTTCAAAATGAACAGGGACAAAGATATCACGAGTTCCTAGACTTTAAAACAATAAAGAATTTTAAAGAGGCGGTAATGACCTATGGGCCTCAAGCTCCGTTCACATTAAGTATGATAGAGTCACTTAACACCCTAACCTTAGCCCCCTCAGATTGGAAAAGTCTATGCAGAGCGGTACTAAGTGGGGGACAATACCTAATCTGGAAAACTCAATTCCAGGAACTTTGTTCAGAAATAGCAAAAAGAGAAATGCTGCAGCAGGTTTCCCTCAACGCAATATAGATATGCTCACAGGGGAGGGTGAGTTCGCCGAACTACAAAATCAGCTACAATACGATCCAGGTGTGTATGCCCAGGTACACACTGCAGCTGTGAAAGCCTGGAAGACAATCTCAGGCACAGGGGATCTGCAAGGCAGCCTATCAAAAGTTATACAAGGCCTAACGAACCTTAACGCTGATTTTGTAGATAGGCTCTTAAAAACAACATCTAGAGTTTTTTGGAGAAGTCGAGCAAGCTATGCCCCTAGTTATCCAATTAGCATATACGAGAACGCTAATAAATATTGCCAGGATGCAATAAGGCCATGGAGAAGTAAAAAAGACTTATCAATTTATATCAGACAGAACTGTGCAAAGACATTAACGAGGCTGTTATCACAGGCAACGTAATTGCTGCAGTGATGAAAAATTCCTCCCCTCAAAATTCCCAAAGGTTTCAACCTAGAACAGGAAATTCCAGACAAAATTATTATAATCAACCAAGATATGCTAAGCAATATCCCCCAAGGGTAATAAAATCAAATTCATACCGTGCTCCAGGCCGATGCCCCAGATGCAAAAAAGGTATACATTGGGCCAATCAATGCCATTCTAGATATGATGATATATGGAAATGATTTATCAAGGATTTCAAAAAACGGGGCACGGGGCCCAATGCCCCGGGGGGCCCACAAATGTACGAGGCACTAGAGGGAGAAGGCCCTCAGATTCAAAATGATTCCTCGTCACAGTCCCTCCTACCCATTAACTCCCTTATCAGAGGGACAAGAGGAAGTGCAAGGATATAGATCTCTGTTCTACTGCCCGGATGGTCCTGACACCTGAAATGGGGGTTCAGCTGATTCCTACGGGAATCAGGGGACCTCTCCCTTCAGGAACTGTGGGACTAATCCTTGGGTGTAGTTCCAAAAGTTTATTAGGCTTTAATGTTATACCAGGGGTTATTGATTCAGATTATAATGGAGAGATTAAAATAATGCTAAGTACACACAGGGGCATCATCTCCGTAAATCAAGGAGACAGAATCGCACAGCTGCTCCTCATCCCCCAGTCTCCATAATTCTTTTAAAAGCATGCCACAAAATAGAAATAGCAGAGCATTCGGTTCCACTGGTTCAGGACCTATGGCTTTCTGGGTCCAGGACTGTTCACGGAGGCCTAATGTGCAAATTAAAATTCAAGGTATAGAGATGGAGGGGCTGATTGATACAGGAGCTGACTCTTCCATCATAAATCTACAACAATGGCCTAAGCACTGGCCTCTACAGAAAGCCTCAACCAGTTTAAGAGGCTTGGGATACAGTAATACCCCAGCTCAAAGTGCTGTAATCTTAAATTGGCAAGACAATGCAATGGAAAGTATTGCCGCAGGGAATGGCAAATAGCCCTACACTGTGCCAACTATATGTGGACAGAGCTATACAGCCCATTAAAAACAAATATCAAGACCTTATGTGTCCTACACTACATGGACCTCCCAAATAGTTGGGATTACAGGTGTGTGTACCTTATAATCCTCAGGGATTACACCTGGTTCCAAGAGAGGCTTTTTTTTTTTTTTTTTATGTCTGTGCATTTGTCTAAATTTCATGTTAATGTGATGTCTAGTGTGACGTCACAAATAATTAAGCGCTTAAAAAGAAAAAAAAAAAAAAAAAGGTAGATAGATATAGATCCAAATTAATTTGATAATCAATAGATAGATAGATAAATAGATATTTATATAAGTTCAGAATATTTTTAGATAATCATTTATTTGCTTTTTAGTTGTACACAATGCCAGTTTTATTCAATGCATTTTTCTCTTTGATTTGTGTGTGTGACGATCAACTTTTATTTTCTACTCTAATAGGTGCTGAGGATCGAACCCGGCTGCTGCTATGACTGCAGGGACCACGGGCATCCCTGCGGCCCTATGTGTTATAACTTACGCGCTAGGCGAGTGGACGGCTGTTAGTCAACTCTACCGCTGAGCCACAATCCCAGCCCCCCAAGAGAGGCTTTTAATTGAAATCTCATTCTACCTAGAAACCTCACAGCATGGTTTGCAAACCCAAACACCTATGAGGGCCTCATTGCACAGCAGGAAGTGTGGTGGGGATTTTTGAGGACAGGTCTAGCTCATCTGAAGAAGATGGTAGCAGCTACTTAGTGATGATGTCAACAATTTTCACAAAAAGGTGTTGGTTGGAGTTAGAGCAATGTGTGAGCCAAACACAAACTCAAGGCTGAAAGGAAACTTACAAACCATTCGGCAAATCTCCCCTTTAGAGACCAGGATAAGTGAGTCTCAGCGACTACATCTCAGAGACAGAGTCTCAGTGAGTGGTGGAGCCTACTGGAACCTTGTTTTTAACACATATGCTGGTTAATCTCTGTTTTCCTTCCCTACTTTTGGCTCTCCTCTCTCTCCTGCTCTGTGCCCTGGGTTGCCTCATTAGGGTTCCCTTGTTCTCTGGATTCTGGTTGGATTCGGCCTATGGTGGCCACCTGCAGGACAGTGAGGGCAGGAAGAGCAGGAAGTGGGGTGCTTCTTCCCCAATTCCTCTGTGACCTAGGTGATGTTTTCTGTCAGCAGCTGCATCCTTCCTCCTGGCCTCTGTCAGGAGGACCTGCCCCCAGGAACAATTCTCACTGGGCCCCTGGGACACTGTGGCTTCCCTTTGTCTGTTAGGTCTGGGGTGCTAATGGCTCGCCACTCCTGTTAGTCCCTGGGTGTCTCTCCATTTCTTTCCAACCTTGCTCAGACCTCTGTAAAGGTATTTTTATTAAACTCTCTGGAACCATCTAGATTATCTCCCACCAGGAAATTGATAAATGTTTGTTTGTGCACTGGTGAAAAGTTGATTGAGGGTGGAAAACTAGTTTAGATTTATGTTTTTTTTTTTAAATATTTATTTTTTTGTTTTTAGTTGTACACAATGCAATGCATATATGTTTACGTGGTGCTGAGGATCGAACCGGGCCGCGCACGTGCTAGGCGAGCGCTCTACCGCTGAGCCACAGCCCCAGCCCAAGATTTATGTTTTGAATGAAAAAATGCTTCTTCTATTTCATTTTATATCAACATGTATATATTCCATACTATACTCCATGGTATATTGAAGTGACCAATGTACCTATAGTACTCACTATAATTTAGTCATCAGGAAAACATAAGCTATAGCCACCTCCAGAGTGGCTAAAATGAAAAGCACAGATAATGCCAAGTGCTGGTAAGAAGGTGGAGCGACTTAAACTCTTGTGCACTGCTGGTGGAATTGCAAGCGGTCATGCACAACTCTGGAAAACTCTCTAGTGATCTCTAATATGTCTTCATGGCCCAGAAATTCTACTTTAGGCATAACCATTAGAAATGTTCACATTTGTCTGCTGAAAGACATATGCCAGAATCCTTATAGCAGAACGATTTGTAATAGCTCAAACAGAAAACAATCAAGTTCCCAGCAAGAATAAAGTGAATCATGGTCTAGTTACATCACGGAAAAGCAAATTTCTACAGGGCTAAAAATAAATCATCTACAACTACATACAATGTAAAGAAATATTGCAAATATAATGGTGAATGAAAGAAGCCATACTCAAAAGTGTAAGAACAGGAAAAAACAAAACAAAACCCTAATCTGTGCTCTTACAGGACAGGATATAGATATAGGATATAGTCAGTTTTCTGTCACTGTAACAAATATCTAACATAAGCAACTTATAAGGAAGAAAAGTTAATTTTGGCTCAGGGTTCCAAATGTTAGGTCATTGTCACTTGGTCCCATTTGCTTTTGGGTCTGTGATGTGGCAACACATTACGGCAGAAGCATGTGGTGGAGCAAAGCTGTTCACCTCCTGACAGCCGGGAAGCAAAGAGAGAAAGGGACAGTCTCCTGCTGGGACACTGCGGCTTCCCTTTGTCTGTTAGGTCTGGGGTGCTAATGGCTCGCCACTCCTGTTAGTCTCTGGGTGTCTCTCCATTTCTTTCCAACCTTGCTCAGACCTCTATAAAAGTATTTTCATTAAACTCTCTGGAACCATCTAGATTCTTTCCCCCATCAAGGACATGCCCCCAATGACCAGAAGATCTTCCACCAGGATTCACCTCTTTAAGTTTCCTTCACCTTCTAACAGAACCAACCTGAGGACCAAGTTTGTGGCACATGGGTCTTTGGGAGACATTTCAGATCCAAACTATAGAAGTCATCCTTGCTGGAGGGTAGAGTCTGGGAGGGAGCTTGAGGAGGCTCTTGGGACTTAGGATGTTCTGATCTGGGAGCTGGCCACAAGGGTATGTTCAGTTTTAGAAAGTCAGCAAATTATATAGTCTTGATATGTATGCATTAATGCATATATTTTATACTTCAATAAAACCTTCTGTTCATCTGTACTCCAGCAACCACCTGAATGTGAGCTCTAAATAATAAATTACCCCAAACAGAAGCAATGTACTGCCTGCATGTTTTCAAATATTCTTTCAAGCATTGCTGCAAGAAAATGCAGTCAGTATATTATTGGGAACCCATCTGTTTACAACACATTTGCCCCATTTATAAATTCTACATGCCCATTTCTAGAATATATGCAATCATTTGCACTTTGGATGTGCTGGTACAGTTCCTGCTATGTCATCCATATACAAAGTGATAAAGATATGGGCTCAGATACCTATTTTTAGAAGAAGTGTTTATACATGTTTCTTGTCTAAATATCTAAAACCTTTCAGCCACATAGTTGGGTCATTGCCTGGGCAGGAGGAAGTCTGGGGCAGGTTGAGTTCAGACTCACAGTGCAAACAGTTAAATCCCCTGTGACAGGGAAGCTGAGGTACACAGGTCACTGCTAAGACTGTGAGTCTTGTCAAAGACATGTCTTAGATATGTTTAATCCAAATCATAGTCATCTACAGGCCAGTCATGTCCATCCTCAGAACCACGGAAGAAGGACAAGCCAGCTTGGCCTAGAACAAAACAGAGACTAACTCAGCTTGGGTAGGAAAGCCAAAGGCTACTGTAACCATATCCTGATGCCAACTGACTATGGGGTCTACTTCTTATAACTAAGATTGGAAGCAGAATCGTGCAATAGTTACATCAAAGAGTGAGATCGCAGCTGTGGGGCTAGGACCACAACAGTTCATTAGGGGAACACTCTCAATGGCTACTTTAATTAGTCCACTAATTAGTGATGGAGCCTCATTATAGTTCTCCTAAATCTTGGTGTAGCTTTCCCACATTCCCATTTGCAAGAGGACAAAGACAAAGTAAGAAAAACAAGACAGGAGAGGGAAGACCAGGGAAAATACACTAGAGAGGATAACTAATAGTATTTTTACTTTTTTGAAATTAAGGAGAATGTTTACCTGTAAAATAATCTCAATCATTTCAGTATTATGTCAATTCTAGTACTGTATGGGCAGGTGACTAATGCTTATTTTAATTTGTAATCAGGAGAGAGAAAAGAAAGAAGGGAGGGAGAGGTAGGAGGAATAGCTACAAAAATCTACAATTGCTATATGGGAGTATGTTACTCACTACAAGTTCATATAGAAAATTGAAATTAAATACATCCAATCTTTCTTTTGGGGCACAGTAGCAACTTGTTGAATAGATTTAAAAATTGGATTTATGAAATACTTATCAACTATCTTTGGTCCATAAGTTTTTAGAAACTCTACTAAAAGAAAAAATAAAGATTCTGAGTGATCATATAAATTGCTTCACTAAAAAATATACAGTGAATTATTTGGAAGTAAACGGCAGCCTTTGCATAGGCATAAACATGTGGAATTAAATATCTTTAAACTTTTATTCTATTAGCTTAGATTACAGAGTATATTTTTAACCCCCTTTTCTAGATAAAACTCAAAACTTCAATTTCCTCCATTGACATTCATCTAACAAGGATTGTTCACTTATTAAATTTGCAGGAAAGTGTCTGAGGTTGTTAGAAGGGTATTAAAAACTACGTGGCAAGAAAAGTGACCTTTGAAATTCCTGTTTGACTAAATTTCTGAAGAGAAAGGACAAGGAAGAAGGAAAGACAATATCGTGTATCTTTGTTAGTTTAATTTGCTGATGACTAGTGATTACTGCCAGGAAATTGTTATATGGTTCCCAGGAACCCTGAAAGAAAGAATAGAGTGACTCAAAGGTTGGCCTCCCTCACGGATGCCACAGCCTTTGAAATGAGACTCACCTTCCAGCCCCAGACATTGTGGGGAGGAGAGAGTGGGACCCACTCAGAACCTTCCAGAGTATCAGACAGTGGAACTCTTCAAGACTGTTAGAAACTAGACTTCTTTTGTGAAAAGAAGAAACCAGGAAGCTAGAACTTCAAAACTCAGAAGGCAAAAAAAAAAAAAAAAAAAAAAAAAAAAAGTTAATAATAACAACTGAATATGATCATCATTACACTTTTAACATTTTCATGTTCTTCCTACTGTTTTTATTTTCTTTCTGTTTTTCCATCTACTACTTTTTTTTTTTGCCTATTAAAGTATATGCTTATCATCATATAAGGTGTTTGATTTGCATTTTGTTTCATTTTTCCCAAAAGCATTTATTTTACCGCTGCATCATTACCATAGCCATGTTTATTTATTTCTTTTTATTTATTGCAATGCTGGGAATCAAACCCAAAGCCCTTTGCATGCCAAGCAAGCGTTCAGCCATTGAGCTATGCCCCCAGTCCTCTGTAGCCATATTTATAAATGACTGTGTAAATTCCATCCAGTGGATTACTAAAATTTATTAAATAGACATGGTAGGAACATTTAGGACATATCTTCCTATCTGTCTGGGTCTCCATTAGAGAACTGCACTATAGTTGTTGGCAGGAGCAACTAAACTCACTGAAATACAGTTCAAAGAAAAGTTCCCATTAGTACCAGCCTGTTCTGGCCCTCCTAGCCAAGGACTGGTGGGCTTGGGTAGGGTGGGAGGACAAAGTGTCACAGAGTATCCATCACTTAATTCCCCCTCCCATCAGTGTCCAACCCAGAGCAACTCAGCAAATGCCAATTTCCCCACTTCAGGCTAATTAATGAGAACATTTTATATGCAAATAAGCCTACCTTTTTAAAGTTAGTGGCTCACTCTTCTTCAGCGATGCTCACGGGCTAGAAGCACCAAATGCAAACAAGCATTTATGAGAGATGTTCCCGTGGGAAGGTGCCCTCAACTCTTTCCGAATTTCTCCTCTGGCCAGCTGTCAGAACTCCTTTCCATTATTACATTCCCTTAACTGATCACTTTCCAAAATTCATAGCAAGGATGAAGAATAAGTTATTTGTGCCCTTACCTTCCCTGTCCCCTTCCCAAGGCCCCTATATACTATCCTCAACTCAGCTGCCCAAGTAATGATGTTGAAAAAGAATTCAGAATGCACCACTCATCCTTTAACAACCCCCCACCTTCTTGTAGCTCTAACAGATAGGTGCACACCCATCTCAGAACTTTCACATTTACTATTTCCTCTGTCTGGAAGGCTCTTCCTTAGCTCCAAGTGCAAATGTCTCCCTTCTTTACCTCCTTTTGAATTCCACAGCACAAAGTTGCAGCCCCCCAACTGATTCTACCTTCCTTTGCCCTGCTTCATCCTTCTCTATTGTACTTACCATCATCTGACATCCTCTGCATTTTTCTTATTTGTTTGCGGTCTGTTTCAAACAACTAGATGCATCACCAAGGTAAGGGTCTTTGTTGCTGTATCCTCAGTATTGGGATTAGAACACAGCTATTATAAAATTCTCAATAAGAATTTTAAAATAAGTGAGTATTTTAAACAAGTAATTTAGCACTTGCTTCAAGACAGTTATATGACAGTTATATGATATATCTTATTTAGAGACATGATAAACTTGCCCTTGAGATCTATGCCATTGAACTACTTCTTAAATGAAACCATCACATAAGATGATTATTTCAATGATAAACTAGGACCAGAAATAGAACCACTGTAAGCCATATCCTGTTCTATAAGAAATACAAGGTTCTAAAGCTCCAATTTTTTGCTTTTCTTTTCTTAGTTCAACTGTATCTTCCTGCAATAGTTATCTCAAGCAATGAGAACTTTTTTCTGATAGTACTTGTATGAAATACATACAGCAACTTCATCTTTTCTCTAGGAGAATTGAAACTGAGGCTAATTTATCAGAACATAGGAAGCAATTTGTTGACTATGTCCACAGAGGTGTCCATCAGCTATGCTTTCCAATAAGGAATATAATGCCCCAGTGAGAGAATTCACCAGATCACATTGTTGTGGTCCAAGAGGTTGTTAACAAAGTTTTGGAATAAAATGCAAGTTAAGCAGAAATGGCATCACTTTCCTTTCAAATGCCAGTCATAGAGATTTATTAAAATAGATGGTTAAAGGAAAAGTTGGGCAGATACCTGTGGCTTACACTGAATGCCCCATCCACTGCTTGCTCAGGCTCCTTCCTTCATTCACACTGTTTTTATTTCCTCTTGCCACCCTCTGCACTCCCAATTAGCATTTCCTTACAACAGACCAAAAGCACCAAGGGTATTGAGATCTCTGAGGAACATCCCAGAAACAATGGTTACCACAAGGTAGAGTATAAAAATGCCAACTCCCTTGCCCTTGGGTAGGATAATGTGTTCCACCCTGGGAGAGCTAACTTGATCACACAGCTTTTTGACTTACTGATTTCCCTTTTTTTTTGGTATTACTTTCCTACTCCTTTACTGGGTTAATCCACTTTCTTTCTTTCACTACAACAAAACACCTGAGATAATAGATATAATGAAAAAAGTTTTATTTCACTCATAGTTTTAAAGGTTCCAGTCCATGATTAGTTGGCTCCATTGCTTTGGGCCTGTGACAAGCAGCATATCATGGCAGGAGTGTATGTATGTATAGCAGAGGAAAACTGTTCCCCTCATGGCCAGAATGCAAAAGAGAGAGGAAGGGGTTGGGGTTCCACAATCCCCCCCCCCCCACCAGGGCATGCTCCTAATAACCTAAAGACCTTCTACTAGGCCACACCTCCTAACCATCCATAGCACCTTCAAATAACCCCACCCTGGGGATCAAGTCTTCCATGCATGGGCCTTTAGGGAATGCGTATCCAAAGCACAGCACTTACCTCCACTTCTCACACCAACTCTGCACTCCAGTTCTTATCCTTAGCATCACCCTTTGAAGGAATCCAGACTGAGACGGAATCCATCTCAAATGTGCCAAGATTCTACTTGTGCCAAGATTCTGATTCAGAGACACTTTTCTATCCTTTCTGTCACTCTGTCCTATATCTTTCTCTCCCCGCTCTTCAAATACCCACATTCTTCATTCTTTTTTTGATCTCTTCCCTGTCTCTTTTCTTTCATGTTCTGAAATGACGGCTCCCCCAGAGGATGGCAGACACTCTTTTGCCACTAAAACCAAGTGTTGTTTTTATGGAATGCATTTTGGGCATCCGAAGGGCTTCATGGGATTGGTACATATTAAGAGATTTAGACAAGATAAAATATGATCCCTTTGCCTGTGAAACCCTTGGTTCACTGACAGCCATGCCCAGGCAGCCTCTGGAAACTTGGCACAGCCTCTCAGACAAACAGACAGTCTTAGAAAGGCAGACCTGGTGGCAGCTCAGTGAGAAACTTAATAAGCCCAGGGCAAGTCTGCTCCCAGGTAGTAAATTACTATCCCTCAAACTTGCCAATGAGCCCAGGCAATTCTTGCCCTAGGGCTTCAATTTGCATAGTCACTGTAACCTCCAAGAAGTTAAGATTACTAAACCAGAAACTTTTGTAGAAGTTTGACAACATCACAGGAGGTTACAAGCCAACTGCTACATAAACTCTTATTTTGGACAAGAATGAGGTAAGTTAGCCCAGGGCAAAGCATTAACTGTCCCCATTAGGTGTCTCTTCATGGCACTGCTGTAGTTGTTCTTTGAAAGCTCCTCTTTGGTGATTTGTAATTTCTGAGACTCAGAATTGAGAAAGACGTACATATATAGAGAGAAATTATTGGCTGGTGGTAGTCAAAAGTCAAAAATAAGGATCTGATCTTCCCCACACTGATTACATAACTATGTTTCTGAAGGCAAGATAGTGGCTCGACGCACATTGTTGGTGTCTTTCCTCCCCAACATTCCACCATTTCTTGGCATGTCAACTCCAAATCTTCCAGATGTAAGCCTGCCTGAACCTCCTGGGCTTCTGGAGCCTCTCTGTCCTGTGAAGAAGCTCTCCATTCCTGGCTATTAGAGATTGACTGATAAACACCCCAGGAACCTTGTCCACTGGTTATACTGATATGTGATCCATGCAGTCCCGCCTGGCCCTCAGCAGTGACCTGCCCAATCACATGGCCTTCGTTGACTCTCTTCATTTGTTATCTCTCTTTCCTTCCCACTGCCATTGTTCCCTAAAGCCACCTAAAAAATAAGCTTCTGCACGTTGACCCTTGTCTTAAGGTCTCTTCTGGAGGAACCTAGGTGTTATAGTTTAGGTATGCGGTATACCCCAAGAGCTCACATGTGAGACAATGCAAGAAGGGTTAGAGGTGAAATGATTGGGTTATGAGAGCCTTAACCCAGTTGGTGTATAAATCCACTGATTTGGGTTAACTGGGTACTAAGTGTAGACAGGTAGTATGTGGCTGGAGGAAGGGGGTCACTGACGGCGTACCTTTGGGCCTTTGGGGCTTATATTTTGTCCCTGGTGAGTACAGCTCTCTCTCTCTAATTCCTGATTGCAGTATTCTGAGCTGATTTTCTCCACTACACCCTCTACCCCATGTCCTTCCTTACCTTGGGCACAGAGCAATGGACTCATCCATCTACAGACTTGAGACCTCTAAAACCATGAGCATCAGATAAACTTTCCTTCTCTAAAATTGTTCTCGTCAGGTCTTTTGTTCACAGCGGTGGAGAAGGTGACTAAACACCAGGCTAAGGCTGTCACAAAACCCTGAAGTTTGTTCCATGGTGAAATTATACCTCAAACTAAAAGGCTAATGATATAATGAATGAAAGAATTTTTAATTGACAGTTTGACTTGTGCTTAGACTTATTCTATGAGGAGCAGAACTAGGCAACAAGGTGAGGTAGCAGAAAAGATTTGCTTGACAAATACCCATGTCTGTCTTTTACTATGCCAGGCATGCAGTGGCCTCATTTCACTATTTGCCAACTCTCAGGTTGTTCTGAACACCCTACCAGGTACTCTTTTCCCTTCCTGGACCCCTTTCTTCATTTTATAAATCATATTATGGCTTTTCCCAACACTTTCTCAGACTCCATCAAAATCTACCATTCTGTACCTGAGGACAGGATAATATATGAACCTCCTCAACATTACCCTTACTGGCTGCATTTGAGACTCGGGAGTTCTGGCCACAGTTGCCCTTCCCATGTGTTTGTCCTTGAGTGAGTCAGTCCTCATCAGAACCTCCACCACACTCACCAGGGACAGGAGCAACAGCAAGTCTGGCATCCAGGTCCACTCCGCCCTAGATCCACTTGCCATTCCTGGATTCCAAAGATGTCCCACACCCTATGTAGTAAATTCAATATGGACACAGATCCTTTCAAGTTTCTTCCATCAAGACCTGGGGTCTATTTCCCTCTGCTTGATTCTGAGCTGCCCTGTGATTTGCTTTGACCATGGAATATGGCAGAAATGGTGTTGGGATCTTCCTTGCCTCTTCCTAGCTTCTGGAAGTTGGCTGCAATTATTGATCCTCCTTGACTTGTAGATGCATTGTTTCACAAGCTCTTCTCCCCTTGTCTGTTCCTATCATGTGTGTCTGTCCAGGGGTCCAAATTCCTCCTTTTTATGAGGACACCAGTTATCTTGGATTAGGACATACCCTGATGACCTCTTCTTAACTTGATTATCTCTGTAAAGATCTATTTTCAAATAAAGGCACATTCCGAGGTACTGGGAATTAGGATCTCATCATATCTTTTTTGAGGGACATAATACAAGCTATAACCCAGTTTGAGAAACATTTGGAAATAGGAAACCATCTTTCAGATCTTTAGTAGGAACTGGATCGGTCTGATTTCTTTGAATTTCCTCTTTAAAAAGTCCAATTAAGTTACAAAGCACAATGCAATATTTTTCAACAAATTTCACTTCAGTTGAAATGACCAATAAGTATGGATGTATCTTTGCATATGCACATGATGCAATATAGAAGGAGACATATTTTTTAATTGAGATATAATTCATATAACATAAAATTCACCCCTTTAACACGTACGATTAAGTGTTTTTCAGTACATTCACCAGGTTGTGTGATGATCATCACTGTCTAATTCCAGAACATATCCATCACCCTCTAAAGAAATCCTGTATGTATTAGCAGCCACTCTCCCCTTGTACCCCCACCTTCACCCCTGATAAACATTAATCTCCTTTTGTCTCTATAGATTTGCCTGCTGTGTTCATTTCATATAAACATGTGACTTTTTGGGTCTGGCTCCTTTTACTTAGCATAAAGATTTTAAGGTCGATTCATGTTGTAACACATACCAGTGCTTGGCTAAATGATCTTCTATTGTGTGAATATTCTATAATTGGCATATCCACTCATTGTTGATGGACATTTGGGTTGCTTTCACTTTTTGATCATTATAGCCAATGCTACTGTGAACACTCACATGCAAGTTTTTGTGTGGACACACATTTTCAGTGCTTCTAGGGATATGCACAAGAACAGAATTTCTAGGTCATGTGTGACACTAACTTTTTGAGGGACTGCAAAAATGCTTTCTAAAGTGTCTGTATCATTTTACACTTCCATAAGCAATGTATGAGGGTTCCAGTTTCTCTACATTATCATCAACAATTCTTACTTTTGGTCTTTTGATTGTTGCTATGCTAATAGGCATGTAGTCACCATTTGTTATGGTTTTGATTTGCAATTCTCTAATGACTAAAAATGTTGAGGACCTTTTAAAGTGTTGATTGGCCAGTTGTGCATTCCTTTGGGGGAAATATCTATTCAAATCCTTCAAATTTTAAATTGAGTTTTTGTTTTTTACTGTTGAATTTTAAGAATTATTTATATATCCTGGATGCAAATTCCTATCAGTTTCATGATTTATAATTTTTTCTTCCATTCTGTGTGTTGTCTTTTCACTCTCTTGAGTGTGTCTTTTGAAGCATAAATATTTTAAATTTTGATGAAAATTGTAATTTATCTATTTCTTATTTTGTTTTGTCTTATTGATGAAATCACTACCCAATCCAAAATCACAAAGATTTATACCTATGATTTATTCTAAGAATTTTATAGTTTTTCTCTTATATTTAGATTTATGATCCATTTGGGTTATTTTTGTATATGTTGTAAGTTAGCAGTTTATCTTTTTTTTTTTTTTTTTTTGCTTGTAGACATCTAGTTGTCCAGTATCATTTGTTGAATAAAATATTATCTTGGCATCTTTGTCAAAACTAAATCGACTAAATATGTAGGTTTATTTCTGCAAGTTTATTTCTGGTTTATTCCATTAAACTATGTGTCTATATTTATGCTGGTACCACACAATCTTGGTTATTCTTACTTTGTGGTAAATTTTGAGATTGGGTAGTGTGGGTCTTTCAACTTCTTTTTCTTTTCCATTGGCTATGCTGGGTCACTTTCATTTTTTTTTTTTTTTTTTTTGAAATTTAGGATCTGAAAAAAAAAAAAGTCAACTAGGATTTTGATAGGAGAGTTATTGAATCTGTAAGTCATTTTGAAGAATTTTGCCATCTTAATGATATTCAGCCTCTAATCTATGGACATGGAATGTCTTTCAATTTTTATGTAGGTGTTTACTTTTTCCTACAATGTTTCGTAATTTTTAGTGTATAAATCTTGTATTTTTTGTTAAGTTTGTTACAAAATAGTTTATCTTTGTTGATAATGTTTCATCAATTGCTTCCAGGCCTAACCCAAATCTCATGACATCTCTGAACATGTTCTTAGTACTTAGTCAAAAATGTTGTACTTTATTGTGAACTCTCCTGGATTATCTACATTTTTTGTCTCTGATAGCCCTGTCTAGATCTGAAGGAAAGGAGATTAACATTCTTATCTCTCTAAAGATAAACACAGTGTTGAATATGCAGTAGTTGCTCACAATGATGGTAAAAAACAGTAAACATAGAAATCATGTGATGAAATGTCTGAATAACGCTACTCTTTAGTATTATAGAAGCTTGAAATTTTTAATTTAATTTTGGGGTGTTCATTGTTACTATATGGAATTACAGTTGATTTTACTATATTGAGCTTGTGTCTTATAACTGCAAAATTTATTTGTTAGCTTTAATAGTCTTTAGAATATAATTTTGATTTTCTTAGGATTTTCCATGTACACAATCATGTCATCTACACACAGAAATAATTTTACTTTTTCCTTTTCAATTGATTGCCTTTTGTTTTCATTTTGTTTTTTCTTGACTAATTGCTCAGGCTAGAATTTCTACTACAGTGTTGAATAGAATGTCTTATGAGGAAATATTTAAAATCTTTTACCATTAAGTGTGATGTTAGCTCCTAGCCTGCCTTCCTGCCTTCCTGCCTTCCTGCCTTCCTGCCTTCCTTCCTTCCTTCCTTTCTTCCTTTCTTCTCTCTCTCTCTCTTTCTCTCTCTCTGTCTTTGTACTGGGGATTGAACTCAGGGACACTTTACCACTGAGCTATATCCCCAGCCCTTTTTATTTATTTATTTATTTGTTTTGAGACAGGGTCTATCAAGTTGCTGAGACTCTTGCTAAGTTGCTGAGAGTTGCCTTGAACTCCTGCCTTAGCCGCCCAAGTCATTGGGATTACAGGCATGTGTCGGTGAACCTATCTGGCAGCTTCTGTCTTTTCATAGGTGTCTTTTTAAACATTTTTTTATTTTTGGTACTGGGGATTGAACTCAGGGGCACTAGACCACTGTGCCACGTCCCCAGCCCTTTTTTGTATTTTATTAGAGACAGGGTCTCAATGAGTTGCTAAGTGCCTAGTCATTGCTGAGGCTGGCTTTGAACTCGTGATCCTCCTGCCTCAGACTCCCAAGTGCTGGGATTACAGCCGTGCGCCACCATGCCTGGCTTTCCATAGGTGTCTTTTATCAGGTTGAGGGAGATCCCAGGATTATTTTTCGGTTGTTTGTAAGATATAATTTATATACAGTTCATATATCATTTAGTATCTGGAAGCTTCTAGAAAATGAGAAATTAGGCACTGAAGGGCCCAAAACTTGAACTCTTTTAGAAACTAGGGGATTACAATAAGTCTATGGCCTACCAGCTCTGACTTAGAGAAAAGGGGATATTCTTCAATGTTGCCTGGCAGACCATGGGGAAAAGGGATCAGAGGATATGATGACATCATGTAGGTTCTTCCTACTTCAGAATTCAATAGACTAGTCCAGGTTCTCATGCTTAACTCTGAAAAGAGTTATCAGTGGTTGTTTTTCCCAGTGGAATAATAGCTATGACTGGGTTTCATTTATGGGTTTATCTTGAAAGAATTTTGTTCAAAATATGGAAATGTATCTCTGCAGAAGCCAAAGGGAACAGAAATTTTGCCTAACATCTAGATGCATTCAAACAAGTCTTTGCAATTAAACAAGAAATATGGTACCCATAGCTTAGACCTCAAAAAGCAAGTCTGTCATGAGAATTCACTCAATCATTTCACCATCACAGATTGCCAGCTGTAACAAATCATCTTTCAGTGATCACATACAAAATTCTGGCTGTCAAGAGGATGGTATTTATGGGCAGCACTTATGAAAACTGGTATTCATACTACTGGTGGCGGGCAAGTTAATTCTAGGTATTCAACTTCAAAAGTAAACAGACTGAAACTGGAGGTTCAGTGTTGGCTTGTTCAGTAGAGCAAGTGGTCAGAACTTTCCTTAGGATGATGGGCAGTTTCCCAGTCATTACTTATCCCTTATTGGCATTTGGCCATTGGTATCTCTCAAACAGTTTTGCTTTTGAATTTACTTTTTCTTGCTGTTTTGATTATTTTCAGGGTACCTCAATACTGCTTCCAGGAAGAAAACCAAATTCTGAGTCTAAATGCAATGTATACGATTAATTTACAACATAGTCAGGAAAGAAAACATAGTAAGTCCCTGTTAAAACTTTGTAATGTCTTCTCCTGACCACTTTCATTATTTGTTTCATATCTTCAAACAAACATGAGGCCACAACTACATATTGTTCTTAAATTTTCTTTTTTCACATAATAATATATCATAAACATAATCATGAAGTACAAAGTACATACATCATTATTTTGATGACTGTATAGTATTTCACTGTATAAATATATCATGATATATTAAGCCACTTCCATGCTGATAAATGTTTAGCTGGTGTCCAATTTTTTCTGCTATTAAAAACAATGGTCCAAGTAACCTGTCTGTAAAATCAATCATCATATACTTAGGTATATCTATATTGTTAATCCCAAAGTGGAATTACTATGTCAACAGACATTTAAAACTTAGGTGGATATTTCCAAATGATCATCCCAACTGACTGCACCAATTTACATGCCTACCACCACATTGCAATACTGTTCCCACAACACAGTTGAGCCTTAAGCCTAATTACATCTGGAGGTCTTTGGATATTAAGTATACAACCAATGGTCTGAGGCTGGAAAACTTTCCTATACACTTAATTCTGTAAGAAACATTCTTTGCCTGACATTCAGAAAATATTTACAGTGACCATTCCTTCCTACTCTGTCAATTGTTTTTCAAAAGAATTTCTGACATGCTGGAATGACTAATGATGTCAAAGATGATTATAATCAATGCTGGCAAGAATAAGCAGCAACAAGAACTCTTTTTTTTTTTTTTGTACTGGGGATTGGACTCAGGGGCACTCGACCACTGAGCCACATCCCCAGCCCTATTTTGTGTTTTATTTAGAGACAAGGTCTCACTGAGTTGCTAAGTGCCTGGCCATTTTTCTGAGGCTGGCTTTGAATTTGGGATCCTCCTGCCTCAGTCTCCCAAGTGCTGGGAATACAGGCATGTGCCACTGCGCCCGGCTAAGAACTCTTGTAGATAAATGGTAGAACGGAACATTGCTCAGCTCTTTTAAAAAATTCTTTGACAGGATTTGTTAAAATTAAATATTTGAGCCAACATATATATTCAACAGAATTCTGGACAAATATCCATAAAACTGTGTACTGAGTGTTTGTAGTGGCACTAGTCACTTTAGCCCCGTCTGGGGCTCAGAACACAATCCCTGGAGTAGGTTGCCTTGGCATGCTGGATAGTTTGAACTGAGGAGACTGGAAGGGCCTCAGAAGCTAAGTCTCTCTGGCCTTCTCCTGCCCTCCTTTCTCCTTCCTGTTAGAAGTCTAGATAGTTGCTATCTTTGGAGGACAAGGAGACTGTGACTGGGAGGTGGCATAAGAGGGCTTCTAGGGTATTAGAAATATTCTCTCCTGACTTGAGTGCTCACCTGCTGTGATTTGGGTGTGGTTTGTCCCTCAAGGGTTCATGTGTGGGAAGCTTGGTGCCAATAAAAAGGTGTTAGAGATGGTGGAAGCTTTAAGAGGCAGGGCCTAGTAGAAGGTGATTGGAGTTGCCGCTCTTGGAAGGGATTAATGCCAATCTCATAGAGTGAGTTTTCCCAAGAGTGAGTTGTGTAAAAGGGCAAATGTGATCCTGGAATCTTCCATCTTGTTGTGCAATCTCTTCTGTACATGCTTTCACCATTGTGGTGCAATCCACCATGAGAGACCAAATCAGTGGGGCTATCTCATCTTGGATTATCAGCCTCCAAAACTATTTATTTCCAAAAGAGGTAAATAAACCTCTTTTTCATATACATTACACAGACTCAGGTATTTTGTTACAGTAACTGAAAGCAGATTGATAGAACGCCTGGGTGTGTGCCATTTGTGAAAATTCTTTGAGCTGTTCTTTTATAATCGGTACACATTTCTTAATAAAAGGTTATTCAAAAGGAGTATCTGGTAAACACTTTGGCCTTGATTTTCTTAAAAAAGTCTGACTGTACTTTTAAACTACTGTTGTAAGTTAATAACAACATCGTGGTTCCATGTATTCTCACCTACCTCAGTGTGCACTCAAGCACAAGAATGTCATAAGCCTTGGGCTTATTCTGGACATGTCCCTTCTAGATGCTAGCAGATTCTTTCCAGGTGATGTTGCAATCAGCATTGCCTCATTCAATACCTGTACTGACAGCAGGATATCAAAGCCTGCACTCCAAAGTAGAAACTGAGGTATATTTGCATTTGAGTTTTGAAATGACTTAGCTCTGGAGCAATGTATGGATGAACAAGAGTACTACTCAGGTCAGAGGGTGTTTCCTTCTGCTTCCTGAATCTGAGGTGTCAGATCACCAGTATAGCAATAATCATGGTAATCAACAGAGACTTCCTCTCTCAGCATTGCTCAATACCTTCATTTGACTCTGCCTGTTCACTTTGGTGCAGGTATTTTCCAGCATATCCAACCAGCCCTTGCTTACTGATTCCATTCTTTACTACGCCAAGAAGGTGGAGAAATTACACATTCAAGGCACAGACAGAGCTAGGGAAGCTTTCTGAGCTGTCTCTAAAACTTGGCCTAAGCCTTTTGGGATTCTTTGTCAATACTAAAGGTGTTAAATATTTAGAAACTAATCTCTTAAGGTTTTTAAGAAAACAACTTTATTGGGGTTTAATTTAATACAATAAATAGTGTCCATATTGCAAAGGGTATGATTTCATGGGTTTTTAAGAAGATAAATAAGTCCATGAAATCACAACCAAAATCAAGATACAAACATTTTCTCCAAGTTTTCCCCCAACTCATTGCAGTTCCTCCACCTGACCTCATTGTCATTATAGACTGATTTACACCTTTTAGTAAAATGATAATAATAATAATAATAATAATAATAATAATAATAATAATAATAAATGAGTGTGGTGATGAGCCAAATCTAAACTTGCTTCATATGCATAAATGTATGCATGTGCACCCATACATACTTCATTCCAAGAGGGGTCCCTTCCTATCACTGTGCACCACAGCAAATAGCCCTAGGTGGCTGATTACAGTGATTATGGGCATACATCTGAATCCTGGTACACAGTTGGAATAGGTTGGAGAACCCAATCCAGCACCTCAAAAGAGTGTTGGTTTGAACACTCTGCCTAAAAGGAAGAGCAATGAGGCTATGGCATCTCTACTAAGCAGAAATTTTGAGTTAGCACAAGCCATGGCCTAGAGAAACCCAGGGAAAGGATGGTGGGTTGTGGCAGCAGGAGTAAGGGGCAAAAGCAGATGAGTCTACCTGTATGAATCTGTTAGAGTTGCTATAGCATAGTACCACAGGCTAAATGGCTTAAATAACAGAAATTTATTTCTCACAGTTCTGGAGGGTAGATGTTCAAAATCAAGGTGTCAGCAGCATTGGTTTCTTCTGAGGCCTCTCTCCTCAGCTTGAAGATAGTTACCTTCTCCTTGTGTCTTGATAATGGTCTTCCCTTTTGTGTATCTGTGCTCTAATTTCCTCTTCTCATAAGGATACCTTGTCATATTGTATTACGGCTCACCCATATGACTAATGTCAACTTAGTTACCTCTCCCTCTCTCTCCTTTATTTTTTAAAATATTTTTTAGCTGTAAATAGACACAATACCTTTATTTTACTTATTTTTTTTTTATGTGGTGCTGAGGATTGAACCTAGTGCCTCACACATGCTAGGCAAGTGCTCTACCACTGAGCTACAGCCCCAGCCCCAGTTACCTCTCTTTAAATGGTTTATTTCCTGCTATAACTTGGATATGGCTAGAGTACGTCCTCCAAGGTTCACGTACAGAAATCTTTCTTGGTTCCCACTCTGGTGATGTTGAGGGGTAGTAGACCCTTTAAGAAGTGGAGCCTAACGGGAGGTGATTGGTTCATTGGGGTTGTTGATCATGGAAGAGATAAACATAACTCTTGTGGAACCTTGAATTAGATTACAAAGAGTACATCTGGCCCTCCTCTGTTCTCTGCCTTCCTGTCTTATCATGTGATCTCTCCTTCTCATATGCACTCCTGTTATGATGTCATATTTCATGATAAATGTGTTCACAAGACTCCAATTGATATAACTTAGAGTCTCCAAAGCTGTGAGCTAAATAAAACTCCTTTCTTTATAAGTTACTCAGCTTCAGGTATTTTGTTATAGCAATGGAAAACTGACTAATACCTCTCCTAAGAAGGCTATATACTGAGGTTCTGGGGGTTAGGATATTGATATATAAATGGTGTGTGTGGGAGGAGCACAACTCAATCTACTGCTTCCCATGAAGTTGGGGGATTGGTGAAAGTTCTTCTTCAATCTGGGGTTCAGACACCTCTTTGATGGAACCCAGCCCCTAGTATATGGGAATGCCTTTTGGTCCAAACACAAATTTGGAATCCCAGCTCCTATGAGGCCTTATTTAGCACAATAATAATTTCATAAATGATGTTGTTGCCCTTGCTCCTTTCTTGCCCTAGAGTAAACAAATACCTGATACTGAAGCATAATCCTACTGAGTAGTTTTTTCTGGAAGTTGAAATTATAAGGCAAGTTGAGTGAGAATAAATATTGTTTATTTATAAATGGTGCATACAGGAAGAAGGGATTAAGAGATTAACTTTAGGAGGTAAGGATGTAGATCAGTAGGAGAGCACCTGCCTGGTATGCAGAAAGTCTGGGTTCAATCCCCAACACCACCAAAAAGAAAAAGTAATAATTATAATAAAAACAAAAGGAACTCTTGGCCTATGTGAGGTTGGCAGGGAGAAAAAGACTAACTCCTTTTCTTTTTACTAATCATAAAACCTTTCATTTTAATGTTCTGACAATTGAGGTAGCAATAAAATCAGGCAACTTCAATTATTATAAAAAGATAGTCATTATGTCCCTTTTTATCAGAATTTATAAACTTCTCTTGGGCATGCAAGTAAGTAGTGCTCTCTTATGTTCTTTTTTAAAAAATAAGAAGTTCTCCCAAGGGCAGGCAGAAATAGCAGGACACAAGCTCCTGCTCCGGTGGGGTCATGGGTTTCAGGGCAGCTGATAGGGGAATTTGCTTGGCTCCACACTTTTCTAAATATAACCTCTGCCAAGTTTTCTCAGCAAAATAGCCGTGCAGCCCAAAGGAATGAGAAGAAGGCCCGTTCTTAAAGGAAAAGGATTCATAAAACATGGAATTCAGCAAAGAAATAGGAAATTGTTTCTCTCTACCTTATCTGGGAGGTGAAAGGTCACATGTCAGGAAGCACTTTTTACTTATGCCTTGTAAATCAAGATGAACACAAATGCAAGTTTCAGGAAAGACAAAGAGTGACATTTTTATGAGGAAACAATGGTCAAGGGTTAGTGTTTTCTCTTTTTTTTCCCCATTAGTTTATGCAGAGTCTGCAAAATTAGTGGTCTGAGGGTCAGAGTTCACCCATAGATAGCTTCTGTTAGCTTGTTCCGCACTACATGAAATACATATGTGTATTTACACACACACAGGTGCACACACACACACACACACACACACACACAATTGAAAAAGTTACCGAAATTTTAAAATTAGATTTTTGTGCAAATATCTGCAAATTTCTGAATTTCCATCAGCAACTGGAAAATGTGGCAGTGCTGGGTCCTGCATGGTAATGACTCCTGTGAGCTGAGTAGTGGCTACACCCTCCCTGATTTACTTCAGTTCCCACCCAAAATTGCCCCTCCCATGAGTCTAGGCTGAATATAAGTTGCCAATTGTGAACTCACTTGCTCTGTTATTTCACTTAGAGGAAAGAGAGATATACAATAATTTTTATGTCCGCATGTTCCCTCATCTCCAAATGAGAAAAGTATAGCTACAGAAAATCATGTTTCAAAAAAAAAAAAAAAAAAAAATGGGTGAATGCTTTTTTTTTTAGAAGTACGGAGCATGCCTACTTAGCATGGTGTAATTTGCTCTGATTAGTTTACTCTAGACATTACCTGCCTGCATTCTAAAGACATTTGTGTTCCTATCCCTGGAATCTTGAGTATAAACACTTTACTAACCACATCAGGCCATTGTTGAAGGGGCATACAGCTAAACTTTCTGTTCAAAAGTAATAAGATTATAGGCTTAAATTCTGCCTATGAGCCCTCCTCATCCTCCTTGGCTTCCACTTAGAATGATCCTCAATTTCTAGACAGGGTTCCATGTGAGGCCACACTCAATTTGCCACCTCTGATTTCTCATTGCTTGCAAAACACATCTTTGTCAGGAAGCAGCACTTTTGAGAAACCAGGTGGAAGGCAAAAGGGCTGTCCTGCAGGTAAGGGTGGTTTGCTCTTCCCTGTGTCACTGCATGCATGGGGCCTGCAAATCAGACAGGATTAATGTTCTGTGACATCAGATTAAAGACCCTGGAGGAAATGGAAGCACTGAGACTGTCAATATTAATTACAATGCAACATCAGCTTGTGATTTCAAGCATCCCCGAGTGGGGCTGCAATTACCTGCTTATTCTTATTATAACTTTCATTCCATCTAATATTTATTGCTTCAAGGTAAGAACCTGACAACCGACTGAGTAGCTAAAAGGACTTGGTTGTATCAGTGTCCAAGACTTTCTTAATAAAGAATCAGAAAATCATTAGCATTTTTTGAACATGAAATAGTATAGTACTTAAGCTTACGATCATTTGGAAAGCAATGCTTTTCTCCCTGGGGTGCTGAATGAGAAGTTACGGGTAGGCTGATTTTATTTTCATGTTTGTATAAATGTGTCTGCTTAAGAGTCTGTGCTTCTCCCTCACTAAGAGAGTATGCAGAACAGTCATCAGGACACTTGACAAAATCATGATTGGCAGGTATTAGTGTCAGGCAGGGACACCCAAGAATACCATGGAAGGGAGAGAGATAACCCAGGTTCAGAGTTCTCAATCGCCCAGGAGGGATCCAGGGGAGCATATTGCTCTTGTACAGATGGACTCTTTGGCTATCATATAAATCAGAGAAAACACAACAATGAAGTACTAAATTGGTGCACATTGGTGGTTATGTGGGAACTAAAGTGTAAATGTGTGTGTGACAGGGAGGAGTGTCCTAGAAATCATCAGAAGCAGTATACTAATCCTGTCCATAATTCTAGGGAAGATGAGCTTATTGATTTAACTCTATATTGTGGAGAATTTGAAGCACACAAAAGTTAACAATAGAGTACACAGGACCCAATATGCTAATGGCCAATCTCAGCAACCACCAACTCCATCTTCCCCATCCACCTCTCTTTCCATATTATTTTGATGCAAGATTTAAAAATACCATTTCATTCACAAATATTTAGATATGTAGCTCTAAAAATAAGCACTGTTGTCAATATAACCACAATAATAGCATTGTCAGGCAGAAAAAGTTAATAATGATATCTTAATATTTTAAATTTCTAATAGTCTTATAAATGACAGACTTTTTTTCAATTTGTTGAATCAGAGTCCCAATAAGAGTCACACTATGGATAGGTTGCTATCCAAGATGAATCTGGAACATCTGTAGTAACATAAAATAAGGAAATGCTCTCACACACACATACACACACATGCGTGCGCGCGCGCACACACACACACACACACACACCCTGATGGGGCATGTCAAAGTTATCAAAATCAAGGTAAAGAGCGTCCCATGGCCAAAGCTACAATGATGTGAGCAGCAAAATAAGTAATATGTATCAAATAGAGGTACAGTTGAAAATAAACATCTGTGAATCCATCTGATACAAAAATATGAATAAATTAATTAATGGGGGAAAAAGAGATAAACTTCCCAGGCATAATTCTAAGGAAATTATGTGGCTAGTCCAGCCTCTAGGAGATAGAGCACAACTCCCTGTTCCAAAATGTGGGCTTCAGGTAGTAGCTTCCTTTCAAAGAGTTCAGTACAGAGTGAAGAAACAGAGCAATTTTATAGTGGGAGAACATGAAAATACTTCCTTAGCCAGATGGTCAAGGCCAACTTCAACAGCCATAATTGAAGGGCAAAAACCACATGGGGACCGCCTTGTAGAAAAGGGGGGGGGTTTATTAAGGGAAGGGGAGAAAGAGGGGAAGGGGGAAAGGGAGAAAGGGAAAGGGGGACAGGGAAGGGGAGAGCTGGTGAGAAGATGACGGCGAAAAGAGAGAGAGAGTTCTAGGCAAGCCGGGGCTTAAGTACAGAGGGGTGGGAGCATGACTTGTATGGTCCGGATTGGCTCAGAAAGGGAGAGCCCGCCCTGGGGTGAATTCCCGCAAGAGGCGAGTATTCCCAGGATCAGGAAGGGTGGAGACTCAGAGCCCGCCAAAGGTGGATTCTCGGGAGAGATGGGCACTTCCGGAAGGCGCCTGGGGGCATGGCCTGCCAGCCTGAATCTTATCCAACAATAATCATGTTGGTTGTATGTACCCTCACTATAAAGTGAGGACAATGGCATTTCGTCTCTGTGAGCTTCCTCCCCAAACCCATAATCCGAATCTAATCATGAGAAAAACACCTGGCAAATCCCAGCAGAGGGGCAACCTGCAGTACACCAGATCGGTACTTCTCAACCTGTCAAAGTCATCAAAAGCAGGAAAAGTCTCAGAAACTGTCATAGACAGTTGCAGAACACAAGAGACATGACAACCAAATGTAATGTGGTATTGTGGATGGAATTCTGGAATAGAAAAAGCATTAAGCTGAAAATTAAAGAAGTTTGAAAAAACATGGATTTTGCTTAATCACAATGTGTCAACATTGTTCATTAATTGGGGTGAACAAACCATACTAATATGTCAATGGTAAGGACATCTGTGTGGGAACTCTATACAAATGTACTCAGTTTTTCTGCAAACCTAAAAATGTTCTAAAAAAAATCAAATAAGGGGATAAAAATTATAAGCAAAAATAAAATGAAAGGAAAATTAAGTGAGTAATATGCCATGTGTGCTTACATATATATGTCAAGCCTCACAGGTTGGACAATTCCTGGCTAACTCAACCTCCACTGTCCTCATGGATAACTGGAATTTCCTGGTTTGACCCCAGTATTGCTGCCCTTGAAATCTAAGTTATGAAAAGTGAATGGTAGAGGCTGCCCCTAGCAGTACTTGGGTCAAAGTTACCTGGTTCTACTATTATCCATGATAAAATTAACTGCAGAAATTCCAAGTGCTCTTCAATTTGTGATGGGGATACACCTTTGGCTTATCCACCATCCCTATAAGAACTTAAAAATAAGAACTCTGAGGTTTTTTTCTGGAAATTTCTCTGTAGAGTCCTAAGAAGAGTAATATTGACAGGAAGAAAAATAAATCTGCAATCAAATTTATAAGTATAACTTCTTGTTTTTTTGTACTAGGGATTGAACCCAGGGGTGCTTTACAACTGTGCTACATTCCCAGCCCTTTTTATTACTTTATTTTGAGACAGGGTCTTGCTAAGTTTTTCAGGGTCTGCCTAAGTGCTCAGGCTGGCCTTGAACTTGTGATCCTTTACCTCAGCCTTCTGAGTCTCTGGGATTGCAGGTGTGCACCAATGCATTGTGCAATATGACTTTTGAATAAAGCACTTTGAGCATAACTTCTGATCTACCTTAACTGACTCCTTCAGTGCGTGTTGAAGTTACTAATGCACTTCCTTTTTCATGACCCAAAGACCATGTTGAGGCAAAGGTCATACATTATTGTAACTATAGGGAACATAGCAAATCTGTTTGGTGAAGCAAGTGGCTTCATCCCTCCTTTGAGCTGCTCTTTGTGCGTGTTGCAGTCATCTCCATGTATCCTTAGTGGGTTGATTCCAAGAACCCCTGCAAATAGCAAAATCCACAAATGCTTAAGTCCCTCATATAAAATGGCATAGTATTTACATATAACCAATACACATCTTCCTATATGCTTTAAATCATCTCTAGATGACTTATAATCCCTAATACAATGCAAATGCTGTGTAAATAGTTGTTATATTGTATTGCTTAGTAAATAATGACAAGGAAAAAGGTCTGCATAATGAAAAAACTTTAAAAATACATTTTCAATCCACAGTGTGGATTGCACCCAAGGCAAGGAGACAGAACCTTGCATAAGACAATATTCTGCTATGGAGAATCTAAGCAGTCACTGAGTCTTCCTAGGTCCCTCAAACATCTCTGGTAAGGAGCTGGGAGTGTTGTCAGCCCTAGAGAGAGGGAATCAGAGAGGCACCTCCTCACCACTCTTAGCAACTCGTAATCTCATAATACCCTGATTGTTTTTAAAGAAAAAAAGTCAACAGTGGACTTTTAAATGAATAGTTTTACAAACTTTTAACAATAATTGATTCTGTTTTCAATTTTTCTTCTCTGCATTGATACTGTATGGTCTTTAGCCAGTATTGGGTGCTGGTAGAGCTCCACCCATGTGCCCTTGGGCTCTGACACATTCAAGCAAACTCACTTCATTGGCTCTTTTATTATCCAGAACCTACATCTGCATCTCTTTGTCTAGACTATCCCAAGCCTCAGTAACACACTTTGCCTAAGGCACAGGGAACAAGAACTTCAAAGGAATTTACCTACCCCCCAAGACAGCCTTGACCAGCAACTCAAAGGACAGGTGTGAGAGCACAGACTGCCACTGGCTGCCACTGGCCAACTCTGTTTGGTCTACTCTGAATGTGACCTTCACTAGGGACTCAGCCAAAGATGCCCTTGGTGGGACTTTGATATCTCACCTAGCTTAGACTTTTCTTTTTGTGGTCTACTATTTCACCCCTAGTTTTTTCCTTGGGAATCCTTCCTCAAAGTCACACATTTGTGTGAACACAAATTCTTGTCCCAGGTTCTGCTTATGGGGATCCCAACCTGAGACATGATTCGGTTCCCTCTTTAAGAAAGAAGGTGCAGCCCAGGTGTTAGATTCCAGGCTGGAGGCTGTGCCTCCCAGGCAGAAGGCCACACCTCCCCAGGTGCTTTGTTACAAACTACACCTCCCAATATCCTCAGCGTGACCAAGAAACCTGACCAGCAAGTGCCCTGTCCACTACCCCCTCCTGACCTCTGCTAGCCTATAGGGCAAGGACTCACTCCAAGGGGGTTTTTATGACCCCTACTCTATTTAAACCAGCCCCGGACTGAGCTCGCTCTCTCTTCCTGCTCTCCGTTCCTGCGTACTCCAGCTCCCGTTTGTCCCCCGCGGTTCATCCCCATCCCCTCCACGTGTTTCTTTTGGTAATTCAATAAACCCCTTCCCTTTTCCTATACGGTGGTTTCAGCGTGCGTTCATCTATCCTGCAACTTTTCTAACACCAGGAGTGTGGCTGGCTGAGGACATGCTACTCTGGGGTGGTCCCTGGCCAAAGGCTGAGCAAGGTGGGGAGACAGTGCTGGGCTTTTGCTTCCCATGTGGAACTCTGGCAATGGGTAGTCTTGCCCCCGACTCAGTTAGGCAGGCACTTTGCCATATCTACACCATGGTTTGGTGGCACCCCTTCCTAAAACTGCTTTTACTCTTTTTTTGTTGCTAACCAGTGAGTATTTTGCATCCCTAACTTCATCCCCAGTTCTGCTTCTTGGAAGACCCAACCTCAGAGGATGGTCCTCCTAGAATATCATGTTCCTTCTCACATTCACAGTGACTTGTATGGGGCTGCAAAGACAAAATCCATGTCCGCTGGGTCTTCTTATAGTTTAGATATGTGCTATCCCCCAAAAGCTCATGTATAAGACAATGCAAGAATGTTCAGAGGTGAAATGATTAGATTGTAAAAGCTGTAACCTAATTGGTGGGTTACTTCAGTGATCCAGATTAACTGGGTGGTAACTGTAGGCAGGTAGGATGGGGCTGGAGGAGACAGGTTATATATGCCTTTGGGGCATACACTTTGTAGTTGCCGCCTGAAGCGATGGCCGCTTGGAGCAACGAAGCCACGGGAAGAAGTTCAGAGGCGAACTGGAAACAAACAGCTTTTTATTCTGATAACTTTTCTCTCTGGCTCTAACAACGACTAACACGTGCCACACACACCACCAAAATGGCGCTGACCCAATCACCAATCTCGGCCAAGTCCCACGAGATCCCAGGCCAAGTCCCGTGAGACTACGGAAGGCAGCAATGCCCAAAACTCCATGGCCCATAGTCAACCGCAATTTAAGCCATCTCCCCAAACAGGGCTCCTGCACTTTGTCCCTGTGAACAGAGCTCTCTGCTTTCTTGTTGCCATGTCCTGAGCCACGTTCCTCTTCCACACCCTTCCACCATGATGTCCTGCATCACTTTGGGCCCAGAGCAATGACCTCAGCCATCTCTGGACTGAGGCCTTTGAAACTGTGGGCCATAAGGAAAGAAGGGAATGAAGGAAATAAAGAGAGAGGAGAAGTGGCTCAACTGTAACACAGGTTTATTCAGGACACACCAGTGGAGGGGGGCCCAGTAGAGACTGAGATCATCTTCCACTTACAGCCCCGGGGTAGCTATAGGGGAATGAGGGGGCGGGGTTAGGCCTTTGCCAGGGCATTGTCAGGGAAAGGTCCTGTGGTGTCACCCTCTTAAGGAACTAGGTGTTTTCAGGATTTCAGTCCCAGACAACAATTTCCTTTTTTATGATGATGGAATAGTGTCTTGCATTTAGATCAGGCTGAGTCAGAGTGACTTTGAAGTGACTCTGGTTCTGAGATGGAAGATATGTTTCAAAATGGTGTTACCTATGTCAAGTTCTACCTAACCTTCTTGCCTTTTTCTTTGTATTTGATAAGAAAGGGGTGATGGGGGAAGGGATGGTAGCGTATCTTAATCTACTTCTCACTGAGAGAGGGCGCTGTTGAGTCCTCTTGTAAGTGTTGGCATTGAGCAGTTCTAAGGGAGCTGGGCAGAAAGATGTTCTGGACTCTAATCAGTTGGGGTCCTTGGTAAAAAGGAGGTGAATAGCTGAAACAGGGAGGACCCAACGTCAAGGCCAATGATTGTACAGAGAATTGGGAAGGGAAAAGGGGCTAGGCAAGTTCCTTCCCAGTTAGTGGGTAAACACATGTGTTTATTCCACCTAGGAAGAAGATTCTCTGATTATAGCCAAGGCAGCTAGAGGTGATAGGAGACAACTCAATTTAGCTGAAAGCAGGGTCTTATAGGGAAAGTTTAACATGAGTGTGGTAGGTGGCCATGGTGGGCTTGGAGGTATCCTACACTGTGAACACCTCAGGGAGGACAGCTTACAGGGATATTAGAGGGGAAGGAAAAGCTCCTGGCCAGCATAAGGGGATAAGGAGGCAGAGGAATGTGAGGAGCTAGGGTGGAAATTTAAATGGATAGTGTTAGAAAAATTCTGAACATAAGTTAACTTAGCCAGGAACACCGTGTTAGTGAAATAAAAGGGTTTATTGGGGTGCCACGTGGGCAAGGGTAGGGAAAGAAAGGGAAGGGAAGGGGGGTAGGGAAGGGATGGACGGGAATAGGGACAGGCAGGAACAGAGAGAAGCACGAACAGAGAGAGATTTCAGTCCGGGGCTGGCTTTAAATAGAGTAGGGGTCATAAAAACCCCCTTGGAGTGAGTCCTTGCCCTATAGGCTCCCAGAGGTCAGGAGGTTAGTGGACAGGGCACTTGCTGGTCAGGTTTGCTGGTCACGCTGAGGATCTTGGGAGGTGTAGTTTTTAACAAAGCACCTGGGAAGGTGTGGCCTTCTGCCTGGGAGGCACAGCCTCCTGCCTGGAATCCAACATTCCCCCCTTTTTGTTTTCTTAGGAAGCGGGGCGTCGTGTTTCAATCTGGCTGCTTCAGAGCTGAAGTGGGGCGACGTGGGGTGCTCTGAGGGGAGGAGATGTGGGCAGGCAGGTCAGGCTCGAGGGTGGAAAAATTCCCAGGAGGTAGGCGTGGAAAAGATGAATCTGTCCAGGTATGGGATGGATGAAGTTTTCTTTGAAGCCGTAGGTCGGTGTGGGTGTCAAACTAGGCTTCTGCAGAAAGTCACAGAGGGAGTCAGCCGGAGAGCATGTAGAAATTGTGGGTCTTGCGAGTTTGCAGGTAACACTATTAAGGAAGCAACAAAGGGAAAGAAGGTGAGATGGATTATTGTCTGTAGGCCTGTGTTCCACCAGGTGGGACTTACAGTGAAGAGGCCAATGGAGAGTGCGAAGCACATCACAATGAGCATCAGGTGGCAGCATAAGGGCAGGACTCAGCAGGGCTCTCTGGTTGGAAAGTCATCCGTTGGTTTTTTCACAGTTGATAGTCCCTGAGAAAAACTGGTTAAAGGTTTAAAACAAGAAAAACAGAGAAGATTATTTTGAGTCGGTATCAGGAACACAAGAGAAACGAATTTTGGGGGATCGGTGGGAATGGGAGAGCAAGTATATTGAAGTGGTTGTTTGTCGTCCTTTTGTGGATCTTCAGTTGGTTGAGCAGCTGGTTTCAGTCTGGAAATATGAGTCCAAGAAGTCAAATTTTCTGAGGTTCCACGAAGCTTAGCAGCTGTGGGTGTGCACAGCACAACCTGGAAAGGGCCTGTCCACTTTGGGACAAGGGAGACTGTTCCTGTGTCCTGGGGAGGGGAGAAATATACCCAAGAACTGGGAAATGAAGCAGTGAGTCTACTTGGGTCAGGCAGAATGAGATCTTGGCACTTCCATAACTGATGTCTAATGAAGGACAAGATGGGAAGAGAAAGGTCTTTGGGTAAGGGTCCCTGAGTTGGGGAAACTCCGGGTGGAAGGGCTGGTCGCCCAAACATAACCTCAAAAGGGGATAGTAAGGAGGGCTTTTTTGGGAGGACTCGGAGCCTAAAGAGGGCGAGGGGAAGTAAGAGTTCTATTACTCTCTACCTTCCCTGAAGACATGGGGTGATACGGGATGTAAAAATGCTGAGGAATGTTAAGGGAAGTAGAAACGCTTTGGGTAACCTGGGAAAAAAATTCAGGCCCATTGTCAGACTGGATGGACATGGGCAATCCGAAGTGGGGAAGGATTTCTGAGACTAGAATGGAGGCTACTGTGGAGGTCCTTTTATTGGAAGTAGGGAAGGCCTCCACCCATCCAGAGAAGGTGTCTACCAAAACCAGGAGATATTGGTGTCTCCGGGCAACTGGCATGTTGGTGAAATCTATCTGCCAATCAGCTCCTGGAAGCTGGCCTCGAGCTTGGTGAGAGGGAAATGTCCCCGGTTTAAGGGGAGTATATGGGTTAGTGCGCTGACATGCAGTGCACGCTGAGGTGAGCTGATGGAGAAACTGTGTGTCTTCCGGAGTCAGGGTGAGGAAGGAGGTAGCGAAAGTCCTGAGGGCCTGAGGATTGGGATGGAAAAGGGAATGGAGATAAGAAAGGATTGATTGTGTGGAAGGGGATGTGGGGGTCTGGGTAGTAGGTAGGACCGGAGCCAGAAGAGAAGGAGAAGATAGTGCTGCCTCCCTTGCTGCCCTGTCAGCCTTCGTGTTTCCCTGAACTATGGGAGAGTCTCCACTTTGGTGTGAAGGACAATGGGAAATCCCTATTAGCTTGGGCAGGAGAGAGACTTGCGGGAGTTTAAAGCCTGAAGCATCTCCATACAATCATGTTCTGGGGGCTCTGAGGAGACTGGTAGGAGGGAAGCTGGGTGTAAAGAGGAGCAGGGTTGGAAGGTGATTGAGGAGTCATGCAAAAAGGAAACGAGGAGAGAAAGAACGCGACAGGGTGGGAGAGTTTGAAGGCTCTTATAGGTTAGTAAATCTTTTAAATGATGAGGAGAGGCAACAGTAACCTGGGCACCAAAGGTCAACTTCTTTGATTCCTGCAGAAGTAGGTAAGCAGCAGTCAGAGCCCTAAGACAAGGGGCCCATCCACAAACGGTGGGGTCAAGTTGTTTAGAGAGGTAGGCAAAGGTGGGGCCCTTGTATTGGCCTAGAACACCGAGAGCCAAACCCTTTGTTTCATGGACATAAAGGGTAAATGGCTGAAGAAGGTCTGGGAGATGAAGAGCTGGGGCCTGTGACAGTGCCTGCTGCAAATGTTTAAACTCGGCCTGAATGCTGTCAGGAAGGAATTTTCCCTCAATCTCCTTAGCTGCCTCATATAGGGGCTTTGCATAAAGACAGAAATTAGGAATCCAGGCACGGAAATATCTTGGGACATGGGAGCTCCTTGATGAGGGCTTTTCTGTCTACAGTAATGGCCTTTGATTGATGGGAAATCTGAACTCTTAAATATACTACCTGGGTCTGGGCAAGCTGCACCTTAGATGGGGAGACGCGATACCCGCGAGAGGAGAGAAAGTTTAAAAGAGTGCAAGAGTACTCACGAGCTGTGAAAAAGGAGGGGCTGCAGAGAAGAAGGTGATATTATAAGGGGAATGAGTGGATCTGAGAAAACGTTTCCGCAAAAGATCTGAGATAGCTCCCTGTAGGGAGGGGCAATTCCTGAGATGGGTTACCTTGGCAACAGGTTGGGGCAGGTTGTTAAGGGTGGAAGAAGGGCTCTGAGGGAATCAGCATTTCAATCCTTCAGGGGACAGTTTCCCAACTTCCCAAAATTGGCTTTCGACCTGACTTGATTTACCTATATACGCTGACTGCCTATGAGATTCTGGCTTCATTTGCCTTCTGATTTTAGGAACTCCTTACTACTGTAAGGGAATGGGACGATGACCGGATCTGGCTTCTTTGTGCTGAACAGGGGCGACGAGATGGGGACAAGTAGTTTGGAGTTCCCATTTTAGAAGTCAGGCCAGATTGAAGCTGGGGGAAGATTGTAAAGTCATCAGGGACAGGAGCCTCTATGAGAGAAGCAAAAAAAAAAAAAAAAAAAAAAAAAAAAAAAAAAAAACATGAGTACCGAAGAAATGTTGCAGCATCTGAAACGTCAATGTATACCATGAAGATGATAATTTCTCACCAAGAGGTGTGAGGGCTGAGAAGTTGTCCCTATAATACGGCCAGAGTAGATATGGCCTTTATTTGGGAATATAAATCTTTAACATTCCCAGAATAAATCCCGACCCAATAAAGGGGTGGGGCACTCTGGAACTATCAGGAATGCATGAGAAAACATCATCCCGACCCACTCACAACTCAGTGGGGGAGTGAACTTTCTAGTTATACACCTTCCAGACACTCCTTGCACCGTCATGGTTTTAGAGGAAAGGGGTCCAGAATACGTCGTGAGAACAGAATAACTGGCACCAGTATCTAAGAGGAAGTTGACCTCTTGGCTCCCTACGGAGAAGCAAACCCGGGGTTCACGTGTGGTGATAGGAGTTACGGGAGCCAGAATCGACCCCGGGCCCCGTCAGGCCTATGTGGAAGAGTCTGGCCTCAAGGACCTATGCCCCTCAGGACAGTCACTCTTCCAGTGGTTGCCTTGACACTTAGCGCAGGGCTTTGGAGGTGGCCGCTTTGCTTGTGGGCACTCCCGCTTGAAATGTCCTTCTTCTCCACAATGGAAACAAGTCCCTTTTGTGAATTGGGGAGCATTTATCACTCCTTTTCCACCCTGGGAGCTTACTCCTTTAAGAGCTAATACCAGCGTCTCAGTCTTTTTCTGTCTCTGCGCTTTTGCACCCTTATTTCCTCCAGGTCTCTATTATAAAAGACGGAAGTAGCAAGTCGGAGGATATCATCTAAAGACTGATCAGGGCCATATGCCAATTTTTGTAACTTTCTCAGAATGTCTGGGGCCGACTGGGTGATAAATTTGTCCTTTAAAATTATGTGGCCCTCTGCGGATTTAGGATCCACGGTGGTGTGTTTTCTCAGTGCCTCCCTGAGTTTCTCCACGAAGATAGCAGGACTTTCCCGCGGGCCTAAATAATTTCTGACATCTTAGAATAGTTAATGGGCTTTTGCTTAACTCTTCTAAGGGCCTCAAGAATTAGCATTTGAAAGTGACTCATCGTTTGGGTCCCAATCAGGATCGGTTCCTGGGAAGTGCCTGTGCTCCCGACGGGTAATTGGGTTTGCTTCTAGTCTGTGCTGCCGGGGCATGAGCAAGGTGTAAGTCAGCCCCAAATTGCTCGGCTGCTCTTAGGGCAGCTTCCTTCTCCTTAGAAGTTAAAGTCTGGTTGAGTAACAGCATAATGTCTTTCCAGGTAAGGTCAAACACCTGGCATATGTTTTGAAATACCTCAATATCAAGCTGCAAAATCGTATAGAACAGATTAAAGAGAGGCTGAGAGCATTTAGCTGACAAAATATTACAATTAGAACGGATTAAAGAAAGGCTGAGAGTATTTAACCCTTTTGGAAAAGTAGCAAAATGCTTTTTAACCATAGCTATACAATTCTCAATTCCTTTTAAGATTACTTGCTCAAAAGAAACAAAATTAATAAACACAACATTATGGATAAATTAATGTTTTAAGAAACTTTTGTCCTCTTATCACATAGATAGTATATTACCATTTAACCTTAGGGGGAAAAAAACTTTACATAGCTTTTGTTGATTGTTTCACACACTTATTCAACCAACTTACACAGGCCTTTTACATCACTTACATAAACCCTCTTATTTACTTCACTATAAGACATTCTTATCTTGAAACATTTCCTTTTCCTTCTATTGAGTATGATTTCCATACCTATAACCTTCTAATTTATTTCTCTCACGTGTTAACCCCTTTCTCTGTTCATCTTTTGAAACAATCTTTATAATAATTTGAATTTAGACAAATTATTTTATCTTAATAAAAATATTTTGTTATTTATAGTACTTTAGTTGGAATAGAAACCTTTGAGCCTCTGCATACATAGCAATCTTTTATAAACCTTTGTATATAAAATTACACACATCTGGTAACCCTTTCATGAGAACACAATGTTTACCTGTTGAAGCATATAAATTAATCAGACATTTAACAAACAAAGTTAGTTACAAATGAATAATCTCATGTCAAATACCAAAATGTGAGACTGAACAGTATTAGTCATTTTTTTGCTGAAGAGAAGTCTTGGAGAAACTTGCGAATTAAGTTTGAAGTTTGAAGGTATGCCCCAGGATTTACCTTTTTTTAAGTCCTGGCTGAGGTCTGGAAGGGGGCGGGGAGGGGACTGTTATCTGAAGAGAAACTTTATACAGCCTTTTGAAACAAAGGGAGAAGTGGGTGAGGGCTCGGGGCTGCGCAGACTCACTGTGGCGGCTCGGGCAGCCTCACTTGGGCAGAGCGCGGGTTCAGCTCCTGAGCAAGGAACGGACAGATTGCACTGTGTGGGGCGGACAGATTGCACTGCGGCAGCCGAGGCGGCGGCTGGGAGGCGGCGGCGGGGAGGGGCGTGGGCTTACCATGTGGTGCAGACTTTGGATGTCTAGCAGAGAAAGCGAGTGCGCTGCTGCTATAGCGGCAGCGGGCTGGGAGCGCGGACGGGGAGCGCACCGCTGAGCGGGCTAGGAGCAGGGGGAAGAGAAGAGAGTAGAGGGGAAAAGATTTCTGTGGCTTGGATGAATGGCGAACACATGGTCGCCATTCGCTGGCAGGGGGAGGGGAAGGCGCGCAGAGTTGAGGATGGACTGAGGAGCTTGGGGCACGCACACATAGTGGGTGCCGATGGACTGGAGAAATGCAGGTTTCCCGAGAAATTTTGCGTTTTGAATCTAAGGGAGTAGGGGCCAAAGTGTGGAGTGGCGCGTCCAGTAACGCCCGCATGGCCGAAGAGGGCGGGGAGCTATGGAGAACCAAGCGGTGGAAGCTGGGGGCGGGGATAACTGCGGGAGAGGCGCGGAGCTAGGAACGGGAGGTTGAGTGGGAGGGGGTAACGGGGAAGGCACTGGAAATGATGTGGAAAGAAAGGGAGGGTTTACAGAGGAGGATTCTGACGGAGCGGAGGGAGGGGCGGAGGATGAAGACAAAGGAGGAGCGGGGTCTGAGCACGAAAGCGCGCCAATTTCGAAAGCCTGAGCTGGGGGCGGGGGAGAGGTGGAAGGTCTGGACTGCTGGTACGGGGGCTGTGGGGCTTCTAATCCTGGGTCGAAATCAAGGATGGAAGCCGGTCACTGGGTCTGCATGCTAGTGAAACGGTTTCAGGACTGCACCGGGTGCACACGGAAGGATTTAAACGGAGAAGGGACAAGGCATAGGAGGCAATTGAGGGGTGAGTCGGCTGGAGCTGATAGGGAAGTTCCCATATTTCCCGTTAACGGGGAGAGGCTGATACAGTATTTTGAAAGGCATCCCTCTCAAAGTATGTATCAGAGCGAGATCCAAGTCCACTCGCCCAGTCGTCACCAGGTCAAACGAACATGGGACATCTGAGGAACCGCGTCCCGTCCCGGATGGGGGGGTTTCTCAAGATGCCGGGGGCCTATGAGCTTACTCCGCGGAGATTTTCGTGTTTTTCCGTTCCGAATGGAAAAAAAAAAGAAGCTCAAGCCCGGAGTGCGGAGGGGAACTTTTCTAGCCACTCACAGCCGAGAGCCCTAATCTTACACAGCTGGAAATTTTAGAGCAGGCGGATAAAGGTAAGCGGGCAGACAAAGGTGGGGGAGGGGAGTTCCTGGGGTCCACCGTCGCCTTTAAGACTCGGGTGGGGTGCTCTCCCCCATGCACGGGCCACGGGCGAGATTGCCGGAAACTCGACGGTCAATTCTCACCAAGCAGTGGCCAGACAGGTTTAGGAACTCGGGGTGGATGGGGGCTTACTGAAGTCCAGCGATGCTGTAGAAAAGGTGGACAGACCAATGGAGACGGGTTAGATGCGCGTCTCCTTCCTGGGTTTCGGCACCAAATGTTAGAAAAATTCTGAACATAAGTTAACTTAGCCAGGAACACCGTGTTAGTGAAATAAAAGGGTTTATTGGGGTGCCACGTGGGCAAGGGTAGGGAAAGGAAGGGAAGGGAAGGGGGGTAGGGAAGGGATGGACGGGAATAGGGACAGGCAGGAACAGAGAGAAGCACGAACAGAGAGAGATTTCAGTCCGGGGCTGGCTTTAAATAGAGTAGGGGTCATAAAAACCCCCTTGGAGTGAGTCCTTGCCCTATAGGCTCCCAGAGGTCAGGAGGTTAGTGGACAGGGCACTTGCTGGTCAGGTTTGCTGGTCACGCTGAGGATCTTGGGAGGTGTAGTTTTTAACAAAGCACCTGGGGAGGTGTGGCCTTCTGCCTGGGAGGCGCAGTTTCCTGCCTGGAATCCAACAGATAGAGGCCTTGAATTTTGTTAGGATGTTCCTGCCAAGGACAGGAGTTGCACCCAAGAGCAGCTGGGGCCTTCCAGTCAGGTGGCCAGAAAACAGACGAAAAAAGCTTTAGCCTAAGGTTTTAATGTAGGCTGGTATTATCCGGTTCTTGAGATCCCAATTTCTATCTGCCTACAGGTAATCTACCTCCTGCCTCAATCCCACCTCTGAGAGGTCCTTAAACTGCTGTGGGGAAGGGGTGATGATCACTCTGGCTTCTTCAAGCTGATGGCTGTGGCACTGGGGAATCCCTCCAGAGGATCTATCTGGGGGGCCTTGGTAAAAATTGGGAGGCAGCTCCACAGAGGGTCGTATTTCCATGACCTTCTGGAGCTAAATGTACTCTGTGAGCATCTCATGCATCAGGGAAGTCCATAGGTCCATGATGGTGGTTGACAGGTGACTAGACAAGGTGTACTTGAGGGAGGGATCATGCTGGGGCAACAATAAACAATACAGCAAAGCATTAGTCTCAGCAGACAATTAGCACAAAAGCAATCAGTGTTATCAGCCAGCCTCTGAAGACCACAAAGATAGTAACGTATTAGAGGTTAAGGCGTGGTCTGACATACCATTTATTTGTGAGTGGAGGCCATTCATAGCTTTAGAAACATCGATAGAGTGGTAGAAATACAACATTTAATTTTTATATTGGCACAGGTGTCTCCCTGAGCTGGGGAATGACATCTGATTTCGGTAAAGTAGCCTTTTATTGGCATTAACTCTGTGTTAGCTGAAGGATCCCAGGGCTGAACGTGCTTCCTTGGGAAAATGTGCGTATTCTGGAAAAACAGGTCTAAAAAGAGAAGGAATGAAAAGTGCTTGTACAAAATGGAAATGTCTTAAATAGAAACATTTGTGTGGCATGCGACTGAGGTTTTTTAAGATTGCTAAAGCTGTCACCTCTAGGCCTCTGTGAACTTGTGACCCTGGAGTGGCTCTTAGTGATGTCATGGAGAGTTGATGTCACCTGTGGCTTTCCTTATGTCTCCTATTCTCCCAGCCAAGAATACACCAAACACATGCTTCATGTCTCATGTATTCTTTTTCTTTAAAAAAAAAATATTTTAGCTGGGCGTGGTGGCACACACCTGTAATCCCAGCACTTGGAAGGCTGAGGCAGGAGGATCACCAGTTCAAAGCCAGCCTCAGCAAGGGCGAGACACCTAGCAACTCAGTGAGACCCTGTCTCTAATAAAATACAAAAAAGGGCTGGGTATGTGGCCCAGTGGTTGAGTGCCCCTGAGTTCAATCCCTGGTACCAAAACAACAACAACAACAACAACAACAACAAAAAAAAAAAACCCAGTGCCTCACACATGTCAGGCAAGTGCTGTACCACTGAACTACAATGCCAGCCCATATTCTTTAGTTTCTTCCAAAACAATTCCTACCAGGCTTCTGGGGGAACCAACTGTTCTTAGGAATTCTAAACTTCTGGAAATTGCTGGGGGAAAAAAAAGCCTCCTTTTAAGGTGGTTCATATCAAGCAGCCCTTTAACTTTCTCTCTTTGGAATATTTAACAGTGATTTTTATAGCAGATCTTCTCAGATTTCTATCACCTGGGGATCTTGCTAAAAATACAGATTCTGATTTAGTAGTACTAGAAAGAACCCCAGGATTCTGCATTTCTAACCAGCTCCTGGTGATGCCAACATGCTGGTTCACTGTGAAAATCTCTGTGCCAGTGGCAATACCACAGAGGGTCCTCTGGGTCAGTGCCTGAGACTGAGAATTTTCACCAATAGTTTAGAAGCAGTGAAAAGGCATTTTTATCCCTGGAAAAGTAGATTTCGAGGTGGGCATTCATTCACAACAGACAGGCATCTCCCCTTGCTCTCCTCCAGGATGTGCTGAGGCAGGATGGAATGTGTTCATTCCTGTAGGAGTTTCATTTGACCAATGGCTCTGTTTTTCAGAGCCTTCCTGTATTTCTAAGTGAGCAGCAGAGCACAAACTCCTTTCAAAAGAGATGGAAGAGGCAGAGCGGATGGGGGGTAGGTCTGGGAGGAAGGGGAGAAAAGGACAGCTTCCCCTAGCAATGGGTTGAGCCCCTGAAACAGTCCTGGCACGTGGGCCAGTGCTGGTGGCGGCCACCCTGTGTGTGGTACACGGGGCTGTTTGGAAATCTCTATGAATGGCGCTGGGGAGACAAGTGGCATGAGATCCTGCTATAAACTATGCTGGTTTCCCAAAGGATTTTGCAAGTGCTCACAAAAGTAGTAAGGATAACCTGAGCCCTGTGGGTCCTTTATGAACGAGGAGATTATGGTTAGGCTTCACCACAGCCTAAGCGTGTAGTACAACAAGGCCATTGTATGGCTTGGGCATTCATATTGAAAATAAAATATTAGCTGGGTGGTCTGGGATAATGAAGGCATTTATGACTCCAGCTAAGCATATGTGTGTCAGACAGATCCACAGATTACCCTTACAGAGCCTGGACTCATGCAGGTCCCAGAGGGGCGAGGCTGCTGGGTATAGATGGAAGATAAAAGGCTCAATGATCAAAGCGACTTAGGGGTCTAAAGAGCTGTTTATCTGTGACCTAGCAACACAGTGGGATGAAGAATACAATTTCATTGAAACCTGGGACTGTTTTCCAAGAGCACCTTTAACATTTCTGAACTTTGGAGAAAATGGTTGCAATCCAGCACTCAGAGAGGAAAACACAACACCAGAAAAACACTGGGTAGTTGTGAAAGACTTGGGAAACTCTGCGATCCAGCGACACAAACACAGGTCTGGAGCAGGGATGTGGGAAGACAGATGGCTAGGTTGGCCATGACTTGGTAGGTGACCTTGGAGCAGTCACATAACGTGGGTTTTCCTCTTCTGCTAAGCATGGAGTCTATCAGGAGGCTAAAATCAGCATGACCTGAATTCGGCTCAGTGGATCTCAATTGGGCTTATACCCACTGTCATAGGGAATCTCAGCCTCTGTCTATAATTGGATCAACAGGACCCAGCTGCCACTTTCCTGTTGGCCCTATTCGCTCTCCACAGTTCTGGTTCCATTCCTGTAGCATTACTATGGCATATTAGGATTAGGAGAGATACAACCAAAGAAGACAGAGCTAAAGATATATGAAAAGACATTTGTTAGAGGAATTGACTCACATGATGCTGAAGGCTGAGAAACCCTATGAGAGGCCATCTGCGATCTAAAGACTGCAGGATACCAGTAATGTAGCCAAGTACAAGTTTGAAAGCTTCAGAACCAAGAGAGCCCATGGTGTAATTCTCAGTCCATGTCAAAAGGGCTATGGTCCCAAAAGTCACTGATGTGAGTCCTGGAGTTCAGAGGCTGGAGAGTTTGAAGTTTGGATGCCCAAGGGCAGGAAAACAATGGTGTATCTGAGCTCCAGGACAGATATAAAAATTCTTTCTCTTTTTGTTCTATCCAGACTCCCAGCAGATTGGATGGTGCCTTCCCACATTGAGGGCAGGGCTTCCCCACTCTGTCCACTCATTCACGTGCCAGTTTCTGAGAACAACCTCACAGACACACCTAGAAATAATGCTTTGCCAGTTCTCTATATAGTGTATATAGATAGTGTGTATATAAATATACATATGCTTATGTATATATACACACATACATATATACATATACATATAATAGACATATTATAATATGTACATACATATTATATTAATTTATGTGTATACACTTATTAATTAATATATGTATATATGTATTATAATATGTATATGTTATATATACATACATGTATATCAATATACATATACATATATTTATATACACACACACACAGACATCCACACACAGACTTGAGCAATACTTGAAGTAAATCAAATCTGGTTTTTCTTGGGGCATAATCTTCAAAATGCACTTTTCAGGGACCGAGAGGGTGGAATTCTGCATTCAAGGGCTCTGCCCACCAGTCAGGGCATTGGCACAGCACCTGTTACAGCTTTGCTGTGGATAAGCAAGATAGGATGCTCATCAGAAGCTGCCACTTTTCTGTCTTGAGCATGCGTCAGCAGAGATCTCCAAATGAAGCAGCAATGGCTCAGTGGCAGAGCGCTCACCTCGCACGTGCGCGGCCCAGGTTCCATCCTCAGCACCACATAAACATAAATGCATTGCGTTGTGTACAACTAAAGTAAATAAATAAATATTTTAAAAAAATATTTTTAGCCATGTATCATGAAATCCTTTGTTACGTGGCATGATGGATTGCTGCAGAACACTAGACTAATCCTTTGCAACCTCCTAATTGAAAGTCTACAGTGGAATTTAAGCAGTTGGATGCAAAGTAGTTTAACAGTGGGAAAGCTTTAAATGGTTCAATTTCTCAGAAGATATTTTATATCAAAACTTGCACGATTTGGACTTCTGAGTCTACTTTGCTCCAAAAATAAAGGGTGGATTTTGCCAAGTCCTTGCACTAACACATAGATTCTTTCTTGGACCTCAACTAAATACCTCTGAATCTATACATTTTTCTGCCTTTCAGAGTTTTATCATCTTTAACTGTTTTGCTTGCTTGTCCCATCTCCTGCCTATAACCAGCAATATTTTCAATTTATAGCATAGATTTATATCAATTTGAGTAGTTTCTCATTTGCAGGCTGAATCACTTCAACAATATCAGTCTCCCTAGGTAGGTTAGTTGATTGACACATTCATTTGTTCAGGAAGCCTAATTGAGTACATCTTTGTGACCTACATGAGGGAGCTCAGCAACCTTGTAGTAGATATTTTATTGCATTATCCCAATGTCAAATATTCACAAACAGCTTTAATATATCCTAGAAAATGCAAATTTTTTTCTTGCTCCAAGATAAACTCTTCCAATTGGAAATGATCCTGACATATTTTATCAAGCCAAGTTTCCTAATTTTAATTTAGGAAATTATTGAGAAACATTCATATGATTATTTTCACTTTTAAAAATATTTGTATGACTCCCAAGTCAAATTTATAAAATAAAATATATCCAAAGGACTACTGTTTCTTTCCACGACCCCTTCACTCTCTTCTTCCTCTTTTCCTACAGGTAACCATTTAAATTTCTTCTTATTTACCCTTCCATTTAAAAAAAACACATATAAGTAAAATAGTATAAGTATTTGTATCACCCATTGTCTTGGATAAATACTAACAAATTCTGTATATCTCTTTCCACCTTGCTTGCCTCATTTAATGATGTATCTTGGAGACTTCGCCAAGGTAGCGAATGTAGATATTTGTATTCATTAGTATTTTCCAATGAAATAGAATCAATTGGATGTAGAAGGGAGAAAGAGGGAGAGGGGGAGGAAAAGGAGGAGGAGGAGGAGGAGAGGAGAGAGTTAATTTTACTATATTTTACTATAAGGAATGGTATTTATGGAAGCTAACAAGTCCCAAAATCAGTAAGCTGGAGACTCAGAAGGATGGAACACTTGAGACCCACAAAAAACTAGTGTTTCAGGTTGAGTTCGAAGGCAGAAGTTGATGTCTCAGGTCAAAGGCAGTCAGGCAGGAGGAAATCTTTCTTACTTGGAAGAAAGTATTGCTTTTTTTCTTTTCTTTTCTTTTCTTTTTTTTCTTTTTTTGGCAGTTCTTGGAATCAAATCCAGGGTCTTGTGCATGCTAGGCAAGTGCTTTACTACAAAACTACATCCCCAACACCCTGAATCAAACTTTTGGTTCTATGCAGGCATCCAATCAACTGATTGGATGAGACCTACCCACATTAGAGAGGGAAATCAGCTTGACTCAGTCTACTAAATGAAATAGCAAAGTCAATCAAAACCACCCTTAGAAAAACACCTAGAATAATTTGTTTATTCCAAAGCAAATATCTGGGTATCCCATGACCCAATTGTGTTGTCACATAAAATTAACCATCATAATGTTCTTTGCTCCTTTTAGCAACTCCACTGTATGGGTGTACCAAAATTTATTAAACTCCTGTTGATGGATATTTGATTATTTATAATCTTTTTTTTTTTTTTTTTTTTTTGGTACCAGGGATTGAACTCAGGGGCACTTGACCACTGGGCCACATCCCCAGCCCTTTTTTGCATTTAATTAGAGACAGGGTCTCACTGAGTTGCTAAGTGCCTCGCCATTGCTGAGGCTGGCTTTGAACTCACAATCCTCCTGCCTCAGCCTCCCAAGTGCTGGGATTACAGGCGTGCACCACCACGCCCGGCAATTATGTATAATCTTTTGTTATCATGAATGATAAATAACCTTGTGTATACATATTCTGTTTCTTTGCCATTGTATTGGTGGGGTGGCTTCCTAGGGATAACATTGCATGGCCAAAGGGTAAATGTATATGTAGTTGTCCCTAAGTAGGAGCTGGCTAAACCATTTCCCATTCTACCAACAGTGTCTGAAAGTACTTGTTCCCTTGAGAAACAGGTGCTTAGTGTTGGTCAAAGATAGCACAGTTGGTGTTGGCTGTGGAGACTTGTCTAGGACCATGCTGGTCAATTAGAGCAATCAGTAGGAGTTTTTGTGAAATTGTTAAGACAAAGAAGATGTCTCCCCTGGGGGTGGCTGAGCTAACTGTTGTAAGCTACCATCTGGAGAGATCCTGGCTCCTGAAACAGGAGAAAGATGGAATAAAGAGACACAGAGAGAATAGTGATATAGAATCCTCATGGATTGATGGAGCCCCTGAATCTAGCTGATCCTGAAACAGAAGCCAATCCTAAGTTTTTGAAAGCAAAAATCTAGTTCTTAAAATTTCAATTTGGATGTGTCTATTCTGCAAGCAAGAGAGCCTTGCCCAATGCAACATCTGGCATGAAACATGATTTCTGCCTTTAAAGATTTATATACAATTGCAACAAAAGACTGGACCAATGCATGAAAAAGCAATTGGGGAACAACACAGACCCGCATCAAATGCTGCATTTTATGTTGTAAACTATGAGTCCCACGAGTCCTTCAGAATTCAGAGAAGAGGTCATGAAAGAGAAGGGGAATAAATTGAGCCTTGAAATGATAGAAATTTGGTAGATAGGACATCAAATAGTTCCCTAGTCCTTTCCTGCAGTTTGAGTCTTACATATACTAAGGACTAAAAGTTATTATGGGGTTGGGGCAATGTGTAGATGCTGCAATTTTTAAAAAATATTTATTTATTTGCTTTAGTTGTGTAATGTGTAGATGCTGCATTTTTTTAAAAAATATTTATTTATTTGCTTTAGGTGTGCAATGTGTAGATGCTGCAATTTTTTAAAAAATATTTATTTATTTGCTTTAGTTGTATACAATGCATTTATTCTTATGTGGTGCTGAGGATCGAACCCTGGGCCATGCATGTGCTAGGCGAGTGCTCTACTGCTAAGCCACAACCCCAGCCCTAGATGCTGCAATTTTAAACCCTTGGATTTGAGGTTGTGGTCCCAAACTCAAACAGGTCTGGTGGATCACATACCGTACATGCTGCATATTACCCTTCCAAAATCTGAACTGTTCAAATTTTGAAACACATCTGACCTTAAGGACTTTGCCTAAGAGACCATGCATCTGTCACTCACATCTCAGGGAAATGAAGGGATATAATTGCTGAGGCCCAGATACTGGAAGGTGTCAGATAACACCATGGGCACTGCCTGAAAGATACCTGTGCCATGGGCCACTCGGGAACAAAAGGTGATATCTTAAGTACTTTAGGTGTATAAACTTTCTAATCTCTTTATAAACTCTCCTAATATTCACTTCAAATACAATTCAGAATAAAAATCACATGAATTTGCCCACCAGTTGCAGATGAACAGGGGTGGGCCAAGAGGATGTGGCTCACGTCTTCATTCCCGGCTTTCACTGAGTGCCGCCACTGAAACTTATCTGGTTTACCACACTGCTCAGTTGCACCTGAGTTCTCTCTCTTTCCACCCATGAGCTCCTTGACATCAGGGACTTTTTCTATTTAGAGGTCCTCCCTGCCCTGCCCAAGGTCATCTTAGAGTCCAGTTAATATTTGCCAAATGAATAGATACCACCATCTTGTTTGGGGTTCTTTCTCCCTGTGTATATTACTCTCATTGTTCTCTAAGAGCACACTGCAGATGGGATGACAGTCGTTTCCTGTCACCTCTTGCAAAGGAAGGGCTGGCAAGGAATTCCACTCCGTGTCCTCATATTAGCCACTCTTGGCCCTCTGTCTTGAGGTTAAGGTCTGCCTGGTTCCCAATGCTGGCAGGGAGGAAAGATTCCCTGGAGGCATCTTGACAGTGAGCAGAGTGCTCTTCACCACATTCTGGACGATTGCTCTTATCATCATAAAACTTTTTAAGGGCTGTCTGTCTCTGGGTTTCCAAAGATCTGCTACCCAGATGTCTGGCAGGACCCGGTCCTCAGGCAGGCTCATTCATCAACTTTGTAGTGATAGAGAGAGAAGGCTCTTTCAGCTTGGGATAAACTTAATCCTCTAAGCAGATGTTGATCCAAAATTTCCATACAGGCAGGGTTTAGGGGAATCCATCTGTTTGGAAGGGAATTAGGAGACTTATATTAGAGCTAACTTAGTATGGCAAGCGCCTCAGTATTACTTGTGTTGTATGTTTCTTTGGGAGGCTTTATGGAGGCGCTAGTAAAGTTTAAAGAAAAACCAAAGGATGTCACCCATTGGCACTGTCATTCCTTATGAATGGACATCTTACAGATAGAAGAATCAGACAGGAATGTGATGGGGGAGGGGCAGCACAAAGCCAGAGTTACAGAACTTGAACCCCCAAATTCACCTGATGTCTGCTTGATTTTGTGGGCCAATCTGGTTGTGTCTTTGTTAGAATAACAATCACTCTTGAACTTAGATGAAAAGCAGCTTTTTTTTTTTTTTTTTTTTTTTTTTTTTTTTTTTTGGTACCAGAGATTGAACTCAGAGGCACTGGACCACTGGGCCACATCCCCAGCCCTTTTTGTATTTTTATTAGAGACAGGGTCTCACTGAGTTGCTAAGTGCCTCGTCATTGCTGAGGCTGGCTTTGAACTCGAAATCCTCCTGCCTCAGCCTCCCAAGTGCTGGGATTACAGGCGTGTGCCGCCACCACGTCCGGCTAAAGCAGCTTTTTAAACTGTTGTTATTTCTAATAAATGTCCTGGAGCAACTCCTGCAATCCAGACCCTGGTCTCCCCAGCTGCTTGTGGCTGTAGAACTGCCCTCATCTGTCTAGCTATGAAACTGTTCAGCCCATCATTAACTCACCTGTAGAGATTTTAGAATTTGTTTATTTTTATTTTTTTAATTTTTAAAATTTTATTTTTTGTTACCAGGGATTGAACTCAGGGGCACTCAACCACTAAGCCACATTCCCAGCCCTATTTTGTATTTTATTTAAAGACAGGGTCTCACTGAGTTGCTTAGGGCCTCGCTAAGTTGCTGAGGCTGTCTTTGAACTCACAATCCTCCTGCCTCAGCCTCCTGAGCTGTTGGGATTATAGTCGTGCACCACCAAATTTATTTATTTTTATTTTATGTGTGCTTATTATATATATATATATATATATATATATATATATATATATATATATATGCATGTATTCATGTATGTAAATATCTTTTTAGTTGTAGATGGACAGAATGCCTTTATTTTGTTTGTTTATTTTTATATGGTACTAAAGATTGAACCCAGTGCCTCACATATGCTAGGCCAGTACTCTACCACTGAGCTATAGCCTCAGCCCGATTTTGGAATTTATAATTCACTGAATGGAAACAAACATTTTGTTAGAAATTCATCATCAAAGATTAACATTAAATATTGATAATCAGCAAATAAAGGAGGTCCAAGTGCCCAGTTCAAGCCACTATTCTTCTCCATAGGTGAGGATAATATACTTTGAAGACATGAGCTGAAATCTTTTCTACATACATTTCTGTATGGAGCAAGAAAAGCTACTGATTATAATTTGGACAAAGGAGATGATATCTGTCAAGAACATTTTAAAAACCTGCTGCTAAAGAAATGAGCCAAATGGCTGGGGCATCTATCTACTGTTGGCATTATGGGATGTTGCAGTCATTAACCACCAGACTTCACCTAAGCATTGAGCTGCATCCTGGAGTGGGCTCAGGTGCCAGAAAAGGTTGCTAGGACAGCAAGAGTGAGCTTTTCTTTGAAAGGTAAATTCTTGGTCGAGGGACAAAGTAAAAGGGAAAACAGGTCCTTCCTGCATAGATCAAGTTTGTGTAGCCCATCACGTGAGAGATAAACTTACCAAGTGATTCCTGAAAAAACAAGGAAGTGCTCATGAACTCACTGACACTCTACTGTCACGTGCAATTACATGGTTGTGTAATGATTTCCTTTCTCTGCAAGAAAGGCAGACTTGGGAATGGGGAATTATATTTAAAAACAGGTTTTAGCATATGCATTTTTGGAAGTAACATCATGTTTTTATACAGGAGAACTAAGTCTTAAAATCTGAAAGTAACATATATGTGTATACACACACACTACATCTGTGTAGTGTGTGTGTGTGTGTGTGTGTGTGTGTGTGTGTGAAAGCAAATATGTTCTGCTAAGTGAGGGAATGAGTCAGTGAAAGCATGAGGTATCTCATGAATTTATTTTTTAAATCTTTCTCTACACAGCCAACGTGGAGACGACTGTTTTTGTGTATCTTAGTCCCAAAAGTCCTCAGAGGGTTTTATGGCCGGGAAACTGGACAGTGCAAGCCATTCCTTGCAATAGTGCCAGTTTTTTGACTTTTGGTGTTGATGATTATAAGCTAGATCACACCACTTATGTGTCCCTTTATAAAAGAAAATTCTTGCAGTTCAAACACAAACCCTACAATTTTGAATATTCATGGTGTAAATAGCTCAGGCAGGATGCCAATACCACTTGCAGAACAATTCCAATTTCAAATACTCCATCCCTTTGTCTGCATAAACATTAAAATATCTTGGCAATCCCAATATTACAAATCCAGATATTTGACTGTTGAAAGAAATAAATAAGCATTACCATGATTGCATTCAGATGTCACTTCAGATCAACAATTCTACTAGGATTTCTTGTAAAATATAGGCACACTAGCCCATATTCTTTATTTATTATTTCTGTGTTTATTTTGTGTCGATAGGGCTTTGTTTTTCAAGCCATAAAGCTCACAAACACCTCACTGATATTAAATACCTCTTGGATAGGTGACTACAAATTAGTTGGTGCCAACACACTAAGGGTGACAAAATGTCCAAGTTCAGTTGTATGTGCCTCAAATTTAAGAGGGTTTGAAATATTATTCAACTATAAAATGCTATGTTAGTATAAAAATGAGTGCAAAGGACAGGAGAAAAAGTGCATTAGAGTAGTTTTATAGAAGGAATATTATTTGTTTTAAAGAAAAAAAGTGACATCCAGCATCATAATGCTAAAATTGTTAATTATATGCATGCAGATGTCACTTTTCATATTGAACCTAAAAACATTCAGTTAACTGCTGGGACTAGTATTTCCAGAGCCTCAGGGAAGGTATTTCTTAAAGCCACACCATCCAACTGCCTCAGTTTGCCTGCAGTTTTGAGTGGGTTGGAGTGTACTAGCCCACTTCCTTTTCCAAGTGCATCCACGCAGAATCACCCTCCACTTACGCCTTTCCATTAGCCCCTCCACACTGCTGCCATCTTCACCTTCTCAACGACATCATCTCACCTCTGTCCTCAGAACCCTCCAATGACTTCCCTTGGCCTAAGAAAGTCGTCTTCACTCCTTAGGCTGGGGAGATTGAGACTGCCACCCAATATGCTTATCCCACATCCATTCTTCATTTCTGTCTTAAAACACGGATTTTATTCCAGGAAGCAATGCTCATTACAAGATGACATTTGATAGGTCCTCTTTTAGCCAGGCATGCCCAAGAACATGCATGAGGAAGTCACTGGGACTTTCATAATAAGCTGTTTCAGGAGAGCTGACTCAGCTGGAGGGATGTGATCCATTACTCTTTGCTCTTTCCTTTCACTGAATTGGATCTAGAACATAGACATGCTGTCTGGAGCTCCTGTGACCACTCTGTCATCTTGAAGATGGAGAAGCAGAAAGATAGATGGAGTCTGGGTCCCTGGAGCTGCCAAACCAGCCCTTGAGAGCTGACTTGCTAACTTCTTTTCCATGAAAGAATAAGCCCTTTATATATTTAAGCCTCAATATTTGGATTTCTGTTACATCTGCTAACCCAGTTGCTAATGGATATGGTTGGCATTGAGGGATCTCTAAACTTGTTTGCAGTCTTAGTCCTAGCTCAAGGTACTACCAATAGGTATTTATCCCACAGTGCCATTCTGGTTTATCACTATGCCAAATTTCAATGGCTACATCTTCTATTTTCTTCCCAAGAATGTTTACTATCAAGAACAATTGATTCTTCTACTCAGTGTTTGTGCATAGGTTTAAAGATGTAAATTCTATTGTCTCTTTGGTGAACTCTGTCTCCCTGGTTATAATTCTTACTGCTTGAGAGGCCTTGAGTAAGTTATGGGACCAATGAAAATAACAAACTCACTGCAAGGAAAGAAATTGTCTTCTCCAATTTGGAGCACAGACAGTGGTCTCAACTTCGAAACCCAGAGGAAGAATTTGATAATTGATAACCCCACTCCCACAAAACCTTGGAAAAAGTTGTAGGAGACACACTCTATTTCTTGGCTTGGGGTTTCCTGTCTGTAAAGTAATAAGCAAGCATTTATTTAGATTTGAGGATGGGGATGGAAAAAAGTGTTTTAATTTTTAAAAATGGCTTAAACATTTTTGGTACTGGGGATTGAACCCAGGGATGCCCTACCACTGAGTGAGACAGGGTCTCAGTAAGTTGCCCAGGCCAGCCTTGAACTTGCCAGCCTTGAACCTGCTATCCTTCTGACTCCGCTTCCCGAGTAGTTGGGATCACAGGCGTGCGCCACTGCACCCAGAGGTTTACAATTTTTATAAGATGGTTCATCCCAACAAAATACATGGTTATGGATGCTCTGAAAGCCATCCAGGAACTGATAAGAGAACCTAAATTCACATGCTTTCACAGATGCTAGCCTATAATTTTCCTGTTAAAATAAATAGCTCCTACCTTTGTGTGTGGTGCCAGCATCCAACTAATTTACTCCATATTTGATATTTGAATGCCCAGGCTCATTTTCTCACTTTGCCTTAACATGGGAACAGATAATGTAAGAGACAGAACATATTTTTATTTGACTGCTATTTTTTTTTTTTTTTTTTTTTGTACCGGGGATTGAACTCAGAGGCACTTCACCACTGGGCCACATCCCCAGCCCTTGTTTTTGTACTTTATTAGAGACAGGGTCTCACTGAGTTGCTAAGTGCCTAGTCATTGCTGAGGCTGGCTTTGAACTCGCGATCCTCCTGCCTCAGCCCCCCAAGTGCTGGGATTACAGGCGTGCGCCACCACGCCCAGCCATTTGACTGCTTTTAATAAGCTCTTCAATGATCTTCAAATGGTGGACACAAGGAGTCAGGGGAATGGACAGGCACTGCGCTGGTCAGGAGGAAGGGTGGAGACTCAGCTCCTAGGGAATGCAGGCCAGCTACTGCCACACTCTGAATTACAGCCAGGGCTCTTGGATGAGATGGACTTGTCAACTTCCTTCCAAGTATGTGATCTTTATTTTCTAAGACACGATAATTTGAAGATATGAGCCCTAGGAAAATATAAGTCCCTAGGAAGAGAAAGATATTTCACAAACAAGGTCATTTTGGGGGTTTGTTTATTGTTTGTTTTTACAACAGGATCTTTTTTTAAATTAAAAAAAAAAATTCTGAGTTGTTATATATGACAGCAGGATGCATTACATTTCATATTACATTTATAGAGCACATTTTTACATATATCTGGTTGTATACAAAGTATATTCACACCATTCGTGTCTTTACTTAGGGTAATGATATCCATCTCATTCTACCATCTTTTATTTTATTTTTTTACCCTTTTGCTGCCTCCCTTTCCCTCCCTCCCCATTGGCCATTCTAGTGTTCCTTTAATCCTCCTATGCTCCCTGTCCCAACCCCACTGTGAATCAGCCTCCTTATATCAGAGAAAACATCCAGCATTTGGATTTTTGGGATTGGCTAACTTCACTTAGCATTAAATTCTCCAACTTCATCCATTTGCCTGTGAATGCCATGATTTTATTCTTGAGTAATACTCCATTGTGTATATATACCACATTTTCTTTATCCATTCATCTACTGAAGGGCATCTAGGTTGGTTCCACAGTTTAGCTATTGTGAATTGTGCTGCTATAAACATTGATGTGGCTGTGTCCCTGTAGTATGCTTTTTTAATTCCCTTGGGTATAGACTGAGGAGTGGAATTGCTGGGTCATACGGTGGTTCTATTCCCAGTTTTCCAAGGAATCTCCATACTGCTTTCCAGATTGGCTGCACCATTTTGCAGTCCCACCAGCAATGTATGAATGTGCCTTTCCCCCCCACATCCTCTCCAACATTTATTGTACAACAGGATCTTGATGGGAGTGATTCCTATGGGGTTCACCTGCCATGAGAGCTAGGTGCTGTCTGCTGACCTTTGCCTATCTGATTCCCCACCTGCTAAGAGAACACCTTGTCTATAGACAAGAGCCACTGTCTTCAGATTCATTTGGGGGCGCGTCACTCCAGGTGAATGGCCTCTGTGATGGGTCACTCTCTGTGTTGACTTGACTGGGCCACAGGATGCCCACATAATGTTATTGCTGGTTGTGTCTGTCTGAGGGTGTTTCTGGAAGAGGGAAGATATTAACATTTGAATTGGTGATCTGAATACAGCAGAAGGCCCTCCCCAAGCTGGGTGGGCATTATCCAATCTGCAGAGAGAGGATCTGAATAGAACAAAAGAGAGTAGAAGGAGGGAACTGTCCCCTTTTCCCTGTCTTCCTACTTGAGCTGAGACACCCCTTCTCATCTTTTCCTGTCCTCAGATACAACTTACAGGCAGCGGGTCATGGGACTTCTTGGCCTCCATGACCATATAAGCCAGTTTCTCATGATATATTTCCTTTTATTTGGTTTGGTTCATACTGGATCACCTACTCGCTCTGTTCTCTGGAGAAGACTGACTATTATAGCTTCAATGCTCTATTTTCTAGAAAATTAAAAGAAAAAAAAATAAGGTCAGTGTGATCATTAAAAATACCTCTAACACTAAGATAAGGTTAGACATTTGAAATGGGATGTAAACATAAATTGATCATACTTTTAAATGCCTTCATAATATTTTCTTTAAATTTTTACTTATTTTTCCATTTTATCATTATACTTTATAATATTCATCAGTAATTAACATGCCCTCTTTTATTCAAATTAGGCATATTTTTTTTCCAGCTACTGGCTGACCTTATTTTTTTTTATTTATTTATTTTTTAAATTTTATTTTTATGATTTTTAATATGTACAACTCATAGTGCATGTATTTAGCATCTTTTTACATACAACTGTTTGTATACAAAGTATATTCGTACAATTCAGGTCTTCAATCATGCATTTAGGAAAATGATATCCGTCTCATTCAACCACCTTTCTTTTTTCTTTTCTCCCCCTCCCTCCCCCCTTGCTCCCTCCCTTGCCCTCCCTTCCCTTTGACCATTCTAGTGTTCCTCTAATCCTCCTATGTACCCCCATCCAACAATACTATGAACTAGCCTCCTTACATCAGAGAAAACATTTGGTACTTGGATTTTTGAGACTGACTAACTTCACTTAGCATTATGTCTTCCAACTTCATCCATTTACCTGCAAATGCCATTAATTTATTTTCTTTTATTGCTGAGTAAAATTCCATTGTGCGTATATACCACATTTTCTTAATCCACTCATTTACTGAGGGACATCTAGGTTGGTTCCACAACCTAGCTATTGTGAATTGCGCAGCTACAAACATTGAGATAGCTGTGTCACTGTAATATGATGTTTTTAAGTCCTTTAGGAATAGACCCAGGAGTGGGATGGCTGGGTCATAGGGTGGTTCCATTCCCAGTTTTCCAAGAAATCTCCATACTGCTTTCCATAACGGTTGCACCATTTTGCAGTCCCACCAGCAATGTATGAGTGTGCCTTTTCCCCCACATCCTCTCCAACATTTATTGTTGCTTGTGTTCTTGATAGCTGCCATTCTGACTGGAGTGAAGTGAAATCTTAAGAGTAGTTTTTTTTTTTTTTTTTTTTTTTTTTTTTTTTTGGTACCGGGGATTGAACTCAGTGGCATTAGACCACTGGGCCACATCCCCAGCCCTTTTTGTATTTTATTAGAGACAGGGTCTCACTGAGTTGCTAAGTGCCTCGCCTTTGCTGAGGCTGGCTTTGAACTCGCGATCCTCCTGACTCAGCCTCCCAAAGTGCTGGGATTACAGGCGTGCACCACCGCGCCCGGCTTTAGAGTAGTTTTGATTTGCATTTCTCTAATTTCCAGCGATGTTGAACATTTTTTCATGTATTTGTTGATTAATTGTGTATCTTCTTCTGAGAGGTGTCTTCTCAATTCCTTAGCCCATTTATTGATTGGGTTATTTGTTTTTTTGGTGTAAAGTTTTTTGAGTTCTTTATATATTCTAGAAATTAGTGCTCTATCTGATGTGCATGTATTAAATATTTGTTCCCAATTAGTTGGCTCTCTATTCACCTCACTGATTGTTTCTTTTGCTGAGAAGCAGCTTTTTTTTTTTTTTTTTTTTTGGTACCAGGGATGGAACTCAGGGGCACTCGACCACTGGGCCACATCCTCAGCCCTTTTTTTGTATTTTATTAGAGACAGGGTCTCACTGAGTTGCTTAGTGCCTCGCCTTTGCTGAGGTTGGCTTTGAACTCATGATCCTCCTGCTTCAGCCTCCCAAGTGCTGGGATTACAGGCGTGCGCCACTGCACCTGACTTTGAGAAGAAGCTTTTTAGTTTAAATCTATCCCATTCATTAATTCTTGGTAGTAATTCTTGCACTACAGGATTCTTATTAAGGAACTTGGGGCCTAATCCGACATGTTGGAAATTGGAGCTTACTTTTTCTTCTATTAGGCGTATTGTCTCTGGTCTAATTCCTAGGTCCTTGATCCACTTTGAATTGAGTTTTGTGCATGGTGAGAGATAAGGGTTTAATTTCAATTTGTTGCATATGGATTTCCAGTTTTCCCAGCACCATTTGTTGAAGAGGCTATCCTTTCTCCACTGTACATTTTTGGCACCTTTGTCTAATATAAGATAGCTGAAATTATATGTATTTGTCTCTGTGTCCTCAATTCTGTACTATTGGTCCACCAGTCTGTTTTGGTGCCAATATCATGCTGTTTTTGTTACTATTGCTCTATAGTATAATTTAAAGTCCGGTATGGTGATGCCCCCTGCTTCACTTTTCTTGCTCAGGATTGCTTTGGCTATTCTGGGTCTCTTATTTTTCCAGATGGATTTTATGACTGCTATTTCTATTTCTTTGAAGAATGACATTGAGATTTTGATTGGAATTGCATTAAATCTGTATAGTGCTTTTGGTAGTGTGGACATTTTGACAATATTAATTCTACCTATCTAAGAGCAAGGTAGGTCTTTCCATCTTCTGATTTCATCTATAATTTCTTTCTTTAGTGTTCTATAATTTTCATTATAGAGGTCTTTCACCTCTTTCATTAGGTTGATTCCCAGGTATTTTATTTTATTTTATTTATTTATTTTTATTTATTTATTTATTTATTTTTTTTGGTACTGGGGATTGAACTCAGGGGCCCTTGACCATTGGGCCACATCCCCAGCCCTTTTTTTTTTGTATTTTTTATTAGAGACAGGGTCTCACTGAGTTGTTATGTGCCTCGCCATTGCTGAGGCTGGCTTTGAACTCGCGATCCTCCTGCCTCAGCCTCCCAAGTGCTGGGATTACAGGCGTGCGCCACCGCGCCCGGCTTTTATTTTTTTTTGATGCTATTGTAAATGGGGTATTTTTCATCATTTCCCTTTCAGAGTCTTTGTCGCTGATGTACACAAATGCCTTTGACTTATGTGTATTGATTTTGTATCCTGCAACTTTGCCAAATTCATTTACTAGTTGTAAAAGTTTTCTGGTAGAGTTTTTTGGGTCTTCTAGGTAGATTATCATGTCATCAGCAAATAGTGCTAATTTGAGCTCTTCTTTTCCTATCTTGATCCCTTTAATTTCTTTCATCTGTCTAATTGCTCTGGCCAGAGTTTCCAGTACTATGTTAAATAGCAGTGGTGAAAGGGGGCATCCCTGTCTTGTTCCAGTTTTTAGAGGGAATGCTTTCAATTTTTCTCCATTTAAGATAATGTTAGCTCTGGGCCTTGAATAAATAGCTTTTATAATGTTGAGATATGTTCCTGATATTCCTAGTTTTTTGCAGTGTTTTGAACATAAAGGGGTGTTGTATTTTGTCAAATGCTTTTTCTGCGTCTATTGAGATGATCATATGATTTTTATCTTTGAGTCTATTGATGTGATGTATTATGTTTATTGCTTTCCGAATATTGAACCAGCCTTGCATCCCTGGGATAAACCCCACTTGATTGTGGTGCACTATCTTTTTGATATGTTTTTGTATCCGATTTGCCAGGATTTTGTTGAGGATTTTTGCATCTATGTTCATTAAAGATATGGGCCTGAAGTTTTTTTTTCCGGATGTGTCTTTGCCTGGCTTTGGAATGAATGTGATATTGGCCTCATAGAAGGAGTCTGGAAGAGCTCCCTCTTTTTCTATTTCTTGAAATAGTTTGAAGAGCATTGGTATTAGTTCTTCTTTTTGAAAGTCTTATAGAACTTGGCTGTAAACCCATCAGGTCCTGGACTTTTCCTTGTTGGTAGCTTTTTGATGATGTCTTCTATTTCTTCACTTGTAATCGGTCTGTTTAAGTTGTGTATAGCCTCCATTTCCAGTTTGGGCAAATCATACGACTCAAGAAATCTGTCAATGTTTTCAATATTTTCTGTTTTATTAGAATACAAGTTTTCAAAGTAATTTCTAATTATCTTCTGTATATCTGAGGAGTTTGTTGTGATATTCCCTTTTTCATCATGAATGTTATTAATTTTAATTTTTTCTCTCTTCTTTTTGTTAGCATTGTTAAGGGTCTGTCAATTTTGTTTATTTTTTCAAAGAACCAACTTTTAGTTTTGTCAATTCTTTGAATGGTTTCCTTAGTCTCAATTTCATTAATTTCTGCTCTGATTTTAATTATTTCCTGTCTTCTACTGCTCTTGGTGTTGGTCTGTTCTTCTTTTTCTAGTGCTTTGAGGTGTGATGTTAAGTCATTTATTGGTTGGGTTTTTTTCCTCTTAAGGAATGAATTCAGTGCAATGAATTTTCCTCTTACTACTGCCTTCATAGTGTCCCAGAGATTTCTATACGTTGTATCTGTGTTCTCATTTACCTCTAGGAATTTTTTAATCTCCTCTTTGATGTCTTCTTCAACCCCTTGTTCATTCAGTAGCATGTTGTTTAGCTTCCAGTTGTTGGAGTAGTTTTTCTTAATCCTTGTTTTTTCATTGATTTCCAATTTCATCCCTTTATGGTCTGATAGAATGCAGGGTAGTATCTCTATTTTTTTATATTTGCTGAGAGTTTCCTTATGACCTAATATATGGTCTATTTTGGAGAAGGAGCCATGTGCTGCTGAGAAAAATGTGTATTCGTTTACTGAGGGATGAAATATTCTATGTATGTCCGTTAGGTCTAAATTGTTAATTGTTTTGAGGAGGCTTAAAGTTTCTTTGTTTAGCTTTTGTTTGGATGATCTATCCATTGGTGAGAGAGGTGTGTTGAAGTCCTCTAGAATAACTGTGTTGTGGTCTATTTTACTCTTGAACTTGAGAAGAGTTTGTTTGATGAATGTAGGTGCTCCATTATTTGGGGCATATAGATTTATGATTGTTATATCCTGTTGATGAATGGTTCCCTTAAGTAGTAAGAAATATCCATCTTTGTCCCTCTTGATTAGTTTTGGTTTGAAGTCTACCTTATTTGATATGAGAATGGAAACCCCTGCTTGTTTCCGCTGGCCATGTGAGTGATAAGACTTTTCCCAGCCTTTCACTTTCAGTCTGCTGATGTCTTTTTCTATGAGGTATGTTTTCTTGGAGACAGCAAATTGTTGGGTCGTTTCTTTTAATCCATTCTGATAATCTGTGTCTTTTGATTGGTGAGTTTAGGCCATTAACATTCAGGGTTATTATTGAGATGTGATTTTTATTCCCATCCATTTTTATTTGAATTATGGTCTTTAGCTTGATTTGGTTTCTCTTCTGGTTGGTATTTCCCTTAGTTTAATATCTCCCTTTGTTGATTTTCATTGTTATCTTTCTCTTCTTCTTCATGAAAAATGTTGCCCAGGATTTTCAGAAGTGCTGGCTTTCGAGTTGTGAAATCTTTTAATTTTTGCTTGTCGTGGAAGGTTTTTATTTCATCTTCGAATCTAAAGCTCAGTTTTGCTGGATATAAGATTCTTGGTTGACATCCCTTTTCTTTCAGAGCTTGAAATATGCTATTCCAGGATCTTCTTGTTTTTAAGGTCTGGGTTGACAAATCTGAACATAGTCTGATTGGTTTCCCCCTATATGTAATCTGCTTCCCTTCTCTTGTGGCTTTTAGTATTCTCTCCTTGCTCAGAATATTAGGCATTTTCATTATAATGTGTCTTGGTGTGGATCTGTTGAGATTTTGTTTGTTTGGTGTTCGGTATGCCTCTTGAACTTGGTTTTCCCATTCATTCCTCAAGTTTGGAAAATTTTCTGTAATTATTTCGTTAAATAAATTACTCATTCCTTTGGCTTGAAACTCTGCCCCTTCCTCTATGCCAATCACTCTTAAGTTTGGTCTTTTTATGCTGTCCCATAATTCTTGGATGTTATGTTCTTGATTTCCAATGAGTTTTGCTGTATAGTCTAAATTCTTCTCTAGGACATATATTTTGTCTTCATTGTCTGAGGTTCTTTCTTCCAAGTGGTCTACTCTGTTGGAGATGCTTTCAATTGAACTTTTATTTTGGTTTATTGCTTCTTTCATTTCTGGAATTTCTGTTTGGTTTTTCTTTAGAGCCTCTATTTCCCTATTGAAGTAATCTTTTACTTCCTGTATTTGTTTTTGGAGTTCTCTGTCAAAATGATCTTTTGCCTCCTGTACTTGCTCCCTCATCTCATTTTTGAGTTCATTCTTAAGTTCCATAAACATTTGGAATATGTAATTTCTAAATTCCATCTCTGGCATTTTACCAACTGTGTTTGCCATGGAATCTACTGATGAGGTATCTTGATTTGTTTGTGTCACTTTCTTCCCTTGTTTTTTCATGTTGCTTGTGTGTCTTTTCTTCCTGCACTGTGGGACCTTGACTATTTCGATTTTACCTTAAAGCCTTATGTTGTTCCTGTAGTACAATGCTATCAGATCCCCTTATAATTCCTTTACACTTTAAAACCTAACACTTTCTATTCAGAAAATCCAAGTTTGATCACAATGTACAGATTTGGTTAACCCAGATATTATTTCCAATTTACTCTGTACTCTTCTGATGGGGTTTTATAGCTTCAAGTATTGGATACAGAGGTGTTATTTTTAGGAAGAAGGAAGTGTCTTGAATTGTTCTTTCTTGGAAAGTATGAAAAGAGAGTTCTATTGAAGTGGTTTAATGGAAGTGGTTTAGTATCAGTAGACAAGGGAAGAAAGAGAATGGAGTAGACAATTAGGTGGAAAGACCAATTTATATATAAAGTAAGATGGAAAAGAAAAAAAATGATCAAAGAGTAGGAATTGATGTAAGAGAGAGGAGAGAGAGAATCAAGAAAATAGAGAGTAAACTATATATAACACCGCTTTGCTATCCAGTTCAATTGCGCCGGTTCTAGAAATCCCAAGTTCTGCGTATAACTTGTTTTTGCCTCTGTTTAGTATGCACTGGCATGGTGTAAATAGGAAAGATGAAGGAGGAAGAAAAGATGCAAAAGTGAGAAGGAAGAAAAGAAGGAAAGAAAAAAGGAGCAGAAGCAAACAAACAAACACACTGACAATCAATGCAAAAAAAAAAAAAAAAAAAAAAAAAACAAGCAAAACAAAACAAAGCCAGAAAAAGAAAAAGAAAGAAAGAAACAAACAAACAACCCCGAAAACCAATAAAACAAGCAAACCAACAACAACAACAAAAAGTCAAACCCCAAGTCTCAAACAAAACGGGCCCTGGGAAGCCCTTCTCTTTTTTCCTTTCCGGTTTAAGCCAATTGTATCGGATCACATCTAGACAGTCTGCGATCCTGTTAGTGGAGTCAAGGCTGCACCTTAGGCCAGTGGCAGAATGGCTCAGTGGAAGAGCGGCTCAGGGGGGTTGTGTGTCAGCAGATGAATGGCACCGGGAAGGGGACCCTCCAGAAGGCACCTTTCCCCACGCCCACCCACAGTTGTAGCTTCTTGTGGCCACTGCGCTGGCCTCAGACACGCCCTCCCCTGCTGTTTACCTGAGTCTCACCCAGATGTGCCGTTGTTTTCAGAGCGCTGGCGGCTCCCTGGATGTCTGCAGGTGTTCTTCCCTTCTGTCTTTTGCCCTTTGTCTGGGTCAGCCACTGTACTTCTCAAAGATGGCGGTGTTCTCCTCCCACTCAACAGCAGCTCCGCAGACCCTTGTGTCAGTCCAGAGCGTGCGGGATCGGCTTGGCAAGCTGTGCGAAAGAGCTCCACGTGGACACCGCCCACGCCTCTAGGCTTCTTTCTATCCCTCCTCGCGATCGGTTTCAAAGCCGCTGGGTGGATGTCTCCTTGCCGAGATGGTATCGGGCAGCCTACAGCGCTGCTTCGGACTGTGGACCGCTCCGACTCTGCCCCTGCTCGTCATGGTCCGGAGAACGTTGTATTTCACTGTCCAGAGGTGCACGAATGTCTCGGCTCCCTTTCAGTTGTAATAGAATTGCTAGTAACGCACTCAAACTTCCCACTCAGCGTCTTTTAGCAACTGTGTCCAGAGAGCACCTCCCTCCTGTCGGCCGTCTTCCCAGGCTCCCTCTAGGCATATTTTTAATTATAGACAGGAATGCAATCTCTCTCCTTTCTCTTTCTTTTAATCTTCCCCCCCCCCCAATTTGTCAGATCCTAATATAGAGCTATGTGCACAATAAATTCTTAATAAGTTCTTGGGAACAAATGAGCTGTTCGATCTGTCTTCTAAATTAATACATTTCATACAATCAATTTTAAAATACTAAAAATATAATTGCGTCTTGTGTCACCGTCATAAGTGCCATCAGCCCATTCACTGGGTACTTAACTTAGTACGAACATCAAGTTCAGTGAGTCACCTGAGGTCAGAAATCAAGTTTGAGACTTTCAGTACGCTGAGAAGTTTTCATTTACTCAAGTCTCTTGTTTTTGTTTTTTTTTTTTTTTTTTGTAATGCTATCTACTGAGAAACAGGTGATCACTTGGGCATTCAAGAGTTGTCACTAATTTTTCTATTTGCTCCCTTTCCTCCCCTCAAACATAATGACATAAGTAATTACATTTGTGGAAATTTATTCATGTGCTTTACTTTATCATATATAAGCACTTAAAAATACTCAAACCACATAAAAAAAAAAGTGATCTTCCTTATGTATTTATCCCATGTACTTCCTAACATACAACTGGAAAAGTTCAATAGTGCAAAAAAGAAATAATAAATCCATAAAAACAAAGAAACCCAGGGGTTACTGATGAATGGATGAAAGATTGCAATGAATTTCTGGGAAATGCAAAGTATGGGAATTGTGCTGACTGACATAACAGAGAGGTAGAAGTTCTTCTGGTCTTGGAGTTGCCAGCCATTGCTGGGGAGGGAAGTGAGGAAGGATCTGAAGTAACTGAAAGTGAGAGCAACGTTTGCGTCTTTCTTGGGGTCACTCTTGCATGTGCGGAATCCCCATCAGAATCTGGAAAGCCCTATAAAAGAGGTACCTGTACAGGGGAGGGTATGTTCTCCTGTATGTATCTTGGCACCCTTCAAGCAAAGCCTTCCTCATTCTGACATCTGTGCGGTATGTGTGAGTTTCCCCAGACCTAAACACCTGCATCATTTGGCTCCTGATACTCAAGAAAGAATAATGTGGGAAGTGTCTCTTTACAAGGTACCCCTCTCCGAAGGCCACTTCAGATCCTTTGGGCTGTCCCTTTTTTTTAGCCCCTTCCTTCTGCAGGTACAACCCAGTAATGCGTAGAACATGTCCTTACTGGCTTGCAAAAGTTAAGCACGGCCATTATTAAAAATTAAATCATAAATTGATAGTTAAATAGATTATCTTCAAAGGGAAGATAATGAATACTCAAAACTTACCTCTTCCTATTTTATTACATTTTACTATTATTCATGTTCATGAGGCTATTTACATCTCTTGGATCTGTAAGATGAAAATACCATGCAACTCACCTTTATCCAAGTCTGCATTCAGTACCATGGTGTTGGCAGTATGAAGTCAGCCAATAGTGAGTGGTTTATACCAGAGAAATAGGAGAGCCAATTGTCAGATGTTTATTGCACCAGTGCAATCTGTCAGTACCTGTCCCATACTTTGCAGGACAACTTTTACCTTCTGCCCTGGAGCTTGATACTGAATTATGGATGCCACATGATCATACTCAGAGCCTATCACATGCAACCTCAAAGTGCAGGAGAGTTAATACCTCATGGAGCTATTTTTTTTTTTTTTTTTTTTTTTTTGACAAATGAGAAATGGGAGCAGGTGAATTAATCTGTGCCTCTTTCTCTCCCCAGGTAGATCTCCTACTTACGTTGCATTTCAGAGCATAGTCCTGTTAAATAGAGCAATCAGCTGCGCTTGGTAGCAGTCAGCTCCATCATGTTTCCTGGTATTTCCTGTCCCTCCTTGTCCAACATTTTCTGATTCCTTTATTCTGACACTGAGGCTCTGCCTTCTAGGAAAGCTGGTACAAGATCTTGAGAGTGAGTGTGATTTATTAGGAAGAACAAGCCCTACTGCTGGAACCTGAGGTCAGCATTATAGGGCTGTCCGGATCCCCTGCTGGAAGAGACCAGGGCAGGGACAACTTGGCAAACGCTAGCTGGGGAGAGAGTCATTTCAGAAAGATGTGGGGACTTCTGTTGAGGGACACAGACAGGAAGGAAGCCAGGCAAACAGGAAAGTAAACACACTGGGTTCCCTCCCTTTCATCTCTTACCAGGATGCCTCATGGATTAAACACTACTGGGAGCTGGAGAACAGAGACAGGGTTGGGGGAGGGAGGTGAGGATGGGAAAACGGAGGGGATAGAAGGGCGAATGGAAAATGCTCTAGCGAAACCTATCAGTTAACACACAGTTTCCAGTTGAGAGAACAGCAATATACTATCTGGTTGTATAAAAAAAACCTACTTTGTTAAGTGAATATTGGGGTTAATCGTCTAGTGCACGTATGTTGGATTGCCTTGTATTGTTAACTGTCTACTCCCTGGGGCTCCCAAATTTCCCTCAAAGGGGAGAAAATAAAAATAAGAAAAAACGCGTTGCCTTGGTAAAGGAGGGAGATTTACTCTAAAGTGTGTAGAAAGATTAATGACCTGTGGAAGATTGTGTGGCTCCCCATAGATCACCACAAAGTTATATGGGTGCCAAGTAATGTATCTTACACCCAAGACAACAACCATCACTTATATACAAATTACATTGTTTTATTAGGAACATGTCCCAGGACCTGTGTCCTGCTCTGTCAGACGTGGAGAAGGGCTGAAGGTTGTGTTCTGAAGTGGAAAGTTGGAAGGGGTCAAAAACTGGAAGCTGCTGGGTTAGAAGCCCTAGGACAAGCAATCTGCATCCGCGGTTTATTAAATTTGACTTTGGTCAGCGGTTTTCAGACTTGGCTGGCTCTTCTCTTGCACCCTCTGCTGGAGAACATCGAGAAGCGTTTATTAAAGACAAAAGGTGTATTTTTTCAGTTTGGGGTCTTTTCTAGTGGGGAATTGAAAATGCCCTCTCCAAAGCACAATGCCTCCCCAAAAGGAACGGCCACCGGCTGTCAGAGACGTGCCAGAGGGCAGGAGGAGAACGCTGCTTCAGTCTTGTCTCAGGAAGGCCCCAAGAGACAAGCCCTCTGGCATCTCCCAGCCTGACATGAGAGCTAAGGGACTGTGTGGCTCTGCCTCAAGGGTGATTAGCTGTCCTTAGGTAATAAATCAGTCACCAATGAACGACAGAAGTGCAGCTCCTGTATTAGGGTTTCTGCCCCTCCAGTCCCATCCTGCTTTGGATTGGAGGGACTAAGCTAGAGTTTATTTTTGCGTCTCTGTTCCCAAGTGGGAACAGAATTCCACAGAATCCCTACTCAGTGATATATACATGGTACTTTCTGTGCAGCACAGAAATATGTTAAAATATGACCCTGTCTGTCCCTTTCATGAAACCATAAACTTGAGGTAGAAACATTCAGTTTGAGTTGGTATTTGATTATTTAATGGATGAGTGAACGGATAGAAAAATAAATTTTTTTTCCTCTTTGTATCTTTTTAAAGGATTTTTAGTCTACCACCTGTGCAGAAATGTGAATGGATTATATTGTATGGCTTGATGAAGTTTCTCTAATTACACTCACCTCTATACCCAGCATCTGGATCTGGAAAAAGGACATTTACCAATGGCATCCTCATGCCCCACAGTCGTACCCATGCCTAAAGGTGACTGCAATCCTGACTCTGATGGGGTGGGCTTGTTTGTTCTTTATATAGATAGAATATAGACATACATTTTATGTAGATATATTGTATTCTTTTTTGCATGTGGCTTTGTTTACTGCTTCTCAGGCGTATAAGATTTACGCACATTATTGCATGCAATTATAGATCAGCATTCTTATTGCAATCATTCATTATTCTAACAGTACATTGTCTTATCAAATTGACATATCATGATTTTTAGTTTGTGTTCTCCCAGAACAAACCCTGAACAAGGATCTAGTTTAAAGTAGTTTATTGGGAGATGAAGGAAATTCTGGTAGATGAATGTGGGAGACAAGAAAAGGAAGACAGCCAATAATGAGAGTGTCATCAAGTAAACGATTCCTGTCAGTGAGTGGAGCTTCATGCTGCTGGTGCCCCTGGGAGACAGTGTGGGAGGCTTTGGAGGGACACGGGGCCTGGCGTTTATATCCTGCCGTCATTGGCAGCTGGGCAGGGGGCAGGGTGCATAATTCCCCAGCATTCCAGGTCTGTTGTGGGGACAGATAAAGGAGCCTGGGGGTGGGGGGGGGGGGTACCTGGGCAGGCACTCTTGTAATCTGCTACAGGCCAAGGGGACAAGATTCTTCACTGACACTTGAGTACTCAGCTAAAGCCTTTCTGAACCTGGTGCTGTTCCTGTAAGAACATGATCATTGTCTCTATCCAGTTTCATTCTGTCTTCACTCTTCCTTTGCTGAGCTCTGCTTTGCTCCCATGCAGGCAACCTTAGTGGTCAAGAGTGGGTTTGTGACCTGAGCAAGACCAGTCCAAGCCTGTCCTTTGGGGCAGAAAAGCATCGGGATCAGGACCGGCTTATTCTGATGGGGGTGCCTCGATTCCCTGTCTGGATTCTTACGGTTGTTCACGTGTCACTTAGTAGTTAAGGAGGGCCTCAGAGTCTATGGAGCACTCCAGTCTTCTAGAAAAGTCCTGTTATCGATTGTGTATGATTCCAGGCTCTCTGAGCAAAGGATGCCAAGGTGGAATTTGATTGCTGAGAGATTTTTTGGAGAAAATAAGGAGGGGGCTAGAGGCTGGGAAACCCATCGCTGACATGCAGGTCCTCCCTGTGGAGGAGGCAGGGGAGAAAGACAGTGAGGGAAGGAGGGAGGGAGGAAAGGAAACGTCCATGTGTCGCTGTTCTCAAATAGCTTCCAGAGTTCTCATGGGCAGTCTTTAAGACACAACTGCCCAGGTCTCCCGGAACAGAGCTGCCTTCATATCACCGCCCCAGTCATTGGCAAAAGCAGCTTGTGGAAGCATGCTCTCAGGACGTGAACTTAGCTGCAGCGCCTTGGGGTCTTGGTCAAGCAGATCCTCTGAGGCAGGATGGCTAAGAGCCACATTTCCCAGCTGCCACATTGCCCAGGTTAATCAAACCACTCTAGCTCTTACAGCATTCTCCTCCCTCTACAGTTTTCATTTCTTGCTAATATATATGTGACTTTCAGTGCAAATTGCTTTATTCCTTGAATTATTTGTAGGACTCCTAGTATAACATCACATTCTGCTTGTTGTGTGAACTAATTAAACCATTAGAGATTCATTTTGTTATCTGAAACTCTGGTCACATGTTCTGTTTTTTGGATGCAAATAGTACTTGGTAGCGTTCCATCTTTGAGTTAGTTGATACTTTGGTAAGACCAATATTATCTAGTTGACTCAATCTCATTTTCCACCTTGGGAATGTCTTGGAACCTCTCTGAGTTGCAATTTTCTCCTTTATGAAACTTTCTCTTGCAGGGCTGTGGTGAAAATTTAGGCTTTTTTTTTTTTTTTTTTTTTTTTTTTTGGTACTGGGGATTGAACTCAGGGGAACTCGACCACTGGGCCACATCCCCAGACCTTTTTCTTTCTTTTTATATTTTATTAGAGACAGGGTCTCACTGAGTTACTAAGTGCCTCGCCATTGCTGAGGCTGGCTTTGAACTCGCGATCCTCCTGCCTCAGCCTCCCAAGTGCTGGGATTACAGGCGTGCGCCACCACGCCTGGCTATAAATTTTTAATTGCACACCATCCTGAGTAAAATGATGAAATCTTCCACTGACACATTCCATTCCACTCAGGACATGAATCATCCTTTTGTCCAGTGTATCCATGCTGTATATGCTGCACTCCTATTAGTAACCATCTCAATGTTCGAATTCACTGTGATATCAAAGTGCTTGTGTTCAAGTAATCCTTACTTTACTTAACAATGACCCCAAAGTGTAAGTGTAGTGATGCTGGAATTCAGATATGCTGAAAAGAAGTCATAAAGTGCTTCCCCAAATGTGAAAGTTCTTAACTTGATTAGGAAAAAGAAAAAAAAAAAAAAAAAAAGAGAGAGAGAGATATCTTAGCTGAGGTTTTTAAAATATGTGGTAAGACTAAACCTATCCCTGAAATCATTGAGAAAGAAAAAGAACTTCATGCTAGTTTTGTTGTCATATCTCAAACTGTGTAAATTATGACCCAAGTGTGTGATAAGTGAGTGCTTAGTTAAGATGGAAAAATCATTAAATTATAGGGTTCTGTACAGTCCAAGGTTTCAGGCATCCACTGGGGGTCTTGGAACATGTCATCCACAGATAAAGGGGAACTAATGTACATTTTTGAAAAATCAATATATTTTCAACAATTCTGCATTTTATCAGTCTTGCGGGGGAAACCTATTAGCTACATTTTACAGGTGAAGAGATTGGGGATTAGAAAGATAATCATTCAAGGTCCCAGGGTCAGCTCCTTTGTTTAGAACACAATGCTCTGAGCCAAAGTCCAGGACCCACTTGCTCCATCACGCTCTCTGATCCTATAAACCGAGGCTCCCTGAGATACAAGATGAAGACACAAGGTTCTCCTATCCATTTGGATCATCATCAAAAGCCCCAGCACATGTGTTTGGTTCTTGTCCTCTTGGTACTTACAGTATAGAGCGGTGGTTCTCACAGAGAGTGATTCCACCCACCTCCCAGGGGCCGTATAGAAATGTCTGGGGATATCTTTGGTTGTCATCCCTGGAGAGCAGCGTGTTACTGGCACCTAGTAGGGAGGGCCAGGCATGCTGCTGATGCACAGGACCACCCCCACGATGAAGAATTACCTGGCTCCAAATGTCATTAATGTTGGGGTTGAAAACTTCTCATTTAGAGAGACACATGGGCCATACAGTGATTGCAAAACTAAATGTGAAGATAGCAGGAATAATAACAGTGATGGCTATCATACATCAAGTGACTGGCATATGCCAGGAACTAGGCTAAGTGCTTGTATCTGTCAGGCTCATGCAGGGCAGCAGAGCCATGAGGGTACCGAGGAATGAGGGGTTATGAGGAGATTAGTGCTTTCCCAAATGTGGGGGGAGCCAGTGATGTACAGGGCATAAAGGTGATAGAGGAGGATCAGAGAGGCACTAACCTGTCAGGATATTATAAGGGGTTGGGGTCTTTAGCCCCCCTGTACCTGGGATGGACCTCTTTTGTCCAGCAAAAGAGGCCAGAGAGGCCTACTCCAACAAAGAGACTAGATTGGGAAAGCGAAGGCCGCTGATATTCCCTCCCCTGCCTTTAGAAGGCTGAGGAACATGCCAGGGAGCCCGGTCACCGATCAGTGCAGGAACTCGTTTATTGAAAAGGTGCACAATGCTTTATAGTGGACATCAGCCGATCAGTAGGGCGGTTTCGGTTCTCACAGCCACGTCCCCTGCTTAGCCTAGGTCCCGTAACAGGGCGTGGTAATGTGGCAAGCAGCCAGAAACCCAGAGCTTTTCCATCCCCTTGGCAGACAGTGTAAGGTCCCGACACTAACCAAGTCCACTGGGAGTCTGGTGGGCAGGCAGGTCAGGGCCTAGGAGAATCTGTGAACAAGCATGTCCAGCTGCTGGGGTTGGAAAGGAGCCAAAGAGGGGCCACGCCTGGTCAGCAGGATGGGTGGTCAGGCGGACAGGCTGGATGCCGAACAGAGGAGGTTGAGGCCACCCAGAGACACCTCTGCATCTTCCCATGAGCTACCTCACTGTGGCCTCCTGGATATCAGGCAAGTTCTCCTTTTGGCCAGCTGTAATCTGGAGCCATTCAGGGAAGGGGTATGGGTAGTGGAATCTCCAGCTTTGCCAAGTTGACATGCACCATCTAGCCTACTGCTTAACATCCATGAGGTGGAAACAGGCATGCTAAGGACACGGAGAGCTCATGATGAGGGGCCTTGGCCCATGCAGGACCCAATACAGGATGGGGTTGAGTGCAAGCGTTATGTGGGGCAATGCCCCAGGTAATAACAGTAAGTACTGGTGATAGGGGACAGACAGATGTGAGTGGTGGGAACATGAGATTGAGGGACCAATTCTATAAACTGGGCCCATTGTGGTGACCCCACATGCTTTCTTTTCTAAAAAGCAATTTACCTGCAGCCCTGCCTGGCTTACAGGATATATTATGTTCCTCAGCAAACTATCTGCAGGGTAGATGCAGGCCCAGAATGCTGATATGAAGAACACCTTATGATGAAGTGGTGGGGGGGATGCTTTTGAGCTTCTTACATGGACCAGGCCCCAGAACTCAGGAAAATAGGATGATTCCTTCTAACCATAGAATGTGTAAGAATAGGTTCCAGTTAAAACCAGTCAGCATGAGCCAAAGTGACCTATAGTTGTCATGGCAGTGGGCACTTAAAGTCTGAAGTGATCCTGCTGTCAGTCAAAAGTCAAGAGATGGACCTGGGTGGGGCTCTCTGGAAACTTCCCTGGGAAGTCTCAATAAAAGTGGGGGCAGGAGAGATGTGCTGTCCCTCTCCTCTCTGAGAGGACCCACTCTCTCCCTTGGGAGTGTAACCTTCTCCCCTTTTCTCCCCCTGTTCTCATGCCTGTTACTTTTTAAGTGACATGTCTGAAATCTTTCTGGCATGCTTGCAAGATTTGGGGGCTTGAAGGGGGAGTGGGCTTCTCACTGCCTCAGTTTCACAGAAGGTCCCGCCCTGCAACACTGGGTGAATAGGAAAGGATCTGACATGTTGCGTGTTGGATCAAAAGAAAACAGTGTTGTATGGAAATGGAGAAGGCGGGAGAGAAGGCCTAGGAGGCAGAGTGCAGGCTTGGAAGTTGAAAAGATTCCATGGATACCAGCATAGATAGAGGGGCCAGCAATGGAGTGACGAGTTAGAAGACAGCACTGCTGACGAAGGAGGCCACGATGGGGCTTGGACCAGGGGCCAGTGTGGTATTGAGGGAGAGGAATGGATAAAATCTGAGATGGTCTAAAGTACAAAATTCAACAGAAGTTGATGGCTTGGATCTGGGTATAAGCTGAGAGAGATTTCTGTACCAAGATGATTTCTAGTTCCAGAGTTTCAGCACGTAAAGATGACACAAAGAAACCAGGGTGGGGATGACAACCATGAATTCCATCTTGGTCATTTAAAATTTGTGGGGCCTTTAAAATATCCCAGGGGAGACATCAAATGCACAACTGGTTTAATCAGTGTGAAATGCAAATGAGGGGCACCAATAGAAATGCACATGTTGCATTTGTAGGCCTGGGGATGGAGGTCCTGGGTTCAACCCTCAGCACTATGATAAAAAGAGAGAAAGAAAGGAAAAGAAATAAAGGCAGGAAGGAAGGAAGGGGAAAAGAAAAGAAAAAAGAGAAAAAAAAGAATCCTTTCACATTTGTACCTGTTACGAGGAAGATGGTCACCTGAGCTGATACTGGGGAAATGCTCCAAGTGTGGTCCCAGGGCCTGCCACCACAGCAGCACCTGGAAACACATTTGAGAGGCAGAATTTCTGATTACATTCCAGACCTACTGAATCATAAACTCTATTTTAATGTCCTCCCTGGGACAACCAGATGCACAGGAAAGCTGAAAATCTTGGACAATAGGCTTCAAACTTTGCTTTATGCTAGAATTGCCTGGAAAGCTTTTAAAATCCCAGTGCCCATTCCATATCATTATAGCAGAACTCCAGTCTGGGATCTAGGTCAAGGGATCAACTGGTCTTGGTTTGTTTAGGACTAAGACTTTCCCTCTTCTAGCACTGAAAGTCTCACAACCCAGGAAATCTTCCATTCCCAACCTGAACACTCAGGATTTAGTCATCAGAGGCTACTAAAGCCTGCAGGTAATTTCCCCTGTGCAGTCAGTTTGTGAGCCAGTGTTCATCCTAGTTGAATGTAAGACTCACTTGGGGAACTTTGAAAAAAATTATTGATTTATTCAGATTTCCTTCCCAGAGATTCTACCTAGGGGTGGAGCCGAGGTATAAGTAGACAATAAAAGCCCTGCAATTATGATTACCATTGGGCTTAGAACTTATGGAGAGAGTATCCAGTGGGAAGAAAAAGTGTTCACCAGATTATGGTAGGGAGAGAAGGAGGAATCTTTGAAATAAGGATGAAGAGGTAGCTGCAGAAGCAAGAGGAAGCCAGGCACGCAGGGCCTCGGCAGCCCAGAGAGAGGCTGCTGGGAAGCCAAGAACGTGGAGTGCTGGGTCCTCAGCTTCCCTGTGCTGCGTGGAGCGGGGAATTGAGGGCAGAAGAGAAGATGCAAACCGAGAGCCAGAGCGCTCTTTGTGAAGGCAGAGAGGAAGGAGGAAGAGGGATGAGACTGTCCACAGACCCACCTATTTTCTTTTTAATTGCCACCTATTTTTTCCTTTCTATTTTTTTTTTTGGTACCAGGGATTGAACTCAGGGGCACTAGACCCCTGGGCCACATCCCCAGCTCTATTTTTTTTGTATTTTATTAGAGACAGGGTCTCACTGAGTTGCTAAGTGCCTCACCTTTGCTGAGGCTGGCTTTGAACTCGCTATCCTCCTGCCTCAGCCTCCCAAGTGCTGGGATTACAGGTGTGCGCCACGGCACCCAGCTTTCCTTTTTTAATTTTTAAAAATATTTTTATTAATACATATTAATTTCACATATCAATGGGATTCAATGTGATATTTCCATACACGGTGTACACTGATGAAATTCAACCTCCTCTCCTTTCTTTTCTGATGGCCATGCTTTTGTGTGTGTGGCAAACTAGATATTTAAAAGGTGGTGAAGCAGGCTAGGGTTGTGGCTCAGCGGTAGGTGAAGGTGGTGAAGTTACTTTGGCTCTTTTAATGCCTCTGTTTAAGAGCAGAGGATCTAGTAATAATCCCAACTGCTTGGCACACAGGATTGGTCCAAAGACTCTCACTACTCAAAGTCAGGGTCTAAGCTAGGAGTAATATCTAGCATCCTAAAGTCTTGCCCATCTCCTGTACCCTGCTACCCTAAAGAGCATGAGTTTGGGACCTCAGGACATAGCCACTGCTTTTTCTTTTTTGAGATGAGGTCTCAATGTGTTGTTCACCCTAATCTTGAATTGATGAACTCAAGTGATCCTCCTGCCTCAGTCTCCCAAGTAGCTGGACTACAAGTGTGCACCACCATACCCAGCTTCACTGCTTATTTCTTAAATGAGTGGCAGCCTTTGACCATCTCAGTGTGGGGAAAGCTGCAGCTCACTTGCCCAGGCTGGGAGGGCTCCAGTTCCACTAGCAATCATCATGGGGCATAGAAAGTTAGGGGCAGCATAGGAAGCACCAGCTAACTATCTTAAGATCTGATTTCTGCAGACACACCATATCCCTAACCTCTTAGCCTACACACCCACACTTTGTCTTATGCATGCTATTTATTCCCAAGAGAATCCTGGAAGCCCCCTTGTTCCTTGGAAATATTTCCTGCATTTTTTTCTTTTTCTTAGAAGAACAAACACGGGATTCTCCAAGCTGTCCCATCTGTCTCAAAATATATTACGGAGCAGCTTAAGGATCTTACCTGAACTGTACAATGGTTATCCTTGGGACTTTCATGTTTTTCTTCTTTTCCTTTTCTCTCCTCTTCCATCTTCTCACTTTTCCTTATTTTCCTTCCCTTTAATTATAAAGGTGTAATAACGGAAGAGTAAAATTAAGGCTGGATGGGGAGGGCATAAATGATTACACTTTGAAGGACTTTGCAAACTCTTCCTGTGTGTGACAGCTAATGAGCTTCCTAGTTCTGGAAACCTCTGAAATGACTTTTCAAACACATGTTGACAGTTTCCTGCCTACCTGCGTTAACTGATGTCCCTGAAGTAGTCCATGCTAATAATAAATCGCTGCTTCTCATGGACCTGTTGTCTGTCATCTGGAGACATTTCCCTGTTAAATATTTATTTGCATATATAAAAACCCCATAACAGCTCATTAATTACCATGGAGCTCCTGAAGAATGACAAGGGGGATGCTGTGGTTGTTAACCCTGTCCACAAACAAATACATACCCATCAGATTTACCTGTTTAACTTAAACTATAATTACTGGGCAATCAAACAACCGACAAGTATAGGTGCTAATTATCCAAATGAGACTTGGAACGTTCAGAGTTACCTAGTTATTTTTAGCTTCTTGACTGTTATTTCCACTTCACATCTGCAGTCAACATGAGTGACTTGTGTTCAATGAATCATCTCAGCAAGCGTTCTCCTGCACATTACTATAAGGATTTCGTGCATGAAGTGAAAGAACATGTCAGATATATGGATTTTAGAATAAAATATAAACCGTCTATTGGAAGGAAATAACAAATGCTTAATTTGGCTCAAGCCAGCAGATGGCAGTGTGGACCAGAAAATAAAACTCTCCCCTTCCCAGTCATCAGGCTTTTGCAGTTGAGGCGTCAGCTTTACCTTCTACTCCTGAAGAGGTTTGGAAGTTAAAGGTCTTTCAGTTGTCCATGCAGAAGGGCTCAAGAGAGTCATGTTGCATGCAAGGCTCTTAGGTCAGGACACAGCTGCCCCAGCAGAGCAACTCAGCTACCACGCATTGCACAGGGGGACAAAGACCTGAGTCATCCAGGTGGCTTCTTTGAGTTCCTTAAGGTCCTTAGACTTAGATATCTGACTCTTGGGGCTCAACCACATCATCCTGGTTTTCAGTTCTCTTGTTCCCCTCCTGAAAACCTTGCTGTTCTTTGCTTAAACCGGAAGATTTATGGCAACTTTATTGCAACCCCATGGAAATCGTTACAGAGCTGGGGGTGTAGTTCAGTTGTAGAGGGTGCAGACCCTGGGTTCCAACCCAGAACAAAACAAAGAAACAAAAATCTTTAAAACAAAACAGAAAAAAACAAAACAAAAACAAAAACACATGTATTTCTAAATCTTGGTTACCAAGATGTCATAAATGAAAATAAGGTCATATTATTTTTTAAAATAGTAATCTCTGACTCCTTGTTTTTTTCAAAACAGTTGTCTTAGGTGAAAGTAAAAGACTATTAAGTGCACTAAGGAAATGCCCTATAAGGAATCCCATTGAAACAACCTGAAACAATCATCCTGGCATAAATCCATAAACATAAAGTAGCAGAAATTAAAGTGAAATGATAGTTGGGAATATTGTCAGCCTTCTTTGGGCAGAGAGGGCTGGGGAGTGACCCCAGGATGCTCTGTCACTGAGCCACATTCCAAACCTTTTAATTTTAAATTTTGAGACAGGGTCTCACTAAATTGCTGAATAAGGCTAGCCTCTAACTTGTGATCCTCCTGCCTCAGCCTCCTGAGTTGCTGGGATTATGGGTGTAGGCTACCATACCTGGTTATTAATGTAAAATACCATTTCTGCATCAACTTGCTTTACTTAACTGAGACTGATCTATGAAAATACTTGCTCTCTTCCTTCTTCCTTGCATGTATTTTCTGTTTCTTTCTGCTATCAACCTACTAAAGAAGTAGGATTTAACTTAGAGCACTGTAGATGTTGCAGTTTTTAGATACTATTGTTAAACTTCTTGTTTAATCCAGAATCTTTTTTTTTTTTTGGAACCAGGGGTTGAACTCAGGGGCACTTGACCACTGGGCCACATCCCCAACCCTTTTCTATATTTTATTAGAGACAGGGTCTCACTGAGTTGCTAAGTGCCTCACCATTGCTGAGGCTGGCTTTGAACTCATGATCCTCGTGCCTCAGCCTCCCAAATGCTGGGATTACAGGAGTGTGCCACCGCACCCAGTTTTTTTAATCCAGAATCTGGAATACTGAGATGGCACTTGCTCTTTTAGGGAATGTTTTCACCCCTGGATTAGTTAGTTTGCCAGAGAAAAGGAACCAACAGGGTGTGTGTGTGTGTGTGTGTGTGTGTGTGTGTGTGTGAGAGAGAGAGAGAGAGAGAGGGGAGAGGTGATTTATTATTATAGTTGTTGTTATTATTATTAAGACTGATCATACTATGTTGCCCAGGCTGGCCTCCATTTCTGGGCTCAGTCCTGCCTAAGCCTCCCAAGTAGCTGAAACTACAGGCACAAGAAAGAGATTTATTTTTAAGGAATTGATTTAAAATCTACAGGTAGATCTGCAGGCTGGAGACCCAGGGAAGAACTGTAGTTCAAGTTCGAAGGCTGACTGCTGGCAGAATTCCTTCCTGCATGGGGAAGTCAGTTTTTTCTCTTAGGGACATCAAGTGATTGGGTAAGACCCACTCACTGCACGGGGAACAATCTGCTTTGTTGATTGAAATCTTTGTTCATTGAAATCTATTGATTTCAATGTAAATTCCATCTAAACCATGTCTTTGTGTAAGCATCTAAGGGGGATGTTTGATCAAATATTTGGATAGGGTGGATAATGTGGCCTAGCCACATTAACACATAAAATTAACCATAATGACCCCAAATATTTTTCCTTTGAAAGGATCTGCTGAATGCATAGAGTGAGTCTCAGATGGGTAGACACTTTCAGTATTCTCTCATATTCTGGCAAAAAAAAAAAATATTTTCATGTGAGGCAACAGGGCAGAGGGCAGGGCACGGGGCTGGGAGGGACTACCTGAGTGCTGGTCTTATCTGCTACCAACACTTCTGTGGTTTTAGGGGGTTTGAGGCCGCTACAGTCTATGGCTTCCTCCCCTAGTGAAGTGAAATCCCCAGAGAGCTGGAAGACTTCCTATCCTTTGAGTGTCACAGCATAGGGTCAGGAATATCACAGGAAGTTAATTGGGCCAGCAGGTTCCAACCTAGCTTTTAGAGAATTCAGAGATCAGGAGAGACAGCTTCTAAAGATTGAGGTGGAGCTCTTCATTAAGTGTTGGAAGCTAAGACCAGAGTATAAACCAGAACTTAGGAAGTGTCCTGTCCTATCTTGTGAACAAGGGTAGCTATGGGCTCAGGCCCTTGTAAATTGCTTGCAAAAATGATTGCAAATTATTCACTTCCCTGCATCCAGGCCCTTTTCAATATGACTTTGTTGCTCCCACCATCAAATGGTAGAGTCTGTTTCCCCACCCTTTGTATTGATCTTGTGACTTGCTTGGATCCATAGAATGTGGTGAAAGCTCTGCTGTGTCAGTTCTGAGTCTAGGTTTTAAGAGGTCTTGCATGCCTCCTTGATCCCTCTCAAAACCTCACCCAAATGAATAAAGCTGGATAGCTTGCTAGAGAACAAGGGACATGTGGCTCTTGCTCTGGTCATCAGTCAGATCACTCCCAGATACAGAGCCATCCAGCTGCTAAGCAGCTGAGTGCAGACACATGGTGTCAGTCCAGCTGAGACTGGAGGAACCACCCCTTGGAGCTGAATTGCCAATTCAGAGAATAGCAAGCTAAACAAATGGGCATTGTTTAAAGCAACTAAGGTGTGATTTATTAAGCAATAGAAGCATAAAGTGGCCAACCTGCAGTCCTGGCAACAGACCTCTTCACTTAGAGACTTGTTGATGGGAATAGCCATAGTGGGTGGGTACAAAGTCTACTATATACCACTAAGTATAGCTAAACTTCAATTGGTATTTGTTGCAAGTGAGATAAATGAGAACACTTTCCTTATTCTTAATAGCATCTATTTTTTTTAACTCTAGGAACTCTCAGGATCAAAGGTTATGCAACATAAATGTGTGTGGTCTTTAACTCTTTAAATTATTGCATACTCTCAGAAAATGCACCGTTGATTGCAAATTTGTAGTAGGCAATTTGTGTTAACATCCTTTGTCAGGAGACATGTCTCGAGCTTCTTAAATGCCTTATTTCTCAACCCCCCAGTCCAAAGCATTCAGTCCTGCCTAGGGTCCCAGACTAAACACTGTAGGAGATAGTTATAATCGGCTGCCTCAGTTCTGGGGCTGGGGATGAAGCTCAATGGTAAAGTGTTCGCCTAGCATGTGCAAGGTCCTGGTTTCAATCCCCAGCATCACAAACAAAAACAACACCAACTAACCTGAGTTCTCTCTAATCCCTCCCTCGTTCTAGACGCTGGCCTCAAAGCCCCTACAATCATAGTTAAAGTCAGGAACATGAGTTTCTAAGTGATACATTCAGGGGGATCTGTACCGTCCCCATCGCAGGTCTCTTTCTCAATCCAGCCTCTACACTAGGTGTACGTGGCAGCTTCATATCCAAGACCTTCCTGTGTCAGACTCTGCTCACCTCCTAACTTCCTGGATTCCTGACAATGAACTTCACCTTCCAGGTGGCACCCTGTTCTCTCCTCCCTGATTGTCCAGTGAGTAATGTTCAAGTTATTACATCACTTGGCCACACCAAGGGTCTACTTGATGTATCAGGTGGAGAACAGCTCATTCAAACCACTCTATACATCTCTAAAAACTCAGGGAACTTTATTTATTCTTAGTGAATTAAAAATCGGATGGTGATTTGGGTACAGATCCTTCAATGAACGATGCCAACAAAATAACATACTGTTCTCCAATATTTCCATAGAAAGAGCACTTTTCACATGGATGTATATGAGTTTGGGGCAGTCCTGCGAGGTACATATGAAATTGTCAATATTCCCATCTTACAAGTGGAGAAATTCAGGCTTAAGATCCCACAACTTGCAGATGGCAGATCTGGAAACTAACTTCAGCTCCTGATTCCAAACCCCCTCTTCCTTTGAGAGAAGAACCCTTGCCTGGCAAAGAGTGTGCACTCCCAAACACTTCTTCCCATCCCACCCTGGAAACCCATTAGATGGAATGGTACGGCAGGAGAGCTGTTGGATTAGAGAGCTGTTGTCTCTGAGTCAAGCAAATCTTAAAGGAACATAACACTATCAAGGAAAGTCTATTAAAATAGGTGAAAAAAACAATGTCTGATGCTGCTGAGGATGTAAGAAAAGACAAAAGATGCCGGGTGTGGTGACGCACACCTGTAATCTCAGCAGCTTGGTTTGGGAGGCTGAGGCAGGAGAATTGTGAATTCAAAGCCAGCTGCTGTCATATATAAAGAAAAATAAATAAATAAATAAATAAAATACAAAAAACCCAAACAAACAAACAAAACAAAAACCAAACAAACAAAAACAAAGCCAGTCTCAGCAAAAGCAAGGTGCTAAGCAATTCAGTGAGACCCTGTCTCTAAATAAAACATAAAATAGGGCTGGGGATGTGGCTCAGTGGTCGAGTGCACCTGAGTTCAATCCCTGGTACCCAGAAAAAAAAAAAAAAAAAGACAAAAGAAATCTTTCTGCTTGACTTGCTTGTGCTATAGCTGGGGAGGGAAAATATATACATTGGAAATAACCAGGTAATTAACTAGGAAACACATGCAGGTCTATGCTCCCACAGCGGAGGGTGGTACCATATGTTAGTGGGGAGATGGGGAAGGGAGGATTTGTCCTGGATATTATTTCCTGGTGGAGTTGGGGCTTAAGAAGACATGTGTGTTACAACTTAGATTTCATGTAAAATTTTGTGCATTAAAGGAATTATTTAAGCTGGGCATGGTAGCATGCACCTATAGTTCCTCAGGAGGCTGAGGCAGGAGGATCTCTTGAGGATAGCCTGAACAGATTTGGAAAAACAGCCAATTATCATTTCTATTTTATGACAGCAAAGTACCACTCTCCCCTGCCATTGTCTGGACATTACTTTCAGGTACTTTAACTTAATTAGACATTTGGTGTCTATTTAAATTCATATTTAGACATACTATTTCTTTAACTTTCCCTTACTTCCCCCACCTCAACCACAAAAACAAAACCATCTCATTAATAAGTGTCATTTTATTTTTGTCATTTTATTAAAAATTTTTATTGTGTCATTTTATTAAAAATTTCAGACCATTTGGGAATTAGGAGCAAGGTCTAGAGCATGAGGAATCCTCAGTTCTCAGGATTATGGATGGAAAACTTTCATCTTGTTCCCCAGTGAGGATGACTGGATGGGGCAGCCCTGTCCTGGCACCCCTGAGGCAGATCCAGGGTTGTCCTCCAGCTCGTCACAGAACTTTAGTACTGACTTGATCCTTAGCAGTCATTTTATTGTCCTAGTCACAGACCTCAAAAGACTCAGCAGTAAGGAATTAAAATGATACTCTATCAGTATTAATTCTGAAATTTAACATGAATTTAGCCTGCTTGTAGACATTTCTCCAAGATATAGTTGAACTGGGAATAATTTGCCTGTTTAAAGTGCAAGAATGTTTTGTGCCTTCTGGTCTTGTAACGGTATATACAAAGGGCCTCTTGAATGAACTCCACTAATCTTTGCACTGACCTGTTTGGAAATGCTTGGATTTTCTCCCTTGAACTTGGCTGTTTCTTTGGAGAGGTCAAACAGGGGGAGTGGCTGGACAGGACCCCAGCTCAGGCCTGGACTACCATCAGCTCAGACATTCCTTTCTACATTTACCCGCTTCCCACAGCAGGCCTGCCCTGTAGTGGACACTTGCTAAGCAGGAGGTCTTATGTCAATCATTAATACTATTCCCTGACAAGTCCTGGGAACCTCCCGTGGGCCCCGCAGTCAGGAGCCTCACCCAGGATGCTTCTTTCTTCCCCAGACTCCATCTCCGATGCTCTGTGAGTGAAACTCAAAGAGGGAAAGAGAGAGGGAGCAGAGAGTCATAACTGTTGTGTATTTTGTAAAAAGGCTTTAAGAACTCTTACTCTCCTCAAAGAGCTCCTCTTGAAGAACATTGCTGTGCACTAATGATAGATGATTTTCAAGTTGTGTTATAACATTATTTGTTTCTGTGATTAACTTTGTTGCAGCTGGAGTTGTTAAGCTGTTGTACTGGAAGGGATGACTCCCCTGCCCAAAGTATACCAATGAAATGATTGTACACTGTGGACCCTGGAGATACTGACACTTCACGGGAGGGTCTGAGAGCTTTCCTCTCTTAAATTTCTTCTTGCCCCAAGTGGCCACATGGAATCACATTTGTATTTCCCCTCTCCATTCAAGCACCATATGTGGTCTCAGGAAGTCCTTATCACAATCATGCAAGGGCTGGCACTGCAGATGACACAGCTCCACATGCTCCCGAGGAGCCTTCTCTAGACCAGGCAACAGGGGCACAGTGTTTCCCAATGGAATGACAAAGAGCAGGGGTTTTTCAACTCCAGCTCTGTGGGATTCAAGGCTGGGTGTCTTGGACACATTTGATGTATATATTCTAGTCACTATCTATAGGGAGAAGATTAGTGACAGAAAAATATTAGGAACCTCTGTGAAAAAAGAGGAAGAGGAGTAAAGTGGGGGAGGGGAAAAGAAAAGGGAGGTGAGAAGGAGAAAAATGAAGAGATGAGGAAGAGGAGAGGAAAAGGAAAAAAGAGGAGAAAGAGGGAGAAGGAGGATCATGCCTGGCATGGTGGTACACTCCTGTAATCCCAAGTGACTCAGAAGGCTGAGGCAGGAGGATTGCAAGTTAAAGGCCAGCCTCAGCAACATAGTGAGACACTGTCTCAAACAAAACAAACAAACAACAACAATTAAAAAAAAAAAAAAAAGAAGGGTTTGGGGCATGTGGCTCAGTGGTTAAGTGCCTGGGTTCAATCTCTGGTGCCAAAACTAACTAACTAACTAAATAACTAAATATACTCAAATTTCAGAGCTTGTCTCTAACTATCTAGATTTATGGCATAACCATTTAATATTTCAAATCAGAATGTACTTGTATAATATATTTTAAATGTAAAATATCTTGACAGTGGAAGCCTTGCTCCCTCAGGAGTGACCTTCTTTGACATGTGGCAGCTGACAGAGCCACGCAGTGACCTCTCCAGCACTGAAAGGAGGGAAGGAGTCAGGGGTGGAAAAGCGCCCATCCTCATTCAGTGGGGGGTCCCTCCCCACCTCTCCCTGCTCCCTCCCTTCTGCAGCCTTTCCCTCTCTCTCCCACTTCCCTGCTATCTAGACCTGTTGATAGTCACCTGGCTTCCCTCCTCCTCACCACATAAACCACTTCCTTTCTGACGAAGGTGTCCCAATCATCTGCATGCCTTGCTAGAGACCTGAACCTGTCATTTTCACAGTGAAGGTCCAAGTGTGGATTCAAAAGGCTTGTTCAGAAACCGTTAGATAATCAGCTCCAAAAAATGGCTCAGATTACAGAAACAGATCAACAAACCAAAAACCTTCTAACAGAAGCTGCTGATGGCTTTGTGATTTCTACTTTGCACATATTATGTATAGACTTTTCTTCAATTAATAGTTAATTTTTAGTAGCTAGTTTCTATTTTGTGCTGAGACATAATTTTATTATCAAATGTAAGTTCTTTGAACATTGTTAGATTGATTTAAAATTTTTCTTAACTTGCCTAATCAAGAATTTAGAGTTCTTCTTCTTCTTTTCTTTTTTCTTTCTTTCTTTCTTTCTTTTAAAATTAGGAATGCTTTGTGTGCTTTTTGTAACATACAGTCGGTCCTGGGAACCCTATTAGTTCTGTTATAGTAGCAGGTTGGGAAGATGAAGCAAATTTACAAAAGGACATTTAGGGGCAGTTTTGTGATACATTTCTTGGTAGGTGGCATCACTTGGTTGAAATAATAACAGCAGTTATTTTACACATAGCCCAGTGGGCTGTTAGAATGGATTATCTCATTGTTATTTATCTAAGAACTTTATCTCCTGACATAGAAGGATGCAGGAGTGGGGGCTGGGGTAGCCTGGGAGATGGAACTTGGTGGTCCAGGTGTTGAAGGGTAGAAATAGGTCCAGGATGGCCAATGACAGGATACCCATCTGGCTGGAAAAACATGGTGCTAGGCAACTGGTGGTCACCCAGGCAACCATAAGGTTGGGAGGAGTCCAACAAGAGGTGACCGTGGGTCCAGATGATAGGACTGACGTGTACACAGAGGCAAGCCATAGAGACAGGCACTATGCAGAGACCCAGGCAGGTGGTCGGCCTTGGGGACATCTGTCAGTTGCAGGGGCAGGACACAAGGCAGTGAGAAGAGCAAGAGCCTGTGTTCCAAGGCCAGGAAGATGGGAGCCCATGGAAGTTGTGAGGCAGGCACATGGGAAAAGAGATGGGGCTGTAGGTGGGTAAACTAGTGCCCAACGGATGTCAGGATTCAGAGAGCAAGTAGAACCTAACAGAGCTTAAGATCAAAGAACTTTGGAGTTAAATGTTCTGCTTAAGACTTCATAATTTCCCATCCTAGGAAGTCCTATCTGTGAAAACGACAGACCATGGAAGTGGGAACTAGATAAGACATTTTTAAATTGGGGGTCCCAGGTTAGACATCATTGGATTTAAAATCATGGAGGGATTTCCACTGGGAGCAGGAGTTGTTATTCCATAATCTATGTGCAGTCACAGGATGTATGTGACAGTGTGTGTGGAAGGGTGTGCAGGTGTGCATGGCTGTGCATGTATGTGGGTTAGTGAATCTATGCAGGGTTATGAGAGCACACAAGTGTATATGTGAAGGAGCCCCTGGGATGTCCCTTTTATGGCCAGAAGATAGAGAGCCATCTCAGAGCATAACCTCATGTGTGACCTCCGATGGTGGGCTGTGTTTGGTGAGACAAATATTGGGGTCCCACTTTTATTTTCTCAGATGTCCTCCAGTGTTTAATTTCTACCTGTCAGATGTGCAAACCGATAGGTGAGCTTTGACACAATAATGTCCCTTGCCCTGAACACAGAGTTCCAGAGAGACCCCGCTGGGGCCTCTGCCTGGGTTTTCATGATGCTAGAGAGGTGGGGAGTCTAGGTTGGGGAGGGAAGTAGAGTTATGGCCCGCAGAGGATAGGGCTGCAAAACAAGCCAGAACTTGGAGTGACCTTGGTACTCAGGATTTCACTTCTCTAGCTTTGCCAGGGGTGAATCTCACTGAAGGGACCAAAATACTCTCCTTCTGTTTGAATTTCTCCTGCTGGGGCCCATGCAGCAGGGGGGAAACAGCCCTCAGCAGTCCGGGTGAGTTTGGAATAAATAGCTGGCCTGGGCGTGGAAGTCAGCGGGTCCTTCCCAATGAATGGAGCCCTCAGTGTCCCTGTTGCAGAACTGTTCTTCTTTTGTTTCTCTGTCTTTAGCTCTCTGTTATATAAACATCTGGAGGGCTGAGTATCATTTTCGCCCTAGTAAAGGAAGAATACATCTTATATTCCCCCCACAAAGAGACAAAATGGTGCGTGGGTCACATCAGCGTAGGAACTGGAAAATCTGTGTGGAGTGGCTTGAAGGAGTCACTCTTGGTCTATGAATCACTTTTCTTTCCTCTTCCAAACATCTGTGAAGCAATGAAATAATATGTGTGAAGACTCGAGATTCCCTTCCGGATCAATCTGAGTGTATTTGTTTGACATCAGTGGCCATAAAGAAATCGGTTACAGAATCTAACGGGAATGAAATTGCTTCCATATAATTTTTAAAACCTAATTTCCTCCCCTCAATGTATTAACCACCAAATTGCCCAAACTGCTTATTTGCATATTTGGAATATTTTCTGTTGTGATTATCTGTTTGTGTACTTTCTGGGGTTGGGCATTCAGCAAAAAACAAAAACACAGCCAACATTTGATTAGTGCTCTGTCTTTAAGATAAAATGAGGGATTCAATTATTTTAAACACACTTTGCCTGTGTATAGACTCACTACTCCACATGTGGTCCCCAGACCAGCCGCATGGACATGAATTTACCTGTAACAATTTGTTAGCAAAGCAGACTGGGGGCACTCACCCCCCACCATACACCCTAAGTCAGAATCACAAGATTACCCTAGAAGGTTTCAGGAAGTATTAAAGTTTAGAAAGCCCTTGGCTGACGGGCATGTCTGAATGGATGAGTTTGTCACAGATTGACTTTGCTTATGGCTCATGGCTAGATCTTTCTCTTGTCCTCATGTATACTTCTGTCCCATCTATTTATGACCATATTTTTTATTTAATTCAGCCATTTTTCACAGATCCATGTCTCATGTGAAAATCTCAAGAAAAACTGATGCTTTTTTAATATATCCTTACTTTGACCATAGTCTATTGACAAATATCGATTGAGCACCTATTGTGTCCTGGGCACTGTTTTAAATGCTGGGACAGAGCAGTAACTCAGACAAAGTCCTGCTTTTCTGTAACTTCAGAGCCAGGAGATGGAGACAACTACACAAGCTAGTAAACAACATTTTATAAGGCCTTCAGTGAAGAAAACAAAACAGAGTTCTGTGGTATCTTTTTAGATTTGAGAAATCAGAAATAAAATCAGATTAGATGGTGGGGAGTTATAGGTGGTATTTATGAAGAGTTTTTATAGCAGTTCATAGAATCACCTGTGAAATCAATGGGCTTAAGAGTGAAGAGGCTGAGAGACAAGAAACGAACTAAGCAATCTCCAAGTTTTCATTTTGTTGTTAGACTTTTAAAAGTAATAATTACAGTAAAACCCAGGGAGAAGGTGAAAGGCGGGAGATGGCAAAAACTGGTCCTTTAGACTTGATCTAAATGTTCATCAACTTCAGGTTGGGAAGGGGTTAGGGAAGAGCAGGCAGAGATGATTCTCCCATAGACATGGCTTCTGCATCAATGCTGACCCTTCACTGTGAGACAAAATGGCAGAATAATCTTCTTTATGGAGATTTTTATGGCCACCTTTACAGTGGCCATGGATTCAAGCACCATATTTAAGTCGGGTTCTGTTGAAACTGGCTGAATGTCCTCCAGCTGATGAAAGAGTTGCTGGAAGTCAGTGTTAACAGCTGCAGAAATGGGAACCCAGAGTCAAGGCAAAGACTGCTATACACACAGAGATTCCGTTGTGGGTCACTTGTAAGAAGTCAATGGAACGCTCTATGTTAGGAAATAAGGTTTTCTGCTGCCCGAGTATCTGCTTTGAATTATAATTTCTGGTTCACTTTTTTTTTTTTTTAAACCAAAGACTTGAGTGAAAGAGAAATAAAAGTCAAGTATTTATTTGAAATAAAAGCAGGGTACTATTCACAAAAGCCATTTTGAATAAGAACTTTCTAAAATAGGGGCAATAATTCTTACATGAAGATGATCAACATTCCCCACCCCCACCCTGAACTTCGCATTGGCTCTAAGCACAGCAATCCACAACTCTTCTTCATCATGAGCTTAGGAAACTGTGTGTTCTTATCCTTGGCCTGTATCACTTAGCCTCTTGAATGGGGAAAAATAATAAAAAATGTATCTTTTCAATTTTCCAGTGATATGACTACTCCTAAGATCCTGGCAAGTGATAATGAGAAGAGAAAACGTATTTCTTTGAGATCTATGGAGGTCCGGTCCTTTCAATATTTCTTAAAACCTGAGCGGGTGGTTTCTCAGCTCTGCTCACCAGTAAGTTCTTCCGGTTGAGGAACGATGCCTGCTATCTTCCGGTCCTGCTTGGTGATGTCCATAGTTGCTTAATTTGCCACCAATGAAGCCACACAGATAGGAAAGTTGAGCACTGTCACCAATGTTCCTGCCAAGGGAGCTCTCTTTCCTGTTAGTGCCCAAAGGGCTGATCCTCATTGTTGGCATTGCTTCCCACGGCTGCTGGAGATATCCATGCTACCACCTAAGTTATTCCTTTATGTATCCATTAAATAGCTATGATCATTCATAACTTACTCTATACCAGGATTATTGCTAGCACACGGATACAGTGATTGATTTCTACTCTGTCCTTATGGAGTTCAAAATGCAATGTTGGATGCACTTGTAAAATGTACAATGCAAGCAGAGGGGATCCTTCAGATTTAAGGTTGAATGGAAAGGTAGATAATTCTCACTGGCTTTGTAAACTATGTTGAGGAATTTAGTCTTATTGTAAAAGCAATGAAAACCTTTGACATTTTTCAATCCAAAGGGTGAGATGGACCAGCTTAGCATTTTGAGGAACACTGATTCAGAGTAGAAGAGCAGTTTGTAAGAAGGATAATGGAAACGGGGAGAGCAGTTAGGAGACTGATGTTAGGGAGCAGGAGAGATGGTGGCAGCACACACTGGGATCCGACTATGCAGAGATGCATAAGAACCCCACAGCCTAGGTCCTGGCACACTAGGCCCTTCATACCAGTGCACTACTGCAAGGATGTGAAGTCATGTTTGTTGTGCACCGATGTGAAGAGATTCTCTCTCTCTCTCTCTCTCTCTCTCTCTCTCTCTCTCTCTCTCTCGGTCCTATTGGGATAATCCAAAGCCTCAGTCCTAAAGGAGTGTTGACTTACATTACCTGTGCTACCTGCGTTAGTCAGCTTTTTTGTCACTATGACCAAAATATCTGACAAGAACAACTTAAGAGGAGGAATTTGGCTCATGGTTTCAGAGATTCAGTCCATGGTCAGCTGATTCCATTGCTCTTGGGCCTGAGTTGAGGCAGAACATCATGGAGGAAGGTGTGGAGTAGGAAAATTCCTCAGTTCATGTCAGCCAGGAAGCAGAGAGAAAGAAGGAGTCAGGGGAACATGGAACAATCCCTAAAGGCATGGCCCAATGACCTCCAGCCAGGCTCCACCTGCCTAAGGTTACCATCTTATACAGTAATCCTTTTGAATTATCCTGATTAGGTTTTAGCTGATCATTTCACCTCCGAGCATTCCTGTATTAACACAGGAAATTTTGGGGGACATCTCATATCCAAACCACCATACCACCAATGTCTCATTCGATTGCATTCCTGGGGTGGGTATGGGTGTCTGCTCCATCCAGGAATGTTGGGACACAGAGATGGCACAGCTTAGGCTTCTGCTGGCTACCTAAACTGGAATGTTCCTACTTCGAGAATTGACAGTTACAGAGTGTGGCTGTTATGGACAGTAAGCAGTGTTTTAGAGGCACAATAAAATTTTGGACTCAACCATTTGGGAAGTTTCCATTGTATACAAGCCGGCAGTTAAACAGAGACACTTCAATGCATTGTAAGTGGTGGGTGTCCCAGAGTTTCAGTATAGAAGCAGTTTCCATCTGGAAGTAGCAGTGGTCGAGGTGGAGCCTTGGAGCTGCATTTATATAACACCTTAATGAAGATAGAGGAAAATATCAGTTGCCCCCCTTTTTTTTTTTTTTGGTACTGGGGATTGAACTCAGGGGCACTTGACCACTGGGCCACATCCCCAGACCTTTTTTTGTATTTTATTAGAGACAGGGTCTCACTGAGTTACTAAGTGCCTCACCATTGCTGAGGCTGGCTTTGAACTCACGATCCTCCTGCCTCAGCCTCCCAAGTGCTGGGATTACAGGCGTGCGCCACCACGCCCAGCCAGTTGCCCATATTTTTTTTTAAAAATGAAGGAGGTCTTGATAGAAATGAGGCAGGACTAAATCTCTCTCTCTCTCTCTCTCTCTCTCTCTCTCTCTCTCTCACACACACACACACACACACACACACACACACACTGCTATGCCCAAACATTCTATGTGGAACCTTGATTTTGAAAGATACAAGTTAAAACTGTGTTGTAAACAAGTGCTTTAAAAACATGTGAAATTAACTTCCTGGATAGTCATGGAGAAAAGAAAAAATTTCTAAAAATCTATATTCTTGCCCATCTGGATGAGGGTCTATGCTCCTTAAAGCTGTGATAGTGGAATACATTTCAGTCATCTTCATTCTCTTCTACTTTTATCTACCCAAGTACCTATTTCCTCTTGTATCTAGTTCCTCAACAGCTGTTACCATAAACTAAGCCAGCAGGGGCCGCACAAGCACAGTCATCTAAGAAGAGAAATACTGTGTGCAATTCTATCATTGGCTACAAATCTCTTCCTGCCTCTGCAAGCTACAAATTCAGGAGAGAATGACGGTGGCCTTAGGCTGCACATAGATTTGAAGAGGCAAATAGAATCCCAAAACATGAGTTCTTTTTACTGTTGGAATTGAAGACAATCGCACAGCATCTCTTAATTGTATTATTTAGCATCTTTTAATTGAAATCAGCCAAAACTTCCATTACTGTTATTTTAAAAATTGACTACAGCAATTATTAATAAACAAAACAGAAGTTGTTATGGCTATCAGCAGATTCAGATACCACACATCTTGGAGAAATGGTAAAATAATAAAAAATATCAGATTCCCTTCTGAAAGTGCAAAAAGGCAATGAAAGAGAGAGAGGCAGAAAAGATACTTAAGCAATAAACACATTCAAGTAAGCATCAGTTTCTGTACACACTCCATTTCCATTGGCATCTGAGCATGGATCTTAATTCAAGAGGTTTAACCTGCTCTAGGGAAAATGAATGAGAAAGAATGCAGCACAATGCTTGAAGATCTTTACATTTATAGACTGGTGAACTCTCTCCTCCGCGCACTGCAATTTGGGTGGCTTTCCTTCAAAACTATTAAGGCATCTTCATTGGAACGGGGGTAATTCTAAGCAACACTAATGGTGTGCTCGATGTTACTGTAAGTGAGATAAATGATAGCAAACTTGTCTGAGCAGATGCACCTAATAACAAAGGCTTGGAAGCATAATATGGCAAGAGCAGAAATGTTCAGAGCAGAAAACAAGAGCCTACAGAATCACTATGAGCGTGTTAGTGTGGAGTCACCGAGTGAATGATGTGTGAGTCTGGCTATAGTGTCCACATCTCCATCTCCAATGTAGCCCCCATCTTCAAAAAGTCAAAGTCACAATCAGGGAAAGGGAAACCCTCTAGATTTCAGGTCTCCACTTTCAGAAAACCCCCAGAAATTTCTAGTGGAGAAATAAGGAGAAAGTCCTTGAATTATAGTGCATTCAATGGAACCAAGAGATTGAGTCTCTAATATCCAAAGGAAATGACACATTTATCAATTCAGACCCAATTTGTATACATGGAAGAAAATTTGAAACAAGTAGATGTGGCTTACAGCATTGTCCCATTGAATTAGTTTCCCTTCCACTCTTTCTCCCCAATGTGATTGATGTTATGCATTTTTTCCTTATCCACAAGTGTAACAGAAAGTTCTGGAAAACCTGGCTCACCACCCCAGAAAAAGGTGATTAAAAAGGACAGAAAAAATGGAGCCAGCATTGTTTGGGTTAATAGTTTTGGTCTTTGGCATAGAAATGTAATGGGAAGTAGAGAAAAGAAACATAAAAGTGGTATCATCTTGTAGCCTCTAGTTATAAAAATTTTAACATTGTACATTTAAATGACCCAGTAGAAGTGAGCCTCGGTGAGGTACCATTCTATATGGGAAGCTGTTTGCCTGGTTTGCTCCAAACACTATAAGCCTGACCATAATGATGGGGCATGGTTCATTCAACCCTGGGGCTACACACAGCACCATTACAGCACCATTTTGCAACGTTTCCTCCATATTCACCATTTCCCAATGTGTCCTCCCACCTCATCATTATTGTGTGTGTGTGTGTGTGTGTGTGTGTGTGTGTGTGATTGTGTGTGTGTGCACTCACGAAAGAATACTTCACATAAGATCTAAAAGATTTTTATACAGACCATTAGTTCTTATCTGTAGGGAATTGGTAAAATTGCAATAGTGGTATGGATTGGATTCTCTCCTTTTGATGTCCTCTGAGGGCCTATGTAGTTCCATCCTGCCACGTCCTCAGTCCTTTATGTACAGTTAGTTTCCTGCTACACTTGAAATCCTAGGCTTGGCTGACCGATATGGCAGCTGGTGTACTTGCACCATCTAACTTGGGCACTGAGCATTTGTCTGTGTTCCCTAGTTGACTCTTTGGCGTCTTCTGTCACACCCCAATGGCAGAATGGACATTTTGAATCTCCTAGGGGCAAGAATTCTTCCTGATATCAATTTAAGCTTAGAATTTTTTCCTCCCAGAAACCACAAATTTTCTATTTTAATATTATCAAAATTCCCTTCATTTCAGCTCCCCACTAGATCAGCTCCAGAGATGGACTCGGGAAGGCGACACTGTTGATAATGTGATGCCCAGGATAATACAGGCCAGATTTCTCATGAGTTGGCACAAATGCTAACTATGTCTGGTTAGCACTGGAGAGCTTATAAAATATAAAGTCTGGGTGGGAAATCTCTCTGGTTCATCAGGTTTAGGAATGGCTCTGGAAATTTCATTTAAGGAGTGGACAGGTAATTCTAGCCATAATCATCTAGTAAACCACAGGTGAATACTATGCAAATGTCCCCTAGGAAGGTGGAACACCAGGCTGCAGAGCTACTGGCAATCTTCCCACCTGGAAAGTGGAGGCCAAATGATAAATAATAGCTGTCCCTTGGTATCTACAGGGATTGGTTCCAGAATCTCCACAGATATAAAAATGTGCAAATGTTCAGGTTTCTTAAATATTTGCATATAATCTCAGCACATCCTCCTATATACCTTTGGTCATCTCTAGATTGCTTATAACACCTAATATAGAATGCTGAATTGCTTAAAGATTAGTGACAAGAAATAAACTACACATGATCAGTACAGAGGCAACTTTCCCCCCCACAAATAGTTTCAATCTGTGGTTAGTTGAATCTGCACGTGCAGAATGCTTGGATATGCAGGTACAATGCATTCAATATTTAGCTAGCCTGATTTTAGTTAGATAACATATGAGATGTGGCTTCTGCACACAAAAAACTACAAAATGTTGCTTCTGCAAGAAATCCTTTAATTGCAAATCCTAAGTCTCTCTGAGATGTTTGCCCACTTTCTGCTGAAATTGCATATTTTTGGAGAGCGCCATTTTAAAAGTATGGAGGTATAATAAAATGAAGATAGAAATGCACTGTGGGCAGCAGAGAGATTGAAGGGGAGAGCAGTTTTGTTATAAATACAGCTGATAAAAGCCATCCCAATCTGTGTACTTACAAACTCCTGACTCTGTGACTTTGTCATAGACTGTGTTGTCCTTGGCAGTAATCACTAGTCTCCTGAGACTACTGAAATTGAAACTAATTAAAAGGAAAGAAAACAAATTCAGTTGCTCAGTCCCACTAGCCACACTTCAAGTGTTCAGAGTCACATGTCACTGGTGGCTACTGCATTGGGCAGTAACAAATGAAGGATACCTCTACCATTCCAGGAAATTCCACCGGGTGTGCTGGTCTAGAAATAATACTAGTAGGAAATATGAGGCATGAAAAACTATCTAACCATCACTGACATGAATGTATTTCTCTGATGCTGGTGGAACTTATTGAATAGAGTGTCAGGATAGAATCACTCACTGGCTTAAGATGAATCCAATAGATGGCTATAAAGAGACAAAATAAAAAAATGTTCAGAGAAGAAAGCATTGTTGGAATACCTCAGTGCTGGCCTGAGCTCCTCTGAGATTGTTCAATTGTTAACTTCATAACTCTCTGAGGTTCTCGCCAGTGCTTTATATGTGGGCAGAAAAATGTGTGAAATTCTCAAATCTTTACTTTTGTTCTTTGTCCTCCAGAACTGTAGTCAGAGGTCTCAGGTGTTAAATCTACCATGCTGTCCGAATGGACCTTGAAAGATGACTGCTCTTCAGCAGAGGTGGAGAGCAGGATGTTACCCTTCTTTCCATCTTCTTCTGATGACTAAAAAGCAGATGGCTTGAGGTTGGCCTTCAGCATTTGTGTTTTTGTTGGGGGAGAGAGTTGGAAGATTGGGGTGGACAAAAAGGAAAAAGGAAATCCAGATGAGGTTGCTCCAGGGTATGCTACTGAATTACTCTATCAAAAATGTCCTTGGTATTGAGGTGAGTTTTGCATTATTTCCTGAAGGTGGGGATGTTGGAGCTTGGATGGGCTCAGTACCTCATGAGCAGGAAAGGCCCAGCCTTTTGATAAGTTCAATTGCCAAATAAAGATAGAAGTAGCCTGCGTTGATGCCTGGATCATGAGATAGCAGTGGGTAGCACTTTCTTTAATAACAATAATGGAAAAAAATCTCGTTCACATTCTTAGGAAAAACTGGATTCAAAAGTGACTGTGTAGCCATTGCTGTGAAAGGAAGAGTTGTGGAAGACGAAACAACTTGGCAAAGATATTTTTCATCAACAGTTTATACCTCTCAACACATTACATCAGAAAACCATGAGTAATTTATGGCTAAAATTTCCTTTGGCATCTATTTAAATCATCTAGATACTCCAACGTGCCTCATTGACTCCAGTTCAGCTTGCCAACTAATCAACAGTCATTTACTGAATGGTACATGCAAAAATAGAGCCAGCATTTCCTAGGTCAGTATGCACATCAGTATATAATATCTGATATCACAAATTCTAATTGTTGCTAGCAGTGAGAAAAGCTGCTAGTTTCTGTCTCCTCTCCCTTTTCTTATTGCATCCTCTGGCTCCTAGTTCAAGGGCACAATGTCTGGCGTGTGAGTATTTGTTTTAAAAAGTTAATGTCCTCTCTCTTTTTCGCCACCATCTTCTCACCAGCTCTCCCCTCTCCCCGTCCTCCTTTCTCTTCCTTCCATTCCCCTCTCCCTTCTTCCCTTTGCCCCTACCCCCTTCCTCCCCTTCCCTTAATAAACCCCTTTTCTACCAAAATAAATAAATAAATAAATAAATAAATAAAAATAAAAAATAAAGTTAATGAATTAGAAGATCACATTTAAAGTAGGATGTCCTAGGTTAAAGTCAGGAAAATTTACTGGAATGTGACAGTCAAAAAGTTATGGAATGTCAGCATTTCTTCATAATACTGCCTTATATTTGAATAGCACTCCTTACTCTTACAGTGCTATTTCACACTTATAATTTCATCTGATTTGCTGTTAAAGCTTAGATAACATTATTAGCCTTTATGGGCTTTCCTTTTTCACTCACGGCAAAGAAACACGAAAATACGGTTATCTTTTCATCAAGATGTGATCAGAGTTATTATTGGGCAATTCCCTAGAATATCGTTAGAAGTCAATCTGAATATAAAAGGGAGTGTCATCACTCTTGAGGTTTTTAAAGCTGATTTGTTGTGGCCTAAATGGGGAAAGCTGTCCCAATAAATTAGCACAATTCAAATATGAGCATCAAGTTACTTCTGACTGGAACTTGGCAGAATGTGAGAAATTTAGGTTTTAAAAATCTTGCTGAGATGCTTCTGGAAGGCAAGCCATATAACAGACTTGAACATTTCATGGTCAGTTTGTTTTCTATTCCTCCAGACCTTCATCACAGTGTTTCTCCAGCTAAGTTACACAGGTAGGCTTTGCACATGAGAGTGTTATTCCACTGGTCACATGAGGACCAGAGGTCAAGGGCATGCATTCAAATCCCAGCTCTACCATTTACCAACTGTAAGAGCTTGGAAATTTGCTCACCTCTCTGAATTAAAGGTTCCTAATGTGTAAAATAGGAATTTGTATACTGTTGTAACACCCCTGGGTACCATGAGAACATTGTAAGAACATTGATTCCAGGAACCCTCCTGGATACCAAATTCTGTGGATGCTCAGGTCCCTTGTATTAGTCAGCTTGTCATCATTGTAACAAATACCTGAGCTAATCAACCTAAAAAGAGCAAAGGTTTGTTTTAGCCCACAGTTTTGGAGGACTTAGTACATGATTGCTTGGCCACATTACTTTTGGGTATATGGCAATACATCATAGAAGGTAGCACATGGCAGAGCAAAGCCACGGCTGGGAACAAAAAAGACAGAGAGGGAGAGGAAAGGGCTGGGGTCCCACTATCCTCTTCAAGGGCATTCCCCCAATAACGGGGAAACCTTCCACTAAGTTCCCTTAACATTTCTATTACCTGCCAATGGTGCCACTGGCTGGGGACCAAGCCTACAACACATGGGCCTTTGGGGGTCACTTAATATCCAAACGATAGCATCCCATATATAAAAAGGTATAGCATTTGGATATGACCTACAGACATCCTTCCATATACTTTAAATCATCTCTAGATGACTTATAATACCTAATACAATGCAAATTCTATATAAATAGTTGTTATACTCTATTGTTTGGGGAATGATGACAAGAAAAAGTCTATATGTTCAGGAGAGATGCAATTTTTTTCCCCAAATGTTTTTTCATATACAATTGGTTGAATCCATAGATACAGAACCTTTCTATATGTGGGGCCAACCCTACTTACCTCCTAAAAGAGATGTAAAAATCAAATCAATGTCTGAACAACGTAAATGGTGAAGTGCCTAGCATGTAATAACTTCTCAGTAAATGGTAGCCATGATTACATTCTTATTGAATTTTTTTTCTCACTCATTCCTTAGTGTCTGTGGGAATTTTAGGAACCTGGAATGCAAGCAATGTTTACCAAATTCATTAGAATTTCCTCACTTGATGTTAATGACCTTGGTCTTTTTTTTTTTTTTTCTAGTCATCTTGAGTTCATTTCTATTTGTGGGTCATTTCTATTTATGTAAGTTTACTGTTAAAAAATAAGATGAGGGAAATTCAGTGTATAATGAAAACATGTAGTTTTCAATAGTAGGTTGGGGAGATCCTTGGTGAATTAAATATTAAAATTTGCTCTGTTATGAACAGTTGCTAACATCATAAAGTCAAAATAAGAGCAATCAGAATGGAACATTGGTTTAGAATTCGCAATTTTACTGACTTGTTTTATATGGCTAAGATTAATTTAACCAATAGAAAGAAGGAATGGAGGGAGGGAAGGTAATTCTCCATTGCAGCAAACACAGACAGTCATTAAAATGCAACTCTTACTCTGAAAGAATAGCAGAAGAAGGGCAACTTCTTCATATCATTGCAGGGCAGGTGCTTTGCTTCTTGGGGAGGATTCCAGGGTTCCAAAGCTAGATTTTTTTTCACCTGGCATTATCCTTCTTTGGAAAAAATCACATGGATGGTCACATTTTTGAGGGGAGGCAGAGTAGATAGCTCCAGAAACTATAGGCTTCCACACTGCCAAGGTCAACTCTCTAATGACAATGGTTCTTATTTTGCATCTTTCCAAGAAGCTCCCTCTTCCATCACAATAGTAAATGATTTGGAGATTAAAAGTTGCTTACCCTTCTTATGATGTTATTAAGGATGAGGGTAAGTGTTCATTTGTTTCCTATTTGGTGGGATTATCTACCTCTGGGTTTTCATCTCCAGTGCTCTGGTCTCTTGGGTGATTACCACTCACTCAAGTAGCTACTGAAAGGCCACAACTTGAGCTCTCATTGAGCCCCTATCTCTTGAGTCTGTGTTCATCAAGTTCTGCTGCCAATGCTTTTTGCATTTAGACAGAAGTTTACTGAACCAGGACCTTTAGGGACGGCGGAAGCACATGGACTACTATGTTATGAGTTGTGGATAGCTAGCTGGTGATAATGCAAGAATAGATGTTGATTGAACGGTCTTTGCTCCACAGACTCCTTAATCAATACCTTTACTTCACTATCTATTTTCTGTTTCACATCAACTGCATCTCTGTCATCCAGTTTCCACATTGGTAAAGTGGGCATAATAATAGTACTTGTCTGGTAGGGTTTTGGGGAAGGACAAATGAAGTAATTCATGTGACCAGCATATAATAAATGTTCAAGAAATGTTGGGTGTTGTTATGAGTATTAACTGTTTAAAAATGTTTGATATTGAAATACAGTTGGAGGGGAGAAGTGTCCCGCCTGAGGGAGGTAGCCTCTGGTGACTTACATTATAGGTAATCTCTTCACATTTAAATCCTCAACATTAAACCAAGTTTCCTAATTAGACACAGGAAACGGCAAGAGTTATCCATGACATAATGAAACTTCTTTGCTATCTTATCAGCATCAATCATTTAGGCTATCAGTTAATCATTGGTTAAAAAACTAAATTTAAAAAAAAATCAGGGAGTTTAAAATAGTGAGTTACATTTAATGGATTGTTTCTGTAGATTTGAGGCAATGTTTAAGGGAATCAATTTTGCCAGATTAAAAACAAAAAAAAAGGAGAAGCCCCATGCGGTGGTGCATGCCTCTAATTCCAGCGGCTTGGGAGGCTGAAACAGGAGGATCACGAGTTCAGTGCCAGCCTCAGCAAAAGCGAGGCAATAAGCAACTCAGTGAAACCAGTGGTTGAGTGTCCCTGAGTTCAATCCCCGATACCCTCTTCCAAAATAAATAAAAAATAAATAAAAATAAAAACGGAGAACACAGCAATTTATATAGTGTTCTTTGTTATTTAAATGAGTAGCACTGACCCCAAAGAGCTGAATCATCACTTTTGTGATTGGTGTTAGGAACTCTGATTCTTCTCTTTGTGATTTTCTTGTTTGGACCATCAATAGAATTTCTTTGTTTCTTAGCAGTTTCTGAGTCTGATTCTCCCCCTCCCTTTCTATTTGGATTTTTTTCTCTGTGTCAGAAACATAGCATTTATTCCTTGCAGGGGAGCTGTCATGTGCTACAAAAATATGTTTGTCAAACTAACATTTTCATGAGAAATCTCAAGAGTTGGGCACAGCATTTTTCTGATGAGGAAATTGGCGTGCATAGCATTCCTAGAAGGACTCACATAACAAACAGGAGGTGGCAGGAACGACTGAGTTTGTAGAGAACAGGAGGAGCATTTACTGTATCAGCCCTGTGTCTGAGGTACTGTTCCAAGTGTCTGCATACGTCTTACCACTTTTGTTATTCCTCTCAATGCTGCTCTGAAATACAAGCTCTGTCTACATTTTACTTGCAGGGAAACTGAGGCTCCAGGAGATTAAATACTTACTCAAGATCCGATTTAGTAAATATCTGACCGGAATTTGAATCCAGATCTAGTTGGTCCTTAAGAACTTTACATTGCCTCTCACGATAGTTCCATTTCTGTTTGTTTCCTTCATCAGATCAATTTGGATAAAAAATTTTTAAGTAAAAAGAACTTTGGGGAACAAAAATCTATATTTTCCCCAGAAATTTAACAGTCCAAGAAGAGTTTTCTGTCAGAGTTTCTGATGAACAAGAGTCAGGAAGTTTGGGGGATTTTCAGGCTCAATGGTTATTTTGGAAGGAATTATACATATGAGCAATTTTTCTTTACTCTGTTGTCACTTTCAGAGATTTGCAGTTGGTGAGGTTAGTACGATGTAGCGAAATGTTCTCAACACTTGCAAGTTGGCCACTGTTGCCTCCTATTCCAGGATAAAGACTGGGAATGGCAGTGATTACCAGAGTCTCTGGGAGCCTTCCTGAAGGTTCTGAGGCTTTGTGCTGAGGTACAGCAGATGGGCAATGCTGTCTTTAAAAAGAAACAAGCAGGGGCTGGGGATGTGGCTCAGCGGCAGAGCGCTCGCCTAGCACGTGCGCGGCCCGGGTTCGATCCTCAGCACCATGTACAAATAAACGCATTGTGTACAACTAAAGCAAATAAATAAATATTTAAAAAAAAAAAGAAACAAGCAGGCCATTAAAACAGTAAATTTTTGGTTTACAAGAACTATATTGGTCCTTCACCTGGGGTCTATGGATTCCCAAGAAGCCCATGGTTGGAATTCAGAAGGCTGTAAACATAAATGAGAAAAAAATGTATATATCATTATTTTCATAACCTCCTGACTGAACTTTGGCATTTCCTTTAATTATGAATGCAGAGAATAAATCACAGTGGTATGAGTAGCACCTGAGACTTGTCACTAATAGAAAGCAGATATTTTCACTGTTGCAGAGATAGCAAACTACGGTTTATGTTAAATTACGGGGGTTATTTGACTCATCACTAGATCCTTTGGTTCAATGAACTAATAAAGAAGCATACACATGATTATATTGCACTTTTCAAAAAATTTTGATAATTGTGTTTCAAGGTATTGGTTCCTTTGTGTAATTCTACGTGTTTTATTTCATGCATTTTCATCGTTATTCTAAGTCTGCTGTCAACAAAAAGAGGTTGAGACCTCTACAAATAACAAAAGCACAAATTCAGAATTATCACTTCCTTGATGCAATTTGTTTGGTGTTGTATAGACTTCATTCTTTAAATCCTATCCCTGTGCCTATTTTAACTAAAATCTGCAAATTATTTTTTTAAAAATCAATATTCATTAAATTTTTTTAACCACTTTGTATTGAGATGATTAAATAAATCACATTTTGAAATTTACTTTTATCTTACAGACAAAAACAAGTTCATCAGAGTCAGTTTTCCATGTCTCCAGGTATTTCTGGGTTTGGGGGTAAGGTGAAAGATAAAACTGAAAGGCCAGAGTCCTACTAAACCAGAGACTCCCTACACTTGTCTTCAAGTGCTCATTGCAAGAGCTGGCAGCCTTCTTTACTGTCCCTTAAACCTTAATGGAAAATTTCCCCTCTGTCCCCACCATCCTGACACAGTGCCTGAAATCTTCAATATTTAATCTGATTTTGGACTAAAGGGTTGTCGTGTTATGCACCACTGCTTTAAAAAAAAAAAAGATGCAGAAAAGCCACAGCATCTCATATCTTCATGCATTATAAAACGCTTCATTGATCTTCTCTTTTCCCATGTAAACTCCTTCTTCACTTTTCCCACAGAATATATACAGATTTCCCGTGGAAAAGGTCAACCAGCTCTATTGTGAAAAGCAAGACAAAGAAGCTGCTACTGCATCTCAAGTCTCGTTAGAGTGAAAACATCATGATAGGCTCGTTTTTTGCTTTTGCAGAAATCTTGATTATGTGGGTCCATCCAGGCACTGACTTAGAAACTGCTGGTGGTGGTGGCAGTTGCTGTCATGGATCAGTCTAGTTGTGGATTTTAATTTCTTTCATTGTGTGAGTGTCACTGTCACTCTGATAATAAAAGGGGGGTGTTGGTGTGCTTTGCAGCATTTCCCATCCCAGCAAAAGACCCCTGAGCTCAAGTGTAATTTCCAGGAAGCCTGTATTATAATGAAAATATCGTTCCCAAGAGGGGCAAATACACTGACAATGCTGACCCCTCACTGATAGGGTGACTATACATCCCTGTGAGTCTGGTAGCATCCCAGACCACCCTACCATCCCAGGGTAATATTCATAGCATCCCTTTCACTCTCAAAAGTGTCTAGTTAGAAGATAGATTGTATAGTCACCCTGCTTATTGGGAATAGCTGTCATGTAGGCAGGGCTTATCAGGAAATGATAGGAATAGAATAAAAGGAATAGAAAGTGATGGAAATTTCATTTTCCCCATGGAGGAAAGGGACGCAAAAGGCTAGAATAAGGAATATCACCAATTAGAAGACAGTGTTGGAAACACTGAATGCTCTTGGTGAAGGCAGTTTGAATGAGAGAATAAGCAAAAAGTAGAAGGAGCCAAAGACTAATTTTATCCCATAGTAGGTCCCCTGACGGTGGGCTCTGTCTTGATGTGCAAATGTGCAAATTTGGACTTTCAGACCCCCTTTCATACCAAATCCTGATTTGAAAACCTTCATCAGTAAGTGATTTTTTTTTATGTGACAATTTTTAACCACAACATTTTAACTATGGGAGGGAGGGGGGGATAAAATTTTTAATTGAAGGTTTTTGTCCTTTCTCGTCCTGCCTTCAATGTCCAATCCTGAAATCCAATTGTGTGTGGCTTATGGAAACCCAGGCATGCCCGGTGGTGTTTACTCATTCAAGAGAAGCCCCCAGACCAGGAATCACCACGGAGAATGAAGAACTGAAGCCATCGGTGGTTCGGTAATCCACACTTATTGTTACTTTGTATTTTGAGCATCACCTTTTCCACTTACAAACAGTTATATTATTAAAAAGATATTTTCCGAAGATAGTAACCTTGGCAGTAGTTGTCAAGGCTAATAGTTTGACATTTCAGATCACCCACAACTAATCAACTGAACATGGCAACACATTTGAAAAACCCATTACAGGCGGAAGGCCCTGAAGTAATATGTCAACGCTCACACTAACAGCTGTTATGTAAACGGGCTGATTTTTCTCTGCTGAATGGTCACATGGTTGGAGGAAGAGTGCCTTTGAAGGACACGTGCGTGGAGCTGGGAAAGGAGATTGTGTTATTGAATGCCATATATTTATGGGGGGAAAGTCCCTATCACTGATGATAAAAACACTCAGTCATCTCTCACAAATGCTTTTAGGGATGTTTTTCTCATCTAAACATAACACTCCCTGAAGGGTGTGGAGAGCTGTTACACCATTATTGCCTTCATATTGGGGAAATGATCTTTAGGGCTGAGCATCCCAGAGCTGTGGTCTAAGATGTCCCTGAAAGATAAGAGAGAAATAAGCCAGCAGCTCGGGGGTTCAAAAACTCCCAAGTCCAGATGGGCAGATAAGGAAAGGAACTAATTTTATTTCTGCAACTCCTATGGATTGTCAAATTGTTTAAAGTATTTGAAGAGCCTAATTCTGAGGAGAATTTTTGTTTTAAATCTCAGGCTTAGGCAAGATGGCTGTGTGTGTGTGTGTGTGTGTGTGTGTGTGTGTGTATTTTGTAAAACTAAAAAAGTCAAATCCTTACAAATGAATTTATTCCAAAGTGACACAGAAAGGTTGAAAATAAAGCACTGGGGAAAGATATCCTTGGTAAAAACCAAACCAAAGAAAGTTGTTCACTGTGTTCATAGCAGATAAAATAGACTTTAGAGTAAATGTGTTAATATGATAAAAGATATACTTGACAGATTTTAAAAAGTTAAATATCCATAAGTATGGTAAAACAACCATAGACCTAAGAATGGGAGTAGATGGGTAAAGGTCAGTCAATAGGCATGAAGTTATGGTTAGAGAGAAGAAATAAACTCTGGTGTTCTATCATGCAGAAGAGTGACTATAGATAATGTTAATGTACTCTGTGTGTGTGTGTGTGTGTGTGTGTGTGTGTGTGTGTGTGTGTGTGTTTAAGCTAGAAAAAAGGATTTTGAATGTTTTTACCACAAATAAATGATAAATATCTAAGGAGACAGATATGTGCATTTGTTACTTTCTGTTTTTATAGCAAGTATCAGAGAAAATCAACTTATAAAGAGAAAAGGTTGTTTTGATTCACAGTTTCAGAGGTTTCAGTGAATGGTCACTGGGCCCCATTGTTTCTAGGCTATGGCGAGGCGGCACATGGTGTCCAGGAGTGCATGGTGGAGTGAAACCTTAATTTATGACCAAGAAAAAAAAAAGAGCAGGAGAGAAAGGGACAGGGTCCCACTACCCGCTTCAGGTGCACACCTGCAATGGCCAAAAGACATCTCACTAAGACCCACCTCCTCAAGTCTCCATCATTTCCCAGTAGTGCCAAGCTGGGGATGGAGTCTTTAACACACGAGTCTTGGGGGGGATATTTAGAATCCAAACCACAGCAATATGCTCACTGAGTTGAACATTATACAATGTATACATGTATCCAAGCATCACATGGCACCCCACGAATACATACAATTTATCAGGTGCCTAGTTGTTTTTAGAAAAATCATGAACCTAACCATTTCACCTTGAAGTGTATAAAGCAAAGGCTGACCAAGAAGCTTTAGATATTAAATACATCTACAAGCATAATAGAACATTATAACCCAACTCTCAAAAGAAGAGGGATTAAAGCAAACTAGAGATTGTTCAGGATAACACAACAACAAAATTGTTCAGGAAAAATCAACAAATAAGTGTGCTTTAAGAGATGTGGACAAGGCATCCCCCCTTGTGCTGAATACTTTTTCGTTTTCTTTTTATTCCTTTTTTTTTTTTTTTTTTTTTTTTTTTTTTTTGGTACTGGGGAGTAAACCCAGGGGTACTTTACCACTGAGCTACATCTCCAGCACTTTTTATTTTTCATTTTGAGACAAGTCTTACCAAGTTTCTCAGGTCCTCACTAAATTGCTGAGGTTGGCCTCAAACTTGCAATTCTCTTGCCTCAGCCTCCTGAGTGGCTGGGATTACAGGTGTGTGCCACCATGCCCAGCTTACTTTTTCTTTTTTGAATATACATGCAATATTTTGACAAATTCTCCATAAACCTCAAAGAATTAGTAGATTGATGACCTGATCTCTGACTGAAATGAATCTCAATTGGAAATCAATAATAAATAAAAGGACATAAAAAACTTCCTCAAATTTTTGGAGACTAAAAATGTCCATCTAAAATTTCATGGGTCCAAGAAGAAATAACAGTGAAAAGAATTTTTTTAAACTAGAACTAAAAATGCTGCTGATCAAAGTACATGCAGAAGAGTTAAGATCACACTTAGAAGAAAACTTTTACTCTTCAGTGCAACCATTTGAAAATCAGGGAGTTTTAAGTACTCACCTTAAATAGTAAGCAGAAGAACAACAAAATAAATTGAAAGCCAGAAGACAAGAATCATGCTAGAAAGATGAATTAACAAAATAGAAAAGGAGTTGTGGGGGGGGGGGCGGGGCTGGGGTTGTGGCTCAGCGGTAGAGCGCTCGCCTAGCATGTGCGTGGCCTGGATTTGATGCTTAGCACCACGTACAAATAAACGCATTGTGTACAACTAAAGCAAATAAATAAATACTTAAAAAATAAAAAAATAGATTCAATCTCCTTACTAGTAATAATTCTTAAAAAAAAAAAAAGAAAGAAAAGAAAAAGAAAAGGAGTTGTCCGTATTTCTCCATGGAAATGTTGGTTTCTGACTGATGGCTTATAATAAGTAGCTAATTAAAAATCACAGGTTCAAATCATTAGTTGGTAAATCTTTTAAAAATGGACAGCATTTCAGTTTGTTTAAGCAGAAAGGCTGTATTCTGCAGGAGAGTTTGAATTGGGTGCTTTTGGGATGATTAGAGACACTAAAAAACCTCTCAGCTGGAGGCGGAGGGAGGAGAGCACCCTCACTTTCTGCTCATTTAGGTTGAGTGAGGGATGCATCCTTGACCTGCATTTGGTGGCCTGGAATGTGGCATCCCTCTCTACAGTTCCTTGTTGAGAAAGTTCCTTGTTGATTCTTTGACATTATTCCCTGTCAGCAGAGCACTTAGCCCAATCAAGGCAATTTCTCACAATTTTCTTGTCATTAAAAATATGCTTTAAACCCATAGACTTCACTTGGGGACTTCCTTGGTGCTGTTGAGTCAAAGTTGGAAGTCTCACTCCACTCCACTCATTGTACCGCTGGTTTGATTATTCTGCCCAGCACCTACATGAAATCTGAGAGCCTGGATTTTGTGCCCAATTAAACACGGAATTAAAAGCTCAGAGAGGCACATCCATTATCAAAATTGGGCCTTTTCACACCATACGCTCACTCAGAAAACATTTCCTAGCAAGCTAATAAACCTCAGCCGGTTGTCATTCCAACAGTGTGCTGTGCCTCTGTTTGCAGCGAAAGGTTTACAAGTCTGAACAGAATCCAAATTAGCTCAGTGCCTGTGGATTAGTTGAAAAACAGGTAAGTCAGGACTAATTTTCTGAATTAATAGCGTTTCTCACAGCTTTGAAAATCTGCTTAACTTTAAGTCAGGTCAAAAGTGGGCTCTTAGGTGGAAAGAAGGGAATAATCCAGAACACAAAGGTGGAGTCGAATCCTGTCCTAATGTCATCATCTTTTTTCTTTGTTGCAGTTTTCCCATTTATATAACATAGAGAACATAGAGCAAACTGTCTCAAACTTTCATAGAGTGATAGAGTAGTAAAGATAGGATAAAAATAACAAAATTAGCTTCTATTTTTGCAAAAATTATACAGTAGATCTGACTACATTAGAGGCCATTTCATCCATATTAGAAGAATAAGAAATCTATATGTTTTGATATGGAAAAATATGACTCATATTTATGCAGGAAGTTCTGATTCACTTGAGGTGAACATTTCTATCACCTTCTTTCAAATTCATTTACTCACAAAACATTATTAAATGTCCGTGACTTATTATTCCAGTGTTGTGATGGAGGTTGAATAGTGATTGGTAAGAAACAGTGTAGAAAAGTCCTCTTCCCTGCCCTCCAGGCAGGGCAAACTGAAGTAACTCCAGTGAATTTAGTCACCCATCCCTTGGTTGATTAGAACTCACCACTTTCTAAACTTTAACAAGGAAATCCAAGCTCATCACCATGTTGGAAAGCAGAAGTCCAGGGGTGTCTCCCAGTCAATCACATGTGTAAGGAGACATCCTGAGGAATTGTGACTAATCTATGTTATCTTTTCTTAGTCATTCCAGAAATATCTTGAAGGTAGTTCATATTAAGATCCAGCATGGAACAGTACTGGAAAAGGCAACCTGTTTTGTGTCTAGTATGGAGCTACATATCTACCATTCTAAAAGTCTGCTCTAAGAATATCTTTGAACAATACAATTAGTTTTTAATCCGTTGGCCTTATGACTCCTTTAGGGGCAAGACATTGGGTTTGTAAAGCGTGGGAGTCAGGGACCACAGGTGCCAGGTTTTAACCATCAAAAATTGGATATCTTGACTTTTCTGGACCTCAATTTTCTCATCTGTAAAGTAGCAAGGTTAAGTGGGTGTCTTCCCAAAGTTCCTTTACTCTCTACCAAGACCCATATTGTTGTTCTATGAAATGCACTTTGTTTTATGTTGAGATCATAATCCACCTTAAAGGTTAGTTTTTTGGGGGGAATATTACATGATAGCAGAGAAAAATATGAACTCAACCAGACACAAACTGAAATTCCTACTCTAATATATGGCCTTAGACAAATTATTTTCCCAGTTCTGAGCTTCAGATGTTTTCTTTCTCTCTCTCTCTTTTTTCTTTTTTTTTTTTTTCCAAGAAAAAGATAAGAACATCTATCTTGTGTATTAAAAACAAAAGTGGTTCAATGTATGTAGGGATCAATGCCTGGTATATACAGCACTCAGAAAATCATAGTTTTTATTGTTATATTTTCTTTGCTAAGACTTCCCATATTGCTTTTTGCTGTAAGTGGTACAAATTTTATTTTTAACCAAAAACATTGGTGAGGCTGACTCCAAGCTCACTATACCAGTTTCATCTTCTTTCTGAATGCAGCTGTACTACAGTTCCCAGCATCCTTTGCAGTTATGTTGTGCTCATGTGACTGAATTCTGCCAATGGGGTGTGAGTGGGAAACCTCCCACCACCCTTTCTCTAACTGATGCAGACAACTTGACAAGCCACATGGGCAAGACATGGCCAAGAGATGGAAGGACCATAGGCCCTAGAATCACTTCTTGATAGAGAGATACTTGATGATTAAAGCATTCTTTTTGACTGAAGGGAAAAAAACTTCTATAGTCATTGAACCATTTTGCACCTTTCAGTTTACTTACTACAGAAACTAGCTTTAAATAATTTTTTCCAGAGTGAAAAGCCATGATTTAAAAGTTAACATTAAAAAGGAACTAGTTCTTCTTTTTATTGACCTAGGATTCAAAGGGATCTTTGCTCTCTTAAAGTTAATTTAATTAACGTTTACTGATCACTTCCGATATACCAGACTAGGGAGGGGACTTACAGGCAGTGTGAAGAACAATGCCTCCTGCGTGTGCAGGAAGTCAGCGAAGGCATCTGGAGAACTTGTTGGGCTAACCTCCCAATTTACCAGGCTTTGGATTTAGCTTTGTCATGTTACCTCCAAATGAGGCTTTAAATGTCACTGCAGAATTAATCCAACAAGATTAAAAGGAGTCATTCACCATATACTATCCAAAACAATTTGAAAACTTGTATTGGCATTTTGTAATTTTTTTCAACATCCCAGGAATGCTGTGAAATAGACAGTACTAGTTCTTTCATAAGCCCTTCGCCCCAGAAATATTCAGACACGGTCATACCTAATTGCACTAAGTGCCACAGTGAACATGGTTAGCAGATACAAGAAGAGCACAGATAGATGAAGAGAGTGACTTCCTCCCTTGGGGGGTTGAATGAACCTGGCTTCCCAGAAGAGGTAGGGTCTGAAGAGCTGATACATGATGATCAGAGATGTCCCCGTGGAAGTTTAAGTGGAAGAAAGGTCAATTGGGAGTGACATTACTAATGAAAAATAATACTTGCATGAAAAAGTGTCTGAGAGTCTTTGAAGGCTTTTAAGTAAGAGAAAAGCCTACCCAAATTTTCAATGGACAGCCACCATTTGCACAATAGTGTTAAGAATAAATGGGGAGGGAATACATCATTGGCAAAGAGGTCTGTTGGAGAGGAAGCAGGATGGTCTGGAACAAGTGTGATGTGCTGACCCAAGAAATTGGCTATGGGGGCCTCAGTGATGGGGTATAACTAAGATCTCTAGGAGGTCCGGGTCATGGCAGCCGTTTGGCTTTGGGGATGAGGAGAAGGGCATCTTGGATCACTCTGAGATTCTAGCTTCCGTGGCTGGTTAGCCAATACTGCTTGTGATACTAAGGTCAGTCACTACACCCCTCTCCTGACCAACAGAGGTAATACTCAGAACTTCTCAAGTCTCCTCCCACTTGCTCCTATTCCACTACAGTTTTTGTTCAAACCTGGACACTTCATTTCATGTTGAGACCTATTTTGGTCCTTTACTCTGGATTAGAGGAAATGGTTACTTAAACTAAATCATGGATCAGTTGTATATGTGTGTGTGTGTGTGTGTGTGTTCCTAGCAGGCTTAATTGCAATAACATTTATATCACATAATATAGTGCACTGAGGTTGTAATTTTCCTATCATCTAAATTGCAGGCTGAAAATTGTGTTAAGGAAGGACCGTAGAGAATGAATTACTGCTTTCAAAATGACTACTTTTAACGGACAATGTGACTAGCAAATGAATACTAGAGATGGAAGGACGTTTAGTATTTAATGTTAGTCAGCTGCACCCCAGGACTTTTTAAGTGTAGCTAGCTCACACTGTTTGCATTTTAAATTTATAACTGGCACCTAGTCTACCTAGAAAATATTTTTTCCCCATTTAATATTGCATTACCTTTATAAAACACATGGGAATGATTTCTGAAGACCTGATCAAGACAGTGCAACCAGTCCATTTCTTTTAGACTCTCTTGTTTGGTGGACCTTGCATTGGTTATAATGATACCGGAGATAGGGCACAAATCAGAAATGTCACAGTTGACATTTTGCAAGTTGAGCAAGGAGCAAACAAAAAATTCAACAACTTAGCCGGGCGCGGTGGCACACGCCTGGAATCCCAGCACTTTGGGAGGCTGAGGCAGGAGGATCGTGAGTTCAAAGCCAGCCTCAGCAATGGCGAGGCACTTAGCAACTCAGTGAGACCCTGTCTCTAATAAAATACAAAAAAGGGCTGGGGATGTGGCCCAGAGGTCCAGTGCCCCTGAGTTCAATCCCCGGTACAAAAAAAAAAAAAAAAAAAAAAAAAAATCAACAACTTAAGCCCATCAGTTGTTTCTTGCTTATCAAACACAGTCATAGTAGTTATAAAGGTGAGTGCTAGGTTCAAATCTGCCCTCCCATTAACCTCACCATACACCATGTGGCTTCTGCATGTAGTGCAGCCTACCTGAGTTTCAGCCTCCCTATCTGTAAAATGGTTATAAAAACAAAGCAAATCTCATGGGACTGTGGAAGGGTAAAGGAGGCAGGGTTTAAGAAGTGTCTGGACAGGGTGAGGCCTCAGAGAAGTGAGGTCCTTTCACTGTTATTGTTCTGGATGGAGTTTGGAGGAGCCTATGGAGAAGTACTATGACCTGCAGGAGACATTCAGATATCAGAATAAGCCCAATGATAACGTTTCAGGAAGCCCCTAACACTCATGCTTGCAAAGACTGCATGCCAAAGTGAGAACAGCGAGGCCCCCAGAAAGAACAGAGGCACGCAGAGCCAGGAATGAGTGCAGATCTCTTCACAGTCCACAGTCCATTTGCACATTCTTCTGCCCAGAGCCTGCGGGCCATGCTAGTTTTCTGACTCTTCCAGCTGTATAGTTAGAATAGCTGTGATTAGCTGGGGCCAGAAAACAAACAACAAAAAGAAATGTTGCCTGTGACCAACTGGACACAACTCATTTTTCAGATGACTGTTATTCCAGAGCAACTGACCCCAGATCTCTTTTGTCCATCGACAGCTGGTCACCTGAGCTTGGCTTTTAATCACCAGGCCTCAGACACAAGGTCAGACCTGAGAAGGAAAAGCTGCTCTGTAGTGTGGGCAAAGTCCACAGGGCCCTTGAGAATCACGACATCTGCTATGGTTTGTTCCTTAAAGGGCCATGTGCTGGAAACTTTGTCTCCAGTGTGCGTGTTGAGGTGGGGGAGACTTTTGTGGGAGGTGATTAGGTCATCAGGACTCTGCCTTCACGCGCGGACTTATGCTCTCCCAGGAGTGGTCAGGTCTCATGGGACTAGATTAGTTCCCATGAGAATCGGTGATTATGTTTTGTTTTGTTTTGGTACCGGGGATTGAACTCAGGGGCATCCAACTACTGGGCCACCCCCAGCCCTTTTTTGTATTTTATTAGAGACAGGGTCTCACTGAGTTGCTAAGAGCCTCGCCGTTGCTGAGGCTGGCTTTGAACTCGAGATCCTCCTGCCTCAGCCTCCCAAGTGCTGGGATTACAGGCGTGGGCCACTGTGTCCGGCTGAGAATGGGTGGTGATGAATGAGTGATGTGATACCTCATTTGAATCCCTCTTCCACATGCACTGCTTGCCAATCTTGTATGTGTTGCTGCCGTTGTGATGACATGTGCCATGAAGCCCTCACCAGAGTCAAGCAGATATTGGCACTATGCTCTTGGATTTCCAGAATGGTGAGTTACATGGTCCTTTTTTCTTCATAAAGTACCCAGCCACGGGTTCCTTACTATAGCAACAGAAAATGGACTAAGACAACATCCTTCCTGGGCATGCTCACCATTTGTGCTCTGTCTGGAACAAGGGAGATACGAATGACTTGCGCAAAGGTTTGTTTTTCTTCCTCTCCTCACCTGCTTTTTCTTTATTTTTCCTTGCTCCAAATAGTACTTTTGAAAATGGGACTTTCAATTAATAGCACTGGGATGACCACATAATCTTTGAATAATTACACAATTAAAGCCATAACTCACATTATACATAGCAATAATATGCAAAAGAGTTAGAACTCAGAATGTAAAAACTGAAGACATAAAAACATATTCAGAAAATTCAGTGAATTCCTCCATAACCTGGCATCAAGGACAAGCATTCTAAATGTGCCTCACAATCTAGAGGCAATAGAGGAAAAGACTGATAAATGTGACCATTTAAGATTTTTCTAAAAGCTTGTCTGATGGAATACGCCATAACCAAAGTCAAAAGACAAGTAACAAACTGGGAGAAAATACTTTCAACATATATCACTCACAAAAGGTGAAGATCTCTAATATAGACCTAACAATTGAAGAGAAAAAAAGTAAAATAGGAAAATGGAGAGACATGAATGGCGTATTCTCAGTAAGAGCATATGAAATTGGCTCTTAGATGTTTGAAAAGAGGTTCAAGCTTATTAAAACAAACACAAGTTAAAACTACACAGAGATACTATTTATTTGTCTATCAGATTAGAAAATGATTAGAAAATGTTATGACGCTATTAGGGAAATAGGCACCTTTCATACACACTGGTGAGAATTCAAGTTGCTCCAATTTTTAAAGAAAGGAACTTGGCAATATTTAACAAAAGTACAATTGACTTTGACCCAACAATACCAGTTCTAGGAAGATACTCTAAAGACACAGCTTTAACACAAAAATACACAAGGCAATTCAGTATGGCATTGCTTATAATTACAAAATGTTGGAAACCACTTATAATTACAAAATGTTGGAAACCACTTACAGACTCAATCATCAAGAGTATTTGAATAAACTATGGTATATCCACACAATGGAGTACTAGGCAGCTCTGAAAAATACCAAGGAAGATTACTGTGAACTGCTACAGAGTGATTTTTCACTGTTCTGTGAAGAAAGAAAAGTGCACAAGAGATAGTATGTCTAATTTGTATAAGAAAAAGTGGAACATAGAATGCATATTTATTTACTAAGTTTTTTCATAAAAGGTAGATAAATCAGAAATTAGCAAGAATAGCTCTCTCTGTAGAGTGAATTGGTACAGAATGAAAGAGATGGTCGGATGTGATTGGGATGGACTTGTGAACCATGTTAACTTTTACACACACACAAAAATCTGTGAACAATTTAGAAAAACCCTAAAAATGAAATGTGAACAGAAACAAACTTAACTATACTTTGAACTATAGCATAATCACGGTAAAGAGAGAAATGGTTGTTTAGTCCAAACCTATTGTGCCTGGAGTGTTTTATTTCCCTGGAAGCCTACTTCAGCATGGGAGATGGTACTTCTGTGCAAAAAGAACTCTGGAGGAGAGGAGGGAAAACTTGGCAGAATGGATTTTTTAAATAGTTCTTCAAAGCTCTTACAGCACATGTTTTCATGGGTTCTTAGCACAGGAGCAATTTTAAGTAGATTTAGTCTTACGGATAATAAACATGAGGGTAGAGTTCACAACAGACATTTGATTGCTAAAATAAGTGATATTGCGATTATCTACATATATGCACACACACATCTATAATTTCTAATATGCAAAGTAGTAGAATGAATCGGACATTATTACCCTATGGGCACATATGACTACATGACCAGTGTGATTCTACATCATGTATAACCAGAAGAACAAGAAGTTATACTCCACTTATGTATGATGTGTCAAAATGCATTCTACTGTCATTTATAACTAATTAGAACACATAAAAAAAGAGAGAGGGAAAAAAAAGTCTTGCAAACAGAAGCAAGAAATATCCAAATACGCTCCAAACAACAACATTAAATGTTTTATTCTTATCTTCCAATATATATTGAGTGCCTACTATGTGCCAGGCATTTTTGTTCCAGGAGAATAAGAAACAAGGATCTCGTGGAGACGGATAATGAAGAAGAAGATGAATAATCAGGTAAGAGACACAGCAGAAGATGTCTCTGCGTCAGCCAGGTGGGACAGGAGCTATTTGTGATGAATTAGTGGGAAAAAATCCTCTTTGAAAGTAGGAGACATCTGGGCTGAGATCTGAGTGACTGAAGTTTGTACCATGTGAAGATCTGGGGGAAAGAGAGCCAGGCAGAAGGAACGGTAAATGCAAAGCTTTTGGGGTGAAATCAGCTGTGGAGTGTTTAAGGAACAGAAAGAAGGCCAGTATGGCTACAGCAAAATGAACAAAGAGGAGTCTGGCATGGGATTAAGTAGAAGTACATTATAAAATAATAAACCCATTCAGATAAAGCCATATTCTTAAAAAGACTGACCAAAATTATATTCCAGTTCCCTGAACCTGAAAATTGTGTTTCTACTTCATGGAAATTCTTATGCCTGAGATAAAACTTGAAAAGGATTTAATGAAAAACCTTTACTCTTTCCCTTATCTGTTCTGGTTTAGCTATTTCCTCAGAGGTTGTCAGGCAAGAGGAAGAAACGCAATGTTTTAAAAATGCCATCATTTTGTGAAGAGTGATGCTGCTTCACTAAGTCATGACAGTGAAATCTACTCTGGTTGATGAAAATCTCAATACTTATTTATTAAATAATTGTTTAAACAGGGCTTTCTGCTGGAAAAGTTTCCCACAACATCACATAATCAAGTGAAGACGCACAGACCAAGAGAGCAATTTCATGGTTCATGCCACCATTAATGCTCTGTTGTGACTTTTGAGAGCAAGACTCTTCTGTTCAAGTTTGGGGAAGGAAGAGTTTAAATTTTAGGGTCTGTCACATTTGGTCATCCAAGTGAAAACAGTGGGGCATAAGTGGCTTGCTGTGATGATAAATAATTGGTCAGTGCTGGGGATTCTTCTCTGGCAATATGGTAGAGAAGTTCTACTACCCACCATCCAATGCATTAAGTCAGAAGACCCAGCCCTTTGATGATCTCTTTGCAAAGCTTGGTCCCAAACAATCAAATCACAGGTCATTTTCTGCAAGATTCACCTTTGTATGGTCAAAACTGGCCAGAGGAGTACATCAACAATGAGATGCTCAGAGGAAACATTAAGTTGATATTGTCTATGCATGGCTGTAAATTCACAGAAGGGTTCGGGAGAGCATGTGAGACCGAACGAACACTCTACAACTTCTGCTTCACTTAACTCGACAGACCCTCTCACTTGGCAGAGAGGAGGTATCCATCACTCCGGCAGACATCACTTTAACCCGCCCCCTGAGAATGCCCTGAGTGATGCCCACGCCAAGCCCCACCGTGCCTCAAGAGACGGGAACCCTGGGAAGAGCACTTCAACCATCTTCCAGAGCCGCGGATGCCGGCACAGGGCTGTCTGTGGTACCCAGGAGACAGAGGCGCAACACTGCTGCTGTTGGCGACTCTCAAAACCCAAGTATCAGTGAAGGAGGTGTTGGTTTCACGTGGGTTTTGGAGGCTTTTCATCACTGCACATCAACACACCCGAGGTGGAAAGAAAACCGATACGTGGAAAGGATCTACTCTCTGTAGCCGTGAGTGGCCCGCTGTTTCCTGTGAGTTGTCCTGAGTTCCCACCCCTGCCCTACTGTAGGTGAAGTGAACCATTAGCAGAGGAAGGAGCCCATCCGCATTCAAACCCATGGGGGCTTGAGAACTTGGTGGCACCTTTCTCAAACAGAAAAGAAAAGAAACAATCCAAACAGAAGCCTGTTTGCCTTCAATTTTTGAAAAGAGTGTTTTCCATAATTTGCTGCAAACAAAGCCTGATCCCAGATCTTGTGGCTGGCCTGGGTCCAAGGACTCTGTTTGTGGTGGGGTTGTTTATGAGAAATATCACCAGCTCTGTCCATGTTTTGTGCTTTTTTTCTTTTTTTTTTTTTTAATCTATGGGCCGTCCCCTCCCACTCCAAATTCCATCTTTTCTCTTGATTATGGCGCTTTCTTGGGTGATTACTATTCAAATTCATCAGAGTTTAAAGTGTCCAGGGGTCCTGCTGGATTGGTAGCGACAATGAAAATACAGGAGAACTCAAGACTTAAAACTTTTCTTCAGGAGAGCAAAGTCCTTAAGGTACCATAGGCATGTGTGTGCCTTCAAAGAAAGTGTGTCCTTCAAAAGAAAAAGAAAACCAAAATGAACATACTAAGAAGGACCACTTCTATTTGATTAGGATTTAGATAGCCATGGCCACAGTATACAGCAGTCCTTATATTCTCAAGGAATGCAATGTGGACTTTTAGTATTCTATTAGGATTCTATTTTGTTATCCACCCAAATAAATGGATTGCTCTCAACATAATGCAAACAGGTAAATGTACTTCTTTGTAATTTTAAATATTTATTTGCTTTGGAATATTTTTATTTATTATTTATTTATTTATTTTACCATTTCTTTTGAGAAGGGACAGAAAGGAAAAGCTTAGCTAATAAGAAACAATTCATCACCCAGCCCTTCCCGTCCCTTAAAAATGGTGGTTCTCGTATTACGCTGGGATCGCCAGAATCAACCAGGCAGGCAGAATGGCTGTGTGGAAACCCCATTACTGTTGATTAGCCAACAACCCAGGTAAACCTTTCCCTGCTTCACACCCATACATAAACACACACACTCACATGTACACATCCTCACACACACACTTTGATACACAGGCTCATACATGCTCACATACATAGGCTCACACACATACACTTGCATGCTTCCTACACACACACTCATATGTGTACGCCTCTCACCTGAAAATGCATACCTACAAATGCATATTCATATTTATGCTCACACACATGCTTACGCACACACTCTCACACACATTCACTCATACACACATCGTACACATATACGAACTCACTCTACATTCACATGTTCGAACACATCCACAAACATATTTACACCCACAGACATACATGTTAACACACACTGTTGCACACACATTTACACATGCTTACTCTTATGCACAAATGCACACACATATATTCAAATGTATATGATCCCATTCACACATGTTCACCCACATACTTATACACACACCCATTCATACCCATATATACGCATTTACCCATATACACTCACACATGCACACATATTCACATGCTTACACACATTGACACACTAACACAAACTATCACCTACATACACACATGCACACATAGGAACCTGCCTTGGGTTACGAGGGTGAATCCAGGTGGCCCTCTTCATGGCAAAAGCAGTGAAGGAACTTCACTCTTGATCTAGGCACAGTGAGATCTGAATAAAGCACCAGGCCATCCCAAGGAAGCGCGTGGTCATCTTCTTCAAATCGTCAGCTGAGCAACACCCCAATCCTCATCCCTTCACAGTCAGGCATAGTGTCGAGTTTATGTCTGGGACAAAAGGTTGCTCCGCTCATCTCCAGACTCCTCAGAGAACTGTGGGCAGGCTGGATGGTGTCATCGCAAGGCCTGCCTCCTGGTGGTCCTGGGGGAGACAGTGTCCAGTTAGCTGAAGAGCTGGCAAATCCTGACCACCTGGGGACGTCTACCAGGCATGTCACTCAGGTGCATGAGACTTAGAGCTGGAGACCTTTTGATCCCAGGTTTAGCTTCCCGTGCTGGAAGGCGGCCGAGTGGGAGTTTGAAATACTATTGATGTCCCACATGGGCCTCCCTGAGTCCCCAGAGGGTCACAAGGCCAGGCTCGTATTTAGTTAGCAGTAATGATCTCGTTAGGGGTGTGAATGGGCCACCTCCCAAGACATTCAGCCCTGCCAGCGGGCCTCCCCACCCAGCTCTGCCTCCCCTGTGTGGCCTGACATGGGACATGAACTGCGATTAACAGACTCCCAGTGCGTCATAATTTGCAAAACAGCATTACACAAGGGAAGTTGAGGACAATTGGAATGGGACACTGGCCAGGCAGGAGGTGGTTGTCAACAGAGTCAGGACAATCCCAGGAGCAGGGCTTAACAAAGCTGGCAGGGTACAATGTCACAGCTGGCTGCTGGCGGGGCGCCGGTGGTTGGGCAGTGCCTCCCGTCCATCCAGGTGGTCAGGCTGAGCTGGCCTTTTAACTTTGTGAGTTACTTTAAAAGGAAAGAGAGGGGGGTAAAACCCCTCCTCTTGCTTCAGTAGGAAAGAAAGTAAGAGGAGGCTATTGAGCAAGAGAAAGAAAGAGATTAAGTAGCAAAGAAAGTGACAAGCTGATAATAGAGAACGATTTCAATGGTGGTAATCCTTGACATACAAGGAAAAATATGAATACTTTTGTTCTTGAGTTTAGATTAACTTTGCATCAGGAGGGATCCCCAAATGAAAGTTGGTGGGTTGTGCCTGCCCTGAAGTTCAGTGAAGGCCAATCGCCTGGGGACTGACAAAGCCCTTGGGAAACTTCTGCTTTAAGGAATATTTACTCGAACAACTGCGGTTGGGCAGGCTGTGTATGAAAAAGACCACACCGGTTGAAGGCTGAACAGGCAAATTATTAAAGATGTGAGATGTGAGGGCATTTGCCCTGTCTTTCTTCTTCTCACCGTATTACACACTGCAAGGTCATCTCTGCCCCGTGGACACTGCTTAACATTCAAATATCATAAAAGTTTGGTATTTTTAATATCCATCGCATGCAGAAAATCTGATTTTTATCAGTGCGTATTCAAACTTCCATGTATCAGGCGCCATTATCCACAGTTCTCAGAGCAACAGGAAGTTGGTTTTATGGGAACATCATAATGAGGAGACTTGTTTGACTCTGAAGAAACTTAATGACTTATTGAGACCCAAGGAAAGGACGAAATAAACCAAGAACTGTCTGTGTGGGATTTATTTTTAGATTCTTGCATGCTCTGTTTTTTCACCCTGCTAGAAAGTCTAGCCTTCTGCTTAGGTGACACTGAGGTGACACTGACTTATTTCCTGTCTACTAATTAGAGTGACTATCCTGGCCACCCCTTTGTCAGTAGTTCTTCTCATTGTTGCACTTATGTCACCACCAGAATAGTCAATAATGCTGCTGCCAACCCAAACGGCATGCTGTGTTTCCTCTGGGAAATAGCTTTATCAATTTAAAAAACAGCTCCAGCTGGTAGCTCGGACTTGCCTGCAGAATTCATCATGGTGGTTCGAAAACGTGTTTGGTTTCATGAGGTATGGATGCACTGACAACTGGGGACTGAAAGGACACGCTATTCAGGGGTGTATGACCCTATGAGACATTTAATTATGAGGTACCTGTAGCAATGGCCACTTGTTACCCCAAATTCTTGCTTACGGTGAAGGAGAAGAGAACTTTTCTCTAAAAGAATTGCAATGAGCAGCTGGCACTGAGACGAGGGTGGTGTAGGTGACAGAGGTGTCAAAAGAGGTGGTGGAGGACCGAGCAGGGGAAGGCGGTGGATGTTATCGGGCAGTGTACACGGTGACATTTTGCGCCTGCGGTGCTTTGGGGGCCACGTCTCATCCAGTCAGGATGACTGACAGACTTATTTTATGATTGACTTAGCAGCTGGGATTTGTCTTGACAGCTCTGTGTACGTGTCCCTGTCCAGGATTGGCAGGCTAAGGAGGAACGAGCGCTGGGGGTCCTCCGTGTGTAGGACTGGCGCAGCCACGCAGCGCCGGCTCCGCTCGGGTGCAGACTCACACAGGCTACCACGCCCTCTGCCGCTTCTGCACAGTGTCGCCATGGTGTCCTCCGAACCTCCTAACACGGGCTTTGCCTTTGGCCTGAATCACTTCTTCCTGGCTAAAACAGAAAACTGAACACCCTTCCTCCCGCTGTTGCTGGTAGGGTCATCACAAAGGGACACTTTCCTGCTAGTTGTCTATTCTGGCAATTCTGGAAAAATTAAGGGTAGTCTCTTCAATCAAAACAACTGGTTCCTTGATTTTTTTCATTGCTATTAAAATATCTCTTTTTAAAATTTTTTCTAATTGGCACATAATAATGGTACATATTTATGGATTACACTGCAATAATTTAATACATATATACATGCATAATGATCAAATCAAGGTAGCTAGTATTTCCATTCACTTAAACATTTATCATTTCTTTGTTTTGGGAAACTCCATGCTGATTTCTTCCTTGACATATCAGAACTGGATTTGTATTGGGCTTTCAAACTTGCATGAAGTCCTGGTGCATGAATTGCATGAAATGCTAAAAATAGCAGTTTTGGGTTTCTTTTGTTGCAGTGCTGGGATTGAACCCAGGGCCTCATGCATACTAGGCAAGCCTAGCATGAATGTCCCCATCCCAAAATAACAATTTTTAAAAAGCACTGCAATTTTTTTTTATGGCACAGTAATGATAGACACATGTCATTATACATTTGTCAAAACCCATAGAAGATACAACACAAAGAGTGAACCTAATGTTAAAATTTGGACTTTAATTAATAATGTACCAATAGTGGGTAATCAGTTATAACAAATAAACTACACTAAGAATTATTAAATGGGGGGATTGTAGAAGAGGGAAAGGAGATGGGTATTAGGGATTTTCTGATCAAAAATTTCAATAGACCTTCTAGGATTCTATTAAGTTTTTATAATAATTTCTGTAAAAATTCTCTTAAAAAACAACCTACTAATTTAAAAAGAAGCAAAGTCATTGGGTTGAATTGCAGCCAAGATGAAGAATATTTTTAATCTGTAGATATGGGGATACAGTACATAAGTACTTGGAAGAATTTTTCCAGAGGAGAGTACATGTTCACAGTGAAAATGAGGGAAAACTTGCATAAACCCTCTGGCTTCACTTGCTTCTAGTGACTTGTTTTCATCACTAAGTTTATAAGTTAACTAAACAATAAAGTAATAGACCCCTGCTATTTTGCCATAGACAACACTTCTAATTTATGGTTGTTATATAATGATTATTAGAGAAGCTTTTTAGGAATTTGGAGGTAGCCTTGTCTAGCTCAAACCCCTTCACTTGGGCCTGCTCAAGTGTCCGATGGATAACCTTTTGATATTATCAGGTCAAAAACTTCGCCCACAGATCACATTAATGCCACCATTTTCTGAACATGCATTCTATGAAGAGCCATGAAGTTTGTGCAGACCACTGAATACTTACTTCATTCTTCTTCCTCACTTCCAATGCCTTTCCCTATGTCTTAAGCTACCCTGCTTCTTTAACCCATAAGTACCCCTAAACTCTGTCCCTGGGGAAGTAGATTTGAGGCTCATCTCCCATCTCCACACAAATGGTGCCTCAAGAATAAACCCTCTTTTGAAAAACTTGTCGTGTTGGTGATTGGCGTACTGTAAGGCAGGCCAAACAGAACCTGGGTCAGTAGCACTATCTGTGAAACTTCCTCCCTGACCTGCCCAGGGATGGTGCTTACCAGGCTCAAAGAGACATCCACCGGGAAAGACCAGGGTCAGGGCCATGCATTGAGCCTGCAGTAATACCTCCAGGAAGGACTACTGTGCATTTGTGGCTCCTTCCCTGGGGAAGCATTGAACAGCTATTCTTATTTTTGTTAATGACTTCATTTGAATAGGTAATACACAAATATGCTAAAATCATCAAAACAGGGCCAAAGACATAGAAGCATTCATTTTCTTCCTAATCTTCTAGTTCTGCTCTCTAGAGACAAACCTGGTTTTAGCTCCTCCTATACTCATGCAGGTATACTTTATATATAAACAGCATATGTTCATCCTATTTGTTGAAAAGAAACAGTAGTATGGTTGGCTGACTTCTATGATGGCCCCCAAGGCTCCTGTTCCCTAGTGCATGTGCCCTATATGATCCCCTCTTGAGTGTGGGAAGGACCAAGGGAAGTGATGAGATACCGCTACCATGATCAGGTTGGGCTGCGAATGCCTCCACCATAGCTAGCCACTGGCGCTGAAGATATAAGATGCCATGTTGTCAGAGAGCCCCATGCTGGGACCTGCGGGTAGTCCATATGAGCTGAGAGGGACCCCTGGCTTAGAGTCAGCAAGGAACTGATTTCTGCCAACACCTTGGAAGAGAAACCTGAATGTCGGAAGAGACTACAGTCCAAGTGGGCACTTTGATATCAGTCTGGTGAAATACTAAGTGGACCCATATCAGATTCCTGACTTAAGGAAACTCTGAAATAATACATTTACATTGTTTTAAGCTGCTGTATTTATGGTGATTTTTATGCAGCAATTGAAAACTAATACAAGTACAGTCATGTGCTCGCATAACAATGGTTCAGTCAATGATGGACCACGTATAAGAAGGTAGTTCCATGAGATTGTGTTGTCTAGTGACATCACGGCCATTTAGTTTGTGTAAATACATCCTATGATGTGTGCATAATGACAAAATCACCTAATGACTCATTTCTCAGGATGCATCCCCATTGCTAAGTGATATATGACTGTAGTACTAGAAAAGCACTTATTTTTTTTCTGTTTTGTTTGTAAATTTTCCTCCACTTGAAACACCATTGAGAAATGTCTGTTTAGTTCTTTTGCCCATTTATTAATTGGGTTATTTGGGGTCTTTTTGTTTGGTTTGGTTTGGTTTGGTGTTAAGCTTTTTGAGTTCTTTATATGTTCTGTATATCAATCTCCTGTGGTTGGCAAAGATTTTCTCCCATTCTGTAGGCTCTCTTGTCATGCCATCTTTATGTATACGTATAAAACACCAATAAAAATAAAGAAATAAATGAGTAAAAGGAAGATCAGTAGAGTAGATGAAGAAGAATAGGAGGAGGGAGGAAGAAAAGGGGGGTGGGTTCTGTGAACTGAAAAGAGTAAATCAAATTGCATGCATGTATGATTTTGTCCAAATAAAACCAAGTACTATGTATAACTATAATGCTCTAATAAAAAATAATAAAAATACTAAGATGGTTCCAGTACTATCTTGGAGATGGTACCAGGGATTGAACTCAGGGGCACTCGTCCAGGGTAAATCCTTGAGTTGCTAACCTCGCGACTTAGTGCTGGGACCAGACTATTTTTTTATCATTTGATCCACTGAATTTTTTTCTAAAGAAGTTTGTGTTTTACAAATCAAAGTTCTGTAGCAGCAGTGTTTGGTAATGGACTTGTGCCATGTTCTCATAAATAAGTAATGAAGTGACAAGAGGATATGGAATAATTTGGTCAAAGTTATTTTCTCATCTTTCTAGTTTTTTTTTTGTTTGGTTTATTGTTTTGAAGATTAGATCAAGGAAGACCCTTAAAAGAGCAAGATAATTTCCAATGGCATATACTTAATAAAGTAATTTTCTTATTATGATTAGAGTATGTATTTTCTTCTCTTATGAAAACCATACCAGAGATGTTCAGAACTTTGGGCACTAACTAGTGACTCAGTCTCTCTTTCCTTTAGCAAATAACTGGACCATTCATCTCAGCTTTCCTTGAGATTCAGTTGATCATAAATTTTGGCCAATGAAACATGGCAGAAGAAATGTCTGCCCCATGGGGTTGTGGCTTAGTGGTAGATCACTTGCCTAGTAGGTGTGAGGCACTGGGTTCAATCCTCAGCACCACATAAAAATAAATAAATAAAATAAAGGTATTGGGTCCATTGCAACTTTTTTTTTTTTTTTTTTTTTTTTTTAAAGAAATGTCTGCCCCTTCCAGGGCTGCCCCAAAGCAAACTCCAGCTGGATTTTCCACAGTCTCTCCCTCCTCCTACCTGCTAGCTGGAAACAGGATTTAAGTGAGAACTTAAATTTCTAGGAGATAGTGGAACCCAAAACTAAAAGGAGACATGTCTCAGAACCACCTCATGCATTGCTACTTCCAAACCCTTACACTTAACCATTATGTGAGTAGGAAATACACTCTGCATTAAGATGGTGAAATTTGAGGATTACCTTCTCTCACTGATGTAGGACTAAGTATTTTCTTCAAAAAGGTTTCTTTACATTGCAAGAAGAATCACATCAGAGCCGGGCGCAGTAGCGCACGCCTGTAATCCCAGCACTTGGGAGGCTGAGGCAGGAGGATCAGGAGTTCAAAGCCAGCCTCAGCAATGGCGAGACACTTAGCAACTCAGTGAGACCCTGTCTCTAATAAAATACAAAAAAAGGGCTGGGGATGTGGCCCAGTGGTCGAGTGCCTCTGAGTTCAATCCCGGTACCAAAAAAAAAAAAAAAAAAAAAAAAAAAAAAAAAGAAAGAAAGAATCACATCAGGATCTCTTTCAGTTGCAAGGGAACGTGATGCCATTTACTATAGGCCTCTTTTAGGGGCACTTTGATTGTGCAAGCTGCTGGCACAGAGCCATACTCAAGGTGGACGTTCAGCAAAATGTATGTGCTGAGCTCTGGGGTTAAAAAAATACACAGTGATATATGTAGTTAGTTCTGATTAACATCATGATCTCCCTGTAATTTAGTTGCAAATAAATACTAGGTTTGTATATATTTTCTTATTCTTTTGAATACATCTGATTCTTTTAGTTGATTTATGGTTTTCCTTTCTTCAGCTTTCCATTTGAATTTCCCCATAAGCCACATGCTGCAAGAAAAGGAATTCCTTTCCAACTCTACCTTTTGTTTTCTTTTACTGTAATAAATGTGCTTCAGTAAAGTCAATGTTTGTGTAGCTCCCATTTGAGTTCAGAAGAATTGTCCTTTGACCAGTAATATATTTTTGGCATTAGATGTTTTAATGAATGAATAGTTTATTCAGCAGGATTCTTGAGATTTATGCGAACTTTCCTGCTAGATTGTGAGCTTTAGACAGGCAGAGACCATGGACTTCCCTGCTTATCCATAACTTGTGGCTCAGAGCCTTCTATAACTGATGATCAGTAATTTCCCAGTGAATATAAGAATAATTCTATAAAAGAATCCTTTGCCCTTTATGGACACATATATGCTAGTTTAACCTACATGCAGAAATGTGACCTCAAGCCAAGTTAACTGGAGATAATAAAGATTTAGTTAAGCATCTTTCTTTGTTAGAAGTTACGATTTTGGTTCATTGGCTCATCTTTAGGTCTCAAGTCATGCAATGAGGATTAGATGTACAGAATTTTGCTTTAAATCTTGCAGAAATCAGTAAGCTACCCACTTTTTTCAAGAAAACTTGAAGGTTTGGGAAATTGGGGATCTTCTATTTAAGAGCAGGAAATATTTATCTTTTCTTGGGGATCTTCTATTTAAGAGCAGGAAATATTTATCTTGAGAAGTAGAGGGAACAGAAGATATTGTCTGAAACCAGTTTTTCTGCAATGATGCTATTGGCAGCTCTGAGAATCCACTTGACTAGGCAGGCAATTCCTGTGAAAGGAAAGAAAAATTCCAAGAACGAGCCCAGGGAATCTGGGAGCACTGCCTGTTGCCTCTTCTTAAGAAAAGAAGCAGCAAATTCTATGGGCTTGTCAGGAAAAGAAGTGGGAAAAGTCACCCACCCTTTGGGCAGTTGTTGAAGCAGCAGCGCTTGAGCTGCCAAGAGCACTAGCAAGACCCTCTTTATCATGCCAATTCCATTTGGGGTTTGTGGATATGGCAGCGGAGAGCTTCAGCCCCGTGGGTCACACGTGCAGTCACACGGGAAGTCCCAAGGAAAGGCCTGTTGGGTTAATTAGGTTTTGATGACAGTACATATGTTTCACAGACTTCAAGAAGAAGAGAATAAGAGCAAAAGATTGTGATGAAGGAAAGAGAACAGAACTGCACTTAAGGACACCCACATTCTTGGTTGAGTTCTCATTTCGCTGAATTAAGCATCACCTCCGTATAAGCGCAACTTAAAAAAAAAAAAAAAAAAAGTGGAGTAAATGAACTTACTTTTCCTTCCCACCAATACTTCTTTATCCTAGAAAATCTAGAGGACTACTTGGTCAATCCAAAGATATTTTAAATATTCCAAAGGAACCAGAGTTGACAGGATTTTTTTTTTTTTAAGGCATTATAGGTAAAAAAGTGGGCGCTATAGTTTAGAGATGAGGGGGTTCCCCACGAAGCTCCACTATTAATGCAGCGATGTTTGGAGGTGAAATGATTGGATTCTGAGAGCTACAACCTAATTAATCCGTCCTGTTTTGAATGGATTAATTAACCACAGCAGGGAGGTGGGGTATGGCTAGAGGAGGTGGGTCACGGCGGGGTGGGGGTGCCTTGGAATGGAGTATCTTACCTGCAGCCCTGCTCCCTTTCTTTCTCTGCTTCCTGGTACCACATTTGATCATGATGTTCTGCCTCACCTTGGCCCTGACCAATGGGGTTGGCTCTAAACTTCTGAAACGATCAGCCAAAATAAACTTTTCTTTAAGTTGTTCTTGTCAGGTATTTTGGTCACAGCAATGAACAGCTGACTAACACAGGGAACTCTTCCTCTGCTCATGAAAGAACTTTACCCATTTCTACAGCCAGAAACTCACTCTAGGGACCCAATTTCACTCCCTCACTTTACTTTGTAAATTTGGTGATGGCCTAGGCTCTCCATTCACATTAATGTCTCTTGAAAAAGAAAATTTTCTTGCTGTATTTGAAGACATTATGAGATGGCAGGGATTCCTACTGGGAACAGTTGTGACCAAGAGAGACACAAGAAACTAAGAAAGTCAATTGCAAAGAAATACTGTTGTTCAAACGGAAGAACGGAAAGTGCATGGGGGTAGAGAGGGGAAGTTTGCAGACAGGAAAGTTGAGCAGGCCTGTGGGATTTGTTTCTATTTTGAACAGCTGCTGTTGGCTGGTTTTCCAACCATTTCCCTCTGTTTTCCTTATATATGGATAGCTCTAAATGACTTCTGATGTTTTCAAGATAGAAAAACATGGTGGAAAAGGTAAAGTGATTGCAAAAAAAGAAATAAAGCAAAGTAAATAAATGCCAATTTAGAACTTAAGGTCCCCTTCTCGGCAGGATTATTAATGTGTGTGCAAGTGTCCACCTTTATTTTGGAAGAGAGTAGGTGGTTATTAGAGAGGTGTTGAAACTTAGTTCAACAAGTCTACTTATTATTTATTAGATATTAATTCTTGTAAGCATTCTGTGCCAGAAAAGAGCAATTTATTTTTGATAGGAAAATTATTTTAATAACTAATTACAATATTTCTCCCTCTTGAATCTCATGAATTAAAAAATGTTGAACATCAGATAGCACAGCTCTGAATTTCAATGGCATTCACTTCATGAATGTAACTACAATAGGAAATAAATTCATCACTAGGTCTCAATTTATTTACAAAAGATCCCAGCTGTTGCCCAATGCCAAAAATGGGTGGAGACAGTTTTGTTCACAGGAGTGGATCTCTGGCTATTGAAAAAGCATTTATAGGCATTATTAACAAGAAGAATCAGCTCAGTGAATAAATACAATTATGAACTATGGTTCAGATATTCAAGTGCAAGTATTCAGAGGGTGATGTAGCAGCTAATCTGTAAGGATAGTTTTGAAAATAATGACATTTAAACTATCATAGCAATTGTTCTCATAACAGACATGAAATACTGTAATGAATAGTAAAATCCAACATAAAAATTAGGTCTTGTTTTAGAAATCATGAAACTGAATACAGTAAATCTTACCATGGTAAGTCACCTCTGTGGGAGAAAAATCAATGCGTTTATTTAAAATGTTGAAGAAACTTCTTTAAAGAGGAAAAATAATAGCAAGTCAACATTTCTTCCATGAATCTCTAGACAGTATACTTGCCAAGTTCGCAAAGAAGAACCTTAATGATTATTCAAAGCATAATATGAAGGACAGCAGTTAATCTGATTAGAGTAATGACATTCCTAATGTATTTATTTGGAGTAGCGATTGCTGAATTGCACTGTTATTAGCAAGCTTGCCCTGTTTACTGGAATGCTGATACATATTTAAAAATCTGTCTTTGAATAATGCAGACTGTGCATGTGGACAATAGAAGGGGGTCTTTTGCTTCCCTATCCTCCTTTATGTGTTATCTGATCTGCCTGCCTTGTTGGAATGGGTCCCAGGGCTTTGTTATTGTTGATGCTCTGCTTTCTCCCACTCCTCCTGGGTTTGGCCTCCTTGGGTGCAGATGTCTGATACACTCATGACACCTCAGAGGAATGCAGCTGAGAATTTATCATTCCTGAGCTATTTACATATCCCTGTAAACTCTTCTCTTTTTACTTAGTTAGAAACCATTTCTCATGCTTGATTAATTGGTTCACCAACCTTAAAATTATTCCATTTGTAATTTGTGAGTAGGATCAATTACCTAAAACATTCAAGCTTGTAGGACCATTGCCTGCATGTGCTATGAGCTAGAACTGAGACCCTCCTATGCTGAGGCTGTTTCCACAACTATGCTCTTTGATAAGAGAGGGGGAAGAAATTTATGTATCAAATTGCCATCCTGGCTCCGTACTTTTCAGAAATTGTCACCTCAGCTGCATTACTTCCTTGCAGTCTGCATGTCCAGAGCCTTCATTGGAATCTGAACATTTTAATCCATCAATATGTATAAATGGAATCAATGTGTTCTTGAAAGGGAGGAATAGAAATCCAAAAAATAAAAAAAAAAAAGAAGTAGCTATGTTCTGAAAGTTTTTGTTCCCCCCAAATTCTTATATCAAAACCTAATCACCAGTGTGATGGTTAGGAGATGAAGATTTGGGGAGGGGATTAGGTTATTGAGTCAGTGCCTTTGTGAATTGGATTATGCCCTCATAAAAGAGATCTCAGAGAACTGCATCGCCCCTTCCATCAAGAAAGGACATGGTAAGGAGTCACCATCTATGAACTAAAAAGTTCTCACGCTCCAGAAAGTGAATCTGCCAGTGCCTTCATCTTTGACTTCCCAACCTCCAGAACTGTGAGAAATTTCTGTTGTTGATAAGCCCCTTAGTCTATGGCATATTTTTTTATTAGAACAAAAATGAACTAAGACAGAAGTATGAACCAAACCGTTGCGTACTGGCAGCCTTTTTGGCATCTGTAGTCAGCTTTTGGGTCATCTGGTAGCTGGAAGCTGCAGCATGGCTTCTCTCACCTATCTAGTGTGGACAGGCTGGTTACCAGGACAATGCGAGCAACTGGACCACATGTCTCTCATTCTCCAACAGGCTGGTCTTAGCGTCTTCACACGTAATAGTCAGAGGGTTCCAGAGCAACAAAAATGCAAGCCCTCCTGTGCAAGTACATTCTGAACCGCTCCTTCCGTCCCATTTGTTGCTGTCCCACCTGCCAAAGCAATTTGCATGGCCAAGCCAGATTGATGCAACATTGTTCGATAAAATACAGACGTCCAGTTAAGTTTGAATTTCAGATAAACAAGAAGCAATTGTTTTGGTACATAGAATATCTCATTGAAAGATGAGTCAGTCCTGGTTCACAAGAGAAACAGAACTAGGAGAATATCTAGAGATATACACATGTGATAAGAAATTTAACTACCATCACTGCTCACATAGTTATTAAGGCTGATAAGTCCCATGATCTGTTGCCTACAAACTAGAGAACCAGGAAAGCCAGTGGTATAATTCAGTACAAGGTAGAGGACCTGAGAATTAGGGCTAGTGGCTACTGCTGATACCTATCCTACTCTGAATCTGAAAGCCTAGAATGTCCAAGAGAGGGAGCAGATAGATGGTTCAGATCTGAGAGAGAGAGAGAGAGAGAGAGAGAGAGAGAGAGAGAGAGAGAGTGAGGGGGGTGTATTTACCCTTTCTCCATCTTTTTGTTCTGTCCTGTCCCTCAAAGATTGGATAATGCTCACTTATCTTGGGGAGGGCCTTCTGCTTTACTCTGCCTACCAATTCAAATACTTCTGTATTTTAGAAACACTCTCCCAGGCATATGCAGAAATAATGGCTGAGCAGTTACGTGGGCTTCCCTTAGCCCAGTCAGGTTGACATAAAATAGCTATCAAATATGTGTTCCTGTTGGGGTCAGTGTTTGAGTTGCTGGGGTCTTTAGCTCCCCCACTAACCCAGGATAAGCTCCTCCAGCCAGCGGAGAAGACTTGGGGGGAACACGCTCCAGCAGAGGCTAACTTGGGAAAGGTAAAGGCCCACTGACCGCCCACACCCAGCCCTCCTTTCAGAGGACAAACACACTGGTCAGGGAGAATGGTCAAGGCACAAACTCAGTTCATTGATGAAGTTTGGACAGTCTTATAGAGGACATGGGCCAATCAGAAGAAAGATCATAGGGACACATAAGGAGCATGGGCGGATGCCATTGGCGGAGCCATTGGCCTATCCTTGGGGTGGTTTCAGGTCTCATCTTACCTCAGGGGAACGCCCCTTTATTAGGCCAAGTTCCCTATCAGGGAGTGCGAAGCAATCAGAGACTTAAGTTTTCCTATTCTTTCCGCGGATGTGTTCTTAAGTCCCCAACATCATCCCTGACCACCTTTCCATCCCATTTGTCTGGCCCTCAGAGGGATAATGCTTATCACAGTCAGTAATCAGATAGTCATTTGTTTATTAGTTTATTTCTGTCTTCTCTTCCAAACTGTAAGTACCATAAGACTGGGATCACTGTCATGCTATGCCATCACCATGTATAAGGGCTGACATTTGCTGAACACATTTGAATAATGAATGAATGAGCTAAAGAGTGAACAAGTGAAATCATGATTGCATGTATCCAGCTGTCCTACATCTCTGTTTTGTCCTTTAGGTCCTTCCCTTGGAAGCCTTGTTTAAGGACACAAATACTCTTTGGCATCTAGGTGACATCATGAGTGCCCAAACTTCCCTCTTGTGGTTGATTAAAAGGCTGGCTGAACCCTTCAATGCACTCAATTTACCATTACTTACTTGTTCTTTATTTCTTCCATATGTATTATGTGAGTTTGTGAATGTATGTTTATATAAATTCTTGTTATTCAGGTTCATAAAATATCCTTTATGAGAGGAACTATCCATGGCTGGCCCAGACGCACATGAGGAAATGTTTCATTTCTCAAGGAGAGCCTTCTGTGCATCCTGCCTCCTCCCTGCCATGTGCTTTACTCGTGGGGCCTAATTGTTCTAAAAGTTGAAGCAGCTGCTTGCCTCATAATTTATTGACCTACTGTGTGCATAACAAGTGGGACTTAAATATAACCAGCTGGGGCTATTTTTGTCAAAACCAGATTTCCAAATCTGCATTTGATGAAAGTTTCTGGAATGCTTTTCTAGTACTTATGATCATGTATGTCTCTGTATACCAGTCTGCCTGTCTGTCTGTTAATCTGTATATGAAAAGAGAACGGAAAGGAATTTTGGGAGAAATTCAAGTAAATGGATTTCATAATCTCCATTAAGCTGAGACCAAACACATTTTCTTCTTTAGTTAAGCCAGACTGGTTCACCCAATATCTGTCTAGAAACAAAAAAGAAAGAAAGAAAGAAAAATTCAGTTTATATTCAACCCTCCCAGGAAGGTTTGAAAGGGTGAACCTACAGCTGGGTGCAGTGGCACATGCCTATATTTCCAGCGGCTGAAGAGGCTGAGAGAGGAGGATTGCAAGTTCAAAGCCAGCCTCAGCAACTTAGTGAGGTTCCAAGCAACTTAGAGAGCCCTGTCTCCAATTAAAATACAAAAAAGGGCCAGGGATGTGACGCAGTAGTTAAGTGCCCCGGGTTCAATTCCCAGTACCAAAATAAAAAGAAAAGGAAAAAAAAAGGTGAAATCTATAAAAGACCATGTTTATAAGAAAAAAGGCTCAAAAACTAAGCAAGGAGGGTTGTGTGTAGCTCTGTTGGAAAACTACCATCACTGCATACTTCTTTCTGTTATTTGAAAAGAAATATGAAGTGGTTTTAATCAAATCATTATTAATTTCAAAAGATTCATGTTAGGATTTGTGACAATATTCCCATAAACATTCTGAAATCTATAAACAAGCTATAAAGAGTGGTTGCTAACTTTGGTGGAGGGTTATAAATGCCTCCAAACTCTAATAAAATCTATGGACATTCTCCTCAAAAATTAAATCCACAATTTTATATAAAATTTCTGAGGCTTCACTGATTATGAATCCCAGGTTCAGAAGCCCCTCTTTAAAGGAAGTGTAACATGTGCTGTAGTCTAGATATGGTTTGTGTCTGCCCCTCAAGGGTTCATGTGCTGGAAACTGGGTCTCTAGTATAGCAGTACTGAGTGGTAGAACATTTAAGAGGTTGAGGCCTAATGGAAGGTGATCAGGTCATGTGGTTTCCACCCTTTGAAGTTTTTAATGCAGGGACTGGATAAGTTCCTGCAATAATCCATTTTCTGAAGGAGCCTGGCATCCCTCTGCATCTCTTTCCTACATAAACCACTCTCCACTCCCATGCCTTCCTGACATTGCAATGCCATCCTCCATGAGACCTTCTCCAGGGCCATGCCAGTGCATCTTCAAAGCTGTGAGCTAAATAAATCTTTTTTTCTTTACAAATTACCCAGCCTTGGGTATTTTGTTACAAAGACACAAATGAACTAAGACAACATGAAACCACAATTAAAATGAAATCATGGACTTCTAACTCTTAAAAAAAAAAGGCCTTAGAAATAATTGTGTCCATAATTTCATTTTTTCTAAGTATGGACACTGGTCTGGAGAAGGTATGACTTGCCCAAGTCCCATAACAAGTTTGTGACAGTGTTAGGAATGTAGATACTCTTTTAAATTGGTTTCCTTAGAAACAGAACCTGAAACAGTGATTGGTGTGCCAGAGATTTATTAAGGAGGCGCTCTCAAGGAATACTATTAAGGAGTAGAGCAAGCAGGACAGAGCAAAGGAGGAAGCCAATCCAGGTGCCCTCTTTGGTACAACCTTCAGAGAGTTCAGGCAAGAAGGGGGTCCAGGGCAAATTAATTAGCAGTTCCCTGTCTGCTCAGGAGTTGCTTCTTTAACAATTCTTTAGGATGGGCAGTACAGGCAGACTTTGGGAACATTAACATTTCAATCTCCCACAGGCAGTTTCCAACCTTAGGACCCAAACCAGTTTGGTCTGTTTTCTTCCATCTGACCCTATTTATCTATCTATGCTAACTACCTGTTTTTTAATTCTGGCTTCACATGGACTTTCTGGTGACTGTATATGTTCTCTTCCAAGATTAAAAGTTGATGAGTTTTAAATATTTATTCTAAATTCTTGTCTTAAACACGATGAGGGTTTGCAGACCTCTAAATGTGAGTTTTGTGCAGAGTACCACGGGACTGGTACAAAGAACGGCCATGTGGATCTTCCCTCTGGAGAATTCATGATGTGTGGCATTTGTGAGATATGATTCTGCTCCACTCTATAAAGCCTCATAAATTCTGCCCCCAAATCCTACCACACAACCCTCAACAGTCAATGTCTCAGACAAGACCAAAACTGTTTTGCTTTAAATATTGTTTTAGGAGGTTAAAATTCTCTTTACTAAAGTGGGCAACACAAGTCATTGTAGGAAAGACATGTGCATATGTACTCTTTAGTTTTTAAAAGCCTTCCCTGAGTCAATGTGAGCGAGTCCATTTAATTATGTAACAAAATACCAAAGATGGAAGCCTCAACATTGAGGTCTCTGCTTCAATGTTAGACACTGGGAGGAAAAAAAGATCAAGAGCCCAACAGGAATACAGGCAAGAGAAATAAAGAAGCAGTTGAGAATGAATATACCCTTGCTCATTTATTTACAATGGGGTATGTGCCAATAAATTCATCACAAGTTATGTACTGTGATATATCATACATAGATGGGATAAAAATTTTCTCATTTTTCTAAGTGTACATGTTGCAGAATCATATTGGTCATGTAGTCACATATATACATACAGTAATAATGTCTGTTCCATTCCACTATCTTTCCCATCCCCACAACCCCTCCTTCCCCTCCCATCACTTCCATCTACCTAATCTAAGGTAACACTATTTTTCCCTAGTGCCCCACCCCTTATTGTGAATTAGCATCTACATATTAGAGAAAACATTCGGACTTTGCTTTTGTGGGATTGGCTTATTTCGCTTAGCATGATATTCTCCAACTCCAACCATTTACTGGCAAATGCCATAATTTCACCATTATTTAAAGTTGAGTAATATTCCACTGAGTATATATACTACATTTTCTTTATCCATTCATCTATTGAGGGACACCTCAGTTGGTTCCATAGTCTTAACTATTGTGAATTGAGCTGCTATAAACATTGATGTGGCTGTGTCACTATAGTATGCTGATTTTAAGTCCTTTGGGTATAAACCAAGGAGTGGGATAGCTGGGTCAAATGGTGGTTCCATTCCCAGTTTTTTGAGGAATCTACATACTGTTTCCATAGGGGTTGCACCAATTTGCAGTGCCACAAGCAATGTATGAATATACCTTTTCCCCCCACATCCTCACCAATATAACTAACTAAAACAAATAAGAAAATAAAAAAAAGCATTGAACACACCTCACCTACTGAGCATCCTCACAAGCAACAGAGAATGCTGTACAATGTCAGTATTTCTCCCCGTTGTTGGAAGCGATGGCTCACTGCCACTGCCCAGGATCTTGTGAGAGGATTGCACTGAATATGGCTAGTCTGAAAAGGACCCAAATTCAAAATTCCAAGTACAGTTATTTACTGGGTGCCTATTGCTTTCACTTTTTACATTTCTTCATTGTTCATGTTTTCATAATGATCATGTACTACCTTGGTAATGAAAAAATTAAAATAAAAAGAACCAGCTGGGAAATGCAGTCCCAAGAACATGTTATTCACTCTATCCCCTATTTTCTCACTTTTCCTCATACAGTGGCTGAGTTACGCAGAATATGGCATAAAGTGGAAAAATCATAAATAGAACCACTGTAAATTGGGGAGTATCTATGCTAATGGACAAATGGCCAGACAATATATATAAAAAAAGAACTCTAATCCACAGTCTGTGAATACCTCTTCAGAATGCCAGACTACCACCTTTGTAGCCGTGGCCCAAACAGACAGGATTTAATCAATAACTGAGAGCTTTGCTAATTTTTTCCCCAGCATTCTATGTAGGACCAAATATGTCTCCTCCAACCACTCACATAGGCTGGCTTGCTCTGGTGAGTTCACTTCTAGCTTCTTCATGCCAATGGCCTCCAATCAGGCCACACCTAAACTGAAGGATCCTTTTCTTTCATTAGAAAGCTTCCCAACTCCCCTTTTGGGTCTCTACCAAATGCAAGTGATGGTGACCAACTCCCTTGATATCACAAGTTCTGAATAACCATCCTTTCCTTATTATCATGTGGATAATCTATTTCCATACAATTCATAGAAAAATATAGAAGTGGTCAATAAACATGGGGAATATAAAGCTCAATTACAAGTAATTTTAAAAGAAATGCAAATTAAAGCAACAATGAAATATATTTGGGGGCCTGATTTAGAGGGTACTTTGCAGGTTTTAAGAGGTTAAAAAAAAAAAAAAAAGTGTTCGCCCTTAAACCTAGTAATTCCAAATCTAGCAATTCTTTTTCAGAAATTCTCTTGTAAGTGAACAAGGTTAATGTACACAGATGTTCACGGACTAATTATTTGTACAGATGAAGTGTTCAAAAAGGGGAATGCATAAAATCTGGGACATCCATGCTGTGGAATTCTGCAAGACCATTCAAGAACAAAATATGGGTGATATGGCTAGGCTACATGGAAATGGAAAAGACACAATAACAGGTAGGAGTGGCACTTTGCAAACACGTGCATGTGCTTGAGTGTTTTACACAACACCCATAATGTTCATCCCAGAGTGGGGCTAGTGAAGAGGAGAGAGGCTTTCACTTTTTCCATTTCTTCATTGTTCGTGTTTTCATAATGATCACATACTACCTTGGTAATGAAAAAATTAAAATAAAAGGAATCAGCTGGGAAATGCAGTCCCAAGAACATGTTATTCACTCTATCCCCAATTTCCTCACTTTTCCTCATACAGTGGCTGAGTTACGCAGAACATGGTATAAGCATTGATGATCGCTTTGATTCCTGGAACAACAGCCCGAATAATGAGGAGCCCACTTCATCTGCAGTGCCGAGCCACGCCTTGTCAGAGACAAGACAAACGTTGGTGCAGGTGTTGGAACAATCAAGGCTCATTTATCTGCCATTGTCCAGGGAAGAGCTGATCTCGCTAGTGAATTTTCCCAAACAATAGCATCTTATTATTCTTTGAAAAAGCCATTTTCTTAGTTTAACCATTTTTAAAGAAAATATTTCTTAAATGCATTACACTACTTCTGTCTTTTACAGGAGACAATAGTGATCATAACAGAATCATTCCTAATGATCTGGATTGTGGTTATATGCCTATAGATCCCTGAACTGTGCCATAGTTTTGTCCCCTGCCTGGGGGAGAGACTGAAGTGGATGGGGAAGTTTACTTCTACTTTGAATCACTGCCAATTACTGCAGTTTTGAATTTATTTCTGATTTTAGGATTTCTGTTGCCTCTCTCACTTTCTGCCCATCCTTTAAAGATAACACACCTACTGGATTGCACCTTAACAGAAGGAGCCCCTAACCATTGCACATGCCTTAATCATTTAATGCTTCATTTAATTTGTGTCCCCCAAGTGGGGCCAGAGTAAAGATTTGGGTGAACGTGGTTTCCCGGGAGGTGACTCCAGGAAGCACAGTGAGGGTGTTTGGAAGGAGGAAGAAAGGGAAGGAAACCAGTGAAAAATGTTTGATGGGTGGTGAATACCATGAGAACAAATGCACTATTTCACTGGGGACCCTCTGAAAGACAGTGGGGCACACCTTGTTACTATATTAGCAAGGAGTGAGGGAAGTAGAGTATTTATCCCCTGACTCTTATCTTTATATATTTGTTCTTTATAGTTATACATGACAGTAGAATGATTTAAACTACCTGCCCAGAGACACACAATTAGTTAGCCAACAATGGAGCTAGGATCCTAAATTAAATGAATGAATCCCAAAGTCTCCCTTGGTTGGCCCAAATGGCAGCTATGCATCCAGGGGCTTCATAGGACCCTGCTATATTGTTGTCCTCAAGGAAATCAACTGGTCTACATTATTGGGATGGCAGAGGTGTGACTCCACCTTGTTTACCAATGTATCCATATGCCTAGGACAGTGCCTTGCACGTGATAGGCACTCCGTGAATGAATGAATGAAGCTGCAGTAAACTCTGAAAATACCTTCTGTGGTCTGAGTGTAGGAACACTATTAATAAGGCCTGGGACATCATAGTGGATTGTCTAGAGATTGTAGCTGCTTACTCCTGGGTTGGGTTCATAGTTCCTGTGTGTCTATGTCCATCCATCCATCTATTCCTTCAGCTAATACTTCTTGAGTGTCTGTCATATACAATATACCATGCCAGATGCTAAATTTTCCATTGAGAGGAAAATACTCACGAGCCCTGCCATCACAGAGTTCACAGTCTGGAGAAGAGGGTTGCCATTACTTGAAGGAATAGCACAAGATACATCTGAAATATAATTTGGCTAGTGTCTCTCAATGGTCCAGGTGTTGAAGACTTGGTCCTTAGGGTGGCACTATTGATAGATACTATACACCTTTAGGAGGTGAGACCTCATGGTAGGTCCTTTGGTCACTGCTGGTGTGGCCTAAAAGGGGATTGTGGAACACTAATCTCTTCCTGGCTCATGATGTGAGTGGTTTTCTCCTACACGTACTCCTACCATGAGGTGCCATCCTCGTCAGAGGCCTAAGCCAGTGGGGCTGCTTCCTGTTGGATTTGGATCACTAGAATCATGAGCCAAAATAAGCCTTCCTTCAGTTCATAAGTTGCCATGTTGGGAATTCTTTTATAGTGATGGAAAACTGACTAATGCAAGTCTCCTATTCACCTCTTAATTTACAGGAAAAACAAAGATCATGCCACACAAGAGTAGCTAGCAAAATCCAGTAAGAAATTTTATGGGACAAACTATTTCAACAAACAAATTGCAATTGGAGAAAATAAAAAGAGATGAAAAGTGAAACCTGTAGGTTACAAAAGATTTAAAAGATATATCAACTAATTATAATATGTGACTTATAGATCCTGATTCAAACTATAGAAATTAAAACACTTGTGAAGTAACTGGAAATTTGGAACTGACTGAATATTTGCCTTTGAAGAATTATTGTTCTTATTTTAGATGTGATAGTGGTATCATGGTTATGTTTTTAAAAGAGGCTCTCTTGTTTAGAGATACCTACTGAAATATTTACAGATGAAATTATATAACATCTTAGATTTTCTAAGATGTAATAATACACAAAAGAGAGAAAGTGAATGGGGGCAATTGATAAAACAAGATTTCTCAGGAGTTAATAAAATGCTGAGGCTTCTGGTGATAGTTTGGAGTTCATGATACTATACTATCTAATTTTGCATGTTTCAAATTATCCAAATAAAAAGTTTGTAGAAAACTTTGTACAAGTATTTATTATAGACTGAGATATATGCTATGACAACCAAGTACAGAGTCCTCATTGTACCATAAGAAACTAGAATAGGTTAACCCGATAGATGGGGAAACCCAGGAAGTTGTTCTCTAACAAGGACATTTACTTTTTTGTATCAATTCCTTTTTATTAAAATATCATTTTGGAGCCGGGCGCAGTGGCGCACGCCTGTAATCCCAGCAGTTGGGAGGCTGAGGCAGGAGGATCGCGAGTTCAAAGCCAGCCTCAGCAATGGCGAGGCACTTAGCAATTCAGTGAGACCCTGTCTCTAATAAAATACAAAACAAACAAACAAACAAACAAACATTGCTGGGGATCTGGCCCAGTGGTCAAGTGCCTCTGAGTTCAATCACCAGTACCAAAAAAAAAAAAAAAAAAAAAAAATTGTTTTGGTGATATATATTAAAACCATTTTATTTTTTCTTCTTCTTTCTTTCTTTCTTTCTTACTATGGTAGAAAAACTCTTCAAAGTATATAATGCCTAGCTAGAATTAACTACCAAGCCTGTGAGTAAAGATGCCTCTAAATTATTCTAGACTGCATCTCTTAAGTCACCCTTAGTAAGTCCTTGCACTGGATGCCCCAGAGCCTGCAAAGTAAAGATACAAGCCATATCCACAATCCCTTGTTTGTGAACATAATAAAATTAATATTTCATTCCACTAAGTTTTGGGCTGATTTGTTGTATACCAATGGCAACCAAAACAGGTAAGCAGGTATTCTTCTAAGTGCTGGGAGGGGTAAGGTTGACCTTGGGGTTAAATGAGGTGAGGGATGCTATACCACCAAACTAATTCCACGTGGGGAGTTGAAAAATACCCAGATACATACGGATTTTGTTTTTCAGTGATTACTTCTTCCCTTCTCTAACCCACTTTCAGTGCTAAACCACATTCTGTGTTATGGTTTGGATCTGGATTATCCCCCAACATCTCAGATGCTCAGAGGTGAGGCTTTTGGGAAATGATTAGGTCACAAAGGCTCTGACGGACTAATGGATTAATCCATTGATGGCTGAATGGACTACTGAGAGATGGGACCTATTTGGAAGAAGAGGTCACTGGGGAAATGCCCTGGAAGGGTTTATCTTCTCCCCAGCCCCTTCCCCTCTCTTTCTCTGCTCCTTGGATACCATGAGCTGAGCAGCTTTTCTCCCCCACACCCTTCTACAGTGTGGTGAGAGGTGGAGCAAAGACTTAGGTGATCCAAAACTTTGCTCCTAGGGAGGGCTTCCTCCTTTTGGAGGTGGGAGAAGGACTAAGATGAATTTGGGTTTCCATTCTGATATTTATGAATTTAAAATATTTTTTTCTAAATCTACTTCAGAAAGCATAAAACATTTAGAGTATGAGGGAATAAGAGAGCATAAAGCAAAAATAAGCCACGTTGACTTTTAGAACACATCAGCAGAACCAGGACCAGGTAAAATGGCTATGCTAAGAAAGTGACCTGGAATTCCAGCTGAAGATAGCCCAGCACGGGAGATGAACAGAGCAGGGCTGGCCTTCACCACACCTGTCAAGTCAGCCACTCCTGGCAGAACATAATTTTCTTGTTCTGGTAGGTAATTCCAGGTTCTGGACAATTATAGACCACCTGACAGATTGGCTACAACTCGAGGTGGTGACTAGTACTTGTACTTTTTTATGTCTTGTTTGTCATGCTTTTTCTATGAACTTCAATTCCCTTATCAATAAAATGGGGGACAATAGTGCACAGAATCTAATCTTATAGGCAATCACACATAAAAGTACAGAAGAAATCACCCTTTATCCTTTCTAATAGCATGCCTTTCCTTCCTAACATAAGACAATAATTAATCAAGACTTCAGTAGCTGGGTTGTAAATAAGATATATGACATAGGGTTTCTCTTTTATTCTTCTTATGTATTTCTCTACTTCTTGGACACTAGTAGCAAAGCAATGTCCCTTCTCTTTTCAATCTTCACTGTAGTTCTTTCTCCAGACATACAAACATGTATTTGCAGAATCTCTCCTTTGAAGACAATATTATTGAGCTGAGCACATATAATTATGTCAATAACATTCAATTAGCTCCATCAGGAGTGTTTCTGAGGACCCAGATAATTTTCTCTAAAGCTTCTGTAATTTCTAAGCAATGGGTGCTTGTCATAACCCCATTATACACCTGGATGGGTCTGTGTGACTCTTCCAACTTTAGCTACTTAATAAGCCATTGTTATCAGGGGGACCCTTAACTGGCCTCACAACTCACCATGGCAGTAAGTGGTATTTAGTCAAGTTATTCTTACTATCACCTTCCAAACTTCAAGCTCTTACAAAGACATGAGGACTCTTAAGTGATTGTTGACTTGAATGTGATAATAATGTGGCTCTTGGTGAGACCACATCAGTGCCTCTTCCATTGCTCTAAAAGGAAAGAAAGATTTTCTGTTCGAGATGCAGGGTTCTTGATATAAGATTGCTAAACCTGCCATTTCTGCCTGATTTAAATCTCAAGCAAGCTCTAATGACATGCAGTACTATCATTGGCTTTGTGAGGCAGTTATAACTCAATCTTGGTTTCTTGGGTTCTCTCCTAACTTCAGTATGATGTCTCCTTGACTCAGTGCCATAATGGAAAATGGGTGAAATTATCCAACAGAGTTGTAGCTGGGAAAAGAGGTAATCTTTTCCAAACATCACGGTCTTCAGTAACCTTGAGGAAAACCATTTATTTAACCAAGTTTGGGTTTTTCCAAAAGCGGACCCTTAGACCAGGACTTGAGAGTGTGTATTTTGTTCAGTGAGTCCAGAAGTACTGTGAGAAAGCTAGGAAGGAAGGGAAAGGAAAGAATCAATGCAGGGTATTAATGAGCAGGCTAATGTTGTGAACAACTGGGGCTCAATCCCACCAGGAGCTCTGGGAGAGTGTCTTAAGGCAACACTTCAGACTTGTCTCACTCCACAAAGCTGGGTCACTTATTCATCAGCCTCCAACTATCATGAGTTGAAGGTTGCTCATGGAGGAATTCATTCTCCAGAACTTCCAACCTGATCATCTTGCAGGTAAGGAATGTTCAATGACCAGAGAAAAACCTCAGAAAGAGAGAAACTTAGGTGTTTGAGGTTGAAAGCCATTCATCTACATAAGAAGAGTGTATTCAAGCTACGGGTAATTTCTGGAATGAACCAGCGGGATGATGGGCAGAACATTAATGTTATCTGCTACACAAACCAAAACCCCATCTGAAGGGAAACCATTCACTTTGCCTCTAATATGCTGCTTCTGATAACTTAATAATTTGTTAAGGAAAGGTTTGTTGAGTTAATGCATAATGTTAGGCCATGGAAAGAACAACAAACATTAGATCAGAAATTTCAGGAAAACTAGGACATAAACGCAAATCGAAAGGACTTGACAACCAGTCAGAGTGTTGGAAGACTCCACAAATCCAAGACCAAGATAAAAGATTCAGATGCAAAGCAGGTGGAATTAAATGTATAATCAACATCCAAAGATGAAGGCAGCTTTGGAGTAGGACCATTCAGGCACATTAGAAGGAACTGGCCTAAATTTTTAAATTTTTATAAATTCTCTTCCCTTGAAAGGAGTAAAAATTCTTTCAATGGAAGTAGGGCTTTGTATGCTAATTTCAGGAACAGCTATGTAGTGGAACTGTTCTGTTGGCTAAGATTATCCATCTGATTTTCTTTCACAGGAATTTGAATTAAGACATCCAACTTGTCCTGCTAGGGAAAGGCTGGCACAAGAACTATAAGATCATTTAGCTCTGCTGGCAGTAACATGAAACAATCGAGTGTGCAGGTGTATAAACAGTAGAGATAAGAGTGATTTCAGTGAAAATGGCTGAATAAGGACCTTTAAAATTTTAGCCCTCCATAAAAGAAATTTTTAAAATGGCAACAGAATCAACTTGTTCAGAATTTTGGAAGTTGGCCAAAAGTTTTTAGCATCTTTGGAAGCATATAGTTAAAACATTATGGCTTAATCTTGGTAGTAATAGTGAGCATGTGGTATTTGGACTTACTTTAGTCCCATCCCCCAACTTCCTAGCTCAGTGATAATCTTGAAAAATAGAAATCTGTGTTCCTGATACCAGAGGGAGAATAATGGACCTTACTTTTAAAAGTTGCCATATTTGGTCTGGTGGTTCTCTGGAAGATTTCAAAGACTTGCCTTTAGCTGAGCTCACTTTAAGCCACATGTTGATTCAACACCTCTGAGACAGAAAAGGAGGAAGATGGCATTTGTCAAATGTTTTATCATCATAGCTGATTGAGGTAATGTCTAATAGTTGAGGCAAACAGTAGACTAAGCAAAAAACCTAAAAGTAAATGCTGAAGTATAAAATGTCCATGAGAGCTTTGAAAAGTTCCAACATCTTCCTGGGAAACTAGAAGGTTGCATTTATGCCTTGTGCTGAATGTGGGTGTAAGCATGCTCAAGAAAGAGCTGGGAAGTGAAGTGCCCACATCTGACTGATCTTCAGATTCTGTGCAAACAAGTAGCAAAGACTAAGGCAGAATTTCTGAAGGATGAAACATGTAGCAACACACATACATAAACCTCAGGAAAAATCTAATTTTCTCCAGGCTTTTAAGGAACTCTCCAACTAATAATTAGCTTACCACTAAACTGAATAGAGACTTCAGTAGCCACTTATTACAAAGATACAGACTACAGAATTAGTTTATAAAATTCATTAGATAAATAAACAACTACAACTGGCAACAACAATAAACTCTGGGGGGGTGGGGGTGACACTAAATTCCAAAGTTTCCGCACAACATTATATGAAATGTCCAGGTTTCAACAAAAATTATGCCATGCAAAGAAAAAGGAAATCAAGTATGACCCATACATAGGGGGAAAAGCAATCAATAGAAATGGTCCCAGAGGAAGCACAGGTAAAGGCTTAAATATGTTACTTTAAATGTGTCCAAAGAGCTAAAGGAAAGTATGAGAGTAATATTTCAACAAAAATGAAAAAAAAAATGTATTAGAGAGATTTAAAGTCATATTTGAATGGGCTGAAAATAAAAAGGGTCAGTTAAGGGGGCTGAGGTTGTGGCTCAGCGGTAAAGCACTCGCCTAGTGCGTGCATGGCCCAGGTTCGATCCTCAGGACCACGTAAACATAAATGCATTGCATTGTGTACAACTCAAGCAAATAAATAAATGTTGAAAAAAAAGGGGGTCAGTTAAATCTGAGGACAGGACAATTGAGATTACCCAGTCTAATAGCAAAAAGAAAAAATGATGAAGAGAAAAATAAACAGAGCTTCAGAGATCATTTGCATTCTGGAACCTATCTCCATGTCCAGGAAGGCATCAGAACAATAGAGAAGGGGAGCCTGGCACAGCAGCTTCTACCCTTGACCTTCCAAGTAAGACAGACTGACTTGGAGTGATAAGGAAGGTACAAGAGACCACTGAGCACCAAGGGCAGATGGTAGTAGAACATTCACATCTCCCAAAGGCCTGCTTAAATTCGGATCCAAACTGCCTGATGCCAAAATTGTGTTTCAGATCTGGAGATCAGTCAAATCTTTTGTCTCATCAATGGTACATTCATCCCGAATTCGAGCTCCTTCCGATTCATCTTCTCACTCCATGAGGCCTGTGCTCCTGAGACCATGTTCATTTCCCACTGGAGACTTTCCTATCATTGTTTTATGATGGTCCTTTTGAACGTCCATTAAAATTTAAGGAAACTCTTCCATGAGCTCAGTCTCTCCTGGCTACCCCATGATGACATTTGCTGGTAAATGGATGGAACTGAAGAGTATCATGTTAAGCAAAATGGCAATCCAACCAGTGTTTGACAAGGATCCACTGGGAAAATGATGTTTGCAAGGTCTCATCATCTTGGGAAAATGCCAGATGTCTGCCTCTGGGTTCTGGTGCCTTTTCTGCACTATCTTCTTAATAATATAATACTCAATAAATTTTCTAGTGGTGATTGCTGGGGGTGAGGGGAATTCTACAGCATTTTCTGAGAATATTAATAATATATTGGAAACCATAGCCCCTTCCCTACCACAAATAGTAAATAATTTCCTGCCACCGTGTGATGTGTCTTTTTCCTGGGGTGATTGTTTTAAACAAGTATTGCTATGTGTGAGAACAGTCACAGAGCCACCTGTTTCTCCAGTCATGAGTTTGCAAAAAGCACATAGTCTCACTGTTAGTAATCAGAAACAGAATAAAATTATAGTGCTTCCTACTACAGAGACCCTCTCTTGTGTCCCATGGGTTAGTTAGATCCAGAATCAGGAAATGTTATATGGTGGAGGGGTAAAAGTATTCATAGGCATAAGTTAAATGTTAGATTCTGGTACCTGTGACCCCGTTCTAGTAAGATTTACTTTACTAAACAATATGGCAATTATCTACAAGGAAATTTGCCATGGAAACCGCTGAAATCATTGCCCTCTTGCAAGCCTAAACTTAAAGATTAACTTAGGCTAATAGAGTTAAGAGTCTAGCTTGTTTACCACAGCTAAGCACTATGTCAAGAGCATTTATGATGAAATAGAAACTTAAGATCAACTTTGCTGATTACGTTCATAGCTTAGATATTAAATCAGAACAATAGTAGGGGATGTTATTGTCTCATACAACCACTTTTTCCAGTAAGCCTGTTCTGTACCAGGAATTCTATGGGTTTTATGTTAACTACATTCTTGGCATGTTATACCTTAAAAAATGTATAAAAACTGTGTGTGAACTCAATAAACTTGTCAGCATTCTGCACTGGCTTGTGAGTCTGTGTGGTTGTTGTCCATCCCATCGCTGATGCTGTTTACCCCGTCACATCCCCTGGACCAGGAAGACCCCCGACCCTGCTGGGGCTGGACCCCGGCACATGAGGCCTGTGCTCCTGAGACCATGTTCATCTCCCACTGGAGACTTTCCTATCATTGTTTTATGATGGTCCTTTTGAACGTCCATTAAAATTTAAGGAAACTCTTCCCTGAGCTCAGTCTCTCCTGGCTACCCCATGATGACATTTGCTGGTAAATGGATGGAATTGAAGAATATCATGTTAAGCAAAATAAACCAGACCCAGAAAGTCAAGCTTCATATTTTTTTCCTCATATGTGGAAACTAGAGAAAAAAAATGGGAAAAGGTGGGGGAATCTCATGAAAATAGAAGGAACACCAGCAAAATAGAGGATGAGGATCAGGGGGAGGGAAAAGAAGAGGGAAAGGGAAGGTACTGGAGAGTAAAATTGACTAAATTATTTAATGTGCGTGAATGAATATGTCACAATGAATCCCACTATTATTTATAATTATAATGAACCAATATTTTAAAAAAGTAAGAAAATCCTTTCTTTCTCTTTTTTTTTTTTTTTTTTTTTGGTACCGGGGATTGAACTCAGGGGCACTCGACCACTGGGTCACATCCCCAGCCCTTTTTTTTTGTATTTTATTTAGAGACAGGGTCTCACTGAGTTGCTAAGTGCCTCGCCATTGCTGAGGCTGGCTTTGAACTCGTGATCCTCCTGCCTCAGCCTCCCAAAGTGCTGGGATTACAGGCGTGCGCCACCGCACCCGGCTTTTTCTTTCTCTTTTTATTTTTTATTTTTTTATGCAAGCTGCTCACATACCTCCATAGCATTTGTCCTGAGGCCAGGGGACAAAGAAACCTTCTTCCTGCCAGTGCACACAATATCCCAGCACAGGAGGGTTCATGGGCTGCCTGGATTGCTCACTTAGCCTGATGCACACAGTGGGGTGTGGGGTGTTCTAGTTATATGAGATCTTCTGGCTAATAGAGTTAGGTCCTTCCATGTTTCTTCCTTAATAGTTGAGAATCTTTCAGGGTCAACTTTCTTGCATATAAACATATACAGTTCACAACGCAGAAATGCCAAAAGCAGTTTCTGAGTTCATCGAGCCAAATTCTTGTAATAGAGCCTGATGTTTTATTTCATTTCTTGGTGATTTGAAATTATTCCAAGCCATTCTTCTATTGATCTGTACTACTGTTGAGAATTTGAGAGGAGATGTGTGGAGTCTATATTGACTTCAGAATGCCCTTGACTTGGATTTCTTGAGTAAAATCTCTCTGATACAAGAACTTGCCTTGACCTCTGTATTTGGTCATTTCAATTTTTTTTTCTTTTTTTGTACTAGGAATTGAACCCAGGGTTGCTTTACTACTGAGCTACATCCCAGCCCTTTTCATTTTTCATTTTGAGACAGAATCTTACTAAGTTTCTGAGGGCCTTGCTACATTATTGAGGCTGTCTTCAAACTGTGTGATCCTCCCGCCTCAGCTTCCTGAGTTGCTGGGATTACAGGCATGTGTCATTGCATCTGGCTAGATGTTATTTAAAACAAAACCAAAACAATACAATTAGCCTAAAGATATTGAATGCTGTTTTTACTTCCTTTTTTCTCTTTCCAGAACAAACTCATCAATGTTATTTTTTCTTTACACTGGAATTACAACAGAGTTAGCATTGTATTTTCTAGTCTAACATCCGTATGATGTAACTGTTTTCTAATATTTCATACATGTGGTATTTAGGATAAATCTTTAGAATAGGCTTCTACATCACACTCAGTGATGTAGAAAAATCTCTTTAATAGATGGTTTTATTGTTTCTCTAAGAAACATAAGAGAATCACTTGACTATATAATAAGTACAAAAATTCAGCAAAGAAGTGGGATTCAAATTAGTTCATAGAAACCAACAACTTTCTTAAATGCAAACAGCAATCAATCAAAAACATAAAAGAAGATCCTGGTGTAAAAACATGAGTGAAAATCAAGCATTTACACATAAATGTGCACCTCTATACAGAGGAAATTTTCAAATATCATTGTAGGCTAAAGACAGGACTTCACAAATGGAGAGACACACCATGTCCTTGGGTTAGAAATGTCAATATCATAATGATGACTTTAATTAATTTAGAAATTTAACACAATGCCAATAAAATACAAGAGTCAAAAAACTGATTATCTAATTTTAAGTATATATTGGAATATAATGTTAAAAATAGGAAAATCTTAAAAATAATTATATTAGTAGAGTATTGGAACATTATAGAGGATAAGATATCAAACTTCTAATGAAGCTGCAATCATTAAAATAGTGTGGAACTGGCTCATAAAACAGAGCAGAAAACCCAGTAACAGACACGAAGATAGAACAGAAAATAGTATATGATGAAGGAGGCATTTAAACCCAGTGAAAATAAATAAGCAAACTATCCAGTGGCTAGGACAACTAAGCAGCCCTCTGAAAATAAAATAAAATCTGATCCATCCTTCACTCTGTGTATAACAAAATAAGTTACCATTGAGTTAAAATTTTAAATGTTAAATTAACCTAAAATAAGTAGAAAAGACACCAGAGGATTTCTTTATAACCTTAGAAGAGATGAACCCAGAAACTGTTAAGAAAAATGGAAATGAAAAACATCTTCCTGACTCAAAGTCAAGAGGAAAATACTGCCGTTTATATTGGGGCTTAGACTTTAAAAAGCAGTGAAGAAAATATGAATAATTCAGATTAAACTTAAAAGTAGGTCTGTGGCTATTATATTGTGAATAGTACAATAAATTGAGAACATATTCTTCTGCAACTGGAAAAGTAACATTTGATTCAGCAATGAAGTCACTCAGGTCTGATAAATGAGTAAAGTTTCAACAATGTCATGTGTCACTTTCATCTTAAACAAAAATATCTACACTCTTTAATCAGTTGTAACTAAAAGCGACTATGAAAAATAAGACTTTTATTACTGAGTAATACTCCATTGTGTATATATACCACATTTTCTTTATCCATTCAATAAAAGAGAATAAAATCATGGCTTTTGCAGGTAAGTGGATGAAGTTGGAGAACATAGTGCTAAGTGAAGTTAGCCAATCCCCAAAAGCCAAATGCTGAATGTTTTCTCTGATATGAGGAGGCCGATTCACAGTGGGTTGGGAAAGGGAGCATAGGAGGATTAGAACAACACTAGAATGGCCAATGGGGAGAGAGGGGGAGGGAGGGTGAAGAAGGAAAAAAAAAAAAGATGGTAGAATGAGATGGATATCATTACCCTAAGTGCATGTATGAAGTCACAAATGGTGTGAATATACTTTGTATACAACCAGAGATATGTAAAAATGTGCTTTGTAAGTATAATATGAAATGTAATGCATTCTGCTGTCATTTCTAACAACTTAGAATAAAAAATAAATAAATAAATAAATAAATAAGACTTGAGCAAAAATCAACAAAGATAGCCTATAAAAGTATGGTTAAAAAAAAAGTAATTGGTTATATTTATTACAATATTTATTGTAATATTTAATTTATATTTATTTATAATAACAGATTATTTATTCAATTTATAATTTATAAATTGTGTGCTATACAACATAAAGATACTAACAAAATTTATAATAAACTGTGTACATATAAAGACATACTTTATTTTATCAATCTACCACTGGTTCAAAACAAAGAAAAGTTGAAAAAAGGCAAGAAAGAATTTTCCAAAAGAGGCATGTGTAAATGATTAAACAACCGAAAGTCATGTATATATGATATCTTAAATGGCCACAACTAGTTTTTTCAAAGCCAGACATGGATACATTTAAATTTAAATTTAATTTTATGAATTTAGTTAAATTTTAAAAATTTTAATGAAAAAATTTAAATTATATATTAAAATACATAGTTTAATTAGAAAAAAAGGTGAAATTTCCATATCTTTAGACTTCAGTAAAGGCTTTTTTCTTCAACCTTTCCATAAAGTGACATTATTGGCACTCTGAGGTGTAGATGGAGGGTGAATTGATGGTGGTACAAATGGCAGTGGGGTCAGGCAATGGCCCTACGACCATGGAGTGAACAGGAACAGCTGAGAGGATTGAGCTGAGCAGGCTGGAGTTTTTAATAAGCCCATATGAGACACCCCTTGGGAGACCCCAGAAATAATTGACCTTGGCACTGACTAGTGCCATTAAAGAGATGGGGACTAATGAGTTATCTTAATTGGTTACTAATGTCAATATCTCCTCATTTGTACCTACAGCCCAGCGAGACCTAGGGACAACCAGGTTACAATTAATTTTGGATTCAAAGTGACATTTCACTTAACAAATACCAACATGGCTTGGCAAAGCATACCACTAGAAGGGTGAGGTTATATATCCAAAATGAATGAAGCAATTGACCTACCCACAGCCCAGTGCTATGGGAAAAGCAGTGCGCTGCTATATTGACTCCAAAAGCACAGGTTCTATCTCTGACTCTGCATGTTACTAGCCTTGTGACTGGGGTAGTTGTTGAAATTTTGGTTTGCTCTTCAGTAAAGCATGTGCATATGGTAGATGCCGTTGGTAGATGTTGCAGATTCCCAGTACTGGGCCAGCATCCACCCTCCATGCTCTTCCAAGTATGGGCTGCCCCACTGCTCACAGCTACCTAAAACTTCCCTCAGCTGGTAAATCTGTTGTACCCGGGAAGTTACATCTCTCTGCTCCCAACCCAGGCAGCCCCCCGCTAGCAGCTGACTGACTCAGGGAAACAGAACGTGGGACCCTAAGCTTCAAGGGAGACAATTCTGCAGAGCAGTTATTATTCCAAAGGCCCTGTCTCCTACCCGAGACCACAGCCTTGCTTGGCTCCTTCCCTTGTCCCATCCTACCTCACTCTCCCTCCTTATTGTGGGCCCTGCCTCAGTGGTCCATATTGTGCCAGAATTCCTGTTTCAGGCTCTGATTCTCAAGGACCCAACCTAAAAGAGAGTTTTAATTCCTGGTTTATCTATTTTATAATATTGTTATTGTCTGAAACCAACAAGCAAGACAACAAAGGGAAGGAACATCGGGATCTTTTTCTGGCAAAGTGTAAGGTCCAAGGGCCTGGGCTCACCAGGCAGGGTATTAAATAGGGCAATTCAAAGCAGTGTCATCACAGGGTATCATCACAAGGATAAAGGACAACCATAGTCCATCTCTAGATGAGGTAAGCCCATGACAGTCCAAGGTCATCCAGAGCCCTTCTCAAGGCCAGCAAAATATCCTCTAAGAGCAGCAACTCAGGTTGAGGTATGAATTATACAGGATTGGCCAGTGGTCAGGAGGGGCCAGACTATTAAAAAGAGCAAGTAAAATGGAGTTCAATAAGCCTATGTGAAAATAACCAGAACACTGAAACACTGTACAAAGGAAAATTGGTGTCATCACTTATGTTTAAATAAATGGGATCTTACTGGTAAGATGTGACCTTGATTGCATTCCACCATTCCAGAATCAGGGCAATGAAATCTCCACTGATGATCCTCTAGCTCTGAACCCTGGGATCCCAAGTGGAAATAATTAAATTGCAGAAAACTGCTTTGGGAAACCTAAATTTCTTTTGGCTTTGTTTAAGATAAACCAAGATACATCAAACTTATTGGACATACCTAAAGCCCTTAATTATATATTAGAAAAGAAGAAGGCTGAAATGCTATGACTTAAACTGCCATCTCCAAAAGCCAGAAAAAGAGCTGCAAAGTCGAGAAAAAGACAAAAGAAGAAAATCAATGGAAGTAGAAATAAGTGCATAGTAAAGACAGATCATAAAGCCAAAAGCTGGCCACTTGAGGACTAACAAAAATCAATAAATCTTTAGCAAGAAAATATGAATTCCTACCATCAAGAAGTAAGACTCACTATGTTTTAAATGCTCTTGGAAGAAGATGGACGTTTTAGGGAAGCTTCTTTATAAATACATTCCAGGTGGCCCAGCAGCTGGGGACCACCAGTGAGCAGGTCATAAATTCAGCCTCCTGGTGTGTCAGGTCACAGCATATTCTCCACCTGAGAGCTCATATATCATGCTAGAATTAAATTTTTACAAAAAAATATATGCCTTCCAAAGTTGGGCATAAGCACTAGCAAAATAAAGATTAAGCCTGAAAACAAAATTGAACTATGTGTTAGTTCATATTGTGCTGCTATAACAGAATATCTAAGACTGTGTATTTTATAATGAACAGAAATTTATTGGCTCATAGTTCTGGAGGCGAAGAAGTCCAATATCAAGGTGTGGGCATCTTACAAAGGCCTTCTTGCTGCATCATCACATGGCAGAAGGCAAGAGGAGAGGATAGGACTACCCCAACTTGCCCTTTTATAATGGTACCAATCCCGTCTATAAGAGTGGAGCCCTTTTGCCTAACCATTTCTTAAAGGTCCCACCTTTTAATACTGTTACAATGACAATTAAATTTCAGCATAATTTTGGAAGGAACTGTCAAACTATAGCATGCTGCCCTAGCTTGGGAAGCAAATCCTGAGGACAATCCTTATTTAGAGAGTTAATTTGGAAGACAGCCCCAGGAAGCCTGGTTGCAGGTATGGGGGAGGAGGCCTTTAAAATTGTTTCCAAGGTGGTCACACCATGACCCTTCCCCTCCCAGGGAAATCATGCTGCTCCTGCCATTGGTGGCATCTATGCCCTCCGGGTGGGTCTGGGCAAGCTCTGTAACTGCTCTGACCAATGGCATATGGCAGAAGTGCTGTTTGGGAACTGTGGAGATTGCTGGCAGTTTCTGCTTTTCTCTCTGGTGGGGAATTTCATTACCAAGCTGTCAAGAAGTTTAGGCTGGACCACTAACAATGAACACTATGGGAAAGAGAAGCCACACAGAGCAGCACCATGGGGCCAGGTGTGAGTGAACCTTCCTGCCCAGCCTTGCAGGGAACTAGGTGCAGCCAAGTGATAAACCAGCCAACCCTGCAAAACTCCCTGTTGAGTCCTGCCTGAATTCCTCAGCCTTAGAATATATATATAATTGTTGCTGCCAGTCCTGTCCTGCAGGGCTTGTTCATTGCACAGCAATAGATGAATGAAAGAAATCAATGCCAAGTGCAATTGTGAGCAGGTCACTTCATAGGCCACTGGTCTGGCTTTCCAGGGGCCTCTGGAGATGGCTTTGAACGTGCCTCAGGTTGTCTCACTTGAGGGGAGAAGAGGGTGGGCATTTTTCACTGACACTGTAAGTCCTGGAGGGAGGGTCACTCATTGGGATGTTAACTCTATATGTGTGAGTGTAGAGCTTTTGCATATGGCCAAGGGAAGGCAGGTGCTTGCCAAAGGAAGTCATCACGTATCAGATACTGTAAAGGTTCGGGGGCTCTAAACAGGACCCTGGCAGCATGTGCCACAGGTGACATGAGCCCCCCACGTGCAACGCCTCACTTCTGCTATGCAAGCCCAACACGTCCTCATTGCTCAGATCCAACATGTCCAACCACAGCAGACTCCTTGGGTTCTTCACCCAATCTTGCTGGTTCAAGCACCCCGCCCTTCCGGAACGATCCAGCATTTTTCTTACAATGTTCCTTCCTCTTCTCATCATCCTACTTTACTTAACTTCACAGGTCTGTTAGAACATCAGCTATGCTTGGAAACTTTCAGTATCAGTTCAATCTCTTTCAGTTACACATTTTAAAAATAAAACACTCAACTCAAATGGACTTTAGCAATAGAGAAATTATTGACTCATTCAACTTCAAATTCCCGTGTAAGTTAGGCCTTAGGCTCAGTTTGACCAAGGCTTAATAAATTTTGTTAGAATAAGGGGCCTCTCTTGTCCTCTGAACCCAATCCCTGTTTAATCTTCATGTAATTTCCTCTTCCAGATAAGGGGGATGAGAGGGCTACTGCTGCTCTAACCCATCTTCTCAATTTCAAGATATTTCCCCTCAACAGCCCTTAAGCAGTTCCTAGAGTTTACCATCAACAGACCAGCTTATGTTGCATGCTCAGCTCTTAACTAATGTAGACAGAGGAAAGAATATCCTGGTTGATTTGACCTGGGTCATATGCTGTGGTCCTAGGGTCAGGGGCTTGGGCGTCACCTGGACCAAAGAGTGATGCGTTGGCCCACAAATAAAACTCAGAGGCAAATGCCTAAACAGGTTGAGGGGATGCTGAGAAACCTAAGGAAGCAAATGTCCTCTACTCCTTTCCTGAATATCTCATCTACCTGATCCCCTGGCCTGACTTAAATGTCCTTCCTCTGTGACCTTGGCATTGATCATATTACCTTGTAATAGTTGCTTTACATTATTTTCTCAACCAATGTCCTGTAAAACCTTGGGGACAGAGGCTGTAATTGATGTGCTTTTGTGTCTTCATCCATACCTACCCCCATTGTATTACAAATTAATTAGGTATTCAATAAATGCTTGTGTGGTAAATGAATGAATGAATTTAAATCATCACGTAAGTACTTACATTTGAATAAGCATAAACACACGAAAACAATGGCAAGTCTGTAGCTGACAGATTGGGTTTTATTTGTTTGGCAAATCGTATTAAAACAAAAGAGGCATAAAATATGCATAAATCATAATCAATCAATGACTTTTCACAAACTGAACACAGAACCCAGACCAGGAAGCAACATTACCAGACCCCAAATAGGTTGCATTTGCTATTCACCTCCAAAGATAAGCAGTGCCCTGACTTCTAGCACCATAGATCAGTTTTACTTGCTTATGAGTTTTGCAGTTGGTTCATTCTCATTGCTATATAACATTCCTTTTGAAGAATATGCCACAACTTATTCACCCATTCTGTCATTGGTGGGGATTCAGATGGTTTCCAGTTTGTGGCTATTACAAATAATGATGCAATGAACATTCTAGCACATGTCTTGTTAATGAGCATGTGGACATTTCTGCTGAGTATATGCCTAGGAGTGGAATTGTTGTAAGGTAGGCATATATTCAACTTTAGAAGGTATTTTCAGTTTTCCAAAGTGGGGGCACCATTTTTACAATGGTTGTCTTCAGCCAGAGTGTACAAATTTGATTGATTGAATTTGCAATTTTCATCTGAACATATTTTGGGTATCTTTGCAAAGCTACATACACAACTAAATACTAAACAGACAAATAAAGGAATGAATGAGTGAAGTGTCACACTGAAGAACCCTGCAGAGCCACAGAATTTGATGAAAGCAAACTTTCTCCTTCCTTGACTACAACGTGAATTAAACGAAAGACTTTGTGGAGGATTTCCTTCATAATCCCTTCAAAATGAGTTAGTCCTGCTATGTACTAAATGGATTATGCATGAATCCCAAAACAAATCCAACTGCAATTAATGTTTTAATAAACTGGTTGCTAGTGTATGCAATACCCACAACTCGTCAGGAGGGATTTTATTATATTTATAAACATTAATTAGTTGTTTGTTATTGTCAAACTAAATTTAAAATAAATCCACAGCATTGCTGGCCACTTGGGTGAAAATATCTCAGAGATGACTGTAATTAGAAAATAGATGTGTGAGAATAGCTTTAATTAGTTAGCTAATGGTGAGCTTTCCACTAATTGAAATGAGAAGCCCCTACCTCACAGGACGACAAAATATATTAGGTGTGAGAGTGAGTAGGAAGTGAGCTCCTCTGAGTATTAGCAATTACCTAAAGTATTATTTAACCCTTTACTTATTGAATTTTGACACGAACCCATAATGCTCATGGTCAAATAAAATACAAAATAATAAAACATTAAAAAAATAAAGAACAGGTGTTTTGTAGAATGAAACTGATTTGGTTCTGGTTATTGTCTTTCTTAACTCCTATGAGACCAATGACCCTTTATTTTCTTGGTTCTTCTGTTATTCTCAACTTTCTTCATTGACTCTTCTTTGTCCCAAATCTTAAGCATTGGTATTCTCAAAGTTCTAGTACTTTCATCGTTTTCTCTTTCACTCTTTCCCATAATGGTCTCATTTGCTGCTTTGAGTTTTGAACTCCACCTAATGTGCAGGTGTTTTAGATGTGCATCCTCAGTCCTGAACTTTCCAAGATTTCAGATGCGAATGTCCCATCATCTCTGCTTGCGTATCCTGATAGATGTTCCCCATGGAACTTTGTAGCAGACAATATTTCAGGTTCTGCCCAATGTCCTCAGAACTCTTTTATTATTTCTGTGTTTTCCTTCCGTAGTTCTATTGGGGTTGTATTTCTTTCTACCTGTCCACACCAGTGCCTCTCTTTGGTGGACAACCCTCAGGATGCTCAAACAACTTTGCCCAAGGATCCAGAGAATCAGAAGTACTAGAGTACCCCTAAGAGATCAGGCTGAGCATGGGACTTTATCTGATATCTTATCCCTGCCAGGACTGTTCCCTTCCCTGTCCTGCTTTCCCTGTTCCCTTAGGACTTGCTCCTGGAAACATTTTCTCTCTCTCTCTCTCTCTCTTTCTCTCTCTCTCTCTCTCTCTCTCTTTTAAGTTAATATCAGAAATTTATTGTTTCACTCTTCTAGAGACTAGAATTGGTCCCTTCCAAGGGATGAGAGGGAATAATCTCTTCCAGACCTCTCTCCTTGGCTTGTAGATGATTTTTATCTCTACATATATTTTTTTTTCTGGGAAACATTTTCTTAATAAGGTGTATGCACACAAATCCTTATCTCAAGATATGTTTCTACTAACCTGGTCCAAGATATGTACCAAGAAAAATGCATCATATCCCCCCCAACAAAAACAGTTCTTTTATATTTTGACTCTCAATTATTAATATTTGTCTATGTCAAAAAAGATGTCCACCCTTCCCCACTTAGTTACTACTTTCAGCCAAATGAAACCGCTCCCCAGATCCTAACAATAGAACTCATGTTTCCACCATCAGTCCTTCCTCTCCATCTGTTGCTGAGACATTTAACTGTCCTATAAAAGTTCAACCTTCCCAGCCAAAGTATTGGGTCATAGTATTGGGAAGCAGCAGCTGGGCTAAGATTACATTTCCAAGCTGACCTTGTACCTGAGAGGGCTCCATGACTAGTTATCTCTTCAGGTCAAGGTCATAAAGAGTGTGTGAGCCTTTTCCATCCTGTTCTCCCTTCAGCCTAGATTCAGATGACTCTGAAATTCTCACTGTGGATCTACAATAAGGAAAATATCTACGGCTACTGTACTTCCACATGGAAGAAATCCCTCCAATTGATAGAGACACATTCCCATTGGGCTGTCATATGAACGAAAACAACATTGTGTGTTACTAAGCCCCTGAAATTTGGAGATTTGTTTATTAATATGCCAAGCACATCCTTGATGACTACACTATTCCTGCTGCCAGTACTCAAGTTCACAATTGGATTATTGCATTAGCTCTTGCAGTGGTCTCCATTCTTTCCACCCCTCACAAATCTGCCCTTTACCTACTCATCATAGTAGAGCACTGTAAAATAAATGAAAATCAATGCTGTACCTCCTCCATTCTTGAAAACTCTGGAACAACTCTCATACCCCAGAATAAATATAAGGATAAATATAAGTTCCTCAGCATCTTAAGAAACCTCCATGACTGACAATTCTGCACCCTTATCCTGCCACATATGATTTACACTCCTAAACTGCCTGGCTACTTACAGCTCTCTGAAAGCATCTACTAATTTACTCATGCCTGGACAGTTCTTCCTCAAATTCGCTACCTGATCAGTTCCTCCTGGTTAAGAGCTAGGCTGGACAAGAAGCCACCTTTGAATTACCCCTGGAGGCATTAAAACCCTCATTAGGAGTTTCTCTCAGATGTGACCATGAGCCATGGGCTCACCTACTCTCTGGGCCCTCTCCCAGACCAGACAGGCCTGAACTGAGTTCCATCTGGCTGAAAGTAGGAAGTCAGCCTTCACCTCCCAAAACCTACTCTGTATCTATTACTAATCAAAAGCTTATTGAACCAACTTTTCAAGAATTATTTCCAAATTCTGAGATAATTTCAAAGTTTGACAAATGTGGAGGATGTGAGTAGCACTTGGGGGGGGTCACTTTTGTCATTTTCATGGCATTGCTGGGGTTAGGTTGAGTAATAAGTTGGCAGTAATAATGTGTACACAATACTAGAGTGGTCGTAGTGTAGATGTTTTACTGAAAGAAGCAAGAGAGAGGGGTCACCACTAGAGAGAGATGAGAAATAGACCCCAGGTTCAAAATCCTTGGTGTCAGGAGGAACTGCTACGGACCACTGGTCCAAGTGTTCAGCACAAGTTGAGAACACGGGGCCCTGGATTGGTGGGCTCCTTGTCCAAGTGCATCCAGCCCATCAGTGGCCAGTCCAGATTGAACCTGGTCAGTGACACCCAGGTCTCTTTTGGCCTTCTCTTCAAGAGCCTTGCGTGGTCCAAAAGAATCAGAAACTTCTATTCATTAGTAATGACTTCCTTTCCCCAGAACTCCAGTGACAACCTGGCAGCATGCCCTGAGGAAAGCACGGAGTCTGGAAGACAGCTATTCTTTTTCTAGCCTCATGCTGAAATTTTAAAATTGTACTCACATCTCTCATTCTGACTTTGACAGATTTCACGAGAAATCCCTCTATCTATGGGCCTTATAGGAAAAAAAAAGCATTTAACGAAATATATGTTCCCTGGAAAGAGTAAATAACTAATGCTGCTGTTTTAACATGGTGAGCTGTACAGGGTTTGGGGCGGGGTGGCATTTAGTGAGATGTAGCAGACAAGGAAATTTCTGTAGGGGCCTCTAAATCACTTAATGGTGAAAGGGATTCCCAGATGGCCTTATCAGCGTCTATGTAAAATTGTTAGATATCTACACCAACTAATAAATTTGACTTGAGGCTTGGTTTTCTGACATTTGCTCAAATCCTCAGAGAACCGTAGTTACTGTATATCCTTGTACAGTATTTGAATTCTGAATTGCAATGCCTCGTTGGCTGCCCACCGGGACAGGAAATAAACCTCCATAATAGAATGTCATTTTTTAAAAGTCTGGGCATTATTAGTTGCAGTGATATTGTATGACAAACTCATGTTTCTTTCTTTGTTTTTTTTTTTTTTTTTTCTCTCAAATGTTTTATTCGCCAGTAAACCTCATTTGCATTGTTGTCCCATATGGGGATTTGTACATCCCAGTACATGATAAAGATGCAGGAAGGAATTAGGTCACTAGGCATGCTCTTTTTTCTTTTAATAACCCCGTCCAACCTCCTCCTTCTTAATCCCATGCAGACAAAAGCAATAGAAGCTAAACCTTCCAGAGCTGTGATAGGAAAGGCGGACAAGCAAATCCACCAACATACATCCTTTTACTCACTGTGGATGTATTTAATTAATCCCATGTGGACTGGTCTTATTCAAATAAAACTATATTTTATAAACTGCTGCCTTGTTTTCTGGTCTGTGTGGTGACCTCTGATTTAGACAGCTGTGCCATTTTAAACAGTCAGTTATTATAGATCTGGGTTTCTTTCTGCTAATGGCGTCATGCAGGAAAGAATCTGTATTCTATACAAGGTAAAAACATCCCCAGTGGGTAAGGAATTAGGAGAACATTAGAAGGGCACAAAGCTGTGGCAGCAGGCAGAGGAGGGGTGGGCAAGCATGTGGGGAGGTGGGAGGCAGCTAGGTCCCAGATGTGACCCTGAACAGGCAATGAACTCAGGATTGGCTGTCTTCCTCAGTCTGGTACTCACTTGGGCAAGCATGGTGGCCAGGCAGAGTTCTGAGAGGCAGTACGCCACTGAGGTTCTTTCCAATCCTCTTACTACACAGCATTTTTTTTTTTAAATCCAAGAACAACTTACATTAGTGAATATAGGTCAAGATATCAGAATAATGACAATGTTAGAGAACTCTCAACTAGTGCTTAGGGATATGTATATATTTATTTATTTATTTTTTTACTGTCATTGACTCAATCAATCCTCATCAAAACTCTATGAGGTAGCTATTAGTATCATCTCCTTTTACAAATAGGGAAACTGAGCTGAGACATGGGACAATATAGCAAAATGTCCAAGATCACTCAACTAGTAGATGAGTCAGTTTGACCAAGAAATGATGACCTGCATGGTCCAGTCACCTAGGCGGCTTTTTTGTACTCCAGTCAAGACTTAGAATTTTGGATATCCCTTTCAGAAACGTGTCGTGTGCTCACCAAAGGACACATCCTACACTTTCATAATAGCAGCACTGTTTGGCAGTTGGCTGTACCTGGAAACCACTCACATGTCCCCCAGTAGTAAAATAGACAAATGGTGGCATAGCCATGCAACAGAGGACTGCCGTGATGAGAAGGCAGACCAGAACTACTCATGACCACACGGATAAAGCTCACAAATACTATATTGAGAAAAAGATGTCTGACACAAAAGAACACATGTTGTGTATTTCCAAGTTCAAAAATAGGTGAAAAGAGTGGTTACCCTTGATAGGGTGGCTAATGGCTGGGATAGGACACAAAGGGGAATCTGGGGATGGTTGTGTACTATTTCATGAACTAGATGTTTGGTTACAACGGAAGTGTTTACGTTGCACAAATTCGTCAGCCTGGATATAGGGTCATGTGTTCTCTTCTATATGTGCATTTTACTCAATAAAAGGGATCAAAGAAAATGTCTCATAAAAGCCTCAGAATTGGTCCTCAAAGTGTCGTTTGTAAATTATAGATCCAGTTCCTCACCAAGAACTGATTTACGGTCAAGCACTAAAGGACACAGAGGGCTTAAGGTGGTAGAAGCACCACCACAGAAATAGTTTCTTTGTTTGTAACCCAAAAGCCCCATTTCACACTCTGCTGGGCCACCAATCAACTGCATGGCCTTGGTTCGTTAAGGTTCCCTGGATGAACAAAACCTGTTCATTGTTTTAATCTGTCAAAAGTAGTAATGTGGCACATAGGCGGTTTGGAGGTTTTCTCCCTGAGAAAAGAGCTTTGACAGTTATTCATTAGAAAGCATGCCTTGGGGAGAGAATACTCAGAAGAGGAATATTCACTGAACCAAATACTGTGGTTTCCTTAGAGAAGATTTTCATAATCAGCTTGCATTGAGACCATCCCCACTATTCTCTAACTGTGTTAGACACCTTTCCATTAGTGTGATGAAACACCTAAGATAAACAACTTGAAGGAGGAAAGATTTATTTTGGCATATAGTTTTACAGCTTTCAGTCTGTGGTTGGTGGCCCTGTTGCTTGGGCCTGTGGCAAGGCAGCACACTAAGGCAGGAGCACATGGCAAAGGAGGTTGCTTACCACACGGCAGCTAGGAAGCAAAGAGAGGGAGAGAGAAGAGGCCATAGTCTCCATATCTCCTCCAAGGGCAGTGACCTCACTTCTTTCCACTAGGACCCACCTCCTAAAGATAGCACCACCTCCCAATAGAACCATCACTTGGGGACCAAGCCTTCAACACATGAGCCTTTGGGGGACATTCAAGATCTAAACCATAACACCAGGTTTTCTCCTTTGGTTTTATTTTCAACTTTTACATTTTCAGTCCTGGAGATTTATTTCATTTTTCCTACCAGTTTTCTAGAATACCATTTTTCCAGTCTCCCAGGATTTCCACACCTAGAAACCAAGGATATCTCATTTTTTTATGGAAAACATGTTTTTTTTTTTTTATGTAAAGAATCAAATCTTGGATATTTTATGCAGAAGCATTTCCATTTCACAGAGCTTCCTCCCCTTCACAAAAAGGGCAGGGGAAATTTTCAGAAGCAAAAACATTAGCCAATGGTCCCTCTCAAATCTCTCTGTGGTTCATATATTTTGGCAAAACTTAGCTCAGTGCTTGGTAGGGTCTCAAACAGGTGGGTATTGAGATGTGATAAGGGAAGAAAAAGCAGACTTGTTGGTCTTGAGAAAAGGAAAATTTGTTCTAGTTTTAAGATTTGTCTATTTTTACCATCAAAATCCTCCTTAAAGGAACGAGGGGGAAAAAGACCCTCATTTTACTTTCATGGTAGATGACATTGCTCTGCAAATCTTCAGGATAACCTCAGCCAAATTTTTAAGAAAGCCAATTCAACATTCTTTTCTAGTTCATCTTTATAAATGCTCTAAAATGATAAAACTAGAGTTTTTTCCTGCTGTTTCTGTTTTTGATGGAACTTTTTAAGTGAAAAAAAAAAATAGAGGTTTATAATAACAACTTGGGGAAAAAATAGTAATAGGCTCTTCTGAGAGAGACTTGGTGCTGAACAGCAGTGTGATACTTACAATCAAATTTTAAAGACAGGCATATATTTTTTAATTCTTTTGTGAAAAATTAAAAATTAGAAGATATTAATTTGTATTCTTTATTTTTACAGCATGTTTAAGTAACAGGGATGTATGCATGCCTATGTATGTATGTATGTGTGTGTGGATGTGTGTATACAAAAGGAAAAGAAAATTCACTTGCTTTGTGAACTTCAGTTTTAACATAGTTAAAGGTACACAAATTACAGGTTTACATCCCACTGATTTTAACAAAGTGAACATGCCACGTATATTCTCAGCATTTAGCCTCCAATCTTTAGTTCACCCCAATAATCCCACCCCCCAAGAAAAGGTATTATTCTTACCTCTAACACCATAGCATATTAGTTTTGCTTGTTTTGAAACTTTATATAAATGGAATCATAGATTGTGTACTCTTTTGTTCCCGTTTCTTCCACTCAAACATCGTGCTTGTGAGATCCATCCATGTTGCTGCATGTAGCCGCAGTTTGTCCATACTCATTGTTATGCCGTATTCCACTGTATGTATATGCCCTAATTGTTTACTCATTCTCCTGTTGACAGATACAGTTGAGTTGCTTACATTGGAGGGGTTATCATGAAAAAAATAAAACTGCTCTGAGCATTTTTTGTGCATGTTTTTTGGTCAACAGAGGTGTTCGGTTGTCATGGATATATATATATATACCTAGGAGTGAAATGTTGGGTTATACAATATATGTACACTCCTTTTAGTAGATGTTGCTATTTCACAAAGACCACAGTACTCTATCATTCATGCTTTCTGAAGGATATTGCTTTTCTTCCTACCTATTTATTTATAATCTTTTGACACATCACCCACTGGCCTTCCCAGACCTACTCCACTGTCAGGCCCCCCTTTTAAACAAGGGGGTCACCTTATACCACCTAACAGTCAGTCATTGGCTCTGAGCAATCTTGGCTGAAGCTCCTGGACAAAGTGGCTGCATGTGACATCACACTGTCTTTGCTGATGGGCAGGGCACAGATGTGCCTGTTTCCCTCCCTCCTTTCCCCCTCCACTGCCAACTGACTCTTGAGTTTACACACTGAATGGCTGAACACGACTTCTGAATTAACTAGATTCTTGGCCATTTCCCACCAAAGAAATACAGACCAAAAAGTGATATTTTATACCTAGATGTTAAGACAATATAGTCATAGTGACCCTTATAGGAAATTAGCCCTGCCCTCTGATTAGATCTGAAAACACAAGTTGTTGATCTATGATTCGAAAACCAGCATCATCATCTGAGCTTAGTTGATCCCCTGAGTTGAACTGGCATCTCCTTGCAGCAAATCAACCCATGCAGTAACTTTGGCAGACATTTTTGTTACCCCATGTTACATTTTGTCAGCCTGCCTCCCATATCAGCAGTAGCTGATGTGGCCCATGCCCCTTGTAAGCTCAAGTCACACTGCATTTCGCCTTCCGTTCTGGTTTTCTACCTTCCCAAAGTGGCAGGAAAGCTGCACCCGACAGCACACCCTGGAAAGGGAGGGTGGGTGAAGGTGATGCCAACATTGCCAAGACTGGAGCTGGCAACACAGCTCCACCTTCTCCTCCTTTCTGGAAAGTTCTTGGAGGAACTCTGTGCGCTTCTCAGAGCTCCTGTAGAATCTAGTCTCAGGTGGTTCCAGCATGGCCTCATGATGCGGAGTCTCTTTCCTGGCTCACTCTCCCTGCTCTCTGCTTCTGCTCACCTCCCAGATAAACCACCGGCCTCCAAATCTTCATCTCAGACTCAGCTTTCCCAGAGACCCAAAGGAATACAGCTGCCTAGAACATTTTACAACTAGCGGAAGACTGAATGAGTATTGACAAATACAAACAACTGTGTAATCAGCATCCTTATGGAGATGGAACATCTTCTTCCAGAAAGCTCACTCATGCCTCTTTCAGTCAAAGGCTTCTTTAGCTAAACATAATATTTTTGAGATTTACCCATTTTGCTGCACAATGGGTAAATCTTGATTATCTATCTTGTTATTGTTGGACGTTTGGGTTGTTTCTACTTTGAGACTATTATGAATAAAGTAGCTATGAATGTTCATTCACAAATGTTCATTCATTTTTTTTTCCTCTTGGGTAAAACTGGTCATTTAAAATATTTTTTTTAGTTGTGAATGTACCTTTATTTTATGTATTTATATGTGATGCTGAGAATCAAACCCAGTGCCTCACACATGCTACGCAAGTGCACTACGATTGAGCTACAACCCCAGCCCAAAACTGGTTAAAACTTTTTTTATTTGCTAATCAAATTTATTCCTTTTAATAAATCTGCACAAAAGCATTTTTATTAGAGCATTATACATAGTAGTTGTGTTCATCTCAACAAGTTGGTACATTCATTAAATTTTATTTCAGTCCATGTCCCCCTCATCACCTTTCCCTTCTTCTCTTCCCTGTCCTCTACTCTATTGATCTTCCTTTCATTCATCTATTTATTTATTCTTGATTGGTTTTTTTCTACATATACATAAAGGTGAAATTCCCTGTTGTATATTTATATATGCATGTAGCATGATTTTGTTGTTGTTATTTTTTGGTACGGGGATTGAACTCAGGGGCTCTTGACCACTGGGCCACATCCCCAGCCCTTTTTTGTATTTGATTAGAGACAGGGTCTCACTGAGTTGCTAAGTGCCTCGCCGTTGCTGAGGCTGGCTTTTAACTCGCAATCTTCCTGCCTCAGTCTCCCAAGTGCTGGGATTACAGGCGTGCGCCGCCAAGCCTGGCATAGCATGATTTTTAAAAAATTCATTGCACATGTCCTCCCCCTTTCTTATCTCTCCATTGGTTTTCATGCCTGTTTTGGTGCCAATACACCAGTGCTGTTTTTGTTACTATAGCTCTCTAATATAATTTAACGTCTGCTATTGTGATGTTTCCTGTTTCAATTTTCTCCCTAAGTGTTGCTTTGGCTATTCTGAACCTGTTGTTTTTCTAAATAATTTCATGACTGCTTTTTCTATTTCTATGAAGAACATCATTTGTATTTTAATAGGAATTGCATTAAATTAAATCTGTATAGTGCTTTTAGTAGTATGTCCATTTTGACAATATTAATTCTGCTTATTCAAGAATATGGAAGATCGTTCCATCTAAGTTTTTCTTCAGTTTCTTTTAGTGTTCTGTAGTTTTCATTGTAGAGATCTTTCACCTCTTTTGTTAGATTGAGACCCAAGATACTTTTTAAGCTATTCTGAATGGAATAGTTTTCCTAATTTCTCTTTCAGCTGATGTCATTGGTGTATTAGAATGCAATTGGTCTATGGGTGTTAATTTTATATCCTGCTAATTTGCTGAATTTGTTTATGAGTTCTAGAAGTTCTCTGGTGGAATGTTTTGGGTCTTCTAAATGCAGGATCACGCCATTGGCAAATAGGCATAGTTTGAACTCTTGTTTTCCTATTTGTATCCCTTTAATTTCTTTCTTTTACTTAATTGCTCTCACTAGAGTTTCAAGGACTATGTTGAATAGAAGTGGTGAAAGAGGGGTTCCCTTTCTTGTTCCAGATTTTAAAGGAAATGCTTTCAATTTTTCTCCATTTAGAATGATGTTGGCCTTGAGTTTAGCATATATAGCCATGTTGAGGTTTGTTCCTACTATCCCTAGTTTTTCTAGTGTTTTGAACATGGATGGCTGCTATATTTTGTCAAATGTTTTTTCTGCATCAATTGAGATAATCCTGTGATTCTTGTCTTTAATTTTATTGAAGTAATGAATTACATTTATTGATTTCATATGTTGAACCAATCTTGCATCCCTGGGTGCACTATCTTTTAAATTTGTTTTTCTATGCAAATTGCCAATATTTTATTAAGAATTTTTGCATCTATGTTCATCAGGGATATTGGTCTGAAGTTTTCTTTCCTTGTTGTGTCTTTGTTTGGTTTTGGCATGGCAGTGATACTAGCTTCAAAGAATGATTTTGGAAGGGTTTCCTCCTTTTCTATTTCATGGAATAACTTGAGAAGGATTGGTATTAGTTCTTTTTTGAAAGTCTGGTAGAGCTTAGCTGAGAATCTCTCTGGTCCTGGGCTTTTCTTTGTTGGTAGGCTTTTGATGGCATCTTCAATTTCATTGCTTGGAATTGATCTGTTTAAATTTTCTATGTCCTCCTGATTCAATTTGGGTAGATCATATATCTCTAATAATTATCAATGTCTTCAAGATTTTCTATTTTATTGGAGTATAAGTTTTCAAAATAGTTTCTGATTATCATCTATATTTTAGTAATACACAAATTTACAAATACACAAATTTCTTTTTTCATAATGGATTTTAATAATTTAAAATTTTCCCTCTTTCTCTTTGCTAGCTCGGCTAAGGGTTTATCAATTTTTTTCAGAGAACAAACTTTTTGTTTCATTGATTTTTTTGAACTGTTTTTATTCGTTTGTTTCAATTTTATTCATTTTAGCTCTGATTTTAACTATTTCCTGTAGCCTACTACTTTTGGTATTGATTTGTTCTTCTATTTCTAGGGCCTTGACATGTAATGTTAGGTAATTTACTTGATGGCTTTCTATTCTTTTAATGAGTGAGCTCAATGCAATGAACTTTCCTCTTAGAACTGCCTTCACAGTGCCCCAGACACTTTGTTATGTTTTGTCACTATTCTCATTTACCTCTAAGTAGTTTTTTACTTCATTCCTGATTTTTTCTGGTCATTCAATAGGTCATTCAATAGCATATTATTTAGTCTCCAGGTGTTAGAGTAGTTTGTATTTTTTTTAATTTTATCATTGATTTCTAATTTCATTCCATTGTGATCTGATAGAATGCAAGGTATTATCTCTATTTTTTTGTATTTCCTAAGAGTTGCTTTGTGGCCTAAGATATGTTCTATTTTAGAAAATAATCCATGTGCTGGTGAGAAGAAAGTGTATTCAGTTGTTGATGTATAAAATATTCTATATATGTCTGTTAAGTCTAAATTATTAGTTGTATTTTTTAGTTGTATAGTTTAGTTTAGTTTCTTTATTTAGTTTTTGCTTGGAGGATCTATCCAGTGATGAGAGAGGCACGTTAAAGTCACCCAGTATTATTGTGTTGTGGTCTATTTGCTTCTTGAAATTGAGAAGGGTTTGTTTGATGTATTTAAATGCCCCATCATTTGGGGAATAATTATTGACAATGATTATGTCTTGTTGATGTGTAATTCCCTTAAGGAATATGAAATGGCCTTCTTTGTCCCTTGGGATTAACTTTGGCTTGCAGTCCACTTTATCTGATATGAGGATAGAAACCCCTGTTTGTTTATGAGACCCATGTGAATGATATGTTTTTTCCCATCCTTTTACCTTCAGTCTGTGGATGTCTTTGTTTATGAGGTTAGTCTTTTGAAGACAGCATATTTTGGGGTTTTGTTTATTAATCCAATCTGCCAGTCTATGACTTCTGATTGATGAGTTTATGCCATTTACATTCAATGTTATTATTGAGAAATGATTATTATTCCCTGTCATTTTGATTTATTTATGATCTTTAATTTGAATTATTTTCTCTTTTGATTGACTATTCTAGTGTAGTTCCTCTATTTGCTGGTTTTCAATTTTATTTTTCATTTCTTCTTCATGAAATATTAAATTGAATATGTTTTGTAGTACAGGCTTTCTAGTTGTGAATTCTTTTAACTTTTGTTTAATATGGAAGGTTCTTATTTCATTGTCAATACTGAAGCTTAATTTTTCTGGGTATAGTATTTTTGGTTGTCATCTATCTTCTTTCAGACCTTGGTATATATTATTCTACAACCTCCCAGCTTTTAGGGTCTGGGTTGAGAAATCAGCTGAGATTCCATTGGTTCCCCTCTAACTATGATCTGTAATTTTTCTCTGTCAGTCTTAAAAATTCTATCCTTATTCTGTATACTAGGCATTTTTATAATAAAATGCCTTGGTGTGGGTTTTTTATAATATTTCCAAAGTCCTTCTCTGACATTTCTCTACTGCAGTGTTGACGGATTCTGTTATTTAAGTATCTTGGTTCGTTTGGGGCCATTTGGTCCCTTGATTTTTCATGTTGTTTGTGTGTCTACCCATCTAACAGTATGAGTCTGAGGTAGTAGAGTTTCTACCCTATGGGCTTATAGTGTCCCTGAAGTTTTCCAGTATCTCGTAGTTAGCAGGAGACAAATAATAACAACAACCAATGCAAACAATTTGTAGCATTGGAACAAATAGTTCCTGCTATGACATCTACATGTTAATTTTCATAATAAACAGAAATAATGTGATCAGTTATTGCTCACAGTAAAAACAGAAAGTTTGCAAAAGGGTTTATAATTTCAAATGGTGAATGTGGACAGAACAGAACAGATGTAGGATATGATGATTATGAGGGAGGAGGAGAGAAAATAGAAGGCAAAAATTAAAGAGAGAAAGAGAAAACAATATAGTTTGGCTTTTGGCAGAAGGAAAGAGAGAAATAGAATCAACAGAAACAGGTAAGTGAAAGAAAAATACAGATAAAATATTTTTAAGTAAAAAAATTATATATAAAACAAAACCAAAATATACTGATCAAACATCCTAGCCCTCAAAGACTGAGCCATGAAAATGAGAAAAAAAGAGGCAAATATGTATAAGTGTCCATGGTCCATTCAGCTCACAATTAAACAGAAAAGAAGAAGGAGGAAAAAAAATTCTCAATGAAAGTTAGAGAATTGTTTACATTGGAGTTCAAAAAATCTTGGCTTACCTTCTCAGCAGTGTCAGGTGGGGTGGGATAGAGTGTGATGGCTGCTCCACCTTCAGCGCAGGGTCATTGGCCTATGAGAGGAAATCCCATAAACAGAGCTCTTGGAGGTGGGGTTTAGGCTCCAGGTTCTTTGTTGAACGGTGATTGGTCTGAAGATTTTAAATCAGCGCACCTCCAGGGCCCAGCAGTTTGTCCACACTGGGTGACTGCAACCTAGGAATCTCCCCTGGCTTCCACTTGCACAGTGGAGAAGCCAATCCTTTGTGACCCACCCCCATCACTTGCAGACCCCACATTTCCTGGCCTCTTGGGTTCAGTCTCTAAACTCAATCACTCCCAACCCCACCCTTTTGAATCCCCAGCCAGTTGCCTTCCTCCCCACTGTTTCTGTGAGCTCCTGGACTCAAGGAGGAGGGGCAGCCAGATGGGTTTCCACAACCCTTATTTTCCCGGGTAAACCCCTCTCCGCATCTTATTTTCTCTTGGTCACTTAGGCACTCTCTGTGTCCTGAGGTTGGGTTTGCCAGGCCTGTATTTTGATCCTAGCTCAGTTTTGCCAGGAATCAGCTCCCAGAGCTACTGGCCCCTGTGGCATGCCTGCAAAATGGTTCCTGAGCAACTGGGAGAGATGCTGTTTCATCCCACACAAGGATATTGTGCAGCATGCCTTTCAGGTTAGTCTAGCAGTGTCTTTGATCTTTGGTCTCTCCATACCCAGACACACCACAGGCCTCCGAAAAATGCAAAATCCTTAAATTCCCTTATCCCTCCACTTTGTTCATGGTAGTGGTGCTGGCGATTTTTCCCTATTTTATTATATCCAACCTCCTGAGTCCTGGATCTGCTTTGAATGTTCAGTTTTAATTCTCAGTGAAGTCCCTTTTTTCTTTTTTTGTTTTGTTTTCCACCCACCTTGCTGAGAAGATATCTATCTGCTTTCTTAGTGTCATGTCAAGGAGCAGCCAGGAAAAGGACCTCCGCTATTCCGCTTCGAGCTGGCCTCGCCAGTGTTCTCTAATTTTTATTGTAGGGATCTTTCACCTCCTTGGTTAAATTATTTCCCATGATTTCTTTTTTTAGGTTGTTGTAAATGGACTTTTCTGAATCATCAACAGTAAAATCACTGTTGGAGTAAAGGAAAGCTATTGATTTGTGGGTATTGATCTTGTATCCTGCTACTTTGGTGAATTTATTTAACAGCTCTAGAAGTCTTCTGGTGACATTTTTTTGTGTCTTATAGATAGGATTATGTCATCAGCAAACAAAGATATTTTGATTTCTTCTTTTCTTATTTGTATCCATTTAACTTCCTTGACTGATTTCTCAGGCTAGTGCTTTGAAAACTATGTTGAATAGAAGTGGTGCAAGTGACCATTCTTTTTCCTGATTTTAGAGGAAATATTTTCAGTTGTTCTCCATTCAGTATGATGTTGGCTTTGGGTTTGTTTAAAAAAAAAAAAAAAAAAAACTGCCAAGCTATTTTCCAAAGTGGTTTTAGAATTTCATATTCCACAAGAGGTATAGGAAATTACCAGTTATTTCATTTTCTTGGCCCCATCTGATGTTGTCAGTCTTTCTAATCTTAGCCATTCTCAGTGTGCCTACATTGCTTTCTAAGGAGAAAGTGACAGTTTGGATTATTGCTTAGGGTGAGTATTATTGACTCTGCTCCCATGGAAAACAGTGTTTATTTCCCTACCCATTTGATACTGAACTTGGCCAAGTGACTTGGTTTGGCCACTGGAAGGTTCATGGCCGTAATAAAAGCAAGAGCTTGAAATGACCTTGTGCAGTGAATCTTGCTTTCTTACGTTTCTGCCAATTCCATGAGAATAAAGTGTCTTGGCTAATATGTTGACCCACAAAACAGGGGAGACGTGGGGAAGAGCCAAATACAAACTGCTGCCCAAAGCCATCTTAAATATTTTGAGGATAAATAATCCTTGTCTTAGGACTTGTTACACGGCATTGCTTGGCCATGATTGATTGCTACCATAGAGGCAGTTGTCCTTGTCAAGCTTGCCAGACTGCCTAGAAGCACAACCACCCCATTCCCAGCTAGTCTACTAAAGTCAGCATTTAGCCAACATAGTGAATAGCTGCATTCTAATAACTCCAGGCAACCTTGAACTCCCTGCCACTCAATACATATCAAAGCTTTGATTAAAAGAAACAGTATTTACAGAGAACTGCCTCAAAGTTATACCATCCAGCCATTGCCTGAATTCTCTAACATTTCTCTTTGCATTAATCCCAGATGACAGGCAGCTGTGTAGTAGCACTGAATTATTTTTTGCTTGGCCAGTCCTTCTGCCGGGTTGTGCTTGTATTATGATATCCATGTATCTTAGAGGAAATTATATGAAAATCTTCATAACACTAGTGTTTGTATCTGCCATAAGGACACTATTGGAGAATGCTCTGAGAAATGGCAGGAGGAAGGGTGCATTGGGGTAGAGAATTGCTTTTCATTTCAGTGTTAGGGACAGTTGTGAGTCTCCTAAAGAACTCGGGTTCTTACTACATCATAAACCATGGTTGACTTAATTTCTTTCTTTGCACCACAACTACCACCATAATTTCAGATAATATGTGTGACCCACTGAATTTGGCCTTTGAACATGCATTTTGTGAACCATCTTCACTCCTCATTACTCCCTAATTTTCTTACCCAAGTAAGTTAAAACTTTACTTGGTTTTCTCTGTGTGAGTTTGGTGGAGACTGGTTGCAGAATGTGGTGCTAACCCTCCTGGTTCTCCCACACATCCAGATGCCTCGTTTCATCATGAGGTCCTCCCACTTGCTTACTGTCATCTATTCAGCATCCAACTACCATCACTTTTCCTCTTTAGCTCAACAAACATGTTCTTAACACACACCATGTGAAAACTCCATTCTGTGTGATTGATTCTGTTGTACCAAAAATGTTGTATCCAGAATAATGCCAATCAAAACTCCAAGCCACGTCACACTTGAGCCAATAAAAAGCCTTTATTAAGCTGATCAGTGGCCACCATCCTCACACATCACACAGTGTGACAAGATGGCGCGCAGGCAGTGATTTTTCAAGGGTTTATGAAGAGCAAAATCACAGAGGGCGGAATATTCAATTGCAGGGTTTCAGCCAATGCAAGCAAGCCACAGTACAGAAGCTGAATCTAGGCAGTTAGCAAGACAAAGCAATGGGTACAATAATATTTCCCACGGGACTTTCCAGGTTGATATAGCAACGATCAAGTAGAAGGGAATGGGGTCATGATGACCCTAGTTGAGTACATGTTAGAGAATGGTTACTAACGTCTAGACAATCAATCTCTGACAAGGTATTTGCCCAGGAAAAATGGAAACCAAAGAGAACAATTTTACATTGTATAAGAATTGTTTTTATGCTGTCAAGTGTATTATGCTAGGTAATGATTAATGGGTACACAGGCAGGACTTTCCGTATTCTATTATTCCTGAGAAACAGAACTATTTCTCGGAACTCCTAAGATGGCTGCTGAAGAACAAGATGGAGTCCTTTTAGTTCTCTTATCACAATTCTTGCACTCAAGGCGCTTAGAGTCCACTGAAGGATCAGAAAGCAATTAGTTATCTTTATCTCTGTCCTCAACAATAAACTGGGAATAATAGGAGTACCTGCCTCATGGACAGAGTAGGAGAGTATCAGATTAGAATGACACAAATAGAGGGCTTGGTCCTCAGCAAGCATTCAGTGATTTTTATTACGACTGATATGATAGCATTCTTATTTGCTGACTCTTTCAACAGCCTCTGTCTATTATTCCTGTCTACAATTTCTTGTTACAACAAATTGCCCATGAATGCTTTTTCTGGAGTCATTTTGAAAATTTAACATTTCTGGCTTGAGAAGGTAGCAGGGAAGAAGGGGGGATGAGAAGAGGTTGGTCAAGGAGTATTAAGTTAGATAGGAGGAATAATTTCTAATGTTCTGTTAACAATAGTTAACAATAATATAGTGTATATTTCCTAAAGGTAGAAGAGAGTATTTTGAGTGTAGTCACCACAATGAAATAGCATAGCAAGGTAATGGATATGCTAATTACCCTGATTCTATCACTATACAGTGTATACAGATATCAAAATATTATAATGTACCCCATAGATAATAATGACCTGTACCTCACAAGTTAGAGAAATAAATGATCCTGACAGATTTCCTATCTGATTAGTGGCTTAATTACATTTAAGAAACTTTTCAGTCAAAAGTTCACAAATTACTAAATTTACATATAATCTTAATTAAACTTGACTATAGATTAGTACTATTTTAAATCATTTAACCCACGTCATTAAATACTTTTTAAAAACAAACGTTAGAGTTCGCCTGGCCCCCAGCTCTGGCCTGGCTGCCTGCTTATGCAGCCATCGCCTCCGGGACTGGGAATAGCAGTTCCCCACAGACAGGGCCTGACCAGAGGAAGGGCCTCCATCCATTCCCTGAGGAACTTCCACCTGCCCAGCTGCAACGGGAGCAAGAGGTAGACACCCACCGGAAGGAGCGGCCCAGCCACCAGCAACCCCTCCCCCCAACCACCAGCCCAGGCCATCACCAGGACCAGGAACTGCAGGCTCCACCCTGTGGAAGGGCCTTGCTCCCCACCTGCCCAACCCCCAGCGAAACAACTAGACTGGGAGGAGATCCAGGAGGAGGAGAGTGGGGAGAAGAAAGCCAGACTGCCTGCTCCACCACACTGCTGCCAGGAGGTGATCCGGAGAGAGAGAGGCCCGCTCCACACCTGCAAATCAGAGAGGCAACTCGCGTCTGTCTGGAGAGACACACCGAACTGGGATCCCAAAGCTACTCAACCCAACACCAATATGATTATAGGCCTGAGGCTACCACTGCCCCAAAACTGAGTTAGCTATGCCACTACCAAGGAACAACAAAAAGGTCCAGGTAAGACATCACTAAGGTCCTTAGAGACCAGGATGCACCAGAAGGTACAACCAGTTATGATGTTGTGAACGAAGAGGGAATCTTACACGGGGTTGTTTATCTTTGGCTTCTTCTACTAACAGCCAAATCCTAATGTGTACTCTCACTAGTCAAATAATCTAATACCTCTATTTTCTCACATCTTTCTTCATAAATGTTTAAGCCAACCTTTAAGTCCCCCCTTCTATCATTAGATACTGTAAACCACCACGTAAACATAGAGACTATACGGTATAAGATATCTGATCTCATCATTTCTGTTTATAGCGACAAAACTGTAAATATAAAAGTAGAAATCAACTGATATATGGACACACATTGGGTACATTGAAAGATTTAATATTGATATTTCCCTAAAAAGTGAGGTTCTGGGTAACCTGGAGGGACCTTATAAGACAAAAGGGCAGAAGCTGTAATACCTCAGGCTTACCTTGCAGGAGAGGAAAATACATAGACAACATGAGAAAACAAGGGAGGAAAATGCCCCAAACAAACCAAGATACTACAACAATGGAAACCATAGAAAGCACAGTAGTGGAAATGTCAGAGAAGGAGTTCCGGACATATGTAATTAAAATGATAAAGGATTTAAAAAATGACCTAAGTGATCAGATACAGGCAAAAATGGATTTCTCCAACAATGAGATAAGAGATCAAATACAGGCAACCATTGATCACACCAACAAAGAGATAAGAGAACAAATCCAGATAGCAAAAGATTACTTCAAGAAAGAGAGAATTTGAGAAAAAAACCAAACAGAAATCCTTGAAATTAAAGAAAAAGTAAGCCACTTAAAAAATTCAATAGAAAGCATCACCAACAGATTGGACCACTTTGAGATAGGACCTCAGACAATGAGTACAAAATATATAATCTTGAAAATCAAGTTGACCTCACAGTGAAGATGGTAAGACACCATGAACACAATATCCAAGAACTATGCGATACAGTCAAAAGACCAAATATAAGATTTATTGGAATAGAGGAAGGTGCAGAGATTCAAACCAAAGGAATGAACAATCTCTTCAATAAAATAATATCAGAAAATTTCCCAAGCAGGAAGAATGAATTTGAAAATCAAATACAAGGCCTATAGGACGCCAAATGTACAAAATTACAGCAGGTCCACACCAAGGCATATTGTAATGAAAATGCCTATCGTACAAAATAAAGATAGAATTTTAAAGGCTGCAAGAGAGAAAAGTCAGATTACCTATAAGAAAAAACCAATTCGCATCTCAGCAGATTTTTCAATCCAGACCCTCAAAGCCAAGAGAGCCTGGAACAACATATTACAGGCTCTAAAGGACACCAACCAAGAATTTTATATCCAGCAAAATTAAGTTTTAGATTTGAGGATGAAATAAAAACCTTCCATGATAAACAAAAGCTAAAAGAATTTACAACAAGAAAGCCTGCTCTACAGAACATTCTTGGTAAAATATTCCACAAGGAGGAAATGAAAAATAATAATGAAAATCTGCAAAGGGAAGAACTACAATAAAGGGAAAAACCAACCAAAGGAAAAACCAAGTCAAACTAAATACCAAAAATAATTTTTAAAAAATGACTGATAATATAAATTATGTCTCAATAATAACCCTGAATGTTAATGGCCTAAACTCACCAATTAAAAGACATAGGCTAATAGATTGGATTAAAAAATAGACCCAACAATTTGTTGCCTTCAAGAGACACATCTCATAGGAAAAGATGCCCATAGACTGAAGGTGAAAGGATGGGATAAAATATATCACTCACATGGTCTACGTAAGCAAGCAGGGGTCTCCATCCTCATATCAAATAAAGTAGACTTCAAGCCAAAGTTAGTCAAAGAGATAAAGATGGACATTTCATACTGCTTAAGGGAATCATAGACCAACAAGATATAACTGTTATAAATATATATGCCCCAAATAATGGAGCATCTACATTCATCAATCAAACTTTTCAAAAGTTCAAGAATCAAATAGACCACAACACAATAAGTCTAGGTGATTTTAACATGCCTCTTTCACCACTGGATAGATCTTCCAAACAAAAGTTAAACAAAGAAACTATAGAACTCAATAATACAATTAATAACTTAGACTTAACTGACATATATAGAGTATATCACCCATCAATGAGCCAATGCACTTTCTTCTCAGCTGCACATGGATCCTTCTCAAAAATAGACCACATGTTATGCCATAAAGCAACTCTAAGCAAATATAAAAAAGTATGGATACTACCCTGCATTCTATCAGATCATAATGGAATGAAATTAGAAATCAATTATAAAAAAAGAAAGAAAAGCTACACTAACACCTGGAGACTAAATAATATGCTATTAAATGATCAATGGGTTGCAGAAGACATCAAGAAGGAGATTAAGAAATTCTTAGAGGTAAATGAGAACAATGATACAACATACCAAAATCTCTGGGACACCCTAAAGGCAGTACTAAGAGGAAAGTTCATTTCATGGAGCTCATTCCTTCAAAAAAGAAAAAGTCAACAAATAAATGAACTAACATTACATCTCAAAGCCCTAGAAAAAGAAGAACAAATCAACCCCCAAAGAAGTAGAAGACAGGAAATAATTAAAATCAGAGCTGAAATTAATGAAATTGAAACTAAAAAAACAATTGAAAAAATTGACAGAACAAAAAGTTGGTTCTTTGAAAAAATAAATAAAATTGATAGACCTTTAGCTATGCTAACAAAGAAGAGAGAAAATACAAATTGCCAATATCTATGATGAAAAAGGAAATATCATGACAGACACTACAGAAATACAGAAGATAATTAGAAATTATTTTGAAAATTTATACTCCGATAAAATAGAAAATAAAGAAGGCATCAACAAATTTCTAGAGACATATGATATGCCTAAACTAAATCAAGACGATATACACAATTTAAATAGGTCAATTTCAAGCAAAGAAATAGAGGATGCCATAAAAAAATTACCAACCAAGAAAAGCCCAGGACCAGATAGATACACAGCTGAGTTCTACAAAACTTTTAAAGAAGAACTAACACCAATACTTCTCAAACTATTTCATGAAATAGAAAAAGAGGGAACACTTCCAGACTCATTCTATGAGGCCAATATCACCCTGATTCCAAAACCAGAGAGAGACAAATCAAAGAAAGGAAACTTCAGACTAATATCTCTAATGAATATAGATGCAAAAATTCTCAATAAAATTCTGGCAAATCGAATACAAAAACACATCAAGAAGATAGTGCATCAAGTGGGCTTCATTCTAGGGATGCAAGTTTGGTTCAATATAAGGAAATCAATAAATGTAATTCATCACATCAACAGGCTCAAAGATAAAAATCATATGATCATCTCAACAGATGCAGAGAAATCATTTGACAAAATACAACATTGCTTCATGTTCAAAATGCTAGAAAAAATAGGGATAACAGGAACATACCTCAACATAGTAAAGGCCATCTATGCTAAGCCCCAGGCCAACATCATCCTAAATGGAGAAAAATTGAAAGCATTCTCTCTAAAAACTGGAAAAAGACAGGGATACCCTCTCTCACCACTCCTATTTAACATAGTTCTTGAAGCCCTAACCAGAGCAATTAGACAAAAGAAATTAAAGTGATACGGATAGGAAAAGAAGAACTCAAATTATCACTATTTGCAGACGATATGATTCTATACATAGAAGATCCAAAAAATTCCACCAGAAGTCTTCTAAATTTAATAAATGAATTCAGCAATGTAGCTGGATATAAAATCAATACCCATAAATCAAAGGCATTTCTGTACATCAGCGACAAATCCTCAGAAAGAGAAACTAGGAAATCCACCCCATTTACTATAGCCTCAAAAAAAATAAAATATTTGGGAATCAACTTAACAAAAGAAGTGAAAGGCCTCTACAATGAAAACTACACCACACTAAAGAAATAAATTAATGAAGATCTTAGAAGATGGAAAGATCTACCTTGTTCATGGATAGGTAGAACTAATATTGTCAAAATGACCATTCTCCCAAAAGCACTATACAGATTCAATGCAATACCAATCAAAATCCCATTATCATTCCTCATAGAAATAGAAAAAGTAATCATGAAATTCATCTGGAAAAATAAGATACCCAGAATAGCCAAAGCGATTCTTAGCAAGAATGAAGCTGGTGGCATTACTATTCCAGACCTTAAATTGTACTACAAAGCAATAGTAACAAAAGAAGCATGGTATTGGCATCAAAATAGACCAGTTGACCAATGGTACAGAATAGAAGACTCAGAAACGAACCCACACACCTTCAGTTATCTTATTTTAGACAAAGGTGCCAAAAATGTCCACTGGAGAAAAGACAGCCTCTTCAACAAATGGTGTTGGGAAAACTGGAAATCCTCATGTAATAAAATGAAATTAAATCTCTTTCTCTCACCATGCACAAAACTTAACTCAAAGTGGATCAAGGACCTAGGGATTAAACCAGAGACCTTGCACCTAATAGAAGAAAAAGTAGGCCCAAATCTCCATCATGTTGGTTTAGGCCCCAACTTCCTCAATAAGACCCCCATAGCTCAAGAACTCAAAACAAGAATCAATAAATGGATGGATTCAAACTAAAAAGCTTCTTCTCAGAAAAAGAAACAATCAGTGAGGTGAATAGAGGACCTACAGAATGGGAGCAAATCTTTACCACAAGCACATCAGATAGAACACTAACCTCAAGGATTTATAAAGCTCTTAAAGGCCTTAACACCAAAAAAACAAATAACCCAATCAATAAATGGGCCAAGGAACTAAGCAGACACTTCTCAGGAGATGATATACAAACAATCAACAAATATATGAAAAAATGTTCAATATCTCTAGCAATTAGAGAAATGCAAATCAAAACAACTGTAAGATTTCATCTTACTCCAGTCAAAATGGCAGCTACCAAAAAAACAAACAACAATAAATGCTGGCGAGAATGTGGGGGAAAAGGCACACTCTTACATTGCTGGTGGAACTGCAAATTGGTGAAGCCAATCTGGAAAGTAGTATGGAGATTCCTAGAAAAACTGGGAATGAAACCACTGTTTGACCCAGCTATATCACTCCTTGGCCTATTCCCAAAGGACTTAAAAACAGATTACTACAAGGACACAACCACATCAATGTTTATAGCAGCACAATTCACAATAGCTAGATTGTGGAACCAACCCTGATGCCCATCAGCAGATGAATGGATAGGGAAACTTTGGTATATATATACAAAACGGAACACTACTCAGCACTACAAGAGAATAAAATCATGGCATTTGCAGGTAAATGGATGGAGTTGGAGAAAATAATGCTAAGTGAAGTTAGCCAATCCCAAAAAACCAAAGGTCAAATTATCTCTTTGATATGAAGATACTAACTTATAAAGGCAAGAGAGAGGGAATGAGAGGAATGAAAGAGCTTTATATAGAACAAAGAGGGGGGAGGGTAGGGAGGGGACAAGGGGATAGAAATAATGGCAGACTGAGTTATCCATGATTACCTTGAATACATGTATGAAGACACAATTGTTGTAAAAATACTTTATATTAAACCAGCAACTTGAAAAAGAAAAAGAAACATTGTACTCAACAAATTTATACAATTATTACTGGTCAATTAAAAATATAACTCTTTAAAAGGAAAAAAATTAAAAAAACAACAAACTTTAATGGTTATAAGTACAGATGGCCCCTGATTTACAAGAGTTCCACTTACAATTTTTCAACTCTACCATGGTGCACAAGCAATAATGCAATCCATAAAAAAATTTTTAATTGTGAATTTGGATCTTTTCCCAGGCTAGCAACATACACTATAGGATAGGATCCTCTCTCCAGATTCTGAGCAGTGGCAGGAACTGCAGCTCCCAGTCAGCCCGAGTTCATGAGGCAAAACAACTGACACTCCACCATGTGCTATGTTGTTAAGCTAGCTTGGTAGATCAAGGGTATTGAGCATATTTTCGACTTATGAAAATGTAAACTTTTAATTTATAATGGATTTATGAGGATGTCCATCCCACAGTTGTTCAACCATATATTGAATCATTTAGCTGCTCCTGGACACTTCTAAAGTCATTGTGTTAAAACGCAGTTCCATCTACCAACACCTTTCCTTTATGGTCTTGAGTTCCTCTACATCACATTACACTTCAATTAGGGTTTCTGCCTTTTCCCAAGCAGGAGCAGTAATACTAGCATCTTTATCTGTTTCCCACATAATTAAGAACTTCAAAATTCATCCTTCAAACCAAGTGTAAACAGGAAGGCATCCTTGATTTCCTTCCTCTCCTTTCCCTGTCTCCGAATAGAAATATTTTCTTTGCCATCTGCCTCAAAAAAATTGACACTTTATGTAGAACTATGTATTCTTGCTTTCATTGATAGGTTTTTGAATGCATGTCTTACCTCAGTATTTAGACAATAAGCAGCTTAAGGGAAGAGAATGTCCTGTTTTAATTGTGACACACATTTATTCACCAATATTTCAAGACATATATTTACTTATTAGATATTGTGTTGGGTGAGGAAGCTTCCAAATAAACAAGACACAAATTCATTCACAAAGAATGACCCTATTTAGTATGGAAAATAGATACTATTTTTTCCAAGTAGATGCTTCTTTTTCTTGTGAGAAGATTATATCCGATAACTTTAAACTTGGCTTATTGATTTGCTGCATAACAGAAAGCTCCTAATTTTAGTGGTTTAAAATAACCATCATGTACTAGCTCATGATTCTGTGGGTTGATGATCTAGCTGGGCTCAACTGTGTGGTTCTTCTGCTGCTTCTGTCTGAGCTCAGTCACATGACTGCAGTCATCTGGGTGCCAGCTGGGCTGAATGATCTTGGCTAGTCTCACTCACATGACAGGAGCTTGGCAGGCTATTGATAAAAGTACCTTGTGTATCCTCCACATTCTTATCTGGTGGGCTAACTTAGCTCATTTTCAAAGTGGTCAAAAGTTTTCCAGGAGCAATAAAAGAAGGCCAGAACCTTTTGAACCTCTGTTTGAATCACAAAAATGGTGTAAAGAGTTTGAAAAATACTACTAGAAGCAGAAATTTTATGGTTTTAATAGAGGTCATGATGTGGCAATTCAAGCTGAATGAAGAAGACAGCAGAAACTGTTTAAGCAAACACTCTGACATTGAAAAAAAAAAAAACAGAATAAACAAGTGGAATCAGCCATTGAGAGAAAAACAGAGAAGAGATAAAGTAGAGAAGAGGAATTCTAATAGAGTTCAAGAATTCCTGGTAGCTTTCAATATCACTCCAAGTTCAACTATACATATTTAATAAATTCCCTTATCCCTAACCCACTGGAGTGAGTCTCTATTCCTTGTGATCAAAAAGAATTGCTACAACAAAAAAATTAGTGCCAGGAGTGGGGTTGCATGAAACCAGACATTTGGAAATACACAGTGTGTTTGGAATGGCAAGGACAGAAAGAAAGTCTTCACAACCTGGCATAGAAGGTTAAGATTCCACTTCGAACACCAATGTAATGAAGCTACTGCTTGTGGGTTTTTCTTTTCTTTCTCTTTCTCTCTCTCCTTTTATTGGGGGAGGGTATATCAGAGATTGAACTCAGAGGCACTTAACCACTGAGCCACATCCCCAACGGCTGGGATTACAGGCTACTGGCATGTTTGTGGTTTCTGATGACTCAGGTTACATGTATAGATGAGGTTTTGTGGGTTTGGCTAGATACAGAGCAGTTTAAAAATGATAAGGTGGGTGCTCAAATCAACAGTGAACATTTTCCAGTGACTTAAGAATGAATTTTATATTTGGGTTGTGCAGCTGGAAGCAGACTTTTGGGAAAATAGTGTGCCCCTGCTGAATGGTGCCCTTTCTGCTCAGAGCTAACACAATGAGTTCATTGAAAAGAAAGTCTAAAAATGATCACACGCACTACTGAATAACAGCAGGTCTGAATTCCTGATTTTCTATGACTCAGGTTAAGTATCTGATTGATAAACATTGACATTTTATCAATAAACATGGGTTATCTGGAAAAGAAATGAAGATTTAGCAGATCCCCCTACACTCTAGGCTCTTCCTGAACACTTCCCACTTTTTCTCTCTTAGCCCCATCATAATACAAGCTATTATCTATCAGTTAAGAATGTATAATGGACAATGTTGGTGCCTCTTCTAGGTCCCCTTTATCACTTATTATTTTTGTGGATCCCTAGCATTAATGTGCTTTTCTAAACAAAAGCTCCCCCCCCCCCTTCTCTCAGAATTGCCCCAAGGCTACTAAAATCCACTTTGGGGAGTGTCTGGAAATGCACCCTTTGCACAACTGCTTGAGCAACTCCTGGCTTGATTTTGTTTCTTTCCTATCCTACTTCTTTCACTAAAACCATGTTGTTTTTGCCAGGGAACACTTCATTAATAAAACACTTTCTCACAAATTTTTGTTTTGGAGCCATCCTTTTGAGGAACCAGACCTACAACAGAATATAGAAGAAAATAGGCTAGGCAATCTTTGCTAAGTAGTGGGAAATCGCAGAAGGGTATAGCTCTTGTCTAGGTTTTTCAGACATGGTGGCATGTTTGGAAGGCTGATGTGGACAATAGGGAAAGAAGAGCTTGATAAAGCCTGGTCACAGGTTTGGCCTTAGACTAAAGGAGCATAGATAGCCCCAGAAGTGCCTTGGTTCCTGGCAATTTCTACCTTCACTTCCAGGACAAGCAGGTCTAGAACAAACTGAACCATCCATTCCCTCAGACTTTGGTTTCATTTTTTGTAATAAAGAATCCTAACTAAAACCATTGCATCTATATGAAAGAGAGATTGGACACATCTCATTAATAGTGAAATACCTCATTAATGTTTCTTTACATTACTGCTGATTTTTGGCTGTAAAATTCCGTAAGTCCATGAGTGGATGATTTACAGGTTGGTAAGCAGGCAAGGCTTTGAAATCCAGAGGCAATATCTTTGCAAGAATATTCACATCCGTGAGTCATGGGCACAGTATTTAGGGCAGGGCCAATTTTGGTATTATAAAGCATTTGCTGGTTCCCAAAATGTTCAAGAAGGAAAAGGATAAATGGAGAATGTGTACACTTACAATCTTTTAAAACTTTCCTCTTGATAAATTTAAATGGCATTTAAAAGTGTTTTCATTCATCTTTGATTAAAAAAAGATACTGCTTAAAATAGTCAGAAAATCATTCAGAATTACCTTCACACCAATTCAGATGACAGCAGTGACTCAGCATCTCCCACCCTGGTCTTTTGAGAACTAAAACAAGCATGTAAATGCACTCTGTTAAGGAGTTAAGGATGCCACCAGTACAAAGAGAGATGAGATTATAAATTTTTAAACAAAATTCTCTTTCATTTATATTGGAACTAATTCTTGAATCCCATTGTGATTAAACTGAGTGAGCACAGGCTAAAACCAGCAAGCTCCCCTGGAAGAATCTTTTTCCTGGTGAAATTGCTTATAGATTGAGGGAGTGAGACACCCCACATCACAATATGACTTTTCCCAGCATCTTGTTTGTTTATTATCAAAGAAAACATGCATCAAGTACCTGTTATATGTGTCGCACTGAATCGTGGGCTGGACAGGTTTTTTAATATTTCTTTAAGAAGGATTTTACCTATAAGTGGTTTTCAAGGCCATTGAAAGAAAGGCAGTTTGGTTGCATAGGAGGTTCATATCTGAAGGACAAAGGGACACAGGCAGAGCCATATGCATGGTGACCTCCTGGATGCAAGGGGCTTGACTCAGTGCAGGCAGCCTCTAATTAAGGGGGCCCAGGGGTCAGGGAAGTATCCCAGGCAGCCAGTTTCACCACTTCTGCACAATTTCTAAAGCCTGTGGTTCTAAGGTGAGTAGTTACTTTGGCACATCTACATCAAATAGACACACACATCTTCTAGCCTGAGGTATGGTCTTGATCTGCCCTAATAGGTCAGTTTGGGTTTAATGGTTACTATCTCTCTGAAGGCTTGGATCTTGACCCCAAACCACCTCCTCTTCCTTCCTGGATTAGGATCTGTGATGGGTACCTATTATGTGTCCTGGTCCAGCCCCCATTTTTCTTTCAGGTGTAAGTAGTCCTTTGCTTGGCCCTTGGGAAACTATGACCATGAGCAGCATTCTAGCCACAAGGTCTATGAAAAGAACAAAGGTAGGAATTTAGAGTCTAGGAATGAATCTGTTCTGTTTAAGCCCTGGTGATTTCATTTTCCCAGCTAAGTGACCTTGGGAAAGTTACTTACCCTCTCTGAGCTGTAGTTTGCTCATCTGTAAAATGAGGTAAGCTAGCCGGGCGCGGTGGCGCACGCCTGTAATCCCAGCACTTTGGGAGACTGAGGCAGGAGGATTGCGAGTTCAAAGCCAGCCTCAGCAATGGCGAGGCACTTAGCAACTCAGTGAGACCCTGTCTCTGAATAAAATACAAAAAAAGGGATGGGGATGTGGCCCAGTGGTCGAGTGCCCCTGAGTCCAATCCCTGGTACCAAAAAAAAAAAAAAAAAAAAAAGAGGTAAGCTGCAGAAGAGTGTGGGTTAAGTGACTGAATCCATGTGTCTGCCCCATGCTAAGAACTCAATGCATGTTAGTGAATATGATTATTACCCTGGCCATTATTTTGGAGCTTGATAAGATTGTCAGATAAGCCCTGACCTTTCCACAGGGTGAGCACATGACCCACACTAGGCTGATCAGAGCATTTCTCCTAGGAATCGATTCTTGGATCACACAAAAGAACAGAAAAGTTCATGAAGACGATTGATCCCAGGTCGTGCGGCATCTTCAGATGCATCCACAAAGATGGCAGATCTGCCTCCTCCCTCCCTAGATGTCTCTGATCCCTATCTGTCCCAAGACGTGGCTCCTCAGGTTTTCTTCTGGGCCCTAGAAATTGTCCCATGCCCTTCCAATACCCCCCACCCTAGGTTATTCAAAATCAATTTCTGTTGTTTGTAACAAAGTGCCCATAGGGGACACTGCCATCATTGTGTCTTTAAGTCCCCTTTTTGATTTGTGCAAATACATTGTCTGGAATGAGGAACAGTCAGGGCTATGAATACCTAGCATAATCTGAAGTGTCTCTGCATGTAAACAACAGAGATCCACCACTCATGTCCCCTTTTAGGAATAACTTGTGCCCAGCTACATTAAAAAAATAAATAACAGGGCTGGGGTTGTGGCTCAGTGGCCGAGCGCTTGCCTTGCACGTGTGAGGCCCTGGGTTCAATCCTCAGCACCACATAAAAATAAACAAATAAAATAAAAGTATTGTGTCCATCTACAACTAAAAGAAAAAAGAAAAAGAAAGTCAGAAGGATGACCAAGAGCTTCCCCTAACTGTGCCATTTAAATACACACACACACACACACACACACACACACACACACACATATAAATAAATACACCCAAACTCAGTGGCATGAAATGATCAATTATTTTGCTCATGGTTTCTATGAGTTAGAAATTGGCAGAGCATGGACAACTTGCTGCTGCTCTACAATACTTAACATTTCAGCTGGAATATTCCAAGGCGGGAGGCCTGAAACATCTACAGACTTTTTCGCTTGCACACTGATGTTTGAGACCTATCAGCTGAGACCAGAGAATCTGTATGTGGCCTGTCCCTGTGTCCTGGGCTTCCTCACAACTTGGCAGCCAAGTTTCAAAGGTAGAACCAGGGTTCCTTGGGTAGAACCAGGTGGAAGCTCTAGGATCTTTTAGGACCTGACTTTATAAATCACGGTGTCACTTTCCCCACAATCTACTTGTACCCAATTTCAAGAGGAAGAGAAAGGGATGCCACCTCTTGGTGAAGGGGTGGAAAAGTTCCAGAAGGGCATGGTAGGCCAAAGATATTGCTTTGGCCAATTTTGGAAAATACAACTTTCCACATGCTACTTTAGAAGAAATATAGAAACAGTAAGGTTGGGCTTAACTGAGAAACTATAGGTTGACCAGCAAGGAGACAAGAAAAAAATATATAGAAACATCTGGATGTAATGGGGAAAAACGGTAGACGTACACAAATAACATGAAGTATCCATATGTTTGTGATTAAGAAGTAAAACATTAAAACAAGCTTGAAAACACCTAGACACTTGACTTTATGTAGATTACAGATTCCCAAGTTGAGTTATGGATACAGCCTATGGAAGAATTGTTCAAGTCACTCAGAGGAAGATACCATTCCCTGGCCACACCCTTTCCATTCAATCACAATGCTCTGTGAAAGAGGGAAACTTTGGGAGTATAAGGAAATGTCCTATGCCAGCGGTGAAAGTCACCCTATCTCCTCATGGCCATCATGGTAGAGATGTACCAGCCATTTCCTCTGGGGCTAGAAACTGATGGATGTTTGTTTCTGCAGCAGAGACTCCCCGTAGCCACTCATATTGTGTCTGCACTACCATTCCAGCAGGTGCTCTCCATATTGCTTCCTATCGTCAGCACTTAGGACTTTGATGACCAGTGAAAGCTATCAGCTAAAGCCCTCTCTGGCCCTGGAATTTGGTCATTCTGCACATGGGGCAGGCCAGAAGTCCCAGGGAGTTAATGCCATGAGAGCAACACTCAGTCCATTGGGATTTGGTGGACCAACCTCTAGGACAAGTCTAAAGTGTGTTCCACAGAGAACCCCAGGGCTCCCCAACAAGACTGAGCAGCCCCTTTCCCTGGTTCACCTCCTCACTCCTTTCTCTATCAGTACTGCTCAGCATCATCTCCAGATGAACTGCCTGCATTGAAATCCAAGGCTTAGGATGACTTTAGGCTTCCATGACCTTTTTGTTAGCTGTCCTAAAAACCTTTCCATTCTATCCCTTGACTCCATTTCCAATGTTAATGTCTTTGTCTTGCCCAGACCAGCACAATGGGTTCAGTCCACAGTTGGAAGACAGAAACCTCATTTGTTGTTTTAACAGAGAGAATGTAAACACTTGTTAACTCTGCAACTAAAAAGGTTAAATGTGAACTGTAATGGAATCACAGAGTAGCCATTTCAGGAAGCAGCTACCACTTCTAGGGCTTTTTATCCAAAAACAAGAGGATGGCACTACTGAAACTAAAAAAGCAGGGAGAAAAGGACACCGTGGAGCTGAAGCCCAAACCTCTAAAGAGAAGCTCTGGCCAGCTTTGGCTGGTGTGTCCCAGCAGAGGCAATAAGGCTAAGTCTACGAGTGTTATAACACTGCAGATTGCTCTAGTGGAAGGAATTGCTGCTCCCGTGGTGGTGGGAAAGCGAGGCTGGGGAGATACTGTCAAGAACAGGAATAAGAATCAGGAAGCATGGCTCTGGTGATACTCACGTGAACAGGAAACCAAAAAGAAGACATAAGTCCCTTCTCATTCTGGCCCTGAGGCCTCCTTCCAGGAAACTGTATTATTAGAGCCCAGAAACAAGCAGTTGGCAAAGCAGAAATGAGACTTGCAGACTCCCAGCCCTCAGATAACCAAGAAGAGTATAAGGGAATGAGCTTGGAGCTGAGACAAGATCTTAATCACTTGATTCCTAAACAGTTCTGTTTTAGTCAGCATTTTTGCTGCTGTGACATAAAGGTCTGATCAGAACAATTTTAGGGGAGGAAAAAGTTTATTTGGAGGCTCATGGCTTCAGAAGGCTCAGTCCATAAACAGAAGTCTTCATTCCTCAGGGCTCTAGATGAGGTTGAACATCATGGTGGAAGAGTATGACAGAGGGAAGCAGCTCACATGATGATCAGAAAGAGACTCCACTTGCAAATGCAAAATATATACCTCAAAGCCACACCCTCAATGCCCCACCTCCTCCAGCCACACCCTGCCAACCTTTAGTTACCTCTTAGTTCATCCCAATCAGGGGATTAAATCACTGATTGGATTAAGACTCTCACAACCCAATAACTTCTCCTCTGAACATTTCTTACATTGTCTCATATGTGAGCTTTTGGGGAACACCTCACATCCAAACCATAACAAAGTTCCCACAATTCCATCCTCATTTTCCAATCTCCCTCCCTTCCCTATGCCCCCCAAAATACCCAAATACATCGTGCCAACACAGCTGGACCAATGAGGTACTGAGAGTTGTTCCGATAGGGAAAAGAGTGGGGTGGGGAGAGGATTTGGGTGTCCTGGAGTCCAGATTAGTGGAGCCACGCTGAAAATGAAGACCATGTGCTGAATCATCCCTAAATAAAAGGGGGACAATAAAACAGCATGTCTCTGACTGAATATCCCCTTTACCTTTCTCAAAACCTAGCCAAGTTAAAGGAACAATGAGAACAAGACTGGGCCCAGATATATTTTATCTTGAAGGACACGGGCTTTCTCTCACACATGCTGGAAACTAGGGCATATTAATGTTATCTGTAAAAATCTACTTTCTTGTATGTACATCAGGATACTTGCTCCTGGGATACTGGTCATATAAGCAAACTAAGCAAGCTAATGCTGATGACATCACTGCTTCTGAAGCCTGATATACAAAACACCTCTCTGGGGACAGGCATGGTACCGGGAGTGCTGTGGAAAGGATACATGTCACTTGTTCAGCCAGTCACCACTGGACAAAACTGTAAGGGAGAAGAGGCACTGCTGAGCCAAGCACCATGAGGAGTGGCGTGCTGTCTATTCAGCCTCTGGACACTTGGAGCAGTCACTGATCTCCTGTAAGCTTTCTCCAATAAATCATAAGTCTCACATCCTATCTCCAGACACTTTTCTTTCTTTCTTCCCCCTCCATTTTTTATTTATTTATTTATTTATTTTGATACTGGAGCCTGAACCCAGGGGAGTACTTTCTCACTGAGCCATATCCCCAGCCCTTTTATTTCTTTTTTTAAATTTTGAGACAGGGTCTCACTAAGTTGCTTAGGACCTCACTAAATTGCTGAGGCTGGCTATGAACTTGTGATCCTCAGGAGCTTCAACCTCCTGAGCTGTTGGGATTAGAGGCGTGTGCTTCCATGCCTGCTTGATGCACTTGCTTTGGTTTTCCTGCAACTTGCCCCACTGCCCTGTCACAACTGCGCTATGGATGTGACATGCACCTAGTGGCCTGTACAATAATGGTGTTGAGTGAAGATTTAGATTTTCCAAGACGATCCTTGATATTGAATTAACCTTAACAATTCAAATGTACTTAGCTTTGGAGAGGTTGTTTTTGTTTTTTTTGTTGTTTGTTTGTTTTGGGGTTTTTTTTTTTTTTTTTTTGCTTCAATTTTTTTCAAAATCTATAACACTTGCATAAGAGTAATAACCCTAAAAGGTTAATATTTGTACATTTTGCATTTGTACATCAGTAATAGTTTTTTATCATTAAAAATAAGTTATGATGGGGTTTCACAAGAAATATTTCCCCTTTAAGACTAGGTCCATGTAGCCAGGCGCGGTGGCGCACGCCTGTAATCCCAGCACTTTGGGAGGCTGAGGCAGGAGGATCGCGAGTTCAAAGCCAGCCTCAGCAATAGCGAGGCACTTAGCAACTCAGTGAGACCCTGTCTCTAAATAAAATACAAAAAAGGTCTGGGGATGTGACCCAGTGGTCGAGTGCCCCTGAGTTCAATCCCTGGTACCACAAAAAAAAAAAAAAAAAAAAAAAAAAAAGACTAGGTCCATGCATTGCTCAAATGGATGAAAAGGAAAATGCCATTTGACTCCTAGTCAAGCAGTACAGTCGCACCAATCTCATCATCCCCCAGCCTATAAGGTGGAAAGATGAAAGAACCAGGAGCTGGTATGGGCACGAAAATCAAATGTTGGGGCTACTAGATGATGGAACCGGATCCCTGAATCAGTGATTCAGGAAAGATAGGTGAGAAGTGTTTGACACTATTAGATAGGACTCTGTGTTTAGGAATGTAACTGCTATCTTCTGTCTGCATCCATTCAGTGAACATACAGATGCACCCAGAGAACAGACAAAAATGATTAGGGACCATCAGAGAAGGGAAACAATATGGCGTTTGAGTTGGGCCTTCAGAGATTGGAGAGATCTCAAGAAATGGAGAGCTGGAGTGAGAGTTTTCCAGATTGAGGGGATGACATGAGCCAAAGATGGAGGTACGGCAAGGACCTGAAGGAGTAGGAGATGCCTGGTGCAGGGTGTGAATTTCAGGTAAAGGAGTTGGGATTCTATTCTGAAATAGAGTTCCTCTGCTGTTTTCTCAAGGAGAAAGGGAGGACAAAAATCTGAATTTGTTATTATGATTCTCATTTGTCCATTGAGAAAAGTGAGGCCCAGAGACACTGGTGGCACCCCAAGATCACTGGGCAATTTAAACAGGTGTGTAGAAGCTGCACCTGCCTTCTGGTTCCTTGCAGGAGCCCTGTTTGGGGATTGACTTGAATTGCGGTTGACTATGAGCCGTGGAGATTTGGGCTTTGTCGCCTCCCGTAGTCTCACGGGACTTGTTGCGGGATCTCGAGTGACTTGGCCGAAATTGCTGATCGGGTCAGCGCCATTTTAGGGTGTGTTTTGGCGTGTGTTAGTCGTTGTTAGAACCAGAGAGAAAAGTTATCAGAATAAAAAGCTGTTTGTCTCCAGTTCGCCTCTGAAGTTTTTCCCGCGGCTCCGTTGCTCCAGGCGCTTCAGGCGGCAACAGTTCCTAGCCCACCCATGAACATCCCTTCTGTAACTATTTTGCAAGCAACTCAAGAAAATGGGGTTGGAGGTAATATTATATGCCTGGCTCAACTCCCAAGCTAAATGCCTCATTTGCGTATCTCTCTGCTCAACACGGGAATAGCCCACCTGCCCCCAGACACTGTTCTGGTGAAAATTGGGACTGGAGGTGTTCATAGGCCCTAGTACATCTGGGAGATGTATAACCATGCAGCAATCCCCAGGCTGCCATTAGCGCTTTATCTGAAAAGGCCAAACAGCTCCTGCCCTGTAAATTATATCTCATTTCTTTAAAAAATGTGTATGGATGGAGAAGGGGCAGAGGGATGCAAGGGAGGGGAATAGGGAAGGAGGGCAGCCAGGAAGGGTAAATAGATAAAATAAATGGGCTTGGTGCATGCCTTTTGACCATTTTGCTTTAGTCTATTGATTTGGATTTTTCCCCCTACCCTGGGAGTAATCAATTTTTCGGTGGATGGGCAGAATACAATAATTTCAAGCAAACTCTTCAAATGGGTTGTCATTAATTTGCCTTTTGCCGGTCCTTGTTCACTCAGAGTAAGACGTGTTCAGCTTTCTCCAAACACTATTGGAGGTAGACTCTGGGGATTTGCTGGGGCTGATTGGCACAGGGCAGGGAATGCAGACCGGGAGGGGCGAGGAGAGCTGGCGCAGACTAATGAAGGCACAGTGTTTGCTCATCTTTACAGAGTCACTTATTACTGCTAATTGGGAGGGACAGTTCAAATAAGCACAGAGGAGCAGTTGTCACACGAGCGTGACAAGGTTTTAAAGAGGCCTTCCCGACTCCCTGAACTCCCGCCACAGGCTGGCTGGACGCCTGGGCTTTGCAGCCTCCATAGAGTGAAGGCTTTGTCAGGATACCCCATAGAAGTCAGCAGTCTTAAGAAACCTGGGATTGGCACATCATCGCAGAGAACCTCAGACAGACACGCAGCTGCCTGGGACACTTAGAAAGTCAACAGCTGACGGAAGGGGAGGACGCTGAGCTTGGCTGTAAATGGACTTGAAGATGTGATTGGAATTAATTTGCAGAACATAGTTAGAGGTTGTTTTCTTTAAAGGACCTAATTGGTTTTAAAGAACATTCATTTGTATGAGTGTTAAAATATTAATAACCCGACATACATCTCCTAGGGTTCTGCCACTTTATCTTTTGCTTATTTCCTTTGTAAGAAGACATTAATTTCCTCTCCATTCTATTAAATAGATATGAGTGACTGTACCTTGCCCATCCCACTGTATGGCCAATATTTCCAAATTATTTGGTTGCATGTGTGCCAACTACTTAGTCATTAGTCAGTACTATCAAAAGACACCTGGATTTCCCTGATCTTCAAAGGAAGGAACTGTTATCAGTTCATTCATTCTTCAAAAGTATTAAGTGCCTATAATGAGCTAGGAACCACTTTGGACACGGAGGACATAGCCATGAATGAAGTCCCTGCTATTGCGAGTTTCTATTCCCATGGAAGGAAAGACACTGAGAGTGAGCAGTAATGACCAGGGTCATTTCAGAAAAGGACAATAAAGCTGTGCTGTGTTCATGCCAGTGTTTCCCTTGGCCTTTTAGACTCCTGGGCTTATTGTTGTGGAAAACAAGATAAATCAGCGCTGACAACAGGCCAGTGGTAGAGTTCATCCCCTTGAGGAATCTAAGGCTAGGTTCAGTTGCCTGGTTCTAGATAATGGGACTTTCTTTTTTTTTTTAACATTAAATATAACCCCATCCTGGGGAAGTACCTGCAAGAGATTCTAGAGACTTGTGTAAATCGAGAAAATTTATCATAAGGCAATTTTTTGATGAAAGCCATTGTACCTTTCCATTTTATGACTCAGATTTTTTAAAATGTCATTAAGTGCATTTAAAACATTCTATTTAAAAGGCAAGTATAAAAATCAAGGATCCAGACGAATGATTCTAATGGACTTCGGGGCATATGGACTGTATCCTGGGCTGGGAGTTGATAGATGATTGAGATGGGAACCAGAAGGAGGCCTCAGTGGGACTCTGACTTCATCCTTGCTCTACCCTGGTTCGTGGTTGTTCTTGTGGAAGGTGGCCCTGCCATTCTTCCATCCTTGCCTTGTGTCATCTCCTCAATCTGGAAGGCCCTCACCCCAGGTCTCCATTTCTTGAAACCTTTCCAATCTTTGAATGTTTATCTCAAATGTCATTTTGTTTTCCTCTCTGATGGTCTGTTCTCTGGGTACATCTGTACCTTCACTGAATAGATGCAGATGGAAGATAGCCACATTTCTAAACACAAAGGGTCATATCCAATGAGATCAACTGCTTCTTACCGGATCTTTAAACATATGCATAGGAACATATATTACCCTTACCATCTTCATCTCATACACACACAACCAAATGGGAAATTGTAGCTAGTAGCACCTTGAAAGGAAAGTTTTTGTAAAGTCCTTCCTCTTCTGAGCACTGAAGATTGCATTATCTATTTATGACACAGGGAATCTGGGCTTTCACTTTGAAAGTATTTTCAAGAAAGTGTCAGACCTTCCCCAGCAAAGAGAGCAGACCTAAAAAGAAAGGAATATCAGTTTTTGAAATTCATATAAAGCCATTCCTGCAAACCTTTGCATTTGTTTTGGAATTTAAATTGGAATGGTGAGCTGTTAAATCAGACTAGTGTGTAAGCAGTCAAATGCTTTTGTAGAGAATGTAAGTCTTGGTACTTAACAAGATATTAGGTTTGGTTTTCTCAGCATGGAAAATAGGAAATTATTTGCAGGGTGATACATTCCATTTTAGATTTCCTGTGATATATTAAGAATGAATTTGTTGTTCATTGATACCTTCCAAGAGACCCCAACATAGGCCAACAATGCCCCCTTCACTTCTGCATGAATGCATTCAGTTCTTTTTTTCACATCTGGAAGTCATTTATTTTGCCCCAAGACATCTGCAGGGGCCATTGACATGTGATAGAGGCGGGGAGCTGGCAAGCATGGCCACCCCTTGGACTGCCATCACTCTTGGTGAGGCCTTGCTTTGTTGGAGGCAAGAAGAGAACCCACTTCCCTACTGGGTGAAGAGTACAGGTTGACCAAGTAAGAAACCAATTAAATAGCTTTAAAAAAAAAAATTCTGGAAAAAAAAGGAATTTATGTTGCTAAAATGAATCCTTCAATTTGAGATCTAAAAGGAAAACGTCTGGCTCAGTTCTTTGTGGGATTTTATTCTTAATGGGCCTAAGCAGAAAATGTCTTTTTGTAGGCAGAAAGGTATATGTGGGCAGTGCACGGATGTTAACATTGAATATTCATTATTTTAAATAACTCCATATGATGGCTCCTTGACCCCTTTGTATTCTCATTGGTCAGAAGGTGTCCTTGAGAATCCACCACCAGAAAACACTTGAAAGCACATATCAGAAGCACCAAGCTGAGTGCTTTGGAAAGGCAAAGAACACCTGTTGATGAAGCCAGCCAGAGATTCTTCCTCTGCTTTCACAAGAACAGACTGGATGAAAGTAGCTCACACACCTGTGTCACAGCTGGACTATAGGGCTGTGTCATGTAGAGGATGAGCGCCAGTGCTCCAAAAGTGGAATAAAAGATGCAGGAAGCCCTGTTGATCCCACACCAGCCTCTCACTCCCTGGCCAGCACTGGCCTTTCCTAGCAGCCTTATTTAATACACAAATACCCCCACGAGGGGCAACACTTGGAATTGTAAAGAGTAGGCATCTCTAGTAATTAGGCAGTTTCACAGGAAAGAAGGAGAGAGCATATAAAGGCTAGTTGGGGTTAGAGGTCAGGAAGGGATCACCAAAGACTAGATTGGCCAACTATGTAATTTTTTAAAATATTTATTTACTTATTAGTTGTACACATACCTTTATTTATTTTTACGTGGTGCTGAGGATAGAACCCAGGCTGTGCACGTGCTAAGCGAGCGCTCTACCGCTGAGCCACAACCCCAGCCCCCAACTATGTAATTTTAACAAGGGCATGCTCTGCCAAGAACCCAAGGAAGGATTTTGAGTGACTGAGGAGAAGGAACAGGAATGTGACATGGGAAATCTTTCTAATAGGGCTGATCCTTGCAGGCTTTTAAAGGGCATATTCAAGGAAGGAGGGCAAGAGGGAATGGCCCCTTGGAAAATGCCAAGTAATGCAATAATGGTGGTAGGATAGGGAAATAATTACAGCAGTCAAAGGAAGCCAGAGAGGAGAATATTGCACTCTGCAGAGCCAAGGGACAAGACATTAAGTTTGTTCCACATGGTAAGGAGCAACCCATTGGCCTAAAGCTAATGTGATAAACTAATAGTCCAGAGTATTAATAATTGAAATCTTTTATTGGAAGTCCAGGAGATTTTCTAGCCCCTAGAGAGGAATCATATACTCTGAATCAGAAACCAAATTGCTTACTGGGGAACAGGAAGGGGGGGGTGGGGGGGGCAAAAAATCATGGCATATGATGGAAAGATTCAGAGACATAACTTGCAAAGTCTTTATGCTCTTTAAGAGAAGATAAAAGTCTCTGTGATCTGAGAACACAGGGGAAGGGAGGGACACCACGGGAATAAGACAGGATAAGACTGAGAAATGGAAAGAATACCAGAGCAAGCCTGCCTTCCACAAGCTGTACTGGGGAGTTGCAAGGAACTTGTTCATTCACTCATTCCACAAACACTGATTGAATGTCTAGAACATGCCAGCTTCTGTCTTGAACGCTTAGAACATACCCAGGAACCAAACGAAGATCCTGGGGGCAGGGATCTGGGAAGAAAGACAACAAACAGAAACAAAGTACACAGCCTCTTAAGGGGTAGTACATATCAAGAATAAAAGAAAAGGGCACAGGAGATTGGAGTGGGTAGGGATTGGAGTGGGTGGTATGTGTTAGCATACTGACACATAACGGCCAAGATGGCAAGGAGGTAGGGAGTGAGCAAGTGGGCTTGTGGCTCAAGTGGCCCATCATGACTGCCCAGTAATGCCCCTATTCCCAGGAGACAAGCTGTTCATGACTTATTCTGGAATGGAGCTTGTTGGTGTCCCCAAGGTTCTCTTCAGCTCTCCAACCTGTTCTGAGAGCCCAGCGTGTGCCCAGAATGGAGGGAGAGCATGGAGACCCTTCTAGGAGGTGGCATGAAGTTTAGAAAGCCTCAATGGTGACAAAAGGGACAAAAACATGTTACAAACTTACTGAGCTAGCACAGTCGTGGGACCCTCAACCAGTGCTGATTCCTTCTATTTTAAGGAATAGAAACATGGCCCCAAAAGACTTTTAGTTACTTAGCTGTTCTGCTTTTGGCTTTATTTATTTTTTCTTCCTGATTGGATGCATACTTAGCTTTATACAGGATTTAATCTACCTCTGTGATAATGTCTTATCTTAATTTGATAATGTCTTATCTTCATTTTATTTTGACCATTGGTACATTATACTTTATATTCATTACACTACCTATTAATATATATTTTTACTGGCAGAAGCTCTGTCAGTTACTCTACTTATGAGGTCACAAATTCAATAGAAATAGAGTACAAATAAACCTTCAAATGGACGAGAAGTATGATGTCCTTATATCCCTCATTTCCTAAGATTGCCTTGATTTGAAACAACTGCTTGCCAAAAGCAGGTGAGATATTTCCCAGTTCTTGCCTAAGATATAAATTATATCTGGATATAGGACTATTCAACCCCTTCATTTTGATCCTATCTTAGGGATTCTAAGGATGTTTGATTTCTTATTTAATCAAAAGCAAAGATATGCCAGGTGCAGTGGCATATACCTGTAATCCCATCTACTTGGGATGTTGAGACAAGAGGATCTGAAGTTTGAGACCAGCCTCAGCAACTTAAAAGGATCTGGGGTGTGGCTCAGTCGTTAAGTGCTGCTGAGTTCAATCCCCAGTACTGAAGAAGAAGGAAAAGAAAGAAAGAAAGAAAGAAAGAAAGAAAGAAAGAAAGAAAGAAAGAAAGAAAGAAAGAAGAAGGAAGGAAGGAAGGAAGGAAGGAAGGAAACCAAGACATGTAACGTGCATATTTTCTGAAACAAACAAAAAATGTTTCTCTCCAAAACATTACCACATAGTATAAATTCAAACCATATCTCTCAGCCTGTCATTCACACTCAGAAGTAGAACAGAAATTGGTTACTGACCAGGTAACCTAATAATTTTTAGCTTAGAACATGCAGCCGTGGCAGAAGTGTGTGGTAGGTGTGTGTCTTGTAATTTGTCCTTTTCATAAGTCCTCAAGAATATTTGAGCCTTTCTACTTTCTTTATCTGGAAACAACCCTAAAGGCTAACATTCCTAGGAGTTGAGATTTGGTCCCCAGAGTCATAAATCCACAGCTCTTGTCCTTTGCTGCTACCAGCATTTGATGCAGGATGTAGGAAAAATTGAGTATTCTTTTGGAACCCTGTAAGGGATTGTGGGTGGTGCTGAACAGATACTGATACTGAGACCACAAAAGAAAAGAGGCCAGGATTGGAATGCAGGCATCTTCCAGCGATCTCCGTGTGTTCCCACTGCTGGTCATGCTATAATGATGAGTGAACGTGAGTGGGGGAAATCTTTCTTTGGATATAAATTGGAAACTTTTCTTGGTAGTTTTTATGATGATTCATTTCCTATCTATCCATACTTATCCAAAAGGCCATTGGTCAAGAGGGTAGGTTAGGATGCTCAAGAGCTCAGAGTTATATTTCTAAATGGGCTCACACTCCATTTTTAACTTCTACTTTTATAGTCATTGCCCTTGTGGGGTACTTAAAATAACATAGAGAAAACAGAGACTAATCCTGATTTAATGGTGTCAGAATACCTTGCAGCATTTAAGTTTAAGCCTAGCTTAAAGGAAATATATTTTGTCAAAGTTTATATAAGTCAATATTCCTCCTCCCATTGCCAGTGTCACTGTCCCTACTCACGTTCACCCGTCATTATAGCAACCTTTCCCCATGACCAGCAGTGGGAACACATGGGCAACCCTGGAAGAGGCCTGCTTTTCAATCCTGGCCTCTTTTCTTCTGTGATCACAGTCTCAGAATCTGTTCAGTACCACCCACAAACTCCTACAGGGTTCCAAATAAGTACTCAATTCCCACTACATCCTGGCATCAAATGTATCATTTGAGACTTTACCATCAAGTCTGAATGTACCATCAAATCTGCCTGCCTGTGGGGGCAGGACGAGAGACAAGATGGCTTAAGGTAAAAGGAAGTGAAAAATATTAACCTGAGTAGATCTGACAGCAGACCCTTGATATTTATGTAGGGAGGGAGTGGCTAACAGCATCCCTAATTCTGGTCAAAGTCCTCAAGTGCTGTTTGCCTAGATGGTAGTTGGGTGCTTCGTTGACTCTCATCCCTTCCCTCCTTACAACCTCTATTTCCTCAGGAATAAGCTTGGGAAAGCATTGTCTACCTTACAATGACTACTTCCAGGAGTAAATGAGAACATATGTATAAAAACTCTCACTCATGGCCCAGCATGTAGTCAAATTTAGAAAGTGGTGGTGATGCTGGTGATAATGAATGAATGGAAGCCAATTTTTATTATTTTTAATGTTATTGCCTAATCCAACTCAATGAAAAATTCACTGAGTGCCTCCCCAAAACGTTTGTGGGTACCCATGGTAAAGGCTATTCTAGTTAGAAAGACTCTGTGATAGTTGCTCCACAGTGTTCTCCCTGAGAGCTTTCATTTCCCATCTAAACGTGAAGTTGGCACTATCTCCACAATCTAACTCATAAACCCTACATGAAGAGATGCGAGAGTGAACTGCATGGTCTTTCCTCATCTAAATAAATCAAAGCAAAATCATAAAGCATGCATCTGCCTTTACTAATGAAATATATGAAATGATATATAACAACATGTTAAGAGCTCTCTGGTAAACCACGTTTTTCTTGTTCAAGGTACGCATGTGACATGTGGAAAATGTTTCAGACATGTCTTATCCTTGGGTATAGCCTTTTTTAGGCTTTCAAATCCAATTTCAACAAATATTTATTAAGTGCCTACTATGTGTCAGGCACTGTTAGACCAGTGCTGCCTAGGAGAATTTTTTGTGATAGTGGGAATATTCTGTGTGTACTGTCCAATATGGCAGCCAGTGGCCCATGTGGTTGTTGAGCATTTGAAATGTGGTTAATGTGACTGAGGAACTGAAGTTTTAATTTTAATATTAATTTTCAATTAAATTTAAGTAGCCAAATATGACTAGTAACTACCATATTTGGACAATGCCCGGACTAGACACAGGATTCAGAATGGACAGAACAATTAAAAATCCTTGCTTTCTTAAAGTGTTTATTTTATTATAAAGGGGTTGGGACAGACAATAAGATAAATAAATAAAATACATGGTAGTGAGATAATGAAAAGCAGTATGAAAAAAAGTAATGAGATCAGAATGGAGTTAAAGAAGGTTGGAATTCAAAAGGGAGTAATATACTTAATTTTTTTTTCATGCTCAGTGAATGTCCTATAAAGGCAAACCTCTCAGAATTTATTTTAGTGCTGCCTGAAGCAAACTGTAGAGTCCAGCACACATAGTTTTAAAATACATCCACGAATCAGGTGTCTGATTTGGATGGTTGCTTTTATCCTTCTTAACTCTGTACTCAAAATGCACCACTTCTCACTTGGTATAATAATCAGGAATAATGTGTATCTTAATGGAGCTTCTCCATTAAAAGGTTTTGGAAATAATATATGAAATTAATGGTTTACAAGAATAGTTTTAGACACTTGAAAACATAGCTAACCTAAAGACCTTCAATGCACCATGAATACATTCATTCCCTGACTAAAAATGAATCCCAAAATTGGTTTTGATTTTTATTTAAAATTCAAATGTCTGATGTCCTTAAATTGAACAAATGATATTTAAAAATATCTATATCAGTCTCCAACATCTGCAGATTGCGATTTGCATTTTGAAATTGGCTGCTTGAAATGAAGGAGGATGAGCGCTGTCATTCTTCTTTTTCCTCCCTCTGGTTATTTAATGAAATGCGAGAGGTCAACCCTTTGTCCTTAAATTAGTTCCCATAAAAATCTTTTTGTACTTTGCAGCTTGTTATGATGTCTTGAGGCTGAAGGAAACGCTGCCATTAATTACGTCTTTGTTGAATATGGATATCTATTCAGAGTTAGTTGAACAATTTCAAACAAAATTAGCATGGAGCGACACCAGGCCAGCTTTGGGTTGGTTATCAAGAATATTTTTCCCTTTTTTTCCCCCTTTCTTTTTTTCCTTTAAAAACATTTCTTTTTTTTAAAATATCTGAGAGAATGCTCTTCGGCAAGTGTGTATTATCTAATATATTCAGCTTTCAGTTGCTACTTTTTTTCCAGATGAAGATGAGCTTAATTGAGGTTGTCCTTTTAAGTTTGTAGAGCCCTTCAGCATCTCACACAAAAGCATCTAGAGGCTTTTCATTTGTCTTGAGTATGTTTCAGATGTACAAATATTATTTACTTTAAACTCCAAATCAAAAGGTGCACTGTAACTGTTTTAAATAAAACATTAGTCAAGACTGAAATATATATAAATTCAAAGCAAGCCTCTTTATTATTTTTTTTTTCGTTATCAAATCATTTATGTAAAGGGGGCTTAGTGAACAAATTTTAGGATCCATATTGGAGGAACTGTTTAGCAACACACTTCAAGCAACCAAGCTCTTAATGAAGGAATTTATTCCCAGCCTCCAAAGATAAATATTAAAGATCCACTCTACAGCTAAACTATAAAGTTAGTTTCCCATTGTAGATTCTCCTAAATGTTAGCATAAATAAAATGGGGTAAAACTTGATTCTGAAGAAGTGAAGTTCGTGTTCATCTATGGAAACATTTTGAAAAAAAAAAAAAGACATTCAGGTCCAGGGTCAGCTCTATTTAAACCTGTTTGCAGCATGAGGGTCATGAAGGCCGATGACAGGGACTCAAGCCCTGGAGGAAAATCCTACTCTTGTGCATCTAAATCAATACATTGGAAATTAGGGTATGTCCTGTTGAATGTGAAATAAATTGTGAAAAGCTCATAGGATCTCTTTTTGTTTTTAATAATAATAATAATAAGCTCCAAGTACTACACTAACAAAGTAGATTAATTGATTTAGGAATAAAATTCTCAAACAACCCAGCAAAAGATAATTATTTGCCACTGTAGGAAAGACAAAGGGTATGAATGTTTTCTTTTTCTCAAGCAGTCTTGTTTAATATCTTTAAAAATATTTTGTACTGATTTTTCTTTTCTTTCATTTTTCCTCCAGCTTTTTTCCTGAATATGGAACCCGAGTGTGTCTTGTTGTTAAGCATTTCCTGGGAAGAGGCGCTAACCTTGTATCGCTTTTAAGTGTAATATACATTTTTCATTTTAAATGGGAGCTCATAATGACATTGTGTAGAAGGGATTCCAGGCCCCCCTGATTATCACCATGTCTCCTTGAGCTGCGCCTCTGGAAAAAAAAAATGTGAAGAAGGTAGCCCTCTGGAATGAATAAATTCTGTAGCCTGCCTGTAATTATTTATTAAAATAGATTAAAGAAATAGGCTAAAAAAGAACCCGCCACCCATGTTAGAGGTAGCATAATAAGAATACATAGAAAGGGAAAATTAACACCAGGGAGGAAAGAATGTTAGATATGTGCGTTCAATAATACGGCCATCTCTGCATTGTCACCACGCAGGCGGACACACTCCTGGGGTTTTCATTTGGCAGGGTGGGCTGTGCTAATGAAAACGTGGGTTACTAATACGGATGTGTGTGTGTCTCTAATTAACATTAGAATTGAGTGGTAAACATAACCAGGAGAGAATTCAAGAGAGAAATGGGCTAAAAGAGAAGCCAGTGTATAGGGGGCGGGGAGACGGGTTCACAAGAAGAAATCGGTCAGCCCTTGTTCAGATGGGTTTAATTTTGTCACTTGAGTCAAAATAGAAAACCTGTTTTCTAGTACAATTGCTTCTGTGTTCAGTGGGGGTTGTACTTACAGACTCCTTTTATTACGGGAGAATTTTATAAACTTAGCACATCATCATCAAACCATCTTGGGGGTCAACTTTCCACTTGTGCCTTTAGCTCTTACGCAAGCACTTTTATAGTGGCTTCTAATATATAGGATTTATCTTCAGTTCTGAGAAGAGCTTTTAAACTTAATCCCTCGCTGGAGTACTAATTTGTTTCTTCATCCTTAAACCAGTACTTTTGGTCAACTTTCATCAGATGCAGCAGATTTCTTTAGTATAGCCTCAAGATATGTCGGTTTGTGTTAATTTTTTGTTTTGTGGCTTGCTGTGGCGAGGGCTGGCAGGATGGATAGAGTGGGAGAGGGAAGAGGGATTTTGATTACGAATGCTGATATTATTCATGTATTCCTTTTTTAAATTCCAAAATGTATAATTGGAAATTATATTTATGGACAATTGCCTTAAAATATTTCAAATCATATTTGCCTAAAAAAAAAAAACAACAAAAAAAAAACCTACCATCTTTAAAAAAAGAAAGTATGCCAGAACTCTTTTTTTCCCTAGATTTTCTTATGATATTTCAGTGGGATAACATGCTATGCTGTTTATTTATGAAAAACTGAATACACACACACAGATTACAGAGAGTAAAGCTTCTAGAAACATAAACATTTCTTCCTTTCTCTTATGTTTTTGGAAATGATTTAATCAAAATTTAAGATGACTGATTGAGAAAACTGTGTTATCTATAAAAACAATCAGGATTCAACTTCCTTTCATATTTATAGGGCTAATGTAAGGATGATGCAGAGACAAAAATGTCTTAGAATTCTTTTAGCCACATGCATACATATGAATTCTACCTAAGTGCATGTGTAACTATTTTATTTAACCAATTTAATAAAGGGTGTGCTTTTTCTCACTAATTCTTAGTTCCCAAACTTGTGCCCAAGAAAATTTACATTTCCAGTGTAATATTGGCCTTTCCTTGTTAACTTGTTAAATGTATATATATATTAAATACACACACGCACACGCACGCACACATATATGTATATACAGAGAAAAGCTTTGCATTTGTTCTAAAGTAATTAGATGCATGTGTGAAGAGCAAGGAACTATATGCACATGAAAACAGAAAGAAAGTGGGGATTGCCTGTGTCAGGGATCAGAAGAGAACTTATAAAAAATGTGTAGCTGGAAATGTCATTCCAGTAGGTCTCCCCACCACAAAGTTATTACCGGGTGAACACTGTGTTCATTAGCTTCGCCAATATTGTACTTCTGTTTATCTGCCCATTACCATCTTTACAAAGTAAATCATTCCTGTCCTTCCCAAATCGCGCCCCTTCCCCCGCCCACCCCAAACCAACATTTGTTACCCATAAACAGAGGGAATGCTCCATGATAAGTATAATAGCTTAAATTGAATTTTCCTCCGAATGATTTAGTGAATACTAGAACACATTTTTACTTTGTTGTTTAGACTCAAGAAGGCATAAAATCTCCACCATCTATTTATCATGTAGTTATTTTAATGTAAACATGTGTCCATTTAGATGAAGTGTTTTCATTATTAAGCTAATTCCGACGTGTCTCAGATAGACCATGAGAAGGGGGCAGAGCTCTGGCTGATGGGGAACCGAAACCAGCCTCTGCTCAGCCTGCTGTCAGATATGTCTTCATTAGTTTTTTGTCATTCACCGGTGGCAAACGCTGTATAAATGGAATGACGATCAGGCCCGCCTTGATAACTTGTCTTATCTCATTAGTTTTCACATCAAAGTTAATCAGCAATGTGAATTGTAATTGCTAGAGGAGACAATGTGTAGATCGCTGGTCGCTCTTTTTTTTTTTTTTTTTTTTTTCTTTCCCCCTCCCTGTATGGCATCTTGAAACATCAGCGGGCTGGTTGGAGCAGATAGGCTCGGAAGGAAAATGATGTGGAAAGCATAATAAGCAAGCTGCTCAGAATTAATGAGCTAACCCAATAAGAAAAGAATGGCCAATCAATGTGAGTTGGGCAAATATAATTTAGAAATAATTGCTTGATTGGTTGCCTATAGTAGGCTGATTTGACCACACACAAGGATTAAGAATTAAGATGTCAAGGCAAAAAATAATTTGGCAACTGAGGGCATGTAATTTTTTGTGTCCTTGCTTTTATGATTGAAAGAGATGGGTTTTTGATACGCTGTTCGCCAGAATGAAAACATTAGACACCCTCTCGTTCTCTTTCTGTTCCTTTCACAATACAGGCCCATTCAGAACACAATTGTGATACTCCTGGACAGGACATGAAAAAAGGTGTGGACTGAGAGAGAGAGAGAATGTGTGTATTCTCATTTATCACAGTTATGCCCAAAGGATGAATGGGTTAGTGCACGAGGGGCTTGCATCTGTGTTGAGCTGCCACATCACTAGGGGGTGGATATGGATATTTACAAAATAACATCGAATATCTGTCCTAGGCCCAAAGAGTTCTCTTCACAGCCTACATGTTCCTAATGCAATTTTCCCTACAGCTATTCACCAATTAGCAAAGGGCCCTTGCTATATTCTTCTGTCTAAACTATTGGGAAGGTTCAGCCAGAAGGTAAATTTGCTTTGATCTACATTACACCTAATTGAGTCACCAGCAATGTCTCTATCCCAACATCAAGAAATGTGAAAATGTTAGATTATTTCACTGGGGATTAAACCTAATTTTCGCGTGTTCTGCATTAACCTATTAGGCTGGCTAATCTGCATTGCTAATGTGGCTGAGGCAGCTGTCACAGCTAAAGAAAAACATGATCATGCAATCCTTGAATGAATGATTCCCAGCCTGATTAGTCTTAGTGAAGTTAGCTGAGCCCTGGTGATAAGGAAGGAAAATTCCCAGGTTGCCAATAGCTTTGAAAATTATCAGACTGTAGGCAAAAATATACCTCATGATTCACAGGCTTCGGTCCAAATGCCGAGTTGAGTGACATTATTTAAGACTGACTAAGGCTAACTCGAATTGTCACTCGCATAAATGTTTGTGTTTATTTTAAGAGACTAATGTAATGGATGCAGATTTAAATGCTAATAGAAGCCAGCCAGACACATAAAACCCCAGGCGTTGTTACCCTGTTGGTCTTTTATTAACACAGATTAAATTGTAATATTTTCTAGATAAATTGGCAAAATCAGAAAGATGCATCACCCCCCCAGAATGCTAGATAAGAACAACTCTTGCAAGACTTCAGTTTTCTCAATCATGTTTACACTTCGACTATTCTCCTTCATTGTCAATTTTTTTTTTTTAAATAAAAAAGAGAAAATTGGGGGAAAGAATATATTTGTAAGGATGAAAGTCAGTTTGGGCAGCTCCCTGGCCAGAACAGCTTTCTCTGCCTGTCCACTTAATTGCAAGAATTCGACCTGTTTTTCCTCATCATCGTACTTTGTTCACGTGGAGACCAGCTTTGCTGCTATTTCCAGCCTTTGCTTGTGCCTCCCCATATGATTTCAACAGCAAGGGAGCCACCATGATGGGTACCCTTGTGATTCGGAAAATGTTCAGGGGAGTTTGGTGGCTGCAAATAGAGCTGGGAGTCCACTTAATCCGATTAGCAGTTCTGCACAATGGGCCTGCCCAACCCATTGTGGACAGAAGCCTTTACTTTATTTGTTTCTATTAGCCAAGAATCAGTTATCAGAAAAGTGGAATTTTGTCCCATCAGATTGCCCAGGCAATCAACAGAAAATAAATGAGGAAATAGTCTAATGTGTCAATATTTATCCTCTGGCCCTAATTGTCCACAGAGAAGACTTGTTGAGTGTGAAAAGTTGGCAGCTCCGATTTATCTGTGTGCTCTTGATTGTTTTTCTCATTGTGTAGGCACTGTAGCAGCTACTCGCAGGGTAATGACATCTCAAAGCCCAAGAGCACTGGCTGGAGAAGAAAGGCATTTTAAAGGTCTAAGAACAATGAACTGGAGAGCCAAGGGGAACCCTTGATGGACAGGAGGAAGGCAGAGCCCAGCAAATAACAAGGCATTTGGGACTAGGTTTCAAATGCTAGGGAAATGTAGAGCAAAAAGGTGCAAGAGACAGGAACCTCCTCTCCTGCCCAGGTGCCCTGGCTGTCTTCCTCCTTCTGTTTCCCAAGAAGGCCAGCTGGCTACCAACCTTTGGAAGTAAAACCTTCTCTTTTTTTACTTCTTGTTGGTTGGCAAAGTTTATGATATGTTCACATATGAATACCACAATGAATCTTGCTTTTATGTGTAATTCCAATGCACTAAGTGAAATAATAATAATACAAATAGTAGTAGTAGAGAGCTCAGTAGAGTAGAGCAAGTGGATGGGGGTGGGAGGAGGAGAGGGAAAGGGAAGAAAGGCACTGGGGAATGAGATTGAACACATTATGTTATATGCATGAACAAATATGGCATAATGAATTTCACTATTATGCATTAGTATAATGCACCAATAAAAAACACAAAATAAAGTATCCTTAAATTGCCTTTCATGATAATAATAATAAAAGTAATTTAGGCTGACAGTATTAGAGCACTCACTACACATATTATTCTGGCATTTGATTCTCCCAGATCCCATGAGTTGGCTGCTCTTCTTATGGCCCATTTTACAAATGAGTCACTGAGACCCAGAGAATAAATTGTCTCAATTCACTCAGGCAGAACTTGCACTTAGGCAGTGCAACAGACTCTTAATTACCACTGGACCCCAGAGTCCAGGACCAGGCCTAAAAAGCCAGTATCTTCTTAAATTTTGTGCCCTAAGAACGTCACTTGCCTTGCATTCCCCAAAATCCCCCTTCCCTGGACACCTTTTTGCTTTTCTATGACTGATTCTCTCTCTCTCTCTCTCTCTCTCTCTCTCTCTCTCTCTCTCTCTCCACTACCTGAAAAACCCAAGTTCACTACAATGGCAGAAATGGCGTGTAAACCTGTAGCGCATAGTTCATTGACCAAGTGTTTTCAATAACGCTAACCCACTTAGTCTTCATAGCATCTTTTCACAGAAGGTGGGACAGAGATTTCGATTATCCAAGTCTCTTTTTAGGCCTCTCAGACCACAGCGACACTTGAGTCCCGAGTCAGTGAAGATCACTCCTGCGCAGTAATGCCTCAGCAACTTATCTGAACCATGGACAATGGCAGTGAACTGACCCCCTTCCCCAGCTCAGCTGAAAGGCAGACTCCCCTTTGGTTCCCCGAGATGAGCTATGGCTCCCAATTCATTCCCAGAAGATAGCAATTGGATCTAATCACAGGGCACTGCGCAGGCTGGTTGGCCGTCAACACAGAGCCATAATCTCTGCCCAGAGTTCCTCTATAACTCCAGCCCACTGCACAAAGTTAACAGGGTCTTTTCTTTCCAGCAGCATCTGATAGCATTTTAGGGAGTCTTTGTATGGCTTTATATCACGGGATCACTATACCTGTGTGGGAATGTTAACAAATCTATGGTTATGAAACCCTGATACTATCTTTTAGTAAATTAAATCTGCCTTCCTTATGAATAGCAGAGTTAAGAAAGCTGACAAATTCTTTAAATTTTTTTTTCTTTGAATTCTATATTACTCACACATAGATTATTTTTCCTCCTTCTGGTAATTCTACTGGGCTCATTCCTTTTCTAATAACGGGATGTGTCATCACAATGCCAAACCTATTTTTGACCTCCAGTAATAGCTTCTCAGAGGGCCATTAACCTTAGCATCAATCTCAGGGCCAGGTGAATGCCCACACATTATTCAGTGATGTTTGACATGTGTATAAATTTTCTACCACTGTAACTAAAATTACCAAAATATGGTTACTCAGAATAATGCAAATTAACTTTCTTACAGTTCTGGAGGTCAGAAGTTCAAAATGGGTATTAGTGGGATAAACTCACAGGATCTGCTGACTGATTCCTTCAGGAGGGAACACAGAGAGTATGTCCCCTACCTCTTCTGGTGTTAGGAGGCAGTGGACATTCCTTGGCTCATGGCTGCATCCCTCCAACCTCTGTTTCCATCCTCACATTGCCTTCTCCTCCTTTGATAGCTCACATTCTTCTTGGAAGACACTTGTGATTATATCAGGCCAACCAAGTAATCCAGGATAATCTTCTCATTTTAAGACTCTTGATCAGCTGGTTGCAGTGGCGCACGCCTGTAATCCCAGCACTTGGGAGGCTGAGGCAGGAGGATCGCGAGTTCAAAGCCAGCCTCAGAAATGGTGAGGCACTTAGCAACTCAGTGAGACCCTGTCTCTAAATAAAATACAAAAAAGGGCTGGGGATGTGGCTCAGTGGTCGAGTGTCCCTGAGTTCAATCCCTAGTACCAAAAAAAAAAAAAGACTCTCGATCACACCTGAAAAGTCCTTTTTGCTATATAAATTAGCATTCACAGGTCCCAGGGATTAGGACATGGGCATGTCCAGGTGTGTAGAGGTGCAGGCAGAGGAGAGACATCATTCAGTTTATGACATGCAATGGATTCTTGGAAGAGATCCAAGGCGCTTGTCAATCATTCATTCACTTTCTCAAAAGAGAGAGGACTTGTGTCTACTCCATTCATCTGCAGGAGAAAGTTGGTAGGGTTACAGAGATTCCATGACTAAAAGGTCATTCATGCAGGATATTTACCCAGCCTCAGGATAGCTCCCTGCAAAATACTTAAAAATTACAAAGGGAAAATGTCTATTCAGTCTGTCAGGAACCATCCTAACCAAGTGGTCAGAGCTAACAGGACCGTGTCATGCACCTGTGTGTATGTGTGTGTGTGTATGTGTGTGTGTGTGTGGTACTGAGAATGAAACCTAGAGATGCTCCACTAGTGAGCTACATCTTCATCCCATTTTTAAATTATTTTTATTTCAAACTAAGTTGCTCAGGCTGGCCTTGGACTTGTGATCCTCTTGTCTCAGCCTCCTGATTTCTGGGATTATAGCCGCCACCACCAGCTTTATATGTCTCTTAATAGTATTCACTAAGAAGGACTCAACAGACCTTCTGACATTTTGGGGTCTTCCTGCCCCAACCACTTCCCCTCCATATAGTCATGAGAAAACATCAGACAAACTCGTGTTGAAGAATTTTCTACAAAATACCTGAGCTGTACTCTTTAAAATGGCCAATGTCACAAAGGACAAATCTATTTTTGTCTCTATAGATTTTTCTATTCTGGATATTTGATATAAATAGAATCAAACAATATACTCTTTTGTGATTGCCTTCCTTCATTAGGCATAAAGTTTCAGGGTTTATAGCATATATCAGTACTGCATTCATATTTATTGAATCATATTCCATTGAATGGATATTTCACATTTTGTTTAGCTCTTCATCAGTTAATAGACATCTGAGTTGTGTTCACCTTTTGGCTATTATGAATAATTCTGCTGTGAATGTATACAAATTTCCATGGGGTCATATGTTCATATATATATATATGAAAATCATGACATGCAATGGATTTTCTACACACACACACACACACACACACACACCACACACCCCCCTAGGTTTGAATTGTCACATCATATGGTAACTGTTTTAGTTAGCTTTTTTGCCACTGTGACCAAAAGACCTAGTAAGAACAATTTTAGAGGAGAAATAGTTCATTGGGTGCTCGTGGATTCAGAAATTCAGTCCAAAGATAGCCCTCTCCACTGTTCTGGGTCTGAGGTGAGTCAGAACATCATGGTAGAAGGGTGTGATGGAGGAATGCAGCTCAGGAAATGGAACCAGGAGAGAGGGCTCTCTTCACCATGGACAAAATATAAACTCCAAGGCACACCCCCAGTGACTCACTTCCTTCAGCCATACCCTACCTGCCTACAGTTACTTCTTAGTTAATCCATCTCAGTGGGTTAACCCACTGATTAGGTTACATTGCTCATAACTAATCATTTCACCTCTAAAATTCGTTGTATTGCTTCGCACACTAGCTTTTGTGAGACACCTCATATCTAAACCATAACATCTACCTCTAAATTTTGAAAAAGTATCAAGTCATCAACATTTCTACCAGCAATGTATGAGAACTACACTATCTCCACATTCTCCCCAACACATGTTGTTTTCTGCCTTTTCTATTCTAGCCATCCAAGAGGATGTAAAGTGGTGCCTCATTGTGGTTTGAGACTTTATACTATTTTACAACTTTTCTGTAAGTTTGAAGTCATGTTAAAATTTTAAAAATGAAAAGAAAAAAATGTCCTGTGCTGTAATTCCTCTGTAATTAAAAAACTTTGCAGAGAAGTCCTATCTTTCTTTTAAAATGAGCTGATGAATCCCAAGGAAAAGCAGAGCTAGTAACCTGAGTTCCTGGGTTCTGTGATTCTTTTCATTCATTCAAAAACCATTTATCAAGCCTCAATTATAATGAAAGGAATAAGTCTCAGTTACAGAGAGAAATTCTCTATCTTGTGGAAGAAAACTTGAAACTAATTGCCTTTCCATTATTTATTGCTCTCTAAGTTTCCGTAGACCCTACCACTCTTTATTATCTGAGGGCCTGTCTTACTTCTCTATCACTCCTTTCTTGGCCCTGTAAATACTCAAGTTTGCAAACTGTTGACGGTGTCAGAGTTTCACAGTAGCCAAATACTGCCCTATGTCTGGATGAATTTAGTTCATGATCTAGGTACAGAATCCTCTGTCCTAACTTATTAAATCCTCTAATAAAGAGAAAGTATTTGATAAGATGCTTGCATACCTAAACAGATTTTTGATAAGTATGGTTCCCCTTTTAATTCTTTTTAAAATTTTTTATTTGTTTGTTTTAGTTATACATGACAGTACAGAAGCCCTGATTAAGGAGTTGCCTGAGACCGCGTTTGATTACATGGAAATGCCCGGGCATTGCTGCCTTCCAGGATCTCGCTCACGGGACTTGGCATGGGATCTGGAGAGACTTACGCCGGGAGGTGAAGGCCTGGGGCCATTCTGCTTGGGCGCGTGAGACTGTGCCTGAGAGAGAGCGTGCAAGATTAACGCTATTGTGTGTATATGTTGTAGCTTCTTGTAAGAGTGCGTGCCATGGTTTCTTGTGGGAGTGTGTATGTGGTGTTAGAGGTTACAGAAGCCAGAGAGAGAAGAATAAAAGAGCTTTTTCATTTCCATCCTGCCTCCGAGTTTTCTCCTGCAGCGCCGCTGTTCCAAGCAGCAGATTGCTACCAGCGCCTACATGACGGTAGAATGTATCTTGACATATCATACATACATGGAGTATGACTTCCCATTTTTGTGTTTGTATATAATGTGGAGTATATACTAGTTGTGTATTCATATAAGAACATATGAAAGTGGTGTCTGATTCATTCTACTGTCTTTCCTATTCTCATTCTCCTCTCTTCCCTTTGTCTGATCGAGTGAACTCTTTACTTCCCTCCCCACTGCTTATTGTGAGTTAGCATCTGCATATCAGAGAACATCTGATCTTTGTTTTTTTGGGATTGGCTTATTTCACTTAGCATGATAGTCTCCAGTTTCATCAATTTACCTGCAAATGCCATAATTTCATTCTTATTTATGACTGAGTAATATTCCATTGTACATTCATACCACATTTTCTTTATCCATTCATCTATTGAAGGGCACCTAGGTTGGTCCCATAGCTTAGCTACTGTGAATTGAGCTGCTGTAAACATTGATGTGTCTGCTTCACTATAGTATACTGATTTAAAATCCTTTATGTATAGTATATGCCAAGGAGTGGGGTTGGGTCAAGTGGTGGTTCCAGTCCAAGTTTTCTGAGGAGTCTCCATACTTCTTTCCAGAGTGGTTGTACCAATTTTCAGTCCCACCAGCAACACATGAGTCGTAGCTTTTTCCCCCAGAACCTCACCAACATTCATTGTTGCTGGTATTCTTAATAATTGCCATTCTGACTCCTCTCTTAATTTTCATAACTCATCTGTTTAATAATCCATTCAGTTGTCAGAACTTGACATAAATACTCATTGTCTTCAGTTGGTTACAAATAAAGCAAATTCACTCAAACAGGCTTAAGGAAAAGAGACCCAAGAATGTATTGCCCCGTGCAACAAATGTGGCTTTGAACATGACTGGATCCAGGCCCTTCCACAGTTCAACTCCAGTGACTTCTCTTTTGCTTTTATTCTTAGGAAATTTCTTGCATGGATTGAGCCCCCAAATTTCTAGGACTAAATTTGACTCACAGTTAGCAATCCAAATAGTTCCAAGAGTCTTAGAATCAAGTATCTTTTGCTTATCTCTGTTCCTCCTTACGTTCTCTCATCCCATTCAGTTGGTAAATCATGTCAGCTTTCCTCAAATCGGACCCTGAATCTGGAAAATTAGCACCACCTCTTACCTCCAGCCTCTGCTCCCTAAGCCATCTTTATTTCTCAACTGGAACCTCTCACCTGGTCTTCTTATTTTTCGTTCTTGATCTCTTCAGACCATTATTTATATAATACTTAGAGTGATCTTTTCAAATCTCATGTCAGTTCACATCACTCTTTGTTCTGAAATGTCCAGTGGCTGCTGTCTAGGACCGAGTAAGATCCAGGCCCTTGCCAAGGCCTTGCCTGATCTGGCCATCAGTTTCCCATGGCCTCATCATCAGGCTTTGCTCGCCTCTCTGACCCTGCTTTTAACTGTGGCCCTCCTGCCTGTTCCTCAAAGTTGTAAAACGCACTCCCCACTCAGAGCCTTTGCACTTGCCATTCTTTCTGCCTGGAATAATTCTCCAGATATACTGCTCTTGCTGACTCACTTCAGGTGTCTACTCAAGTGTTTCCTTAACAAATGTCCCTGATAACTCTGTCCAAAATGGCTATGCCCCTCCAGCCTTATCCCCCTAACCATCTTTAACTTTCATTATTGCACTTATCAGCATCTGACACCTGATGCACTCATTATTTTTTCTTAATTTATTATTATCTCCCATCAACAGAATATAAGGGAAAGGATCTATTTTTGTTTTGCTCACTGTTGAATTCTTAGTGCCTATAATAGTGCTTAGGCAATAGATACTTACCCACTGAATGAAGAAATATCTGGAGTATTCCTTCAAACAATTACTGTGTCTATGCAAAGTGAATACAGTGACTGACTGGGCCAGGGTTATTATACACTGTAAGGTTGGTGGGACAGAGGAATCAGCTCAAACTTCATGGCATAATAAAGAGAGAGGGGGACTGGTTCAGTCTTCAACTGGCTTTTTCTAGAAAGCAGAACCCGAAACAAGAGCTTTATGCAGATAGTTCATGTTGGAAAGTGCACCCAGAGAATGGGGGAAGGGCTGAGAATAGTGGAACAGGAAACCAGCACAGGTGTGCATTCAGCAGAGGTTACTACTGCTCTAGGCAAATTAGGCTGTATCACAACAGATTCTTTGAAAAGTTGCATTGCATGCATCTCAGAATTATCTACCTAAGGGGCAAAAAAGGGAAGCTTTTATGCACTTGTTTCCATCCCTCATTGATCAAGGGTTCCCTCATAAAATTTTGATGACCCAGCACTTCCAAATTTTTCCAGGTTTGCTAAAGGTTCCCATAAGTGCCACATGCCCTAAGCAGAAAGTGAGACAGAAGTAGAGCACTGGGCCATGAAGACATCAGACTTTCAGATTACTCCTACATGAAGGTGGTCGCCCTATCCCTGGATGGAATAAAAGGAGGTCAAAGAAAATACAAACTGAGCACAAAGTCACCAATACAGCCCATCCCATCCACTTGGATCTGCTAATGCAGGCCTCCCTTGGCCTCAAACAGTATGTCCGAAAGTCTATATTATTTTATTGTGAGGCGACCTAGACATTCATCCTTGTAGGAACCATGTCTATGGTCGCTTTGCCCTTGATGAGCTACTACAATTACAGTTACATCTGGACACGAAAGCACAAGAGACATTTCAACATAACCCAACTCTTCAAAGTAATTCGGGCAAGCAGGGCTTACCCCCACCAACTCTGATGTTTGCTTGCAGGTCCACCAGCACCAAGAGCCAAAGATGAGCAGGCACAGAGCTTCAGGTCCAGTGAATCCCTTCCTTTGCTCCACTTTGCAAGCATTCTCCTCCTCTAAAAGCCAGAACCTCCAATGGAGCAGAGGAAAGAAGAGGCTGGACGTACAACATCTGAAAGTGGATTAATGGGAGTGATAGTAAGAAGAGTCAATCATGTAACTAGTTCTTGGTCTTCTAACCCATGGATTTTTTACAGGGTCAGAACATCCTGACTCTGTCCATTTGCTTATGTCCTATACTGCATCCTAGACAATAGCACCTGGATTTCACAGGATGCATCCCTGGGTTGGTGAGGGCTGAGCTTATAATAAGCTATTCTGTCATTCCATTAGGCTGGGTGTTTCTGGTTAGACCAATGGATCCCATGGTCATTTGCCTATAGTCACATCCCCTTCTTCACTATCGAGCCTCTTCTGTGAGGCCACGGTGTTTAGAGTCCCCTGTATCAAATCAGGCATTCTGTACACCCTGATAAAGTGGTGTTGGCAGAGGCGTGGAGTTCAAGGAGGGGCGAACCTATATCCAGACTAGTGTTGACTTAAGTAAGAACAAACTGCTTCCCTGAACATTGAGGATGGAAGGAGTTTGATATAATCAACCTGCCGTCTAATGGCTGGCTGATGCCCTTGAGGGATGCTGCCTAATTTACCGTGCAGCATCAGTCTCTTCTGCTGGCAGGATGGGCAATAAACAGTGACAGGAGCCAGACCTAGATTGCGAGACAGCACACACATAACTTCCATCCCTGCCACCATGGTCATCCACCCAGGGACCCATGTCATAAACACTGGAGTAGCCCTGAAAAGAAGTTAGGTGATATTCATATGAAGAGTCATCCATTAGAAAGAGCCCCACCTCGGGGGAGTGGGGCGTTAGGATAAGACACAGAGTACTGACTCCCGTAGGTCAATGGACATGCTCATTCCCAAACTACTTTGTCTTTCTTTTCCCAATCTTATTTCTTCAGGACCTCTGATTAGCCAGACCTTCACTGTCAATGGATCCATGCATATTTTTTACTTCAGATATTTCTCCTTAAAGTGGATCATTTCTCCACGGAGTGAACAAGCACTTCTTTGGGATCTCCCCGCTGGGAAGTCCTCCCTTCATTGTCATCCTTCAGGGACAGCCCTAAGTGGGGCTATGATACAGCAGCCATCCGTTTTGGCTAGCACCAACTTACCAAGCTTTCCACCATATGAATCAATGCCATGAATTTCCCTCTCCCATAATGGAGAGTTGCTCCTACCCCTGCCTCAGCATGAGGCAAAACATGTGATGTGAAACTGAGTTATCAGAGTTACAGTAGCAGTCCTCTTGGGGTCAAGGTGTCTTAGTCCATTGTCTGTTATTGTAACAAAATACCTGAGCCTGAGTACCTTGTAAAGAATAGAGGTTTATTTATCTCATGGTTATGGAGTCTGAGAAGTTCAAGAGTAAGAGCCCTAAGCACCTTCTTGCTGCATCATAACACAGCAGAGTGAATCACATTGCAAGACCGATTAAGCATCTAGTTAGGCCTTTCTATCTTTTCCTAGAAGTCCACTCATGTTATTATGGATCCTCACTCTCATTTCCTCATCTAATCTTAATTACCTCCCAAAGGTCATACCTCCAAATACATTAACATATGACTTTGTGGATTAAGTTTCCAACACATGAATTCCCGTGGACACTTCCAAGCCACAACACTGGGCCACCTATTTTTGAAGTATGTGCTCTCTGGATTTACTCAGGCCCAACCCCAATAGACTTTCTTTGCAACATAAATTAGAATGGTGCTGTGTCTACCCAACCTTCCTTGCAACATTCTGGGCAATTCCAGTTTCATAAGCACTTGATATCCATGGTCAGGTAATCTGTCTCTATGTGGCCGCCTGAAGCAATGGCCGCTTGGAGCAACAAAGCCGCGGAAATAAGTTCAGAGGCAGACTGGAAACAAACAGGCTCTTTATTTTGCCAGCTTCTCTCTCCGGCTCCAACAACACCCCGACACGCCGTCCATGCTCTTCCAACAACAACCACAAAATGGCCCCGAGCACGACCCATAATCCCCCGGGCCAAGTCTCGCGAGAACATGCAAATGGCTCCGACCCGATCCACAATGTCCCGGGCCAAGTCTCACGAGACTGTGGAAGGTGGTAATGCTTATGGCTCACAGCTAACCGCAATCTTAGCTATCTCCTTTATTAGGGCTCCTGCATCTCTGCTGAGGACTAGAGACATGTAGGTGATGCTGTTTAGGTGGCAAATACCTCCTGGCTGCATATGGCATATCATTGCCCCAGAACCCCTAGGAAATATGCTGAAACTCTACTCTTAAGGCTTTCTAGAAATTTTAGACAACATCCTACTCTACCACAGATTCCTCTAACATCATCTGGTCTGATGATTATATAACCTGAAAAAAAACTGGGCCTCCTCCAAAGCCCACTCTTGCTAGAAGTCTTTAGGGTCATGCAATAAATTATCCAAAGCAGAATTCTCACGTGGAATTTATGCTTCCTTCAAAAGCTAAGAAGACTCACCAAATGTCATACCTTTCTCCTAAGGGAAGAGGTGTGAGATGCAACAATTTAAGGTTCACCTTAAAGGGGATATCTCTGCATCTCCAGATCATTGCTTTAGTCAGCTTTTTCACTTCTGTGACAGAAAAACCTGACAAGAACAATTAGAGGAGGGAAAGTTTATTTGGGGGTTAATGGTTTTATTCCATAGATGGCTGACTCCATTCTTTGGGGCCCAAGGTGAGGCAGAACACCATGGCAGGAGATTGTGACAGAGGAAGATGGCTCCATACATGGCACCAGGAAGCAGAGAGAGTGCTCCATTCACCAAGAGCAAAATATGTACCCCAGAGGCGTGCCCCCAATGATTCACCTCCTCCAGCCACGCCCTATCTACCCAGAGTTACCACCTAATTCATCCCTATCAGGCGATTAGTGCACCAATTAGGTTAAAACTCTCATAACCCAATCATTTCACCTCTAAACTTTCTTGCATTTTCCCACACATGAGCTTTTGGGGGACACCTCATATCCAAAACATAGCAATCATTGAACCTCTGCAAACTTCACTGATGGTGCTATCCCCTAAACCTTTGTGAGGATTGTTGGGAATATGTGCTTCATTAAGGCATTAAGAGTACTTTCATAAAATAAAAGAAAAAGAAAAAAAGAAAAGGTGGTTGAATGAGATGGATATCATTATCCTAAATGCATGATTGAAGACCTGAATGGTACGAATATACTTTGTATACAAACAGTTGTATGTAAAAAGATGCTATATATGTGCACTATGGATTGTAATTATTATAAATAAAAAATAAATAAATAAAAAAGTACTTTCAACAGTAGAAGTTCCTGTAACTTAGATGGGCGCGGTGGCACATGCCTATAATCCTAGTGCTCAGGAGGCTGAGGCAGGAGGATGCAAATTCAAAGCCAGCCTCAGCAACTTAGCAGGGCTGTAAGCAACTCAACAAGATGCTGTCTCTGAATAAAATATTTTTAAAAAAGGCTGGGGATGGCCGGCACAGTGGTGCACACCTGTAATCCCATTGGCTTGGGAAGCTGAGACAGGAGGATCATGAGTTCAAAGCCAGTCTCAGCAATGGTGAGGCACTAAGCAACTTAGTGAGACCCTGTCTCTAAATAAAATACAATAGGGCTGGAGATGTGACTCAGTGGTTGAGTGCCCCTGAGTTCAATCCCCAGTACACACATCCCCCCACAGAGAGAGAGAGAGAAAGGGGAGGGGAGAAGAAAAGTTCCTCTGGCTTGTATGTGACTTAGAACAGGAAAGTTAACATATTGCAGGAGAAGCATATATTGTTACCCTTGCCACATAAAGGCAAACTGTTCTGATGCTCCTTCCTGGTGGGGATTGAAAAGAACTCATTATCAAGTGCTATCAATACATGCCAAGTTCCAGAAGCTATTTATCTGTTTCAGTAAGATACCACATTCAGCTTGAAACTATGATTAGAGCTATCATTTGGTTAAGTTTATGGTGGTTTACTGTCATCTGCCATAATTCATCTGATTTTTGCAGATGCTCATACAGTAATTGGATGAGAATTTAATAAGGACCACCACCTTTCACTCTTAAGTGATGCACTTCCTCCTGGGATGTGTCCTTCTGATTTACTACCTTGGCCAAGACAGAGAAGGAACAGTTCTGGCAGCTTCCACTTGGCCCCTCCTTCCATAATATCTCTTAATCCTCATACCAGGGGATCAATGTGAGTATTCTGCCAGCAGCTGAGGATTGTCATCCTGATTATGCACACGAGAACTAGGAAAATAACTATGACATGGGTGCAAGGACTCAGAACATGCTGTGTGATGGGCTTCAGCCAGAATTCCATTTGCTACCTGATTTCCACAAACCCCCTTCTAATAGAAGTCCATAATTCTGTTTTAAGTTCCCTAGAATCAGTGTTAGCTAAGATCTACATCAAATATCTCTCAAAAAGACCAGGTGTGTCCTTTTCCCTAGTGCACAGTTAGTATGGCAAGTAGCCAAGGTATTCTAATTGACTGAAAACCAAAAACAAAAAGACCGGCAAAGTTTGTAGAAGAATGGGGGAAACACAAAAATTCTAGACCCATACAGAGTACATAGTCTTTGAATCTTTGTACATCTGTGTTGAATTCCTGCTCTACTATCTGGATAAGGCTTAACACCATCTGTAAAGTGGGACTGTTGATGTCTATGTTGTAGGTACACTCCAAATAAACATATGAGGCAGAAGGTTTTATTATATTACCAATGCAATGTCCCACACTGGGGTTCATGCAACACAGTCTTTATCAAAGAAATCTTGAAAGTTTTGTGAGTATGAAACAGTTCACCTAGTGACTCCAAGTTCAAAGAATAATGAACATTTGCATATTATAAAGAATGTATCTTTGGGGCAACCAGATTTTACCAAAAAGCAGAACTGAGTCTAAAATGAGTAATATGATAATGAAAACAAAACAAGGAGCTAGATTAATACTCTTAGTTTGGAGCCCACAAAAACAACTCTAGTTAAAGACTTGAGTGCTGGTAGTTTATCTTAGAGGAGATACCAGGAAAAAGAAAATGCGAAGAATGCTATAAAGAGAAAAATCCAGTAAAATACTGTCATTCTTCATTATCCACAAGAGACTGGTTCCAGGATGCACTGTGGACACCAAAATTCACAGAGGCTCAAGTCCCTTATATAAAATGGCACAGTATTTCCATATAACCTATACATACCCTCCAATATACTTCAGATCATCTCTGGATTACTTATTACGATACCAGCAGCCAAGCCAGAAAACTGCCTGTGTCCCAGCAGGGTAGATTTGGATTTCCACCCACATAAAAAATAGGCAAACAATGTAAAAAGGGAAAGTGAATTTAATGCAATTTGAACAAACTTAGGAGAAGCAGCTTGATTGCTTTTCCACTGATCCTACAGAAGCAGCTATCATTTATAGAAACAAAAGCCAGGTGATAGATACATGTAGATTTAGCTAGGCTGTGCTTAGCCAGAGAATATGTCAGCCTTAACTTTCTTGGCTAGTTGCATAGGCCAGGGGATAGTTTTTATTCTCAGCATGAAGAAGTTCAGGAACTCTCAAAAATACCTAACACAATATAAATATTATGTATAGTTGTTATACTGCACTGTTTGGAAAATAATAATAACAAAAAAGTTATCATTATTTTAATGATAATATGTCCAGTATAGAGGCAATTTTTCCCCAAATATTCCAAATATTTTCTGTCCACAGTTGGTTGAATCAGCATATGTAGAACCTACTTCTATTAAGGCCAAATCTGTATGTTACCAATGTGGGCAACAAAGGCTCAGTTCTGAGAAGTTGGGAAATTTGTCTTATTAACTATCGGCCATTGTTTGAGAGTCACCCCTAGAAGCATTGCTTCCAGCCTACTTGGGACTCCTGTGGCCAAATGAACTGCCACGGCTGCTGAGAACCCTAACAAGGCAAGCAGAACTTTGGAATGGGTCCTGGAAGTAGGACACTAAAACATGCTTAGGAGATAACTACCATAGTTAAAACCAGAGGTGAACCAAGGGCATTGTGTTAGTCAGCTTTTCATCACCATGACCAAAATATCTGATGAGAACAACTTTAGAGGAAGGGAGATTTATTTGGGGCTCATGGTTGCAGAGCTTTCAGTCGTGGTCAGCCGGTTCCTTGGCAGGAACATCATGGTGGAAGGACATGGCAGAGGAAAGCCACTTAGCTCAGAGCAGCCAGAAGCAGAGAAAGAGACAGGAAAGGGCAATGAACAGATATAGTCCTGAAGGCCACACCCCCTGTGACCTACTTCATTCAGGCGCACCCTACCTGCCTACCATTACTATCAGTAGTGCATTCAAATGATTAACCCATCAAACGGAATATTCATTGAGGAGGTTACAGCCCTTATGATCCAATCATTTCACCTCTGAACTTTGCTACGTTGTGTAACACAAGAGCTCTCTGCAGAACATTCCAGATCCAAACCATAACAGGGCAGGTTGCACGGGGCACAGAAAAGGCTCCTGCGTATGCTCTGACATCTGCAGATTTTCTTATCATTCCTTACCTAAGCCACTGCAGTGTTTGGTTTGGTTTGGAATGAACCTCAGTTTACCCATCTGCAGCCGTATCAAGGAAGACTATAATGACTTTGCATTTGTTATATGCCATTCTGGCATTTGATTCCTAGGATTCCTGACTTAAAGCAAGAAATGGCTTGAGAATCTTTTAAACATCAAGGCCTCTCCCAACATGCAGTCACTGAACACGGCAGGAAGCAGAGAGGATATGATAATGGGTCCAACACAAATATCAGAAGCAAAACATAGCTCTTGGATTTGGAAGAATGTCTAAAGGATTTGGGTTCTATAAACATAGCATTTTTGGCAGCTTGGAACAGCTCTAATCCTGTGTCCCTAAATTTCATCTTACATTTTTTAGAGGAGCCGTGCCTATTTTCCTTTAGCTGATAAGAAGTCTCCTCACACTGTGAATAAAACTCCAAAGCTTATGTGAAAATTCATTTGGCTCTACCTCAGAAATTTTCCAATTTTCCATTTTGGATGTGTGAACAATAAAAATAGCTTTCTTTTAATTGATTCTGGAGAAATTATCATCAGTCTTTGGCCTTGGCCTTGCAGTTCCAGGAGGTAAAAGAGGTATTGTGGTAATCAGGTTTTGACTTCTTGGTGGCCCCACAAGGGGAGTACGCAATGCCAGAGGTCCAGCCACTTGACCAGACCAGGGCCTGTGAGGCAACAGTGGGGAACTGGAGGAAGAAAAATAGCCTTAAGCCTCTGTCAGCCCAGTTTATCCACAGTTACCAGCCCCTGAACTCCCATAAAGACAAAAACAATAGCATTTCTCTGAACGAAATTTTTATCATGAAGTCTCTGAAGAATAACATGCACCATATTCGGTACATACTTTTCATCATCTAGAAGATGCACTTTGTTTTCAGGACAGAATATACATCCCATCTTTCTTCTTCAGCACCATTTCTCTCATCTTTAAAATCTGGAGCCTATTTGTTAAGACAGTTTTGACTGCAAATGACAGAAAACCACCTGGAACTGGCTGAAACACAAAAGGGACCCTAGCACGATGGTCCTGGGCTGTTTCAAGGAACAAGGGCAGCAACTTAGAGCTGTGGGAGGAACATGCCTGTTATTCTGCTTTTCATCACTGTGGCCAAAATATCTGGCAAGAACCACTTAGAGGAGGAGAGATTTATTTTGGCTCACAGTTTCAGAGGTCTCAGTTCACAGCCAGCCAATTTCATTGCAGAAATATTGTGGGAGAAGAACATGGTGGAGAAAAGCTCTTCACCTCATGGCAGCCAGGAAGCAGAGAAAGAAAGAGAGACAGGAAGGGATCAGGGACAGATAGAGTCCCTAAAGTCATGCCCCAGTGACCTACTTCCTACAACAATGCCCCACCAATCTACAATTACTACCCAGTACTCTATCAAATTATTAATCTATCCAGTGAATGAAGCTACTTATGAAGTTACAGCCCTCACGATCCCATCATTTCACCTCTGAACGTTGCTCCATTGCCTGTCACTTGAGGTTTGGAGGGGACATTCCAGATCCAGAGCATAACTATATCAGACCTGTAGAACCGATGGATTCGGGGACATACTCAGTCCCCAGGGCGGCTCCTGCTCCACCTCCTAGATATGTACCTTTTTGTCTATCTGCATTATTTGTCTCTATTGTGATTTTATTTCTGCTGTCTAGCCCATAAGGTAATAAAAAAAAATACAGCTCTGGATAATTTTCAAGATTTATTTCATAAATCCCAGTCACCAAGAGGAAGTTAGATGCTTCAACTCCAAAATTTCCAGAGACTCTAATTGGGTCACTTTGTACCGACAAACTAATGGTCAGGATTACAATCATGGAATATCATGGCAGAACCCTCTATAACCACAGCGAGGGTAGAGAGAAGTCCCTTGAGAAAAGGTAGATCATAGTTGGCCAAACCTTCATTCTCTTACAAAAGGGGTGTGCCCACTGATTGCTAAGTTTCCTTCTAGCTTCAACAGCCCACCTTTCATTCTCTGCTTTACTGAGCCTCACTCTCAGTTCAAGGAAGCCAGTGATTACATACTTCCCAAGCACAGGTGAATATCTATTCCAACCAGTGGTTGAGTCTGCCATGAAGGAGCCTGAAGGAACCCCAGTTACCAATGCTGCCAAGTCCCTTCTATCCCAGGGTTTTTCATTCAATGAGTGATTACATATTTAAGCTTACAAACAGCTCCCTTGGGCACATTGTAATGCCCAGCTGAAAATCCTGCCAGCTGGGGTTGCCTTTGTTCTGAGTCAGAAATCATTGCCCCCCCCCCAAGATGGGAACCATGGGGATCAAGGGTATTTAAAATTCCAAATCAGTACTATAGAATGATCCTCTTTACCTTTTGTTTTTTATGAAATCAATAAATCTTTAGCAACATGGGAGCCATTCACTCACTCATTCACGCATTCATTCACACTACAGGCTTTAATATATCCCTACTATGAACAAACACCATCTATAGCCAAGTGGTACCAAATTAATACTCAGTCATCCCTGTATTCATGGAATTCAGTTCTCTGTTTATATCTGTTGGAGATACAGATGTAAGCAAATAGACTATATAAAAATGCAAAAATAGAACTCCTGGGCACAATGGCCCAAAGGAGGGAATTATTAACTGTGTTTAAAAGGGGGGAGGGTAGAAAACTCAGAGAAGAATTCATAAGGGAGGTGGTATTTGAAATAGTTCTGTAGAAAAAGAAGGAGTTTCCTAGGGCAACAAAGAGTTCTAAATAGAACATATGAATGGGATTTTCTAAAAATCAGAGGCATTCAACAAGGTCAATATCAAATCAGTTGGTGAGGAATCCAGCTACAAGGAATTATGAATTCTTAGGTCAGATTTTTATTATTCTAGCAAGTTTCTTTATTAGTTAGAATAAATTAAGCTATTGTAATAAACATGTCCCCAAATATATGTTAAGGTTAAAATATAATAGGAAGCCGGGCATGGTGGCGCACGCCTGTAATCCCAGCACTTGGGAGGCTGAGAGGCAGGAGGATCGCGAGTTCAAAGCCAGCCTCAGCAATGGCGAGGCACTTAGCAACTCAGTGAGACCCTGTCTCTAATAAAATACAAAAAAGGGCTGGGGATGTGGCCTAGTGGTTGAGTACCCCTGAGTTCAATCCCCGGCACCAAAAAAAAAAAAAAAAAAAAAAAAAAAAAGAAATTATTTCTAATTGCATGACAATTGGCTGAAACCTCCACTCCATGTCATAATTTGGGGCTCTGTTTTTTTTCCGTCTATAGTTTCACCAGGTCCTAAGACTTCATCTCTGGTTTTATTTAGTTGATGTCAGGAGAAGAAAAGAGTTTCTCTAGTCTCAATGCAGAAGTGGCAGGCATATACCAGGCTAGGATGTAACTCAGTGGTAGAGCATTTGCTTAGCATATGTGAGGCCCTGTGTTTAATACCCACCATGGAGAAGAAAGAGAAAAAGAAGAGAAATGTATCCCTTCTATTCACACTTTATTGATGAAAGTTGGTTATTTTTCTGCATTCCTCTGCAAGGAAAGATGGGAAATGTAGTTGTTTCCTTGGTAGCCACTTCCAAACTCCAACAAAATCTTATGGACAGGAAGTATTGATTTTGGTCAACAGCTAGCTTCCTCTCCTAAACGTGCAATGTGCACAAACCATTTATAAAATATACATGCCTTTCAAACTACTGGCCAGAAAAATTGAATTTCTCTGTTCCAATCTGAGTTTGAAACAGAGAAAGGATAAAAAAGGACCCAAACTTTTAAGTTGCTGCCTTAAAAATATTTTAAAAGGAAATTTTATTTACTTTCAAATTTACATTTTAAAAGATATTTTTAAATGGCAGTTGGTCATTTTAAAGTGATCTTGAATGACATATTTTAATATTTTTATTAGTACATTATACTTATACATAATAGTGGGGTTACTTCTGACATAATCATATATGTAAGGAATATAATTTGCTCCATTTCAGTTTCCTGTGCTTTCTCTTCTCCCCTCCTTTGTCTCACTGTTTTCCTTCCTTTATTCTACTGGTCTGTTATTTATCTATTTATTAAGTTGGTGCTTTATAGATATATGTCAAGCTGAAATTCACTGTGGTATGTTTATATGTATACACAGAATAATTTTGCCAATTTCATTCTGCATTTCTTCCCTTTTTCCCCTTCCCCTCAATTCTTTTCCTCTACTCCACTGATCACCCCTTAATATTTGTAGGATCTGCCCCCCATTTTTATTGATTCTTTTTAGTTATACATGACAATAGAATCCATTTTGACATAATTATATAAGCATGGGCTATATCTTGTTCTAATTCAGACCCCAGTACCTCTTCTTCCCCTTCCTTTCTGCCCACTCCCTGTTCCCGTCCCTTTATTTATCTTTATTCCATTTACCCATAATTTTAAAAAATTAATTTCTTGGAGAACTCAGTGAAATACGATGGACAGATTTAGTGTGGAAAATCCTGCCCCCATTTTTTTTCTTACTTGGCTCTAGCTTCTACATATTGAGAGAAAACATTCAACCCTTGACTTTCTGAGTCTGGTTTACTTCACTTAGCATGATGTTCTCCAGTTCCATCCATTTGCCAGAAATGTCATAATTTCATTCTTTTTATGACTGAGTAAAACTCCACTGTGTATATATACCACATTTTCTTTATCCATTCATCCATTGATGGGCACCTGGGTGGTTCCATAACTTGACTATTGTAAATTGTGCTGCTATCAACATTAATATGCCTATATCCTTATAGTATGCTTATATTAGTTCTTTTGGATAAATACTGAGGAGTGGAATATCTGGGTCATATGGTTATTCTGTTCGTTAGTCTTTTGAGGAATCTCCATATTACTTTCAAAAGCAGTTGTGCTAATTTGCAGTCCCACCAACAACTATGACTGTAATGTTTTCCCTACATCTTCACCAGCATTTATTATCTTTTGTTTTCTTGATAATAGCCATTCTAACTGAAATGAGATAAAATCTCAATGTAGTTTTGATTTGCACTTCCCTGGTTTCTAGGGATGTTGGACATTTGTTCATACATATTTCTTCTTCTTAGAAGTATATGTTTAGTTCTTTTGCCTATTTATTGATTGATTGATTTAGGGATTTTTGGTATTAAGTTTTTTGAGTTCTTTAAATATTCTGGATATTAATTCCCTGCCAGAGAAGTAACTGTCAAAGATTTTTTCCCATTCTGTAGGCTGTCTCTCTCCAGGCTCTTAATTATTCCCTTTGCTATGCAGAACCTTTGTAATTTGGTGCTGTGGCACTTAGTGATTCTTGATTCTATTTCTTGAGCTTTACAAGTCTTGCTAAAAAAGTTGGTACTTGCTAAGGACGTTGGAGTGTTGGCTTGTGTGTGTGTGTGTGTGTGTGTGTGTGTGTGTGTGTTTAGCAGTTGCAAAACTTCATGTCTAATTCCTAGGTCTTTAGTCCACTTTGATTTGATTTTTGTGCAGGGAGAGAAATAGGGATCAGGCTTCATTCTTTCACCCATGGATGTCCAGTTTTCCCAGCACCATTTGTTTAAGGCTATTGTTTCTCCAATATATATTTTTGGAACCTTTGTCAAAAGTGACTGTTACTATTCAGGTTTGTCTCTGTGTCTTCTATTCCTTTGATGCCAGAATCAATCTATTTTTGTTAGTATAGCTCTATAGTGTAATTTGAGATCAGGTGTTGTGATGCCTCCAACACTGCTCTTCTTCATCTGGGTCTTTTATTCTTCCAAATAAACTTTAGGACTGTTTTTAATGTCATTCATACTTTGATGGGAATTGCAGTGAATCTGTATAGTAGTTGGTAATAAGACCATTTTGACAACATAAATAGTGTTTATCCAAGAACATGGGAAGTCTTTCCATCTTCTAAATTTTTCTTTGATTTCTTTATTCAGTGTTCTATAGTTTTCACTGCAGAGCTCTTTCACCGCCTTTGTTAGATTTAGTCACAAGTTTTTTTTTTTTTTTTTGAGGTTATTGTGAAGAGGATAGGTTCCCTGATTTTTTTCCTCAGCAGATCCTTTATTATAGTACAGGAAAGATTGATTTATGAATGTTGATCTTTATATCCTGCTACTTTGCTGACTTTATTATCAGTTCGAGCAATCTTACAGCATAATTTTTTAGGGTTCTAAATATAGGATTATGTCATCAACAAACAGAGATAATTTGGCAACTTTTCCCCCCCTATTTGTATGCCTTTCCTATTTCCTTCTCTTGCCTGATAGCTCTGGCTAGAATTTCAAGAACTATAGTGAATAGGAGTGGTGAGAGTGATGGCCTTGTCTTATTCCTTATTATAGAGGAAATACTCAGTTCTTCCCCATTCAACATGATGTTGGATTTGGATTTGTCATAGATAGCTTTTATAAAGTTGAGGTAAGTTCATTTTATCCATAGTTTCTTCAATGTTTTTAATATGAATGGATGCTGGATTTTGTCAAAGGCCTTTTCTGTATCTATTGAAATATTCATGTGTTTTTGTCCATAACTCTGTTTATGTGGTGAACTACATTTATTGCTTTCTGTATGTTGAACCAACCTTGCATCCCTGGGTTGAAACCCACTTGATCATGGTTCACTATCTTCTTAATGTGTTTTTAAATGTAGTTTTCTAATATTTTATTAAGGATTTTTGCATCTATGATATTGAGCTGTAGTTTTCTTTCCTTGATGTGTTTTTGTCAGGTCTTAGTAGCAGGGTTCACAGAATGTATTTTGTAGTGTTCCCTCAATTTCTATTTCATGGAATAATTTGAAGAAGATTGGTATTACTTCTTTTTTAAAGATCTGGTAGAACTCAGCTGAGAATCCATCTGGCCCTGGGCTTTTCTTTTTTGGAAGGCTTTAGGTTGCTGCTTCAATCTCATCACATATTTATCTGTTTAGGTTTCTTATATCTTCCCGATTCAATTTAGGCAAGTCATATGTACCTAGAAATTTGTCAATGTCTTCTAGCTTTCCCAAGTTATTGGAGTATGTGTTCTCAAAATAGTTTTCAATGATACTCTTGATTTCAGAAGTGTCTGAAGTAATATCTTCATTTTCATCTATAATTTTGTTGATTTGGGTCTTCCCTTTATTTTGGTTAGTTTGTCTAGAGGTTTATCAATCTTATTTATCTTTCCAAAGAACCAACTCTTTGTTGCATTGATCCTGTATATTTTTTTTAAAATATTTATTTGCTTTAGTTGTACACAATGCGTTTTACTTTTACGTGGTGCAGAGGATCGAACCAGGGCCGTGCACATGCTAGCTGAGCGCTCTACTGCTGAGCCACAACCCCACAATCCTGTATATTTTTTATTCTCAATTTCAGCTCTGATCTAAATTTTTTCCTGTCTTGGTGATATATTTTTTAATGTTTGTCTTCCTTCTTTTCCTGTGATGTAACCAAGTTCAATGTAGTCTTAAAATAAGAAATACAAAAACATCAACTTGTTCTCTAAAGAACAGCAAGAAAATGCCATTGAATTCTTAGAAGTTCATTAGATGTTATATAAATAAGAATAGAGGATTAGAGGTATTTAAAAAAATAAAATAAAAAAACATCTTTTTCTTCATTGACCTGTTTTACATACATTTAAACTAATTTGTTCTAAAATCAAGTGAGATTTTATTTTGCTATTTATCTTTTAAAAATTATTCATCCATTTTGACCAAGCAATTACACATTTGGTAATTAATCCTAAGAAATCATCAGAGAAGTGTGAGGCTGCATTTTTACAGATGTCTGCATTGTATTGTTTGCAAGAGTAAATTAAGTTTGTACTTAAATACCCAACAAAATGAGGTAGGTTAAATAAGAAGGGCCCAACCAGTTTGATAACTTTATATCTCAGTTTGCTCCTGTTTACCCTACACAACCAAAATTAGCACCCCTTTTTACTCTCAAAAGTATCTCAGCTTGAATGATAAGATTATGTGGTTATCCCACATATAAGAAAACATTGAATCCTAAAAATTCATGACATGAGATTATATAATAAAATATATTTTTTCCTTATTTGCTGATATGTGTAAAATACAGTTTACTCTTTGTAGATTCAATTCAATTCCAATCAAAATCCAACATACTTATTTCATAGATATCAACAAACTGATTATAAAATTTATATGGAAAAGTGGATGGCCCAGAATAACCAACATAATAATGAAGAAGAACAATATCAGAGGACTGACACTGCTCTATTTCAACACTTACCAGAAAGCTACAGTAATCAAGATAGAATAGTATCAGTGAAGGAATAGACACACAAATAAAAGAAACTGAATAAAGAGCCCAGAAGTAGTCCTCCACAATATAATCAACTGATTTCTGATGAAGGAGAAAAGACAATTCAATGGAGAAAGTCCTTTCAACAAATGGTGCCCATACAACCAGATATCCATATGAAAGAAAGAAAGGGGGAAGAACCTAGACAGACGTTACATATTTCACAAAAATTAAATGGATTAATGGAAATGGATCATAGACTTAAATGTGAAATACAAACTATAAAACCCCTGGAAGATACTATAGGAGAAAATCAAGGTGAACTTGGGTTTGGTAAAGACTTTTTAGATATAACGTCAAAAACATTATTTAAGAAGAAATAAGTAGAACTTCATTAAAACTAAAAACTTCAGCTGTGGGGGTTGGGGTTGTGGCTCAGCGGTAGAGCCCTCACCTAGCACATGCGCTGTCCTGGGTCAATCCTCAGCACCATGTAAAAATAAACACCTTGTGTACAACTAAAAGCAAATAAATAGATATTTTTTAAAAACTTCAGCTGTGCAAAAGACACTGTTAAGAGATTGAAAAGATAAGCCACAGACCAGAAGAAAATATTTGCAAAATATATATCTGATAAAGGATGTAAAAAAAAAAAAAAAAAAAAAAATATATATATATATATATATATATATATATATATGAACTTTTAACATTCAACAATAAGAAAAAAAAAAACAGCCCAATGAAGAGGTGGGCAGAAGATCTGAACTGACATCTCACCAAAGATACTCAAATGACATATATAGATATAGATACAGATGTTTATATATGCACTCCACATCACATGTCTTTAGGAAACCACAAATTAAAACAATAAGATACCACTACAAATTTATTAGAGTGGTCAAACTCCAAAACATTGATAGCACCAAGGGCTGGTGAGGATGTAAAATAATAGGAGCTCTCATTCACTTCTGGCAGGAATACAAAATGGCACAGCCACTTTGAAAGACAGCTTTCTGACAAAGTTAAACACAGTTGTCTTGTATGATCCAGGAATCATGGTCCTTGGTATTTGTCAAACTGATTTTAAAACTTATGTCCACATAAAACATTTTTTTTTCACAAATGTTTAGAACATGTTCACTTGTAATTGACAAAATTTGGACGCAACCAAGATGTCCTTCAATAGGTAAATGAATAAATCGCCATACATCCATACAATAGATTATCATTCAGAAAAATTTTAGATGAGCTAACAAAAGCCACAAAAATGCATGAAGGAAGCTTAGATACATATTGCTAAATGAAAAAGCCAGTCTAAAAAGCCTACACGCTGTATGATTCCAACTACATTACATTCTGGAAAATGTGAGAATAGACAGTTAAAAAAAAAATCAGTTTAATTTCATTTTGTTGCATATGGATTTCCAGTTTTCCCAGCACCATTTGTTGAAGAGGCTATCCTTTCTCCATTGTACATTTTTGGCGCCTTTGTCTAATATAAGATAGCTGAAATTATATGTATTAGTCTCTGTGTCCTCAATTCTGTACCATTGGTCCACCAGTCTGTTTTGGTGCCAATACCATGCTGTTTTTGTTACTATTGCTCTATAGTATAATTTAAAGTCCGTATGGTGATGCCCCCTGCTTCACTTTTCTTGCTCAGGATTGCTTTGGCTATTCTGGGTCTCTTATTTCTCCAGATGAATTTCATGACTGCTTTTTCTATTTCTTTGAAGAATGACATTGGGATTTTGATTGGAATTGCATTAAATCTGTATAATGCTTTTGGTAGTATGGACATTTTGACAATATTGATTCTACCTATCCAAGAGCAAGGTAGGTCTTTCCATCTTCTGAGTTCTTCTATGATTTCTTTCTTTAGTGTTCTATAATTTTCCTTATAGAGTTCTTTCACCTCTTTCATTAAGTTGATTCCCAGGTATTTTATTTTATTTTTGATGCTATTGTAAATGGGGTAGTTTTCATCATTTCCCTTTCAGAGGCTTTGTCACTGATGTACAAAAATGCCTTTGACTTATGGGTATTGATTTTGTATCCTGCTACTTTGCCAAATTCATTTACTAGTTGTAAAAGTTTTCTGGTAGAGTTTTTTGGGTCTTCTAGGTATATTATCATGTCATCAGCAAATAGTGCTAATTTGAGCTCTTCTTTTCCTATCTGGATCCCTTTAATTTCTTTCGTCTGTCTAATTGCTCTTGCCAGAGTTTCCAGTACTATGTTAAATAGCAGTGGTGAAAGGGGGCATCCCTGTCTTGTTCCAGTTTTTAGAGGGAATGCTTTATGTCTCTCACCATGCACAAAACTCGAGTCAAAGTGGATCAAGGACCTAGGAATTAGACCAGAGACAATACGCCTAATAGGAGAAAAAGTAAGCTCCAATTTCCAACATGTCGGATTAGGCCCCAAGTTCCTTAATAAGAATCCTGTAGCGCAAGAACTATTACCAAGAATTAATGAATGGGATAGATTTAAACTAAAAAGCTTCTTCTCAGCAAAAAAAAAAAACAATCAGTGAGATGAATAGAGAGCCAACTAATTGGGAACAAATATTTAATACATGCACATCAGATAGAGCACTAATTTCTAGAACGTATAAAGAATTAAAAAAACTTAACACCAAAAAAGCAAATAATCCAATCAATAAATGGGCTAAGGAATTGAAAAGATACTTCTCAGAAGAAGATACACATTTAATCAATAAATACATGAAAAAATGCTTCAACATCGCTGGCAATTAGAGAAATGCAAATCAAAACTACTCTAAGATTTCATTTCACTCCAGTCAGAATGGCAGCTATCAAGAACACAAACAACAATACATGTTGGAAAGGATGTGGGGAAAAGGGCACACTCATACATTGCTGGTGGGACTGCAAAATGGTGCAACCGCTATGGAAAGCAGTATGGAGATTTCTTGGGAAAATGGGAATGGAACCACCCTATGACCCAGCCATCCCACTCCTGGGTCTATTCCCAAAAGACTTAAAAACAGCATATTACAGTGACACAGCCACTTCAATGTTTATAGCAGCACAATTCACAATAGGTAGGTTGTGGAACCAACCTAGATGCCCCTCAGTAGATGAGTGGATAAAGAAAATGTGGTATATATACAAAATGGAATTTTACTCAGCAATAAGAGAGAATAAAATAATGGCATTTGCAGGTAAATGGATGAAGTTGGAGAATATAATGCTAAGTGAAATTAGTCAATCTCAAAAATCCAAATACCAAATGTTTTCTCTGATATAAGGAGGCTAGTTCACAGTGTTGTTGGAAGGGGGTACATAGCATCAGAGGAACACTAGAATGGTCAACGGAAAGGGAGGGGAAGGGAGGGAGTAAGGAGGGAGGGAGGGAGGAAAAAAATTGGTGGTTGAATGAGATGTATATCATTATCCTAAATGCATGATTGAAGATCTGAATGGTACTTATATACTTTGTATACAAGCAGTTGTATGTAAAAAGATTGTATACTTGTGCATGATGAATAAGTAAATAAATAATTTTTAAAAATCAGTGTTTGCCAGTAGTTCTGGAGAAAAAGGGAGAGAAGAGTAGGTGAAGCACAGGGCAGTTTTTAGGGCATTGAATCTCTTCTGTATGATACTGTAATGGGGGATCCATAACATTGTGCCTTTGCTAAAACCCATAGAGCCGTACAACACAAATACTGAATTCCAATGTTAACTGTGGAATTTAGTTAATATTATCATATTGATGTTTCATTGATCATATAACAAGATGTTAATAAGTGGAGAAACTATGGGGAAATGAGGAACTCTGTATTTTCTTCTCAATTTCTCTGTATACCTAAAATTGCTCTAAAACATATAATGTCTATTAATTTTTAAGTTCAATTTTTCATCACGAAGTTAGCTGTGGACTTCTCATCTGTGGCCTTTCTTATGTTGAGGTACATTCTTTCTATACCTCACTTGGTAACAGTTCTTATCACGAAAGGATGTTACATTTTGTCAAATGCTTTTTCTGCATGAAATGCATGGGGTTTTTTTTGCATGAAAATGAGATGTGAAGATCATATATCTTTAGATCATATATTTTGTTAATGTGGTGCGTCACAATTACTGATTTGTGTATGTTGAACCAACTTTGTATCAACTATCACTTGATCATGGTGGATGACCATTTTAATGTGTTGTTGAGGCCATTATTGGCCTATAATTTTCTTTTTTTTGTTAAGACTTGGTCTGACCTTGGTGTCAGGTGAACATTAGCTTTCTGGAAAGAGATAAAAGTATTCTCTCTTCCTTGACTTTTTGTTGTTTGTTGTTGTTGTTTGTGGTACTGGGGATTAAACCCAGGACCTTATGCATGCTAAGCAAATACTGTATCACTAAGCTGTACCTTCAGTCTTTTTTAATTTTTATTTTGAAACAGAGTTTTGATGAGTTACCCAGACTGGCCTCAAATTTACAATCCTCCTGCCTCCGCCCCCCAAGTGGCTGGGATGACAGGTGTACACCACCACACCCTGCTTTCTTGATTTTTTGAAAGAGTTTGAGAGGACTGGTATTAATTCTTCTCTTAAATATTTAGTATTCAACCATGAAGTTTTCAGGCCCTGGGCTTTTCTTTGATGGGAGACTTTTTTACTACCAATTCAATCTCCTTACTCGTTCTTGGTTTGTTTAGATTTTCTATTTTTTAAATTTATTTGCTTTAGTTGTACACAATGTGGTTTTTTTTTTGTTTTTATTTATTTTTAAAATGTTTTTATTTATAGTAGTAGTATGTATTATAATTCATACTGCACATATAGAGCATCTTTTTACACAAAACAGTTTGTATACAAAGTATATTCCTAGCATTCAAGTCTTCATTCATGCATTTAGAATAATGATATCCACCTTATTCAACCACTTTTTCTTTTCTTCCCTTCCATCCCCCCTTGCTCCCTCCCTTCCCCTCCCTTCCCTTTGTCATTATTCAGTCTTGATAGGTTGAATGTATCCAGTAACTCATCCATTTCTTCTAGGTTATCCAATTTATTAACCTGTAATTGTTCATAGTAGTCTTTTAGTATCCTTTTATCAATCGTAACATTTTCACTTCATTTCTGATTTTACTTATTTAAGTCTTCTCTCATTTTTCTTAGTCTAACTAAAGATTTACCTATTTTATCTTTTAAAAAACAACTCTTAATTTTATTGATCTTTTATATTGCTTTTCTAGTGTTTATTTAATTTGTTTCTGTTCTGATCTTTATTATTTCCTTCCTTTTGGTAATCTGGAGCTTGGTTTATTATTCTTTTTCTCATTCCTTAAATAGCAATATTAGGTTACTTGAGATCTTTCTTCTTTTTGATGTACACATTTATTGCTATAATAATTTCTTCTTAGAATTGCTTTGCTGTACCCCATACAGTCATTAGTAAAAACTGAAAGTCTTTCCTCTAAGATATCAATGCCCACTCTCACCACTTCTAGTCAATAGAGTATTGGAAATATGTGCAAGAAAAAATAGGCAAGAGGAAGGCATCCAAAGAGGAAAGGAAGAAGTGACATTGTCACTGCTCATAATATGATCTTACATATAGAAAACCATAAATACTCCAACAAAAACCTGTTAGAACTGATGAACAAATACAGTTAAATTGCAAGAGATAAAGTCAACACACATATATCAGTCATGTTTCTATATAGTAACAACAAACTATCTGAAAAAGAAATTGAGGGAATGATACACAATATTTACCAAAAACACAAAATGCATAGGAATAAATATAATCAAAAAGGTTACCAGTGGCTGGGGAGGCTGAGATAGGAGAATCACAAGTTCAAGGCCAGCCTCAGAAACTTAGTAAGGCCCTCAGCAACTCAGTGAGAACATGTCTCAAAAAAAAAAAAAAAAAAAAAAAAAAAAAAAAAAAAAAAAAAAGTTCTAGGGATGTAGCTCAGTGGTAAAAAGCCCCCAGGCTAAATCTCCAGTAAACAAAAGGTGAAAAACCTATTGTTAAAATGTCCATACAACAAAAAGCAATATACAGATTCAATGCAACCCCTACCAATATTCTAACATCATTTCTCATAAAAATAGAAAATAATCCTAAAATTCATACAGAACAACACACCAAAAAAAAAAAAAAAAAATAGCCAATGCAATAATAAGCATGCTGCCGCCTGCAGCAACGATACCGTGGGAAAGAATTCGGAGGCAGACTGTGTAGGAGCCCTAATTAAGGAGATGGCTAAGATTGTGGGTGGCTGTGAGCCATAGAGATATTCAAGCATTGCCACCTTCCATGGTCTCACGGGACTCGGCCCGGGACATTACGGACAGGGTCAGCACCATTTTGTGGTGTGGTTGAAGAGTGTGGATGACATGTTGGAGTTGTTGGAGCCGGAGAGAGAAGCTGGCAGAATAAAGAGCCTGTTCTTTCCAGTCTGCCTCTGAACTTATTCCCGTGGCTTTGTTGCTGCAGGCGGCCATCGCTTCAGGCAGCAACAAGACTGGAAACGATTAGGTTCTTTATTCTGCTTTCTCTTCTGACTTCTCTCTCCAACTCCAACAACAACCCCCACACAACTCCAACCCTACCTGGTTAAATACTGTTCACCTTAACAAGTATACATGTGTCACAAGCTCAACCTTACAGGTGCGCCACACAGTGTTCACGGGCACAGAAAGATTCTTAGTTGAATACATTATGGTCAGGAGAAAACAATTAAACACCTCCTCTTTGGCTCTCAGCCAGCTGCCATCTTAGCTACCTCCTCATTAAGGCTCTTACATAAGCAAATTATTTTTAAAAGCTAGAGGTATTATACTATCTGATATCAAATCATACTACAAAGTTATGGTAATCAAAACAGTATGGTAGTGACAAAAAGTAAACACAGAGACCAATGGAACAGAATAGAGATTCCAGAAAGGAATCACACATGTATGGTCAGTTCCAAGCATATGCAGTGGGGAAAGCATGGTCTCTTCAATAAATGGTGCTGAAAAAACTGAATATCTGTATGAAGGAGAGTGAAATCAGACTCTGGTCTCACACCCAAAAGCAACTCAAGATAGATTAAAGACTTAAACATAAGGCCAGAACTGTAAAACTACTAGAAGAAAACATAGGAGGAAAATTACACAGCATTGCTCTGGGGAATGATTTTTCTTTGCAAGTTTGACCCCAAAGCACAAGTAAACAGTCGTGTAAAAAATAAGTAAATAAATGGGCTTAAAACAAACTAAAAATTTCTATACAAAAGATATAATTAAAAGTATACAGAGACAACCTACAGATTGGAATAAAATATATGCAAGCTATATGTCTGATAAAGGGTTAACGTCCAAAACATAAGGACTGCAAACAACCAAATATCAAGAAAAAAGCATTTTCGTAGGCAAGGGACTTGAATGGATGTTTCTCAAAAAAAGACATTCAATTGGCCGACAGACACATGAAAAGCTGTTCAACATCCCTAATCATTAGGGATATGTGTATTAAAACCACAGAGATGTCGCCTCAAACCTATCAGAACAGCCTTTATCCAAAAGATGAAAGAGCACCAGGGGCAGTAGCGCACATGTGTAACCCCAGAGATGTGGGAGGCTGAGGCAGGAGTATTGCAAGTTTGAGACCAGCCTCAACAACTCTGTGAGGCCCTCAACAACTTAGTGAAAGCCTGTCTCAAGATAACAATGGGTGGGGATGTAGGTCAGTAATAAAACATCCCTGAAGTCGATCCCCAATACCAAAATAAATAAATAAATAAAAATAACAAGTGCTGGTAAAATGTGAAGAAAAGGAAACCCTTGTACACTGTTGGCAGGAATGTAAATCAGTTCCGCTATTTGCAAAAAAAAAAAAAAAAAAAAAAAAAAAACTTATGATAGTTCCTCAAAGAACTAAAAGTAGAAGTCCTGTATGATCCAGAAATCCCACTTCTGAGACTTTGCCCTAAAGATTTGGGCTTGTTTGTTGAGGATATTTCTTGCTTAGTCAGCTTTTTCACTGCTGTGACTAAAGCATCTGACCAGAACAACTATAGAGGAGGAAGAGTTTATTTGAGTGCTCAGTTTCAGAGGTCTTAGTCCATAGAAGTCTGGCTCCATTCCTTGTGGCTCAAGGTGAAGCAGAATAACATGGTGAAGGAGTGTAGCAGAGAGAAGCAGCTCATATGGTGATCAGCAAGGAGAGAGAGAGAGAGAGAGAGAGAGAGAGAGATTCCACTGCCCAGATACAAATATATACCCCCATAGCCATGCCTTCAATGAACCACTTCCTCCAGCCACACCTCACCTGCCTCCAGTTACCACTCAGTTAATCCCATAAGCAATTAATTCATGGATTAGGTCAAAGCTCTTGTAACCCAATCATTTCTCCTCCAAACCTTCTTGCATTATCTCTCATGTGAGCTTTCAGGGGACACCTTACATCTAAACCATAACATTCCACCCCAGCCCCCAAAAGCTCACACTCACTGACAATATAAAATACAGTTAGTCCATTCCCAAGAGTCCCCCTGAGTTTCAACAGTTCTGAGGTTGCTCAAAGTTCAAGTCCAGGGGCTCGGCTGTAACTCAGTGATACAGTGCTTGCTTAGCATGTGTGAGGCCCTGGGTTTGATTCTCAGCACCACATAAAGAGAAACTTTAAAAAATTTTTCAAGTCCAAAGTCTTCTCTGAGGCTCAAGGCAATCTCACATTGTGAGCTCCTGTAAATTAAAAGCAATTTACAAGTATCCAATATGTAAAGGTATGGAGGAAACATTTCCATTCACAAAATTAGGGCATAGAAAAAAGCCTCCAAGGACCATGGCTGCAGCAGCCTCTGAGTGTATGGGTGGCTGAGCACATTGAAAAAAACTTCCAAGGCCCCTTGTGCAAGAAGGATTCCCCACTGGTCTCTTCTCAAGGGAATTTTTACTTTTACTCCCTTGAACCTGAGATGGATATGGTCTTACCAGCTCCTGAGATCCTCTCAAGCCATCTTTCTTATTGTCTCTGGGCAAAGTCTTTAGCATTTCTCTAGTGGCAGCAACCTCTTTAGTAACTGCAACTTCCTTAGCCCCAGTTTTATTCCTACCTTTCAAGTTCAAGTTTTTCAAATAGTTTTGCTCTGCTTTCTGTTCCTGAATATCACAATAAACTTAGCTAAAAGCCGCCAGCAATATCCATGCAACTACGTGAATTCTCTACTGTCTAGAAATTTCTTCCACCAGATTAAAAAGTCTGTCACTTTTTAAATCAGCCTCACAGAAAGCATAAGGACACAGGCAAAATGCAGACACTTCTCAGCCAAAACATAACAAGAGTGGCTTCTAGACCATGGTGTCCTCCTTCTCTTCTAAATGTTTTCAAGCCCTGTCTTCACTGTCCACAATCCTATTGGCATTCTGGTCTTCTGAACTCCCACCAGAATTGGCCATTAAGCTCCATTTACAACAACCTGAAGCATTTCCAGTTTGCACTGCTAAACATCTTGAAATTCCTCCCACCAATTCCAAAATGTTCAAAAAGCTTCTGAACCACATGGTCAGGTTAGTCACAGTGATGACCCCAATCATGGTACCAATTTCTGTTTTAGTCAGCTTTTTCACTGCTGCCACTAAAATACCTGACCAGAACAACTGTAAAGGAGGAAAGGTTTATTTAGGGGCTCACGGTTTCAGAGGTTTTAGTCCCTAGAAGGCCAGCTCCATTTATCAGACCTCGAGGTGAGACTGAACATCATGGCAGAAGAGTATGGCAGAAAGAAGCAGCTCACATCCTGACCAGGAAGCAGAGAAAGACTCCACTGGCCAAATACAAAATATATGCCCTGTAGCTTTGCCCCCAATGAACCACTTCTTCCAGCCACATCCTACCAGCCTTCAGTTACCATTCAGTCAATCCCATCGGGGATCAAGTCACTGATTATGTTAAGGCTCGTAATCCAATCATTTCTCTTCCAAACCTTCTTTCGTTGTCTCACATGTGAGCTTTTGGGGAACACTTCACATCTAAACCATAACCTGCCCAATTTACTATTAACAACAGCCAAGTTATGAGATCAGCATAAATGTCCATCAACGAATGAATGGAAAAAAGAAAATCTGGTATGTATACACAATTGAATACTGTTCCGCCATAAAAAATAGCAAAACTCTCTTATCTCCAACATATTTGGAATTGGAGAACATTATGTAAGTGAAGTAAACCTGGCACAGAAAGACAAATACCACATGATCTCACTCATATGTAAGGTCCAAAACAATTGAACTCATAAAAGCAGAGGGTAAAGCAGTGGTTACAGAGGCTAAGAATTGGGGGGGAGGGGGCAAATGGGGAGATAGTGGCCCCAGGGTGCAAAGTCTCAGTTAGACAGGAGAAATAAGTTTTTTTGTTGTTTGTTTGTTTTTTTTTTTTTTTTGCTTTTAGTTGTACACAATGCGTTTTATTCAATGCGTTTTATTTGTACCTGGTGCTGAGGATCGAACCCGGGTCGCCCACATGCTAGGTGAGCGCTCTACCGCTGAGCCACAATCCCAGCCCCAAGAAATAAGTTTTGTGGTATTTTTTAAATTCCAGTGTATAACATGGTGAATATAGTTAATAGAGTATTATATTTTTCAAAATTGCTAAGAGAATAGATTTCAAATGTTCTCATCGCAAAAAAATGCTAAGTATTTGAAGTGATGGATGTGTTAACTAGCTTGACGTAAATATTCCATATTGTATTCATAAGTCATAAATAACTTTTATCTCATAAATTTATATAATTACAAATATTGGCTTATAATAAGAATAGGAAAATAAAAATAGTTTGCTATGCAGCATTATTGTACAATCTAATATTTGTTAAAAATATATGTGACATTATGCGCTTTGGAAGGAATTTAGAAAATACAAATCAAAATAGGAATAGTTATCTTGGCACGATAGAATTATAATTTCTTATTTTTAATATGTATGACTTTAGTTTGTAAATACATATCAAAGAGAGAGAGTGATTTTTTTGTTGCTGTTTTGTTTTTTGCCTTGAGCATCAGATTCTTGACTCAAATCCCTCAGTGTCAAGAGTTTGATTCTTACTAATGTGGGCTTAACATGTCCCAGGCATTTTTACATGCAATAGCTGATTCCATTCCCAAAATATAGGCCTTTCATGCCCATTTTACACATGCAAAAAATGAGGCATTGATTACATTATTTGATGTTCAAATGTTCCCATAATATTCAGAAGGACGGACCATGCCCATTCTTCTCCCCGTTTGGTGTTATTGTAGACAACTTTAGAGGAAAGTGTTTGCCCAGTCTTCCACAAGTGTGTAGCTTTGTGTACAGCACTTTCATTACTACACCATAGAGGTCTTGACCTCAACTATAAGAGAAGAGCCATTTCTTCTCCCACCCCAATATTAATGGTCTTCTATGATGCAATGGAAGATTGAACATGTATCACATAATCAGAGTGGAAAATCAAGTTAAGTTAGTACTAAGCACTTAACAGAACACTGTTGTCTATCTAAGATCATAAAAGCCAAGTCCTTTTTCTAAAGTAATACCCCAGCCACGCATCAGGAGCAGTGTTGCTGCCTGCAGCTATCGCCGCCTGCAGCAACAATACCGCGGGAAAGAATTCGGAAGCAGACTGGAAATGAATAGGCTCTTTATTCTTGCTTCTTCTAACTTCTCTCTCCGGCTCCAACAACCTCTCCAACTCCAACCACCCTCTCTAGCCAACCTCACCCAGTTAAATACTTTTTGCCTTAACAAGTATACACGTGTCAACAGCTCAAACTTACAGGTGCGTCACATAGTGTTCACGGGCATGGAAAGATTCTTAGATAAATGCATGAATATCAGGTGAAAATACTGAAACACCTCTTATGGCTCTCAGCTAGCTGCCATCTTAGCTATCTCCTTATTAGGGCTCTTACAGAGCAGCACTGACCTCATAGTCTAGTTTCCTATTTCTCATGCATTTGCAGCTAGAGTGGCCTCATAGCTAACACCTCATCAAAGGGGAAGATGCAGTTTCCTTTTGTGTTGTTCTTTGCTTCCTCGTAGGATCTCTGCCAGGAAAAATGGGTTGTTTTTGTTTTTTTAAATTATTCACACACAGGTTTCATATCTATTTTAATGAGATTGTTACTTATAAAAGTGGCATGCTTGTGTGATTCTAGAGAAGCATTATGGTTTAGATGTGAGGTGTTTGCCTAAAGTTTATGTGTGAGACAATGCAAGAATTTTTCAAGGTAAAGTGATTAGATTATGAGAAGTATAATCTAATCATTGTATTAATCCACTGGTATGGATTAACTGGGTGGTAACTGTAGGCAGGTTGGGTGTAGCTGAAAGAAGTAGGTCACTGGGGGTATACCTTTGGGGTTTATATTTTGTCCTTGGTGAGTGGAGTTCTCTCTCTTCTTCCTGATTATTGTGTTCTGAGCTGCTTTCCTCCCCCATGCCCTTCTTCCAAGATATTCTATCCTCACCTTGAGCCCAGAGTAATAGATTCAGCCACTGTGGACTGAACCTCTGAAATAAACCTCCAAATAAACTTTTCCTCCTCTCAATTGTTCTTGTCAGATATTTTGGTCACAGCAACATAAAACTGACTAAAACAAAAAGCATATGGAACTTTCCAGTTCTTAAGGTCATGCTACGAACAGTGTACCTTGAACCACCGCCTTAGAAGGATTCTCTCAGAAATAAGTTCTGGGACTAAAATTCAACTGTGTCTTAGTTCAGGCTCCTGTAACAGACTATAATAGACTAAGTGACAACAGGAATTTATTTCTCAATTCTGGAGACTGGGAATTCCACAATTAAGGTTCAGGTAGACTCAGGTTTTGGTGAGGATGCATTACCTGGACCATTGGACACCTAGCTTCTGGTTGTGTCTTCACATGGCACAGAGGACAGGGGAGCTCTCCAGGGACTCTTTTATATGGGTACAATCCTACTCACAAAGGCACAGCCCTCATGACCTAATCACTGACGAAAGGCTCCACTTCCCCAAATGCCACTGCACTTGGGGATTAGGTTTCAACATGAGAATTTGGAGGGCCTGGGTGGTGGCACACGCCCGTAATCCCAGCAGCCCAGGAACCAGAGGCAGCAGGATTGTGAATTCAAGCCAGCCTCAGCAATTTAGTGAGGCCCTCAGCAACTTAGCAAGACCCTGTCTCTAAATAAAATACGAAAAAAGGGCTCAGGATATGTGGCTCAGTGGTTAAGTGCACCTGAGTTCAATCCCTGGTACCAGGGGAAAAAAAGAAAAGAAAAAAGAATTTGGAGGAACAAAAACATTCAGTCCACAACAAAGTGAAAGTAGTTTGCTTGGCAGGTGATCTTGGGAAACACCAGCAACAGGGTGAGGCAGTTAGGCTGGGAAAGAAAGAAACCAATTCAGGGTGTACTAGCAATGGAGCCAGTTGCCCCCTAGCATCTGATTTAGTCACTCCAAATTCAGAACATGATATACTCTGGACATAGCAAAGGGTTGGTGACTGCCACACCAGGCTGACGGTCAGCCATATCCCTCTCTTCCTTTCCCTTGGCTTCCTCCTTATCTCTTAGTTTGACTTCCCCCTAGAAATAGACCTCAAGACCAGGGGAGCCCAGATAGTTTAAATGGAGGTGATAACAGGAAGTACTTGTGGGAAAGGGTAAAGTAAAACAGACAGGAGCAGCAGCCCATAGGGGTGTGTTGAGCCCACCTGAGCACACTGGAGGATTTATTCATCAAACTACTCTCAGTCCCTTGTGGTGAGGTGCGGTTAGACGGCCATGATGAGGCCTTGGAAAATCGAAAGGAACTCGGTGGTAGCACCTGGGACTCCCCTGTCCCCAGAGAAGACGATTTGTAGCTTTGGAAAATCACAGGGGGGCACAATTGGTGTGCACATCCTTCCATGTCACAGGGAAGGCTTGGTGCTCCATCAGGCCACAGACCTGTGTCCAGAGACCTGTAAACAAAGTCCAGAAAGTTCGGAAAGGAAAATCTTCCTCGTCCACATTGCTCCTTCCTCCTACACAAAATAGGGATGGGAACCAGGGCATGCCCACCCTGTCATCCCCTGTTGGCTTCCTTTGGTAAACTGGGGCGATTGAATTCCTAAATTCAGAATGGTGGTCCTTGTGAGTGGCACCTACTTTACCAGAACAATGTTCCCAGCTTCTCTCCAATGTGTAATCAAAGACTCTGAGACCCAGCTCTGAGCCATGGGGATCATGCAGGTTGTTCATTGATAGGTGTGGCCTTCTGAACCAACTACTGTTATTTAATCTCCAGTACTGATGAGAGAAAGGGAGACAGAAAGGCCAATTTAAGGCTCTTTTTATAAAGGAGGGGAGGAGAAAAGACAGATTTAAAAATTTATTAACATCTAATCCTGTTAAGATTTTCTCCACCATATGCCAGCGCAACAGCACATTCAAAATGTGTACTAATTACCCCTGTTGTATCCTGTGTGTACGCTTTATACACAGCCCCTGACCTTTTCGTTAATAACTTTGCGTTCTATTCATTGACCTGAAACAAATTGAATTCAGTGGCACTCACTCAAGAATTGAATTACATAGTCTTCTTAATTGGTCTCTTATTTAAATGTGAGAAAGTAACAGCTTGCCACCTGTAATGTTTCCAACAAAGTAAAATTGGAATTTAAATATATTTTTCCCAAGCTAGGTGATCATTTTCAAGGTTTAGCTATGACAATATCATTCTGGTATTATCTCCATAAAAAAAAAAAAATCTCTGAATTTTTTGTTGTTGTCCTTGGCAATGCCCTGAAAAACACCTCTCTGAAAACATACTCATTAGGGGAATTTCCTGCAAGTCAGCTGGTCTAGGAAGGCTTTTCTGGGAAGAGGCCCTCAGAATAGGTGACACTCCATCTCTGTCTCCAACAGTTACAGTGCCTTACCCTCCCCAACTCTTTGGATTTTGCATTATGTGATTTAATATACCTCTGGCTGACAAATAGGGAGCATTAAGACAGGAATACGTTAAGCATGCAAAGATATTTTCCGCTGCATTTGTTAGTTTTAAGTCCTTGAGCCACATTGTCTGTTGGCTGGAGGGGGGCAGAAATCTAATTTCAGGAGTTCAGTGATGTTCTCCTATCGACAGCTTCACAGGCAATAGATACTGTGGTAACATTGTTCTTTATACCGTTCACTCATCTCTTTCCTTGGAGGATTCTTGCAAGCGATCAAAGAGATAGGAGCCGCTGGAAATTTTTGGCTTTGCTTTCTAATTCCAGTGTGAAATTAATTGTCCCAACTGCAAAGAACTACTTACTCCTTTACTTACTATATTTAACTTAAAAATGCAAATGTTATTAGTGGTCTGATCACTGATAAGGGTGCCTTTGTGCCCGGCTTTAACCTCTATTAGTGGGGATTATGAGGACGTAGCCACATTGGCATTTTCTAAGTGTCACTGTGACAGCACTTGCTGCACAAATGCCTAGCTGTCACCGTGAGTTTTATCACTTGGTTTTTCCCTCCGAATGTAGACTAATAAGCCCAGAAATTACAATTGCCTCCCTGCCGAATCTGTGATAGGCGGAAATAATGATATCAGTGCCCTGCTAATCTTCTTGCCTCCGCGCTTGGCACTGTCCTATTGAGTCACCTGTCACACTCCGCTTTGATGAGGCGAATTCAATCTCCCTGCTGTAATGACAATGGGGCCATTTTAATGTTTGGAAATGATTATGTGGAAGCTTCACGGTGCTCTGTCTTGGCAAGCAAGCCAAGGCGCTGTGCACGCCAGGAGAGCAGGCTCTGGCTGGCGGGCAGGCAGTGGAGATGCTGTGTTATTAGGAAACAGACGTGGAAGTCGGCCTCATTGTGAGCCTTCTATGGTGGCCTTGCAGAAGGGAAGGATGGGGAGGGGAAGAGGTGGGATCACTCTTGCAGAAGCACGGTCATTGGCTAATCTCTTCATTCTCTGCACACATTTGCTTCTTGAAGGATTTCCCAGAACATCTGTGCTGTTCAAGGAGGCAGGGGTGGCGAGAGCTTATAAATAATTACTGTGACACTACCAACATCATTTGCTTGGGCTGCAGGCACAACAGTGGTGTATGGATTGTAGATTTCTTCTCCTGGACATTAACCAAATCAAATTACTCTTACTCCAGACCTACTCTTGCTTTGTTCTTTGAGAGTAATACTGCTGCAGAACAAAAAAAAAGTATATATATATATATATATATGTATACATATATATGTATATATTTATATATATAAGGCAGGTGTGGATGAAGATCTCAAGCAACCAGAACCCACCATCAGTGTTGACTTTTAATATCACTTTGGAAAACTAGCAATCTCTCTTAAAGCCAGATACATACAAGCCCAGCAATTTGACTTCTACATAGTTATCCAACAGAGATGCAAGTATGTGTTTAACAAAAGACATGAACTAGAATGTCCATAGCAGCATCCTTCATGAAAGCGCCAAAACAAAATTCATGCAAATGCCCATCAATAGTAGAATGGATAAGCAATTGGGAATTGGTTTACACTGGGATGCTACACAGCCCTCAGAATTAAGGAACCACAACTATGTATGTGAATCTCATTCTTTTGTTGAACAAAAGAAGCAAATGTTAAAATGTGCATGCAGAAAGAGTACAATTATAAAACTTCAGAGGCAGGTAACGTTCTGGTGGAAGAAGCTGAGATTGTGGTTACCCTTGGTGGACAGGAAGAAGACACATGAGGACATTCCTGGGGCTGGTAGGGCTGTTGTCCTTGATTACAGGTTGCTGGTTACAGTGTTATATTTGGTTTCAGAAAGTTCAGGATTTTTGTACTCTTCTTTATGTACATCATATTTTAACAAAGGGTTTCAAATTATATTTGACTAAACATCTTTAAGGTAATGTATGAAGCATCCGTATGTTCTCCCTGCCTCAATAGCAAAGGGGACTATGGACAGATAAACCACTTTGTAGCTGGACCTCATGAATAACCCCCTGGGGACTTGAGGGGGGTGGGCTGCTGTTGAGGAATAAGTATATTCCTCTCTCAAGGTTAGTCACTGAGGGGATGGTGGTATAACTCAATGGTAGAGTACTTGCCTAGCATGTAAGAAGCCCTGGGTTCAATCTCCAGCACACACACACACCAAAAAAAAAAAAAAAAAAAAAAAAGTTGATTACTGAAAACTAGAGGGAAGAGCTGAGCCGTCTGAATCTTGGCATTCATAGCATCTGGGCAATGTGGTCCCCAATAGAATTGCTTGTTTGTGGGTGAGAGAACCAAGAAGGTGTTAGAAGCCACTGAAAACAGGCTTGGTGGAATGCAGGAGTGCATCAAGTACCACTGTCCACAGGGGTGAAGGATCAGGTGCCCCAGGGTTGCTTCCCAAACTCTTACAAATGTTTATAAGTTCTTCCTGCTTTAAATCATAGCTTTTCTGATGCATTTATCAAATCAAGTTTTGTGAATGAAAGTGTTCCCCTTTGGCTCTAGATCTACTATTTATACGTAGCTTCCCTATTTGAACAATAAAGCTCAGGGAAAGCATTTTTTATCTTGGGTAATCACATCCCAGGGGAATAGCAGCCCACGGAACATATAACCCACAGCCTCTGATCCTTGTAGAAGGGCAACTCCCAAGCTCCCTGTTAACATGGAAGAAAAAAAAAAAAAAACTATGCAGAAACCAGCCATAATTTGGTAGGCAGTCTCATGCAATGGGACTCTGCTCTGTAATGTAAATTGCTTGGCTTGTTTCCAGAGCAAAATGGAGATACCCCTGGCCGATTAAAAAGTCTTCAGACTTTTTCTCTACCTTCATCTGTTCCTTGTGGCCGTCTGTTTTGTTCATCTTATCTGTCCAGTCATAGGATTCATTGAAGTTGGTGTTTACTGGTTTATAGTTACAATAAAAGTCAACAGCATACACATTTTAATCTTATCTCACAAGACACTTGCAGATTCTTGCTCTTCCTTACAATGGAACTAGAACAATGTTTATGTCTTTAATAATACCAGTAGCAAAGAATCCACCCCATTCTAAATTATATATGAGTAAATAGGGTTTTTCTCTACCATCTGCTAGCAGTACAATCTTGGAAAACTTCTTTAATCTCTCTGAATTTCCATTTCCTCATCTGTATAATAGGGATAAGAAAAGTACCTGCCCCAAAGACTTATTATAAGGACAAAATGAAATAAGGTACATAAAGTACCAAATAGCGCCTAGTATATATTGGACACACTCAGTACCTGGTGGCTCCTGGAATGATGGCAATGAGGATGTCATTTCCTTGAGTCAAACTCATCAGTATGATTCCATTGCCTAAAAAGCAAACTTGGCTATGGCAGTTGCAGCCTTTCGTGACCCCAGCCCCATCTGCTACACAACTCTGATAACTAACAGATTAGCCCTCTCCCCATTTTCTTAACCTGCTCTGTCCTTTCTTTCTCTCTCCCCCTTTTTCATAAGTATCTGTGATAGGATTTTCTCCTTTTTCCTCCATCTAGTTCTTGCAGTCGAGAGCCACTATTTCTTCAAGGTGCTCTTTCTTTCCTAAACCTTTCGCTTTCTTGGGTGGGTACCTGGAGGCAGATACACAGCAGGACTTCCTGGGTCTTAGTTTGGAGGCAGAGCAGTGATTAGTCTACTATGACCCATACAATCCTCAGCATTTCCCAGCCTCCCTTGTTTCGACCAATCAATTGTGAACAGAAGCCATGTGGACGCTTCCAGGATAAGGTAGTAAAAGCCCATGTTCAGCTCCGCAAGCCTTCCCTTCACCTGCTACGGTAACCTCAAAAGCCATATGGTCCAAATGAGGCAGGACTTCAATCAGCTTGAGTCCCAGAGTTAGTGGAAAACAGCCTCAGCTCACCTGAACCACATATCCAAGACTGTGTTGCACAAACCACTCTGATGTCACCGTTAGTTACAGCAGCTGAGCATGACTTGCACATCTTTCTGCTCTGTGATCTCAAATCCTTTAGAATCCATACCTTCACAGACATTGCATTATAGCCATTGGAGGGTGTAAGTGTGTGTGTTTGTGTGTGTGTGGTATGTACACATGTACATGCATGAATTTTTCTCCTAACAAGGCTGCAGGGTTCCTTAGAACTGAGGGATAAAGTCAGGTCCATCTTCAATTCTCCCATGGCCCCATCAAGTGCCAGAACTAAATTGTATTCAGAAATATTTGTTGAATTGATTGTGCTTCCTTTAGCTTCTGAATGAAGACAAAGTCCACACGGGTAAAGGGGCAGCTTTAAATTAGGCTGTTTTTCCCTGTACATCTGATACCATGATTATTGTCTAGTTTGGGGAATGACTCTAAGATAGCCCCATGTTAGTTGTATATACAATGACATCCAGCATTTCCATGAGGTGCAAGGTACCTGAGACTCTCCTCTTCCTTTTTAGAGACTGTTCCCAGCTTCACCAAGGACAATGATTCCTGGCAAGTTTGTGAATTCAAATAGGCAAATGGTGTTGCTTGGTTTTTGTTGTGTTTTGTTTTTAAAGCACTTCTCCTTAGAGTGGCTGTGTGTGTGTGTGTGTGTGTGTGTGTGTGTGTGTGTGTGTTTTAGTTTCTTTCATTAGCAACACATGTCATGGTTAAAGGGGTACAGATGGTGGATTTCTACCAGAGATAAGCTCAAGGCATGGTGACATTCAGATGCCAGAGCATGTGTAGCTCCTTCTTCTTTGTACAGATTGTGACATAGAAAAGAAAGGAAATCCCTTTAATTCAGGGGACACTTGTTTACCTTCAGTTTATTTAAACCTATTACATTAATCTCCTTGTGTACAAAAATAGTTACCAATAAAGATGGCCATGATTATATTTAAATTTCCAAAAATGTCAGGGAGAATGTTTCAGGTTGTTATTGTTTGGATATGAGGTGTCCCCCTAAAAGCTCCTGTGTTAATGCAAGAATATTCAGAGGTGAAATAATTAGATTGTGAGAGTTGTGCCCTCATCAGTCCCTCCTAGTTTGAATGGACTAAGTGGTAACTATAGGCATGTGGGGCTTGGCTGAAGGAGGTGGGTCTTGGGGGCATGCCCTGAAACGACCCTTTTCTGTGACTACTTCCCTCTCTTTCTCTCTGTTTCCTGCTGCCATGAACGGAGCAGTGTTCCTCTGCCACACCTTCTACCATAATGTTCTGCCTCACTTTGGGCCCAGAGCAATGGAGTTGACCAACCATTGACTGAACCTCTGAAATCATGAGCCAGAATAAACATTTCCTCCTCTAAGTCACTCTTGTGAGGTATTTTGCTCACACCGATGAAAAACTAATACGCAGGGTGTTTAGTTCAACCTATCACAGTCTGGTTGTTGTGTTTGGATTGACAATAGAAAACAAATGGAAAATTGAAAAGAAAAAGCTCTAGTTTTTTTTTTTTTAATTCTAATTTGTTTTACATGACAGCAGAATGCAGTTCAATTCATATTACACAAATAGAGCACGATTTTTCATGTCTCTGGTTGAACACAAAGTAGAGTCACCCCATTCATGTTTTCATACATGTACTTAGGGTAATGATGTCCATCTCATTCCACCACCTTTCCTACCCCCATGCCCCCTCCCTTCCCCTTCCTCCCCTTTGTCCTATCTAAAGTTTGTCTATTCCTCCCATGCTCCCCAAGCCCTAGTTTTTTTTGTTGTTGTTGTTGTTTTTTAAATTGAATATCCGTGAATTTATTTGGTGGACAAATTGGACCTAGCAGTATTTTTGGACTGAGATCCCTGAAGGAAACAAAACACCAAATTTGGCTAAGTTCAAAGAGCTTTGGTTTAAACAAGACACTAAGAAAATGTCATTCAGAACTAATTATAACAAATAAAAAAAAAAAGAGGAACTATAGTTCAGAGTTCTAAATATACTACATAGAAATTATGAGCGGAAATTATGAGCTTAGAAAATAGAAGTTTCACTGCAGTTTGTTTAGTATAACCACATTTAAATTAAGCTGTAAGGCTCTGCATTTGTATACAAACATCTATAATGTATATAACTACATAGAAAAGTTCATAAATGGTCTCCAAACCATTAAGACTGGTTATAGGGAAAGAAGAAAGGAAGGGGAGGTAGTGATGGGGATTCACATTTTACTGTTATATTTCTGTATTATTTGAACTTTTTTTTAAATATATTTAGGTATAGTTCTTTTTTTTTAGATTATTTATTTACTTATTCATAATGCACAAGTATATATAATCTTTTTACATACAACTGCTTATTTGAACTTTTGACAATGAAAACTTGTCTGTAGCTAAGAAAAAAATACATATCAGAACATTAAAAAAGATTTTCAGATACAAAAAGAAAGAAAATATATTCTGTATCTTAGGGGGAAAAAGAGGTAAAACAAACAAAAATGTTCTGCATGGGAATGAAATTTTTCAAATATCACTGAAACCATCAAAACAGAAGAAACAAGTTTGGCAAAGATGAGTGCATTCAAGTTCTTACTATGCAAAATTTGATTTGGTTGGTGGGAGAGAGGACAACAGTTCAGAGTCAATTCTGAAGGAGAAAGGGAGGTCTGAATTAAAACTTTCCAGCCTTCTATACACACAGAAACCTTTGTAGAAAATAGCTATAGTGAACATAAAGAACATCAACTGTGTTCTTAGAAAAGTCTATGCTTCTGAAAGGAATAATGTAGAGAGGTTGTCTGTAATAAACAGAAGTTTATACCAGGTGAATATGTGTTGCAGCACTACCAATGGATGCATCCTAGTTTGGGGTTTGTAAATGTATGCAAAAGGGAGTTCCTGAGAATACACCGGGAAAATATGGCTCCCAGGACAAACTGCAGATAGGCGCTCTTTATGAAGACTACCATAAACCAATCAGCATGATCCGATTAGTAGTTTTCTTTAAACGGAGAGTTTATGAACTTTCTATTCATTATAAGAAGTTCACAAGTGATCTATGAATGTTAGAATAGAAATTGCAGGTATCTGAGAAGGCAAGCCAGTTCACTTCTACTCTGTTCAAAAACTAGAGAAGACTTCATTTAAGTCTTACCTTGCACATCATGTGAGAATCTGGTATAATAACAAAAGCATGTTGTCATGGATCATGTGATCAAGGATTCTGTCACCAACCAAATGCAAGCCTATTTTTGGAGGTAGTGATTTGATCTCCCTCTTCATATTTCCAGAGATGTGGGAGCAGTCAAGAGGGCTCCTTGAGAAAGATTTTCAGTGAGTTTAATAGCTACTTACTGTAGAATAGTTTTGGCACATGCCCTCAAAAGTTAATGACCCCACTAACGTGTCATCAGCACACGATGTCTTGCCTTCTGACCTTTATATACTCAGGATACTCAAAGCGTAAGCAGAGGAGATGGTGAAGAGTTGTTCAGCAGATAAATACACAGCACATTTTTCTGTTATTTGGGCAAACTTATTAGTTTGATATATGTAAGTATGTCTATTTTAAATGTTTCATTGTTCATTTTAAAATCTCAAGAAATCTTAAAAGGAAATATTCTTTTGTTCCTTTTCAGAGTAATTTTTCAAACACAGATGAATATCTTATTAAACAAGGACAATATTCTAACAACAACAGCTGTCCTAGGGCAGGTTCTCCAGGAGCCAACCTTGGACTAGAACTCCTAAACTACTGCCTTGTTAAGGAAGTATTCTCAGGGAAAAAAGGGAGGATATAGGAGAAAATAGGAAGGAAATGAAAGCAACCAAGAAAGAGGGTGGTTGGAGGCAAAATGTCTGCAAAAGAATAGCTTGAGCCTGATCTTGCAGGGGAAGTCTGGGATGAGGGTTACATGTCACAGCTACCTCCCCCTGAGACAAAGCTTCAGAACATTTCATAGCCAGGGGAGACCCACAACATAAAAGTTAAAAAGTATATGAGAGGAACTTTGGATTGTACAGAGGGGAGTAAGGGGAGGGGAGGTGGTGTGGGGATGGGAAGGATGGTGGAATGAGGTGGACATTATTACCCTATATACGTGTATGATTACACTACTGGTGTGACTCTGCACCATGCACGGCCAGAGGAATGACAAGTTGTGCTCCACTTGTGGACAATGTGTAAAAATGCAGTCTATGTCATATGTCACTCGTTAAAACACATTGAAATATTGATTTTTAAAAAAAATTTTCAAAGTATCTGAGAGGATATAGACAAAGTGCTAGCAGCATTTTCTAGTAGTAGGAACCTTTAAGGGGCACATGACATAGAGAGAAATGAGAGAAAGAGGGTGGTTGGAGGCAAAATGTTTAAATTTGTTTAAACGTGAAAGAAAGTGTGGAGGGGGAGAAAAGAAATTAAAAAAAAAAAAAATCAGAACCAAAAAATCAGAACAAAAGTTTAAACCAATACAGCGTCCTGGCAGACTATTAGACTCATTATAGAGAATGGTAACCAGCCTCCAAGATGGCCCCCAAAGATTCTCCCCTCCTGGTATTCATGACTTTGAGTAGTCTGCTCCCACAACCAGGTAATGGTTGGTCTGTTGTGACCAACAGACTGTGGAAGAAGTGATGGTAGGTCACTTCTGCTAGGCTAGGTTCAGAAAGGCATTGGCTTTTGCCTCTCTCTTGGATCGTTTGGTCTACAGGAAGCCAGCTGCCATATTGAAGGTCTCAGAAAGCCCTGTGGAAAGACAAGGAACTGAAGCCTCCGGTCAACAGCCATGTGAGTGAGCTTTTGGAAGCAGATCATGGAGTCTCCATTAAGCCTCAAGGTAACTGCAGTTTCTGTCAATATCTTTTTTTTTTTTTTTTTGGTAAATATTTATTTATTTAGTTGTACACAATGCAATGCATTTATGTTTACGTGGTGCTGAGGATCGAACCTGGGCCGCGCACATGCGAGACGAGCGCTCTGCCGCTGAGCCACAACCCCAGCCCCTGTCAATATCTTAACTGCAAACGAGGTCAGAACATGTTCCAGGTGGTTAAAGGAACCAAAAGGAAATGTAAAACAGGAACTATTTTAGGAATATTTTCATTATAAATGATTACAATAAAACTTTTCCACTTGGCAAGGTAACGTCAATTATCTGGAAACTCATTTTTAGAGAACACTACTTGTTGTCTATTCAACAACTATCCCCAATTCTCTTTTCCATTTGGTAGAGCCAAGCTACTACTTTAGAAAATTATAATGAGGAGATATTTAATTTTCCAGCCTTCCTGGCTAACAGGATCTAAGGGGCAGCCACAAAAGAGATTTTTGGAAAGGTCATAAAAAGAGAGACACAGCATGAAATGCCCCTTCCTGCCACCTTTGGATCTTGGGTGATCGTGTGTTGCTTGGATTTGCAGCAGCCATCTTGCACTTACAAGGAGAAAGCCAAAATGTTCACCAAGGTAACTGACTTGGGACCCTGGCATTGCTAAGCTGCTGAATTAATGAAACTGAGAAAAACCTACTTCTAGATTTGATGCCTGTGATGACACTAAGCTCCATATTTTAATTGTATATTCAGTCACTTTTCATCAAATAAATTGGTTGCTATATGATAAGGCATTCCATAATAGTGACTAAAAAGAAAAACAAGCATTAGGACTGGAGTGTAACTCAGGGGTAGAGTGCTTACCTCGCATGTGCAAAATCTGGGTTTGATCCTCAGTACTGCAAGGAGGAGAAGGGGGAAAGGAAGGGGGATAAAAAGAAGAAGGAGAAGGAGGAAAAGGAAGGAAGGAAGGAAGGAAGGAAGGAAGGAAGGAAGGAAGGAAGGAAGGAAGGAAGGAAGGAAGGAAGGAAGGAAGGAAGGAAGGAAGGAAGGAAGGAAGGAAGGAAGGAGGGAGGGGAGGGGAGGAAGGAAGGGAGGAAGGAAGGAAGAAGGGAGGGGGGGGGAGGGAGGGAGGAAGGAAGGAAGGAAGGAGGAAGGAAGGAAGGGAGGAAGGAAGGAGGGAGGGAGGGAGGGAGGAAGGAAGGAAGGAAGGAAGGAAGGAAGGAAGCCCAGCAAGCATTTATTTTGCTCATAAATCTGGTGATTGGCTGGATGGTACTTGCTTGTGTTTCTTATATGGTTGCAGCCAGATGGTAGCTGTGGCTTGGGTCATATAAGGGTGTTTTCTTTCAAATGCCTGGCACCTGGGCCAAGAAAACTCAAAGATGGCAGAAAGTAGGACAGGGCTCCTCAATTCTTTCTTTCTATCTATCCATCTGCCTCAGGAAAATCAAGTCAGACTTACATGGCAGCTCAAGGCTTCCAGATAGAATGTTCCAAGAGAACAATAAGGCCTATTCTAAGACAGTCATGCAGGTCACACGGTCTCACTTTCATCCCATTGTATTTGTCATGTAGTCACAAAGGTGGGCCCTTAATTCAAGGGGATTAACTCATCTTGATGGGAAGAATTTCAGTAAATTCAATAAATCCAATAAATTTTGGATACATTTTTAAATCACTAAAAGCAACTTAACTGGTACATTTGGGTTCTACTGACAACTCAAGTAAATACAATATTTTTGTTTTTCCCTCTATATGATGAAGTCTCACATCATCCTTATTGGGAAAGCTAGTCTTGTCATCAGAAACTTTATAAAATTTTTCATTCCCTGAGAAAATCCTCTGAGGTCCAAGATGGTCCAAGATAGGTCATTCCAGTTAGCAGAAAAGGTTCCCAAGACAGTGACCTAAAGGAGGCAAAGCTGTCCGTGTAACATCAAGGTGATTCACTGAAAAGAGAGAATATTAGATTAACTAATGGTTTATACTAGTCTCCACTGAAAAGGGAGGTTAGCGTTTTTCTTAATCCTACTTGCTAGGAAGCTAAAGAGAATACTGAATACTAGTTGTGGTACCTCTGGTATGATTTGGGACCCACACCTCACCCCACTGAAAGCAAACTCTGAAGTGATAAATTGGGAATAAGTGGCTTATTAGTGAAATGATTCCAGGAAGCATTATAAGGGACTAAAGAAGGGAGAAAAGCTAACATAAAGCAGGTTCATGTAAAGATTATCCAATGAGGGTAACTGGGAGTTTTCCCAAGAGACTGTGTAGTGCCATATCTAGCTGCCCCACTTCAGGTCAAGGAGCTTGAGTCTTTGGCAAACATCTCTTGTCCCATATTGGTTGGGGGTCCCTCCTGGGAACACTGTGCCCTAGAGTCTCTGGGTGGCCACAAATAAAGAGATACAGAAAGCCATTGGCATGGACAGGAGTCCACAGGAGACTCCATGGAAGGCCAAGGCACTAGTGGCTTCCCAAGCACCGGCTCCTGCTACAAATATCTCATTCCTGTCTCTATCGTAGCAGCCTTTCCACTGACTCAAACTCTTTTTTAGAAGTAGGCAGAGTGCAAATTATTTTTCAAAAACAAGATTCATTCATTAGAGTTTGCCACATATTACTTTGGAGTGTATTTAAGAAGTAAGTCTTAGATTTGTATAATGGAGGAGCCACAATGTGTCTTCACTCATTATCATTCAAGCTGATCAAAAACCACAGGAGAGAAAAGTGCTCACCTCCAGTGGACCCCTGGTGCTAGTAGACTCATTAACTAAAACTGATGATCCAGATTTCTTGCTTCTTTCCCACTCCCACCAGCTGCTCGCCTTTTTCCTTTTCACTGCTCATTAGCACCAATAACAAAGGAGCAATGTTGGGCTCAGAACCACAGGAGTCCTTTTTTTTTTTTTTTTTTTTTTCAAACTTGATTCAGGCCAGAATGAAATTGAAACTTGTATCATAATATAATATTTTCATTTATTGTTTGTGATAAAATGCATATAGCATACACTTCACTATTTGTCCATTTTTAGCATTTTAAATGTACAAATTCAGTGCATTAAGCATATTCACATTGTTGTACAACCATCACTACCATTCATCTCAAGAACTTTTCAACAGATTGTAGAATTTTGTGTTAACTGTGGATTTTGCTTTTCCATTATGTTCCTATTCCCCATTTATTCAGAGATATAAGAATTGGCTAAATTACGTTAAAATGCCACTTCTAGGAAGCAAAATATAATGTCTGGCCCACATCAAACAATAAAAGAATATTATGTTATTTAGGTAATGCCATATAATAAACCATCCTAAAATATAATGGCTTAAAACAATGACCACTTATTTAGTCACTTTCCCAAGGAATGGCACTTTGGGCTGGACTCAGTTGAGGGGTTCTGCCTATCTGGACCTATCTCGGTTGGTTGAATCTGCAAATGTAGAACACAGATACAAACTGTACTTGGCTATGTCCAGACATTTGTGGGTTGCTAGGTCAGCTGGACACTGGCTGGTGTAAAATGGCTCATCTTGGCTCTATGAGGTCTCTCGTCCTCCAGCAAGCGTATTCACATGAAGCTCAGTAAGATTCCAAGGGCAGCAAGAAGGCCAATGCTCAAATGGTGCAACCGCTATGGAAAGCAGTATGGAGATTTCTTGGGAAAATGGGAATGGAACCACCCTATGACCCAGCCATCCCACTCCTGGGTCTATTCCCAAAAGACTTAAAAACAGCATATTACAGTGACACAGCCACTTCAATGTTTATAGCAGCACAATTCACAATAGGTAGGTTGTGGAACCAACCTAGATGTCCCTCAGTAGATGAGTGGATAAAGAAAATGTGGTATATATACAAAATGGAATTTTACTCAGCAATAAGAGAGAATAAAATAATGGCATTTGCAGGTAAATGGATGAAGTTGGAGACATGAAAAACATGCATGATTAAAGATCTGAATGGTACTTATATACTTTGTATACAAGCAGTTGTATGTAAAAAGATACTATACTTGTACATTATGAATAAATAAATAAATAATCTAAAAAAAAAAGAAGGCCAATGCTCAAGTGTTTTTCATGTCTCTACTTTCATTGTATTTGTTCCTTTCCCACTGGCCAAAGAATGTTATGTGACTGAGCCTAGAGTTAATAGAAAGGGGACTATCAAGAAGTATGTATATGAGAAGATAAGAACAAATTGGGACATTTCTGCAATTAATCCACCATTCACGTTCTGGGACGAGAATTCTAGATGAAAATAACTATTCTACTGATATTGTTTTGATTTTCCAGCCCCTCTCTGTTGCCCAGACAAACATTCTAAAGAGGTTAATTTGTGTAACTGAAATAATTGAGCCATAGGCCTTCTGACCTTGGCAGTCATCTGTCCTTATGATCCAACAAAATCACTGAATCCGAGCCATATTTTTGTTCTCTGACCCAAATAGGTGGGATCTGCTTGACTACTGTAGTCATCTTAAAATTGTCTTGCATCATATCTTCTGCTCCTGAAAAAAAAATCAAGAGATTGGAGGAGATTTGTGCCACCGGAGAGGAAGAACTAAAGGACAAAGGAAAACTGCTGAGTTGGTTTCCTACTTTCATTTTTAAATGTTTGTTCCCATCTCCAATCCATGCCATTTTCCCATCAGTAAAGTGGGATCCATTTTGGTTAAATAGGCTTTTCTGCTTAAAGAATTCACAAAATAAAATAATAAATATACTCTGTTTCTTACATCAGAATTTGAGGAAATTAAAAACCTGAGTCACAGTTTTTATTATTTGAATCAAGAGTCTGTCAAAGTCAGGAAGCCCATAATTTCAGATTAAAGATGTCAACTACGTTTGTTTTTTCTTTTTATTTCAGTTGGTTCAAAGTATCCATAGAGGATTGGTTCTGGGCTCCCGACAGATACCAAAATCCATGGATTGCTTCAAGTTGCTTAAATGAAATGGTATAGTATTTGCATATAACCTATACATGTCCTCCTGCATGATTTAAATCATTTCTAGATTACTTATAATTCCTAAGTGCTATGTAAATTGCTGTTATACTGTATTGTATAGGGAATAATGTCAAGAAAAAATGGCTGAATATATTAAGTACAAACATAGCTGTCATCGACCTAATTAAATAGTATGTGATCCTCGGTTGGTTGAATCTGCAAATGTAGAACACAGATACAAACTGTACTTTTATTTTACAGAAGTATTACTCCTGGTAGTAAATTTTCTGTCCTTCTTACTCCAGACCTAGTCGCCAGTCATCTGGTCACATTGGGTCTTGTATGAAAGAGAACTTTGCAAATAGGAATTATGGGTCTGGATCCAACCAAATGCCTACGATGCTCTCACAACTCAAGTTCACCCTCCCCAGCCATCTCTATAGTGAAGATACTGCTTAATGCACACACCACATGCCTCTCTAATGATGCTTTCCATTGTCATGCTGCATTCTCCTCTCTGTTATAATAAGCCTTCTGTGGTCCCTAGTGCCTGGACCAAGTACCCATTAATTTTTATGCTTCTTGAGATTGATGGGTGACCTGGTGATTTGAAGGCAAAGGTTCCCCTAATGGAAGAGTAAATCTGATTCATTTCTCAAGGAATAGCAGCCATCGGTCTTCCTATCATAGGAGAAGAGAAATTGGGTTGGTGAAGGAAACATAGACAGTCTTCACAGTGTAGGCTCTGTGAAGTCTCCAACTGGCCAACTTGGAATACTGTTATTGGAAAGATTGAAGAAAAGATGGAGAGTTAGCTGATGCTCACAAATGCCTGAGAGAGCTCCTTTTCCTTTCCCCATCTAGAAGCTTCCCTCTCAGTATAAAGTCAGAGACAGAAGTTATTCCAGGAGCAAGTTGCATTCCAAAGTCTTACAAATTTGTTTCCAACACACCCAGATTCCCATTCCTGCCGCTAGCAGGTTGTCTTTGTCTCAGCAACTTCTCTTCATTGTATAAAACTTTAGTAAAGTATCACTAGTCACGATCCATGTGCAATTCACTTGTCCATATTGCCTATAAAATTCCATATCTACATTGATCTTTGATTTAGTTATCAAGTTCTGACAATAGAAATAAACAACAAATCCCATGGTTTATTCACATGGCAGTTCCCATGGTAGAAAACAAAACAAAACAAAAAAAGCCATGTTGAGATCAAACCCATAGCAGGTACAGTCAGGTCACTACCAATTTCTGACTAGCTGAATTTCCTGTGACCCATCAGTTAAAACATCACCTGGGGCTGAACTTTTACAACAGGGAAGTTTGTAACCACTATTCAATAAATTAATGCTGCTGAAGTTTCTATACTCTATGTGGTTTGCATTAGCTTTAAATATCTGGTAATGTCCAGTTCAATGGTTTCCACGTTGAATAGTGCCCCTAATGGAAAGAGCAGGATTCATTTCTCAAGGAAGAGAAGCCATCAGTCTTCCTTTCACAGGAGAAGAGAAATGACCTCCCATATGCACACATTTAAGGTGTCATTTCTTTAAGCTGTACTTATGTGAACAAAGTAGGAAGAAACATGGTAAGAGCAAAAGAAGGTATGAATCATGGTCTATTGGGGCTTTCATTTAAGAAAGGATGTCACTTTGTCAAATGTGATTTTAAAACGTGTTTTGCAATTTTTTATTATCATCCATCAAAAGATAGGGATTCTTATTCTCCTCCTATTGGATATAATCCTCCTCCTCTTTGACTCACTTCTAATTTCTAATGAATGAATCTCTGAATAACTTCTGAGTTAGGTCATAGAAGGTACAGCTTTCCCTAGCAGGCTTCACTTTCAGCCACCATGTTGTGAGGAAGACCAGAGACATAAAAGTGTTCTGACCAACAGGCCCAGCGGAGGTCCAGTCATTAGCCATAATCAACTGGTTATCAGATGTATGAATAAGGTCTTTGAATGAATTCACCCCCAGGTTTTGGGCTGTCCCAGTAAATTCAATGGAGATCAAGAATGAGCTCCCTCTGCTGTATTAGTCAGCTAAAGCTGCTATAACAAAGGAACACACACTGAGTAGCTTAAACAACCAAAGTTTATTTCCTCACACTTCTAGAGGCTAGAAGTCCAAATTCAGGTATATTGATTCCCACAGAAGGACTAGACAGAAGCATCCATCTTAGATATCACTTGGCTTGAAATGGCCAGCTTCTCCCTGTGTCCCTTCATGACATCTGTGTATCTACCCAAATTTCCTATTTTTATAAGGACATCAGTCATGTTGGATTAGAGCTCACCCCCATGAGCCCATTTTTATGTAATGGCCTCTGTAAAAACCCTAACTCTAAACATGATCGATCACATTCTGAGGAACTATAGGTTAGAACTTCAACATGAATTTATTTGGGGAACACAATTTACCCCGTAACACTGACAAAGCACACTCATGACCCAAATAAATGTGTCATTGTTTTGAGACACTAAAATATAAAGTGATTCGTTATACACAAAAGATCATCAGCATGCCTAAGGTAGAGCTAGTGACTCAGTTCCTGGGGATGATTTCAGAATTTATTTACAAATGGTCCTCTGGTATTAGGACCACACTGGTCCCCAGTGGGCCAAAACCAAGTCATAGGCTAAACACCTGGAAGGGATTCACTGAGACCATGTATTTCATGAGATCTCTGTTTTTAATATTGCTCCTTAATTGCAAATAATAGGACCCCCTGAGGGTTTCTACAATTTAAAAAATAAGAGAACTAAGATATTGCAGAGATAAGCACAGAGCAGCAGAGGAATGCAGGCAGGCAGTAAATCTAAGACCAGACATAGAAATAGGGTTGGATCCCATGGAAGTTGACTTTGATATCTGTTTCAGATGCAAGGAAGCCTGGGCCTTTTAAGTGAAATAGTACTAAGAGACATTTTCCAGAGCCAAACAACCTGGTTCAGATCCTGGCACCACCTGATAGTAACTGTGTCTTCATGGGAAAGATATTTAATCTCTCCACTCTGATGCTTCTTTATATGTTAAAATGAAAGCACTAGTACTTATTACATGAGGTTGTAATCTAAAACCATTTCTATGATGGGCTAGCTGTGTCTTAATTATAGGGCTACTCATGAATGGGTTTTTCTTCTGACTCTTCTCTCCAACCGGCTTTTGTGGAAACCTATAGTTGCTGCTCCACCATTACTTCAACTTGCATAACTGATTAATTCATTGACTCAACAAGTGTTTACTAAGCACCTACTATGTGCTAGGCATTGTTATACACCCTGGGAGTATAGCACTGGGTCAATTAGATAACTCAATTAACAGAGCATTGGACTGAAAATCATTCAAATATCCCTGGTCTCACTGACCTTGATCCCACCATGCTGCTTACTGCTAAAGCTCTGCTATATGACCTCCTAGCAAATGCTCCCTCCATTCACCAGCACATTTTCCCTGATTCTTAGCTCAGATCCTTGAAAGAGGCACTCTGGATATCCCAGCTCTTCTTTTCAAGTAAAGTCACAAAATATTTCCAACCAGCTTTCTGATTGGTTGCTGAGGGTCAGGTAACCACTCCCATTCAACCGTCTGTATTCTAAAGGAATACAGGGGCCCAGGACACAACCTCCTACCCCTGCAGCAGTATGAACTATGGGGAAATCACTATGATTGGCAATTCTGGTGGAAGTCCTTAGAGCAGTACTTTAAGGATGTGGGAAACCACCATGGACTCCTACAGGAGCCTAAAACAACCACAAGGAATTTGTTAATTTCATACCACAGGTCTATGGAGGGTGTGTGACTTTTGGAGATCATTCACAACCTGTTAGTAACACACCCAGGCTTGGAGTCAAGATTTTGGACCAGCATCTTGGCATGGAATGTGCAAGTTCAGCCTGCCTTGTGTGATATAAATCATTGGTACTCTTCCCATTTCCTCTAGCACTCACCATTCCCAGATGAGTCAACAACTTCAGAGGGGAATTTCTCTGATGGAAGGAGGGTACTTAGCTCCTCAACCAATAACAAAGAAGAGTTGCTGGATACACACTCCTATTTCTGCACATGTAGGACAACTCTGATATATATTCCATATCACTATTCAGAGGTCTTCAGCAGACTGAGACCCTGTTGCCCATACCTATAACTTGATCACTAAAGCAAAAATGTTGATTCATTTCCTCCCTGTCTTACTTCTGTTCTTCTCCACTGATACTTTCTATAGCCATCTCTCAAAACTACATGCCCTCAAAACCTTGTTTGAGCATGAACTAAGGCAACTTACAAGAAAATCAAATGGTAAAACCATACTAGAAAGTAACAAGAAATCAAGGTGTGGATATATGCTTGGTGTATTAGCCCATTTGTTGTTGTCACAGCAAAATACTGGGGGCTGGATACATTTTAATAAAAAAGATTTATTTAGCTCAATTGTGAGGGCTGAGGGTTCAAGATCAAGCTACCTTTGCTACCTCACATGATGGAGAAGTGAAAAGGGACCTGCATTGGTGTACAAGAGTGAGCATGTGTGTGCTGCCTCATTTTATAACAACCACTGACTCAAGAATTAACCAGAGTCCTGCAAAAAACTACACTAATCCCTTTGAAAGGCAGCACCCCAATAACCTAACCACCTTCCACTATGACCCACCTCTTACAAATTATAGCACCTCTTAAAATTGCCACGTTGGGGACAAAGTTTCCAGCACATGAACCTGTAGGGACCCACCCAAACCATATTCAACCAGAACACCAGATAGAGACACAATACAGAATGTTCATGCTGCTCTCACTTGAACCATCAGGTGCAGTACTAGTTCACCCAGGCTGGAGCTGCAGGTAAAAGCCAGCTGCAGATGGTGAGGTGAAGCTATTGTAGGAGGGGCTACTTGTAAACTGGATACCTGGCTGACCACTCTTGAAATGATTCATTCTTCCATTTTAATCTCCCTCATTATTGAGTAATTAATAATGATTTTTATGACATTGACTTTTTCTCAGAAATCTTGACTAACTCTTTGTCAAGAGATTAATAAAGAGTGGGACTTCAGATGTCAAGTCTTTATGAGCAAGTGTCCAAGGCCATCTCTAGATGGGTATTCCTGGCAACATTCACCATGCTCTCCAGAGACTGAAAAGCAATTGTTTAGCTGGGTAGAGAGAGCTACGCTGAATTAAATTGACCTGCATGATACAGAAAGTAGCACTGAGCACATTTAACTATGAGGCCTTTGAAAGAAATCTATTTTATTGTAGCTGAGTGCTGAAATTATTTTAAGGAAGTGATTATCAGCCTAATAATGTAAAATGCATGAATTATGTCAGTATCTAAAATTATGACAGGCTGGGAGAACAACATGCTTGGTCTTAAAGGAAAAGTTAAATGCATCCTTATTTCTTTCTGTGTTTTTTTTTTCTCCTTTTCAAATCATGAGTTTAACTGCTTTCAACAGCCAAATTTTTATGCCTACATCCTGAAAGGAGAAATTTCCATTTATAGTAGAATATCAGCAGCCTGGTTTAATCCAGATATACACATACCTAAAAGCACTTTTGTTCCAGATATAATTATCACTCTGCAGGAAAATCTTGTGTAATTCTTTGGGTTTGGTGGAGTTTTAAGCTTGTCTTTAATTTCAAATAACTTTATTAGGACCCCTAGAGATGAGAATAGACGCAGTAGGAAGACACATTTGTGACCAGGAGAGAAACCAGAGACGCTGGGATTCTTTCATTGCAATCTTCTGGCTGGAGTTATTAACTCACACACAGAGTCTGAGCCCTCTCACCACTTGGGCAGTGAATGAACAAAGGAGTGTTTAAAAAACATCTCCACCTATGAGTCTCGTTCCAGTGTTCACGGATGACTCTTAGGGCACTGTCGCCATGGTCAGAGCAAAGTCAAACCTTCCCATGGAAAGGGTTCCTCTCACAGGCTACTGCCAAAGTCAATGTTCACTGGGAAAGGCAGCATTTTTTTTTTTTCCTTCTCTTCAAAAGGACCTTTATGTACTAACTCACTCCCACCTACTGTGCATGTAAATTATTCATCAGTGATACAGCCTCTATTTATGACTTTGATCCTTTCCTTCCCCCTGGATACCAAGGAGCATGATAAGACTGGTGAGTTAGCTGAGTGCCTTTCATCTCCTACTCACAAATGGCATTTTGTGGTGGAACATCTGAGCCCCTTCTGTGGATGCAGGGTAGGTAAAAGGGAGCAGAGTTGGGGGTTTCGAAGGTGTTCATCTCCCATCATCAAACTGTCTTCAAGACAAAATGGGATGGGACAGAAATGGGCACACTTGTTCCCGAACGAGCAACTGCTCACACACAATGATTAACAGGCACCCACAACTGCTCCCTCAGCACGCAGGACGGCATCACGATGCCTCAAAGGTCAGATGCTCATACAGAATTTGTTTCTGAGGAATTATATAAGCAAGGCTTCATGCTATGGCATTTCAGAATAAATAAGTTATTAAAGGTAAAAAAAAAAATGGATTAAATACCCCCAAATTGTTTTCTCCTCACAAAGGTTAAAAAAAAAAAAAAAAGAGTTTTTTTCTTATAAAATGGGGTAAATGAAGGAAACAGAGACTTCAAGGAAAGAATGAAGGGAGAAAGGGAAGGAAAGAGGTAAAAGGGAAGAAGTGAGGAAGGAAGAAAGAGCATTTCTCACAGCTCTGAAATGATCCTTCCCAGCAGTTTGTCATCAAACTATTAGTGACTGCCGATTGTGTCTGGCATTGAATCTTCAGAGCACTCACAGTTTAGAGACCAAGGACAGTGAACTCTCTTTCATAATGGCAGTGTAAACCACTTTGCATTAAGTAGGAATAATAACCTTTTTTAAAAAGAATGTGTCAAAATAATTACATTTCTTGTTGCTTTCCCTTCTTCCACATCACATGAGCAAGTACATCAGCCTTACTTGAATGGATAAAAGGAGGAGGGTTTTTGTTTTGTTTTGGTTTGTTTTTGTTTTTGTTTTTCAGTGAGGGCTGTTCTAAGAGAAACACACACCCAACAACAGCAAGGAATCCTCCATGCTGGCATGGCTGACTGGGCGTGGGCACTGCGTGAGCTAATTCTACCCAACATTTGGGGTTGGTTTGTGCCTCCCCTTTCTCAGGTGATTAGAATGCCACACTGTTAGATTATTTGCACCACAAATGTCCTCTTTGATTTCTGAAGCATTGTCAATATTTTCACCATTCCCCGCATTTCCTCCATTCATTTCTTTTTCCTTATATTTTACCAAAGGCAGCGTTTCTCTAAAACATTAATTCTTTAACTTGGAAATCAAACTTTAAAAAAAGATTGAGCATTAGTAGCTGAAATATAGGTTTCATCATTTTGTGAAGAAATCTGTTCAAATCCTTTTGAAATCCATTTTTAGGATTTCACAATAAAGCCCATTAATGTTTTTCAATGGTACATTAAAAATTCAACAGCTTTGTCCTCGGCATGGCCTGTTTTGATGCAGGTTACCTGGTTGGCTTAGTTTAAAATTGATATCATGAGTGGCTTGAAGTGCATTTCATCAAATGTTTATATCTAATGAGATATTTAGGTGACAGACCATTTTTTATATCTTGAATGGCCTGATATACAAATCAACTCATTTCCATAAAACAAGAATCATTTTAATTTGATAAAGAGGGAACAGATTATTGGAATCTTTTCATGTTTTCTAATAGTATGTCAATAATAAACAGTCTCCATGTCTCAGAAAGCAAAAATTACTGAGCTGAGGAAAAATAATACCCACACAAACTTGCACACTCACACACAAACACACTCGTATCCTTGTACACCTTCAGTTCCTCCCTTGCTGTTTCCCTATATGATGGGAAAGAGAGCCCTCTCCGGGAAAGCAACAAAGTCAACATGGAGAGTTTGTGATGCATTGGCAACTATTATTTCCTCTTTCTCCTGGCCACTGTGGTTCCTGACAATGGAAGTGTTCCATAGAATTCTCTCATCCTCCTGTGCATGCCACAATATCTAGAATCCTGGCTGTTGCATCTGTATAGTAAATACCTGCTTCAAAGTCTTGGTCAGGTGTGTCCAGGACTCCTGCTGTGCTCTGCCGCACTGTCATTCCTCTAGGTCCAGGGGGTCCTGTTTATATGGGCAGTGCCTAGTGTGTTTCTAAGTTTTCTAGAAAGCCCTAACTGATAAGGATGAACAATTAAGACCAAGGTTCCGGAAGAATTCAGTGCTTGCTTGGGATGTTGAAGACCATGCCAGAAAAAGGGTCTTAAACTAAGGTAAACACCATGGTCCACGATCCCCACCACCACTAACAACCTTTTGCTCCGGATCTCAAAACATGCCGTCCACAGCCAGTTTCCACAGGGTGACCACATCTGGCTTTTACTCCTGTTTGCCTTGTTATATAGGGATGGAGAAGGTGAGTGTGACTGCTGTCATTTTGGCAAGGCGTTATAGGGGCCAGTCCTGTGGATCCCTGCCTTGGATTCGCAGACCCCCACGGGGCTGCCTTGGATGTACAGACGCCAGCGTGTGCGCTCTCAGCGGGCAGTGCTTTGTGCTCCAGGCCTCCTGGGACGAGGCTGCAAACCTTCAGATCCCAGCACAGCCCCGCCAGCTTCCCTCTGCCCGTAACTTCTCCTAATTAAGCCAGTCCGTCTAATTATGGGATGTTCCATCAAATATTTCTCCAGATGCTTTCGATGCCGCCTGCGGGCGCTGGTCAAAGCTGGTGAGGCTTCTGATCAGGGATGCTGGCCCTGCCAGCGCCGGCGCGCATTCTCTTCTCGCCTGGACGCGCCTGTCTCCAAGTACTGCGCAATCCGCCCTCGATCATTTGCTCCGTTGCCTGTCGAAAGCATAGAGCGTAATTACTAAAGTTAAGAAAACATCTCTGTAATTAGCCAGGCAACTCTAAGCACAAGAAATGGAAATTAGTCACAGTATCATAAATTAGTTTGTGCATACATTACATTCAAGGATCGCCCTTGGGGCTCCATGTTTGCAGTCTTTGGCGGGCAATCCCCTGTATCTCAATAAAGCATTCCTTCCCGGGTGAGTATGTCACAGGAAAGGGAGTTTCGCTTGAATTACAATTTCCTTTAATTCTTTTGTAGTTGGCAACCAGAATAAAATCTAATATTCAGGCTGGGGAAAAGGAGACAAGTAAACAGTGATTTTCCTGTTGATTTTATTTTCCCTCGTGGACATCTATTAACCTAGGGCCATCAGGTATCTCCAAGCAGAGGGCTCATCAATTGTATTGTTTCTCTCATTAGGAGCAGTAGTTATAAACTCTTTAAATAACCCTGATTTTCAACTACTTCCACAGTCCCTCCTCTCGCCAGCAAAAGCCAGGAAATTGGACTCGGGCACACACAACATAGCATTTGCATCAAAATAATACAGCAGGCAACAGCAAGCCACAATCACATCACTCAGAAGGAAGGAATAGAATGCAAATTAAAGGAAGAATGTAAATTTTTTGCCATTAAGCTTCAATGACCATTTGAAATGGTGCAAGGCACAAAGGTTCTTGATGAGCGTCATCTAGTTTGATTATTCATACTTGTGTTTCTGCTTGAATTAAAGCAGGAGTGCTGCAGCCTGTTAAAGGAAAATATTTGAATTGATAGTGAACTCTCACCTTGCCGTGCATCCATTTACTTTTCAAATGAATACTAGATAAGTTAGTGCATTTTCTAATCGGCCTGTTTTCCAGTGAGTGCTGTCATTACATACCAATTTCTTTCAGAAGTGCTTGCTAAGAAACATTAACTACTTACAAATAAGGAGCTGTCTATCACAGGCTGCTGTCTTGAGCTCCCTGGCTCATTTCTGCTAGGATAGTTGAGGGCTGTAGAATCCATATTGACCAGGCCTGTCTTGGCTTCATCCCTTTCCCTACTTCTCAATCAAATCGTTAAGGGTAGGCAAGACTTTCACCATATTCATCTTTCCAGAAGCAGGCAGAGTTTTGCTTTGTTCATTGCCCAAACCAGTTTACCTTGGGGTAACTATGCACTGTATGCAGAGGGTCTGGGTCCACCCTGCCTTCTGATTCTAACCTCTGAGGCTGAGCAGCCAGAGTCATGTCTAAGCCAGATTTCATATTTGAAGCTAAGGATGCCATTAGTCTGTTATTCATCTCTAGACATAGGTTCCCCAGTTGGTAGGTGAATTGGCTACACATGCAGAAAATGGAAAAGGTAATTTTCAAGGGTTGTGATGGGGAGAGAAGAAGGGTCTCAATTTAAGAAATATATGCTCAAGTTTTAAACAAGAGTATGTAAACAGAAACTTCCAGAATAGGGAAGGCACAACAACATTGCTATATCCCAGAAGAGACTTAAATATTTATGCTTAATCGGGGGGAAAAAACCAAAACGATCATTAACACTCTGAACATACACTTGGCATCAAAAAGAGCTTCTTTGGGTTGCTTCTCTTGAATATTATTGGCCACACATTTGCTGAAATGTGTCAGTTATTTTAGGTTTTTTATTTAGGGATGGAACCCAAGGTCTTGTGCATGCTAGGCAAGTGCTCTACCAACTGAGCCACATCCTAGTGCCAGTACAATTATTTCTTGCTCAAAACTTTTTTTAAGATTCACCAGGGGAAATGTAGGATATACCCAAGGAGTGAAGCAATGCTCACAAACACTGGGTGACCCTGCTTCCAATGGTTTTGTTCTTGGGACTCTGACTCTGGTTTGTTCAGTGACAGAATGAGGAACACATTGATGTGAGATCTTTTACACATCATCAGCCAAGATAATGAGAAAAAGGAAATGCCACAGAAATTACCCTCCTGAGAGAAGAATGGTGAGCTCAAACCCCAGAGGTGAAAAGTGTCCTTATCTGATTGGGATTCAAATGTTACTCTTATGTTTAAAATTTAAAAAAAAAGAAAATACTGTAATCCAGAAGTAGACTAATTCCAGAACTAAATTAAAAAGTCAAATGAAACTTTGGGGGAAACTGAAAATGAAAGGAACTACTGAATAGATGCCATGACCACATATGTTAAGGAAGTTACAAAACAAACTCTTGGGAAGTTATGGATTCACTCCAACCAAATGCGTGTACATGTGCGCATACATGCACACACACACAGAGGAACGCTAAAAGAGGCATTATAGTGTCTTGGCTAATTATTATGCTTTTAGGAATGTATATATAGCCATACAGAATTATGAATACTCTAGTTCCAAACCTCTGAGCACTACAACACAGGTATGACCCTGATTCCAGAGCCTCTGGAGCACTGAGCCAAACTTGCCCTGTAAGAGACTTTGCTGGACACCATGTCTCTGCTCAGCCTCCTTCATCCCCTGACCTCACCTTCCTTCTCCCTACTAAATGTTCCTGTAATCGCTTCTTAATATATCTCTACATTTCACTTCAGGGTCTGCTTCTCCTGCCTCTGAGAAAAGTTTCTAGCTGGCCCAGAATCTCCAACAATGTCAAGGACATCCTATGAGTACCCATCACTTGAGTAAGATGTTCTGATGTCCATAGCTCCCCTGCCTGTCCATCTCCAATACTGGCATATTACTAGACAATACTAAAGACTCCTCAACTTATATTTATCTTATTTGAGAGAATTGACAATTTCTATTTTTTTTTACATTCATTTCTCTTTCTCCCTTTTTGTCCCAAGTCAGTTTGAGATAAATTTCTGTTACTTGCAACCAACAGATCTCTAGCTGATTGATACCTCTGGATTCCTCATTTCCCATCACTCATATTCTGTATGACATCCAGTTGCCGACCCCACCTACCAGAGCTAGACTCTGACTGATCCTTCTGAGTCATCTCTTGGGCATGATGTTTTCCCTCGGGGTTCCTGAAGTCTATTCCTCATCCACTCATACAGTGTGGTCCTCAGAAGAATAAAAACGTGGGATCCACTACATTTTGGGGAAGACTACCAGCCTTCCCCTGACCAAAAAAGCTCTTACTTCCTTAGACTTTAGCTCCCTTTTCTTTTCCTATCCTCCTCAGCCACTGGTGGCCAGAACTGACCTCCTGAGATTGTCTAAAGGTGAAGAAGGAGAGCTGGATAACTCATGAGCCAAAATAAAACCAAAGTGATAGTGTTTGACATGGAGAGAAATTGGACGACCTTATGGCAATCTAGGGATCATTCATATGAAGCTGTGCATGTTGAATTAAGTTGGCAGAGGCAGCTCTCTTGCCATGTAACATGGTAGTTCTCCAACCTAACATGTATCAGAAATATCTGTGGTGCTTCTAGAACCTACACATACTGGATTCTTCTCCAGACCTTTCAGATCACATTTAAAAATGATATCTCTTCAAACAACCCAATCAAAAATTTCAAAGGACTTGATTATCATCCTCCCAAAGAAAATATACAAACAGCCAACAAGCACATGCAAAGATGTTCAATATTACTAACCACTAGGAAAATGCAAATCAAAACTATAGTGAGATATAGGCTATTAGGGTATCTACTATAGAAATTATATAAAACACAGAAAATAACAAGTGTTGCAAGGACATAGAAAAATTGGAACCTTTGTACATTGGAATGTATAATGTTGTGACCTCTATGGAGTATATGAATAGTTCCTCAAAGAAATTAAAAATAAGGGGATGAGGGTGTAACTCAGTGGTAGAGAATTTGCCTAGTATGCACAGGCCCTTTGTTTGAGCCCCAGAACCACAAAAAAATATGTTAAAATATAATTACCATGTGAAAGAGTAATTCTACTCTTGTGTTCATATTCAAAAAAATTGAAAGCAGGATCTAGAAGATGTATTTGTATACCCGTGTTTATAGCATTATTATTCACATTAGCCAAAAGGTGAAAGCAAACCAAGTATCAGTCAATAGATAAGTGGATAAAGAAAATGTAGTATATTCATACAAAATATTATTGATCCCTGAAAATGAAGGAAATTTTGACACACACTATAGCGTAGATAACCTTGAAGACATTGGGTACATTGTGTTCAGTGAGACAAACATTTTGTCAAACATTTATATGAGGTACCTAGAGTAGTGGAATTCATGGAGACAAAAAGTAGAATGGTGGTTGGCAAGAGTTGGGACTCCAGGGAAATGAGGTTGTTATTTTTAATGTGTCTTATGGGCTCCCTGTAATCATTAACTTTCTCTTCCCTTTCCATCTTTATTGCCAACTATTCACTCATAGGAAACTTTATTCATTACTTTTTCCAAATATGTTTTCAATTCTGCCATTTCTAGACCCTTCCACTTACCTTCTCTTCCATGTAGATATCACCTTGACATTTTTTTAAGGTACAGAAACCTGCTTTTTTGGATCATGTGATCACTGGCAATGGAAAGGCAGACAGTACCATGAGCCTGCCTGGACTCAATCCTGGGCCAGGGTCCTCAGGAACAGCGGAAAACTCTTAGACTGAGCATCCACCAGTGAGTATCCACCATAAGTGTCCCCTTTTTCCAGTCACTTGTTTCCACCTGATGCATTCCCACTTATCTTTCCAAGCCCCCATGGAACCAGCATCTCCTCTTTAACTCTCTCTTCTCAATCACCATTGGATTTAATTTTTGTCTTTTCAACAGTCTTCACATCTTGCCTAGTGATTTATGAAACAAGTATCTACGTATCTACTAACTCTGTATCTGTGGGCACGTAACTGGCATTACCTCTTGCCTCAATGTCCATATCTCTAAGATGGGAATAGTAATGGCACCTGCTCTGAATCAAATAGGTTTCCTCTGCATTGAATGGAAGTATATAAAGTGCTTCAAATAACACCTCACACATGAATGCTCACTCATCCTTATGGATGATGAAGATGATGATTTTTCTCTGCCCTTACCTATGTGCTCCAAAAATCAAAGGCTGTAGTTTGGGATCATGTTACCTTAGGCCACATAGTTAGCCTTCAGAAAAGCAAATAAATTAAAGATAACCTGTGTATATTGCTGTGGCTTTTCTTCTCATGGTCACATCCCAGAGGGTGGGGGGCGTTCTCTCTCAGAGGCAGGACCTATATGTACTTCAATTTAAGCATTAGCCTAGCTCTAAGAATGCTCCATCAACAATTCTTTTAGTCAGGATTTTCATGCTGGTATATGAGTCTGTTTGTGGCTCAGAATTATTCACTAAGGACTCCAAGCTATCAATCTCACATTTCAGACATGAAAGAACTAACAGTCAACTATCTGAGGTGATATTTTAAAAGTCTGTCACTATCACTTTCCCCCCATTTAATTGGGTAATTTTTATCTTAGGTAATGATATCTTTTCTCCATGATCATCTACTCCTTCAGAATTCAGTGTGTTGGCATCTCTATTAATCTTTGAATACTTTTTCACTTTTATTAAATAAATTTTTAAAAAACCTGGAATTATTTGCACACACTTGTGCCTCTTTGGGGAACTGGGAGCAAGAAGGTTACACTCATTTATGTCACAGTCTCTTGCTTCCCAGGATCATCCTACCCAACAGGACCACCAAAAAGTAACAGGTGGAGCTGGGCACAGTGGCGCATGCCTGTAATCCCAGCACTTTGGGAGGCTGAGGCAGGAGGATCGCGAGTTCAAAGCCAGCCTCAGCAATGTCGAGGCACTTAGCAACTCAGTGAGACCCTGTCTCTAATAAAATACAAAAAAAAAGGGCTGGGGATGTGACCCAGTGGTCGAGTGCTCCTGATTTCAATCCCCGGTACCACAAAAAAAAAAAAAAAAAAAAAAAAAAAGTAACGGGTGGAAACTATTTTATAATAGTTGAGAGCCTTATGATTATGTAGTACCTTACTGTACAATATATCTTAATATGCCTGGGGACAATCGGGACTCACCAAAGCAAAAAAAAAATGGAGCTGTTTTTTCAATAGTGGTTGAAATCCCACCCTGAAAAGTAATTTCAGAAAATGGTAGAGTCTTGCAGGAATAGCCATAAGCCCTTGTTAATAGCCAGGCTGCACTGCAAACCAAAGCTCTGATTTGGTAAAGGTGAATCTTTTATTCTCGTGATGGAAGGATGTTATAATGAAGTAGAAATCCTGAGGGGTTTTTTTTTTGTTGTTTTTGTTTTTATTTTTTTTCTTGACAATGAGTAGCTCTCAAAGCTTGGCTTCCTGTGATTTCAGAGAAGGCACAGCAAGCAATTGTGTGTTTTCATCAGATGTTTCTGCTAGGGCAAAGATTTGGCCAACCCTCCCATCCCAAGAGCCAGCCCCCTTGTTTGCCAGTACTGCAAGATTTGGAACATTCCCAAAGCTAATGCTGGTGGGAGGCGGGGAGTAACTGTTTCTTAGCTAGTTCACCTATGTCTGTTATATGAAGCGGGGAGGACAGTACTTTTTCTGGCATGTAGAACCTCCACCCAGTGGAGAATGAACTTGAAATGTATCAGTGAACTTTTGGAGAGTGCTTGCACAATTCAAATTACTAGATCTGAAAACCCCCACTCAAGTATTTGTCCTCAAGTCTTCAAGATTATCTTCTTAATTTGCAAAGATAGATTTTTTTTTTCTTGGAGTTAACTATGAGTACCAGCTTCCCAGGGCTGTGTTACAAACATTAGGAAGGGTGTTTAATTATGTTATGTTAGATTTAAATTTCAGTTTTGAAACAAGAAAAAAACATAACTGGAAGTGGACTGTGGATTTAACTTGGGTTTAAGAAAGGTTAATGAGAAAACTGCAAAATCCCACATCACAGTGAAAAGTTCCATAAAGAATCTGTTTTCTCCCACCCTACCCCCACTCTTTCGTGTTTAATCTTTGAAGAGAATGACAGGATGATGTTAAATTTGACCCATTATGCTCTCAAGAACTCCTCCTGAAAATTCAATGTGCTTGTTTTGCAAATCTGCTTTGTTTTCTACTTTCCCCCACTATCATCTCTCAATAACTAAATTTCCTCTGCCACCAAGTCTCAGAATTATAACTTGGGAGGGGAGTTAAGCCATGGCTTTAGCCACGCTTTATACTCTTCTTCACCCTGTGACCCAAATGTTGGATTATTGAGGACATATGGCCTGATCCTGCTGATAAAGCCTTGAGGTCAGCCTTGGAGGCCAAACTGACACCTCTCCCTGGTGGTCTCCATTGTTCAGCCTCAGGGCCCAGGGAGATTATCAAGCCCTTCCTTGCAGGCAATTGAGTATCTGTTCTGGTATCATAGCCTGTAGGTCATGGTGGGCCAATGGAAAAGAAGTTGAAACCCACACAGAGAGAAGGGCTTGTCACTTCTATAGGTTCCTTTGGGGGAACCTATACCAAAGCCCAAGCTTTGGTAACCAGCAGCCCTGTGATATGGATGTAGACCAGGTGGGCCTTAGAAAGCCTCTTCGGGGTATCCACAGGCTTAATGGCTGCCTATTCATTTTCTGGGCCAAAGACCACTACAGATGCACATACAAGAGGACAGGTTTGATTTCACAATGGGCTGAGGAACAACTGGACCAATTAAGTCTGGAGGGAGATAACGGGAGAGGGAGTCCAGGGCCCAGGACCCTCATTCTTTCTAGTTGTTGCTTCTTTCAGTAATGTGGGATTTCTCCAAAAGGATACCAGGGCCTTGGGCAAATCACACACTACATACCTCATCCGGATTCTTTAAGAGGCAAACCTCTTCAGGTTTATGAATCTTCATGGTTTGCAAGATACATTCACATCCATGAGCTCACTGATGTCATGATTCTAACGCTGTTTCTCCTGTTGTAAAGATGAGAAAAATGAAAGTCCAAACAGTCCAAATGGCTTGTCCAACATCCCACAGCTTATAAGGGAAGAAACTAGGTTGGGTTTTCAGATCTACTGGTTTGGACCTCCTGCTACTTCTCCTAGTTCCTTCCCACTCCTCTATTAAAAGAAAAGAAAAGGGAAAAAAGCAGTCTGCTTAGGGCCAAGAGAAGGGACTGGAGTGCAGATCTCCTTCTCATACATCATTGCCTGTTTGAGGTTCTGATCTTATCCACAGCTCAGGGGGCTTCCTCCCAAGAACCCCCACTGAAGTGCCCTGCTTGCAACAAGAGGTATTGAGTGAGTACAAAGAGGGTGAAAGAGGCAACTGACTTTTTCCACGAACAACAGGAAAATAATTTCACTTCCCATCATAATCACTTACCAAGCTTTACACCAACCCTCTCACTGTGAAACTGAACAAAACTTATGTTTGGACTTTCTAGACTGTGGCTCTGTGGGAAGGGACACACACAAGGTGAGACCCATGATTGCCCCACCTGTCTACCTGAAGACACTTTTCAAAATCCAAATGCCGAATGTTTTCTCTGAGATAAGGAGGCTGATTCACAGTGAGGTTGTGATGTCAATGGGGAGGGAGAAGGGAAGTGGCAAAAGTGTAAAAAAAAAAAAGATGGTAGAATGAGATGAATATCATTACCCTAAGTGCATGTATGAAGACACAAATGGTGACAGAAGTCACCATTTTTCACAGCAAGTGTGAATATACTTTGTATACAACCAGAGATATGTAAAAATGTGCTGTATATGTGGAATATGAATTGTAATGCATTCTGCTGTCATATATAACAACTTAGAATGAAATTAAAAAATAATAAATAAATAAATAAAACACAAAAAAATTTTATATCTATACTGGACATGATAGGCTTTTTTCTTGTCATTATTCCCTAAACAATATAGTATAACAACTATTTATGTAGCATTCACATTGTAAATATGCATTGTTATAGCCCTTATCTTTTTTCAGATACTTGTTTGCTAAAATTATTTGTCAATTGTATTGAAAGCTATGTAAAGAAGGAATTTGTGAATCCTGGTGCAAGTCTCTCTATAATTCTTTGCTATTTGAAATTGGTCTGAAGGGGAAGCCATCACCACTACCCACATACTCTGTCATCTCCCTGACAAACTCTCTCCCTAACTAAATGTATGGGTTTGTTGCTGTTTTTAGTCTCAGCTGTCCTTTCTGATCCTCATTCCTCAATGAGCAGGGGCATCTGACAGGGCTAATGATGGCCACTGCCTCTATAGTCTGAAACTCAATGTCCATCCTGTCATCCTGTCCCCATCCCCCATACCTGGAAGTGGTTGGACTTTTGAGCCCAGGCTCCATAAACACCTAGTCATAGGAACTTCTCAAAGAAACAGCAGAAGCTCAGGCCCCTTGAGTCCATCCCTAAGACATAAGATGCTGACACTTGGCTCATTGCTGTTCTCTCTTCTTCTCTTCCTACACTGCCACTGCTTAAGTCACGCAGAGGGAAAACAGAAAGTCATTCCCCTGATACCATACTTCACACCCAGCCCAGAGACGATGGTACATTTCATGATTAAATGCGTCAGATTCACTTTGATGTGCATTGCACCTGATTATAACAGTAGGATTCCAGTCTTTTTCTCGTGCTGCTCTTCATTTTCAAGGGCAAATTCAGCCAACCGCTCTGTTTCTGCTACTAAAATCTGGGACCAGTACTGAAAATACCTTTGCGGGTGCCTCACGTGCATTTACAGCCATGGTGGAACTTATGTTTGAGGGCCATCTCCCTAAGTGAAAGTGATATTGATTTGCAAGAAGACCACAGTGTCTTTAATTAAAGATAAGATTTTGTGCTCCTATATTCCTGAATACAGAGCTTGCACCAGCTTCCAAAAACAATGGATAATCAATCCCCACACTTCATGTTATCCCATCTTCTCACTCAACCATTTCTGCAGCAACACTAGCAGGAAAATGATGTCATTAGAATTTCCAACTTAGTCAGTTAATGCAGGTATGAAAGAAATACCATAGACGTGGTGGATAAAATGACAGGTTGTTTCTCACAGTTCCAGAGACTGAGAAGTCCAAGATCAAGGTGCCAGCCAGTAGTTCCTGGTGAGGGACTGATTCCTGTCTGTAGATGACCACCTTCTTGCTATATCTTCACATGGCAGAAAGAGAAGAAAAGCTCTCTTCCTCTTCTTGTAAGGCCATTAATCCCATTATGGAACCTCTACCCTCATGAGCCAATCTAACCATAATTACATTCAAAGGTTCCATCTCCATATACTGTCATGTTGGAGATTAGTATTTCAAATTTTCAGTGATGGGGGGAGCACAAACATTCAGATCATAGCATTTCACCCCCATTAAAATCTGTCGCTAATACATATTATACCTTCCATGCTGTCTTCATGCAGATGTTTGAGGATAAAATGAAACTCTACATACAAAACTCCATGGTATCATTAATTATAGACAAGACTTGTGCTCACATTTCCTTAAATACAGAGCTCACACCAGCTTCCATAACTAACTTGTAATCTATTAGCAAGTCCCATCTTGATGACAGATGGTTGGAGATTTTCTCCAGCAAGGATTACAAGGAAAATTATCTTTTTAATTCGGTGTCCACGAACAATTGTATAATGATAATGGGCAGTATCTAGCACCACATACCAAGCCCTGCACTAATGTGTCCTCATTAGTCTGCTATGCCGGAGAAGGATCACCACATCCAGTTTACATAGGAGGTGGTAGAGGCTCAGATGCACACAGTCTGTAAGAAGTCCAGAGGGGATTCAGACCAACATCTGTTTCTCCAAAGACTTTGGTTTTAAACACTGCATAGTGCTAATGATTAGCAAGTAGAGAAAAGTCCTGGTCTAAGACAATAAAAGTAGAGTTTGTGTTGTCTGGGTAAGCCCCAATCCCTGCACCACTGTCCCTAACCACACAGTCCTGGCTAAAAGAATATTCAGGATGTCACCTTGCTAAGGTCTCAATCTCTCAGCATTACTTCTCTTGGGAAATTTCACTCTTATCAACATACCACCAAGAAACAACAACTGGAAAAGTACAGATGTTGGCTAGAAATATCCTTAAGTTTGCTTTGGGCCATATATATAATGATGTGGATAGAGGAGAGAATGTTTTAGGAATCACTTAGAAAATCAAACAATAGAAGGAGCGACATATGCCGGAGATAACCAACAGGGTAAAAAACATCTGATGGGGTTTGTTCATGAAATCATATTCCTAACAAAATGAGTGCATGGCCAAGCATGCCTCAACACAGGAGAGGGAGTTTTGAGTCCTGCCCATGATGACACAACAATTTCTTCTCACATTTGCATTTGCCTGTTAAATTCATTTGAAAAATGCAGATAGTTTCCTGCCATGGTACACCTGGCATTTTGGTGGGAAATAAAACAGAGAGATGTTTGATTGAGGAGCAAGTTCATGTTCAATGCATGGCCTTAGGGGCAGTTGTTGAGCAGGAAGGAAAATTACCTGTGCCAAGCAGTGTACTAGGAGCCCCAAATGAGAGAGAATCTTAAATTCCCAAAATAACCCTGAAGGTCAAGTATAATTATGTCCATATTACACATAATGAAACTAAGCCTTGGAAAAGTTAGATAATTTACCAAGAATTGGAATTGAACCCTATAACTGAAAGCATATTCCTCTGACTACAGTATCTTGTGATTAAATAACCATATTATCCAGCAGGTGGATGCTATCAGATGCCATCGACAAATCTCTCAAAAACCCCAATGGAGCCAGCTGTGGTGGCACATGCCAGTAATTCCAGCAACCCAGGAGGCTGAGGCAGGAGAATTGCAAGTTCAAAGACAGCCTCAGCAATTTAGCAAGGGCAATTTCTGCCTAAGCAACATAGCAAGACCTTGTTTCAAAATAAAAATGGCTAGGAATGTGGCTTAGTGGTAAAGCACCACCTGGGCTTAATTCCCAGAACAAAAACCAGACAAACTCCAATGGTTCACTAATGCATGTAAGTATGCTCATGGCCATAAGTAATTATCAGGCAGCTAACATTTTTTTAAATTATTTTTTAGCTATTTTTTAAATTTTTTTTTTAGTTATAGATGGACACAATACATTTATTTTATTTATTTTTATGTGGTGCTGAGGATTGAACCCAGTGCTTCACACGTACTAGGCAAGCGCTCTACCACTGAGCCACCACCCCAGTCCCCCAAAAATATTATTGAACATATGCCTTAATGAGAGCCTACTAACATTCTAAAAGTGAATTTTTTAAAAAAAATAAAATCTAGTAACAGCAAAGCAAAGAAGGTGAAGAAAGCATTAAAAGTTTGTGAGATTTTAACACATTTCTGAAAGACAGGAAAAGGTAGAAGCAGGTTAGGAGAACTGCAGGCAAAAGCTTTGCAGGTAAGGTTGAGCTATGGGGGGCCCACCTGCCTGACAGAACCCCACTATGACCACATGAAGCTCACAGGCTGGAGGTAGACAGTCCTGGGAGGTGCAGGGATGTAGGCTGAACCTGAAAGGAATAAGGCTATGGTTACCAACCCAGGCTGCACTGTGGAATATTCAGAGAGCTTTAAGAAGCAACAGTACCTGGATTCCACCCTGAGCTTATTTAATTGGTCTCAGGCACAACCTGGGTGCCAGGAGCTTTTAAAGCCCCCCAAATGATTTTAATGTACAACCAGGGCTAATGACTACTGTCGTAAGGTCTTTGCAGAAACCAGCAGGCTTGCAACTACCCCTGAAGCCAGAAGGAGTCTACCTTGAGAGATACTGGAAAGGTAGAGGGGGAAAAATTCCACTAGTCCTGTATTTAGCACTTTGGTGAATGCCAAATAATCGTGTCATCACAATAATATAAACATTAGATGTTGGTTTTAATATGGAACCTTATACAGATGCACAAAGAAAGATTTTATAACAGAATATATAAACATTGTTTACCTGACTATATCAAACGCAAGGACTCTCCCTGCACAGCCGAATCAGAAACCCAAGGCGTAAGTCAATGCTAGGTACATTTTTTAAAAAATCTGATAGACAAGTAAAATAAGAAACTGGCTGTTTTTTTCTTCTTCATAAATTATTTTCCAAAATAAATATTTTAGTCAGCTTTATTGCTGCTGTGACTAAATTACCCAAACAGCACAACTGTAGAGGAGGAAAAGTTTATTTGAGGGTTCACGGTGTCAGAGGTCTTAGTCCTTGGAAGGCTGGCTCCACTACTCAGGGCTCAGGGTGAGGCAGAAGGACATCAGAAGAGTGTGGCAGCGGGAAGCAGTTCACATGGTGATCAGAGAGCAGAGAGCGAGCGAGAGATCTTCACTTGCCAGATACAAATGTATACCCCAAAGTCACACCCCAATTTCCACCTCCTCCAGCCACACCCTACCACTTCAATTACCACTCACTTAATCCCTATCAGGGGATTAATTCACTAATTGGGTTAAAACGTTTATAACCCAATCATTTCTCCTCCTTCTTGCATTGTCTCACATGTGAACTTTTGGGGGACACCTCACATCCAAACCATAAGTATTATGGGAGTCTCTCTCAATTCACTCCCCCTACTCACGCACACCTTTCAATCACAGACATGTATTGGCACAATCTCATCCCAAATATCCCATGTTATCAGGTGAGCTCAGCCCTTCCTCACCCATTCTTTCATTCACTGTCATCTTTTTCCTGAAGGCCTCTCTCCTGACTCCTCTTGAGCCAATTCTCACCAACAGATGCCTGGGTCTGACACTCTGTTAGTCATCTTTTCCTAGCTGTGACCAAAATACTTGATGAGAACAACTTTGAGGAAGAAAATGTTATTTTGGCTCATGATTTCAGAAGAGTCAGTTCATAGTGAGATGGCTCCAAAGCAAAAAAAGAGAGAAAGAAAGAAAGAAAGAAAGAAAGAAAGAAAGAAAGAAAAAAAGAAAGAAAGAAAAGAAAGAAAGAAAAGGAAAGGGAAATGGCAGATGGCATAGTGGAGGAAAGCTCCTAAACTCATGGCAGTGGGGAAGTGGAGAAGGGCCAAGGAGAAAGATAAACCCACAGCAACCTACTTCCTCCAACTAGGTCCCACCTCCCAGAAATCCATTCAGCCATCAGTGTATTGATCCACTGACGAGGTCAGAACCCTCCTCATCCAGTCGTTACCTAAAGTCCCATCTCTGAACCCTGCTGCATTGGGGACCAGGCTTTCAACACAAGACTTTGGGAGACAGTCCAGATTCAAACCATAACAGGCACCATTCCCTACATTACCCTTCTGTTCCCCAACCCCCCAAGCCAGTCAATTGCTAATGCTCAGCCTCTTCTGGTGAAGTTTTTGCCTGGATCTTGGGGTATCCCCAAGAGATAAGGCTACTGGCATGAGTATGACCGGACTGATGGCCCGGACTCTTCAGCTCTCCCTCTTCCATGTAACTCTGAAACTCCCTCCACTAATGAAGTAGAATATATTCCCACTCTCCTCACATTGGCATGGGATTCAATTTGCCAATAGAGTAGAGGTGGCCGGAGTGAAGTCTTGCAGAGTGTTGATAACAGGGCATGTACCTTGGTCACCATTCCCCTAGGGTGGCTGCTTCCCCTTCAGTCTGAACTCCAGATGGACACATGGAGATCTGTCTTGACCCTGACTTTTAGGGAGGAGCCAAGACCACCAGATCCATATCTGGAAGTAGAGCCATGCCATAGACTGGATTTGGGTCCCCCTAAAATTCCTATGTTGACGACCTAACCCTGGTGTAGTGGTATTTGGAAGTGGTGACTTTGGAGGTGATTAAATTTATAAGATGCCATGGGGGTAGGGCCCCTATGACAGAATTATAGTCTTTATAAGAGGAGGAAGAGACCTGAGAGCGCTCTTACATTCTCTCTCTCTTCTCTCTCCCTCTCTCTCTCTCTCTCTCTCTCTCTCTCTCTCTCTCTCTCTCCTTGTCTCCCCTCCATGTGAGAACACAGTGAGAAGATAGTCATATGCAAGCCCAGAAGAGAGAATTCTCATCACCCGGAACAGATAGAACCTTGATCCTGGACTTCCCAGCCCCTAGAACTGTAAGAAATAAATCCATATTGTTTAATCCACCCAGTTTATGGCATTTTGTCTTGGTAGCCTAAGCTAACTAAAACAAGCTGCCACCCAAACCAGTCTAACTGAACTAAATCCCAGAAACAAATGTGAACCAACCCAGCCAAAACAAGCAAAGCTATCTAGCCAAGATCATCCCACTTCCAGCCAATCTATAAACAGTGGAGCTAAATGAGTGCTTATTATTGTAAATGCCTAAGGTTTTGTGGTTGTGAGCTAAGCAACGTATGTGGCAACTGTTAATTCATGTATATAGATAAATTCTAAATTTGATGAAGGCAGAAAACTCTCTCATTAACTGTATATCCAGCACCTAGAATAATGTCTGCCAAATAATAATGCTTAATGGATGATTGTTGAGTGAGTAGACCAATGAAAAAAATGAATGAATGCATAACAAAAGAAAACACTGAGAAAGCTCAATGCCTATTTTGTGGTGCAGTACATTTTAGTCAATGTTCTCTTGAGAAACAGAACCAATAGGATGGTTTAAATATATGTACAAATAAATAGATAGAATATACATGTGTAGTAAATATTATGTGCAATGGATGTATCTCTATGATGAGATTTATTATAAGGAATTGACTCATTTGATTATGGTTACTGGCAATTCCAGAGATCTTCAGAGTGAATCAACCCAGAGATCCAGGAAAGCCAATAGTTTAGTTATACCCCAAGTTTGAAGGACTGAGGTCCAGGAAAACTGATGGTGTAGTTCCAGTCCTAAACCTGGCAGACTCAAGACCCTCAGGAAGAACAAAAGGTAGGAAGAATCTGGAGTTCCAGTTCAAAGACATTCCGGCAGGAAAAATTCTCTCTTATTCTGGAGGACAGTCCTTTTGCTTCATGCAGGCCTTCGGCTGATTGGATGAGGCCCACCTACATTACGGAGGGCCATCTATTATACTCAACCTACTAATTTAAATGTTAATCACACCCAAAATAACCCTGCCAGAAGTACTCAGAATGGTATTTGACCCGAGATCTGGGCACCCTGAGACCCACTCTCACTGGTTTTATGTATGTTTTAGCATGTTTTCAATGGCCCTTCTCTATGTAATGACTCGCCAAAGCAGAGGTGGCTCCCCCACCACCAATTGCTTTCCAGAATACCCATAGCAGTGGATGAATAAAAACTGTGTGACTTCTTCCAGAGTGTGGCATCTTTACTCTGCTGCTACCAGTCAGAATATGTTTTCATTACAAAATGAAGGGAAGGAGGGAAAAGGGTGGAGGGAGGAGGAGGAGGAGGAGGAGGAGGAGGAGGAGGGGGAGGAGGTGGAGGAGGAGGAGAGGGGATACTATGAAATAGAAGCCCCGAATTCCAGAAACGCTCTGTGTAGGGTTTATTTTCAAGGTTGGCTTCTCCATAATGTGTTCTGATGGTTTTGAAATTGGCCTGATGTAGGCCAACAATAAAGGGAAAGTCAAGCTTACATAGCAGAAAATCTATACTCTCTAGACACCTGCTTACAGCAGGAGAATCCAAGGTATTGACCTTCAATTCAGCTCCCGCATGAGCTGGTGCTGAGATAAGGAGAGCTAATCTGTCCACCCTCCCAGGCACTTCCAGGCTGACTACTTCAGGCTGTTACTCCAGCCACAGCTTTGTAAGTCACTAAATGGGCCTTTATTGACTGCCTGGCCTTTATTGATTCATGACAGGGTTACACCTCCAGGACGGAGTGGAAGTTTATATGAGTCCTGATTCCTTCTCTTTCTCTCCACCTCCCCAGTGATGCCTGAAATGCCTTCAGTAGAGGCATAAAAATGCAAATGACCTGGGGAGAGAGAATTATCGGATTTAAATTTATAATTTAGACTTTTAGAGATAGGGCTTTCTCACCCCACTATGTCATGACTCTAAATCTCCTCCTGCCGGAAAGAAGAGGTTGTCTAGAGAAACAGAACCAATAGGAGATGGATACATAGACATACACACATAGACAGACTGGCCACAGGCAGTGCTCTACAATTGTGGAGGCTCAGAAGTCCCACCGTCTGCCATCTGCAAACTGGAGACCCAGGAGAGTCATTGGTGAGAGTTGGAGGTCAGATGGTGGAGGTGCCAACCCAAACCTCAAGACCTCAGAACCAGAAATGCCAAGGGCAAAAAAAAAAAAAAAAAAAAAAAAAAAAAAAAAAAAAAAAGCTTGATGTCTCAATTCCAGCAGTCAGGCCAAGTGAATTCAAAGTTCCTCTGCCCTTTTGTTCTGTTTGGGCTCTCAACAGACTGAATGAGGACTTCCCACACTGGGGAGAGCCATCTGCTTTATTCGCTCCTCCAACTCTAAAGCTAATTTATTCCAGAAACACCCACACAGGCATGCCCAGAGACAATGTTTGACTAGATATCTGGACATCCTCTGTCCCAGTCAAGTGGACACATAAAATCAACCATCACATCCAAGTTTCCAAGACACTGACTGAGGCATGCTTATTTGTGTGGTCCTCTTGTCTTGTTCGAACCATAAGATCAACAGCACAAACCCATGCAAGGTTTGGCCACAGGAATGGGGCCTGGTCCTCTTGTTTCATCATACTGGTGCCTCCCTGGCTTTCTCCTTCTACATAGCCAACACTGTAGGATGGATCAGATCAAGGCTTTTACCTTTGAGGAAGGAGGTCTGGTTATGTTGCTTTCCACTCTTCTCTCCCTAATAAACTTCGGTTCTCTCCTGCTGTGGGTGCCTGGCCAGTGCAGCAGCATTGCAAGCTCTTGTATTTGCTGTGAGAGATCAGTCCTGAGTTGGGTCATGTTCTTTAGCCCAGGGTTATGATTTGAATATGAGGTGTCCCCCCACAAAAGCCCATGTGTTTGACAATACAGGAATGTTCAGAGGTGAAATGATTAGATTATGAGAGCTGTAACCTAATCTGTGGATTCATCCATTTGATGGTTTGTTAATTTCAGAGGATTATTGAGTGGTAATTGTAGGCAGGTAGGGCATGGCTGGAGGAAGTACCTCACTGGGGGCATGCCCTTGGGGATTATATTTTGCCCCTGTCCCTCCTCTCCTCTTTCCTCTTCTTCCTCCTCTTCCTCTTCCTCCTTCTCTTCCTCTTCCTCCTCCTCCTCCTCCTCTTCCTCCTCCTCCTCCTCTTCCTCCTCCTCTTCCTCTTCCTCCTCCTCTTCCTCTTCCTCCTCCTCTTCCTCCTCCTCCTCCTCCTTCTTCTCTCTCTCTCTCTCTCATCCCCCACCCCTCTTTCCTGGCTGCCATGAGCTAAGCAGTTTTCCTCTACCTCCCCCTTCTGCCATGGTCTAAACCCAGAGCATTGGAGCCAGCCAACCAGGGGATGAACCTCAGAAACCATGAGCCAAAGTAAACTTTGCCTCCTCTTGTCAGGTATTTTGGTCATAGGAGCAGAAAGCTAACACACCCACATACCATGGCTCTTGTCTCCTGCATGTTGGCAACCCATTCACGACAAGAGCAATGAGGAACTTGCTTCCCTTGTCCACTCTCCCTATCTCTAATGTCATCCATCCATCAGGGGAAGTAGCTGTAATTCAAGAGAGGATTTAGGAATGCTTGCTTTCCTGGGCCTTGTGCCATTCTAATAACACTCAAGCCCTGTACCTCTGTTTTAAAACATTAAGGTCTAAATGACTTACAGCAGATTATTTATGATCTTTGGCAACAGAGAGAGGACCAAAATGGAACAAATGATAAGGATGAGCTTAAGCACCTGAAAGATGCACCAAAATAGAAACTAGGCAAAGATCAACCCCCCTGCACAACTTGATGTAACCTCCTGCATGTGAGTCCACAGGGGAAAACCCCACCCAGGTTTGCATACTTTATTGTACAGTGTGATCAACAGAGAGTGCCTTTTCCTGAGGAAGGCCAGAAATCATTTGTGGAAGAATTCTCACTGATGGACACTTCCATATTGAAAATGATGTTAAGGGACAATAGTAGGGCAGAAAAGGAAGTTTCCCTCTACCTCTAGAAGTTTAAAAGAAAGGTAGAGGACACAGCACTATAAAGCAAGGGAAGAATGTACATAGGGCTCCCCAAATAATGCTGCTTTTCTTTTTCATATGGTTCTGGCTCATAGTAAGATTAATATGATAAATTTTCCACCCAAAGATGATAGCACTTTTCACTTTCCTGTCTTTGGGAACAATTATTAAATGGGAGAATAATGTGGAGATATGAGAGAAAAAACTTATAGTTTAAAAAGATTTTTAAAACTAAAATACTTTTAAAATGGATAATCTCACCAAATTTCACTTCCACTGAATTGTGGACACAGAAGTAGAAATATTCCAGAAGATCAAGTTGTAAATATGAAAAATCTAAAGAGATCATCAGATAAAACTTTCTTCTTTTAAGGGAAGCTAAGTGACTGTTTACAGTTTTGGATCTGAAAATGCTGAGCTCCAGAATTTGGGTATTTTATGCCATAAAAATGTTCTGAAGACTAGCTCTGTAGCTCAGTGGCAGAGTGCTTGCCTAGCACATGTGAGGCACTGGGTCCAATCCTTAGCACCACATAAAGAAATTAAAAACAAATAAACTCATGCTGCCCAGATGGGCAACTACAAAAATAAAAGAAATAAATAAAAAGACGTGTTTGAAACATATCCTGGAGGTTATGAATGTTTGATATAGAAAACTAGAAATTCTTTAAAAAAATGTATTCTGAATCAAAATTTTATTGCCAAATCTGGGTCCTTTGTGCCTTAGTTACCTTCTCACTGAGCAAAAGAAATAGATGGCAAACTTCCAAATTATATGCAGAAATGCATTCTATGAAGTAAGTTAGGTACAATAATGATCAAAGTGGTAATAATAATAGTACCAATAGATAGCGTTTTAATTCTGTCTTGTTTTTAGTTTTGTTTTTGATGGTTGTGCTGTCCATCAAATCCATGCTGAGCATGAGCTCTACAACTGAAATACATCTCCAGCTCCCAATAGTTCACATATGCTAAGCCTCTCCTGTATGTGGCACTTTAGTAAGCCCTTTGCAAACCTATCTCATCCATTTCTTGTAGCAGCCTCATGGTGTAGGAACTATTTTTTTTTTTTTTTTTAATCTACACTCTCAGGTTTAGAAACTGGGACTACAGGGACTAAGTAATTTGTCCATGATTATCCAGTTCTGGGTGGTTAAGCCTGGAAGCAAATATCTGATGGTCTAACTTCAGAGCCTGGACTCTCAGCATACAGCATACAGAGAAACAGATAGGACCAGGTGCACACTGTGAATGAGAGACCAGGAACTTCATAGCCAACCCTTGCCTGTTGAAAAAGAAGAGGGTGGCATCACAGAGTCAAATCCAACCTGGAGAGTTCTCCAGGTGTTGACTTCTGTTTGCTTCTCTCCGGGATGGTTCTAAATTTCTGAGGGGCCTTAGTAAACAGGTTTCAAATGTCACAAAGTAGGAAATGTATTCAAACAGACAGGGACTATCAAATGCTTGTATTTTTTTCTTCTAAGAAAGTTTAAATTTAAAGATCAGTAGTCAAAGTAATGAACAATAAAGTTAAGAATATTTAAGGCTTGGAAACCCAGATGTAGGACATTATGCATCTTTTTGTTACATTAAATTGGTCCACTTTTTAGCATTTGAAAGGAAAAGATGGGCTTGTTTGTGTACCACATTATATCTATGTAATATGGAGTGGTGTGTGTGTGTGTGTGTGTGTGTGTGTGTGTGTGTGTTTTCTAGACTCAAGCATTAAAAAAAAAACCTAGGGGGGAAGGCCTGAAATATATTATAGACAGATTGAAAGCATGATACTACCAAATTTGTCTTGGAACCAAACCTAAATTTTTTCCATTTTAACAAAAATAAAAGCTTTTCAACAAAGAAATCATTTATGAAATTTTCAGAAAGAATACAGAGACAAAACAAAATTAATTTTTACTTTTTATTTCAAACTTTAAATTTGGTGCTATATTACAAAGATGTATTCTACAAAATATCATGTGAATGTCAATCACCCAAGTTTTAGGGGGAAAGGTGATCTTTCAAAGATTCAGGGATTTTTATTTCTTTCTCGAGCACTTTGTCTAGATAAGGTTGATTTCTGGCTTCTGTGACTATGATTTCAAACATGACTTTTCTGAACTTTGTAACCTTATTTTGAAGGAAAGCATTTTAAGAGCAAGGGATAAAATTCAATTAACTGAGATGACAGAAAATAATCTACTAAGCGAATATATCAGGCAATTGGAAGCTTTCATACCTTTCAAAAAGGAAATAACCTATTTCTTGCCTTGTTATCTATTGACACAGGAGTTTATTTCTCTTGAAGCTGTTACAGATCTACCTAATGAGGCCTAAACACTGTTGCCAAGCAATTAGAGTTTTTATTGTGTCACTGATTTCCTTCATTTCCGGAGTTGCTGATAATCATTAGCCAATACTGTGTCATCTAAAAACGCATAAGCATTCACATGTGCTTGTGTACACACACTCTAGCCAACTGAAAAATATAACTGGTCCACTGACATTGGCTGTGGGTAGACAGCCTCAGTCACCAAACTTGTACATTTCTGTGTATCATATTAGTCAAGTTGTATGTGCTGAGTCTTGCTCATTTCCTGTTCTGTGGATGCTATTTATTTCATAGGTATTTAAAGGTGGAAGAATTTACTAACACAAAGAGAGAAAGAGAGTGCGTGTGTGTCATATTTTTCAAATGTGGCTTCACTATTATCTTTTAGAACCTTGTCATTCCTCTGTCAATAAGTGGAATCTAATTCACTTGTCCTTGAATCTGGACTGCCTTGTCACTCACAACCAACAGAGTCCAGCAGAAATGAATTCCAAAGCAAGGCCATAAAAAGTAATGCAGCTCTTACCTTGGGAGCTGGAATAACCACTCTTATGGACTTTCAATCACCATGTTGGCAGCCCAATGGCCCAGAGGCCACCATATTCTGAGGAAGTCCAAACAAGCTCACGTAAATGGATCATGTGGAGAAAGAAAGAGATTCCTAACCATCTCTAGCTGTGCCAGCCAGCCATCTGCTGTACCAGATCCAGTTACTGACTGATGGCAACCACATGAAAAAGTAGTACCCAGAAAAGCCTTTCTGATTCCCAACCCAAGAAATGAATGATAATAAAATGGCACTTGGAGACTAAGCCATGATGTTTTGGCATGATGTCACAAAACAATGCACAATGAGCATTTTACATCCTAAGAACCTGAATATGATTAGAATATTTTATACATATTATTTTCCTTAATGAACAGAGCAGACACTATGGGTGTTCTGCCCACTTCCCTTTGGCATTCATCATTCCCATACCAGCTGTCAACTTCTTATTGAAAGCCATAATCACTCTCTACCTGGAACTTTCCTAGATCAGCTTGCATGGTCAGTGAGGGGAAGTCCAGCAGTACCAGGGAGTTATTGCCTCCGGGGAGGCCATTAATTAACAGACAATGGAAGTTTCTCAATATATAGTTCCAACTCTTACCCCTCAGATGGGAAAACGTGGATGTGTGTGTTCTACCATCTCTGGAGGTTCTTCCCCACCCCACAGGGAGGTCACAGTGGTGGCTGACTGGATAACATACTCTTCGTGGGCTGCCTTCCATCTCTGGCTTCACTTCTCCTCCCTACTGATACTTCCTGGCATCACCTTCCAAACACTTGCCCACAAATTCTCATCTTAGAGTCTACTCCTGAAGGAAGCAGACTTTGCAGACTAAGATCCTGGGAAACCAGGCTGAAGGGAGGGGCATCAACTGAGGCCCCAGCTTTTCCATTGCTGCTTCAGTCCTCGTGAAGAGTCTAAGAAGAGATCAAACAGGGAACCTGTGGCTGAGCCCACTTGAGTCCACAGTAGGAAGGTAAAGATGATCCTCACCCACTCATATTTGTTAGGTGCCCAGAAGATGTGCACATGAACATCCACGCAGAGACAAATAATGCATATGTCCTGAATTGGTAATTTTGTCACAGCCTTTCCTCACTCTTGCTCCAAACTTCAAAAAGTATTTGTTAATAAGTATGTATTATATACCAACTCTAGTCCCAGAGCTCTGTTAAATATTACAACAAATACAAGAGAAAATATTTGCCCCAGTGTCACAGCACTTAAAACATGGTCAGAGAAGCAAGCTGTACTCACAGAAAGAACACAGAAGTGGTGTTAGTAGGAGGCTTGTAGAGAAGGAATCTCCATGAAAGTACTAATGTCAGGGTAATGATATCACCTATCTTTCTACTCCCAGGGGTCACTGCAGTTTGTGGAAGAGGACTCAACCAACCAAACTCATGGGAATTCCAGTTATTTGCTTGGTACCAGATTGAAGACTACACCTTCATGGTAATTGCCATTCACGGAGTGTCTCCTCTATGTGGGACAACATTCAAGGGCTGTTTATTTGCAAGGTGGTGGCACTTTATGCAAAGGGTATTATTCCTGGAGAAGTGCATAACACCAAGTCTGCATGATTCAACATACCTCAAGGAAGGAGGTATTTCTGATTACCAGCCATGTGGCAATGGCATAAACCAGTATACATTTCCCCTCAGTCTTGCAGCTTTGAAATGACACAGTTCTCGCTTAATTTTTATTTCATGGAGATTTGCATTATTTCAAATTTGGGGCAAAAATTTTAAATGACTAATATTTCATATTGTGCTGAATTGCACTATGCTAAAAATGTCATAACCAAATAATTATCATCTTCATTTTATCCTAATAATTAAGAGCTAATATTTATTAATATGTATATGAGAGTAATGTATAATCATATAATAATTAATAAAGAGCTAATGTTTTAATTTTCTTTTTTAACATTTATTTATTTATTTATTTATTTATTATTTATTTACTTATTCATCATGCACAAGTATAGTATCTTTTTACATACAACTGCTTGTATACAAAGTATATAAGTACCATTCAGATCTTCAATCATGCATTTAGGATAATGATATCCATCTCATTCAACCACCAATTTTTTTTTCCTCCCCGCCCTCCTTACTCCCTCCTTCCCCTCCCTTTCCGTTGACCATTCTAGTGTTCCTCTGATCCTATGTACCCCCTTCCAACAACACTGTGAACTAGCCTCCTTATATCAGAGAAAACATTCGTTATTTGTATTTTTGAGATTGACTAATATCACTTAGCATTATATTCTCCAACTTCATCCATTTACCTGAAAACGCCATTATTTTATTCTCTCTTATGGCTGAGTAAAATTCCATTTTGTATATATACCACATTTTCTTTATCATCCACTCATCTACTGAGGGACATCTAGGTTGGTTCCACAACCTACCTATTGTGAATTGTGCTGCTATAAACATTGAAGTGGCTGTGTCACTGTAATATGCTGTTTTTAAGTCTTTTGGGAATAGACCCAGGAGTGGAATGGCTGGGTCATAGGGTGGTTCCATTCCCATTTTCCCAAGAAATCTCCATACTGCTTTCCATAGCGGTTGCACCATTTTGCAGTCCCACCAACAATGTATGAGTGTGCCTTTTTCCCCACATCCTCTCTAACATTTATTGTTGCTTGTGTTCTTGATAGCTGCCATTCTGACTGGAGTGAAATGGAATCTTAGAGTAGTTTTGATTTGCATTTCTTTAATTGCCAGCGATGTTGAGCATTTTTTCATGTATTTGTTGATTAAATGTGTATCTTCTTCTGAGAAGTGTCTTTTCAATTCCTTAGCCCATTTATTGATTGGATTATTTGCTTTTTTGGTGTTAAGTTTTTTTAGTTCTTTATACATTCTAGAAATTAGTGCTCTATCTGATGTGCATGTATTAAATATTTGTTCCCAATTAGTTGGCTCTCTATTCACCTCACTGATTGTTTCTTTTGCTGAGAAGAAGCTTTTTAGTTTAAATCTATCCCATTCATTAATTCTTGGTAATAGTTCTTGCGCTACAGGATTCTTATTAAGGAACTTGGGGCCTAATCCGACATGTTGGAAATTGGAGCTTACTTTTTCTTCTATTAGGCATATTGTCTCTGGTCTAATTCCTAGGTCCTTGATCCACTTTGAATTGAGTTTTGTGCATGGTGAGACTAAGGGGTCCTCTATAGCTAAGATTGCATCCCTAGTCTCTAGTTTCATTTGGAGGCAGGGTCTCACTAGGTTGACAACACCAGCCTCAAGCTTATAATCCTCTTGCCTCAGCCTCCCAAGTAGCTGGGATTACAGACATGCACCACTATGCCTGATTTCAAGCTGCATGTTTCAAATGCTTACAACATGCCAATCATAGATGTTAACTCACTTAATCTATTACAAAATAAATGTTGCTATTCTCCCATTCAGTAGTTGGGGAAAACTCAGGCATAGAGAGATTAAGTAACTTGCCTGAAGTTACACAATTGATAGGTGGTGGCAAACTGGAACTACCTGCCAGATAGTCTGGTTCTAGAACCTGCTTCATTCTCAGTCACTAGGCTCCACTTCCTCATTTAAACCCCATAATGACCCGATGATGGAAATAGTGCTTTTCTCATTTCATTGATGAGGTGAAACTCACAAGAGTTAGTCAGAGCCGGGCGCGGTGGCGCACGCCTGTAATCCCAGCACTTTGGGAGGCTGAAGCAGGAGGATCGCGAGTTCAAAGCCAGCCTCAGCAATGACAAGGCACTTAGCAACTCAGTGAAACCCTGTCTCTAAATAAAATACAAAAAAGGGCTGGGGATGTGGCCCAGTAATTGAGTGCCCCTGAGTTCAATCCCCGGTACCACAAAAAAAAAAAAAAAAAGAGTTAGTTAGAATTCCAATCCAATTCCATCCAGCCCTGAAGCCCACACTGCTTGCATTAAGCTCAACTGCATCATAACTGCTCATTTCCTGGCTGTTTCAGCACCAAGACAGACTTTTTCCAGCACTTACTAAGGCTGCACTTGTCAAATCAAATTCATTTAATTGAATATAAACATAGGAAAATGAGGAAAAAATAAATCCATTTTTGACCATGAAACTTGATGACAGGCAGGAAGGAGGGCAGCATCATGATTGAGTGACCTCACACACATTTATGCTGCTCCTCCTACGCACCAGGCCCTGTCCCAGGCACTTCACACGTCAGCCCCCTTGAGGTTTCACAACTGCCCAACAAGCTCAGCACTGCTCTTCCTCCTCTGGGCAGTTATTTCCGAGAGGCAATAAGAAGTGGAATCAGGAGGGTTTTCTGTGATTTCCCTCAATAGCTGCTGCTCCTTAACTAGGGGAATCGGGAACAGACTACCATAAGTCCTTCCTCCAGCTCACTGGCAAAAATGAGATAAGCTCTGGTGCATGACAGGAGAGGTCAGTTGCTCAAGAGAGCAACAGCGACTCCAAGAATGACTAGAGGTGATAAAGCAGAAAGTAGACTTCCTTCACAGTTACTCAGACATCCCAGAGAAGCTCAGGATATGGTGAGAGATACCCTGTGAGTTTCCCTGGAGCCCATGGGGCAATAATAAGGATGCCCACTATAGAGCCCACCAGAGGGCAGCAGTGAGCAAAGCCCCAAGGCATGAAGAAGGCACCCAAAACGTCACAGTTTGGGGTGGGGAGAAGTGATGCTCACATAGCAGCCTGAGGGGACAAGGAAGTGGGACAAATTGTTACACTCCGAGAGGAGATAGTCCCCCAGGTCCTCATGAGTCTGCGAACTACTGTTTGTGGGGCTCTGAAAGGCTGAGGCTCATTAAAGACTATAAGTTACTATGACACGCCTAAGAGTGCATTGCGTTTTAAGCAGTAATTTTGCTGTTGCTTGATTGAAATGTGCTATAACACATCTTCATGAGATTATTTGGGAATAGAATAGGCAAGGTAACTCCACTGAGTATGTAGCAAAAGTGTGGGTTGAAAAATGGTAATCCTATACAGGAGCCATGGTGCATGCAGTTGGTGCCACACCACGCCCATCTCCCAGCTACTGGGAGTGATAGCTGCTAATAGTCCAACTGCCTTCTCTGGAGAATTGTATGCTACAATTCACACATGCCTCAAGGGGACATAAACTCCATAGTGCAATTCACACTCCAGAATTCCCATAGGATCAGGCTGAAGAACCCAAGCAAGGACCATAGTTCTGTGCAGCGTTAACTGGAGAGAGAGAGATGATATTTCCAGCTACCAGTTAGAGTGGAATTTTTGAGACCTATTCTCCATAGGCCAACTAGTTCCAAACAGACAATATTTTAGAAATTATCAAGCTTACTTTATTCAAGGGTGAAATCCTCTGTGAGAAAGCAAAAAACTAGAAACCATCTAATGAGTTAGGTAAAGCATGGTATATACAGTAATAAAAAACAATACAATTATAGGAATTGGTATACACACACTGCTCGCATACAGAATGCAAATTGAGGATGTACAATCATGTAAACAGCATGGCCTTCTTTATATTGTATATTTATCAATTAATTTTTCCCAAATATTTTTGGGGATGAATACAGGGAAGTTAACTTGGGGGAAGTTCTACCACTTACCTACATCTCCAGCTCTTTTTTTAATTTTTATTTATTTGTTATTTATTTATTTATTTATTTATTTATTTATTTTGAAATAAATAGCACTAAGTTTCCAAGGCTGAGCTTGAACTTATGACCCTCCTGTCTCAGCATCCCAAGTCACTGGGATTACAAGCATGCACCACTCTATCCAGCTATTTATGAGTTTATTTATATATACACAGACACAGACACAGACTGTCTTCACATCTATGGTTTTTCTCCCTCAACATAAGCCTGAAACAAGGGCCTGTATGTAGTCAGTTAATTTTGGAAAGCGATCACAGGAGAGGTGAACCAGAGAATAATGAGACATGGATGGAGGTAAAGCCAACCCAAGGACCAGCATTGAGCCAGCTACCACTATGGACATTTGAGCCCAAGCCAGCTTGGAGTTGCAGAAATAGAATTGTCCACCTGAGGAACAAGAGTGTTTTAATTCATTTCTTCTGCTATAGCAAAATACCTGAGACTGGGTAATTCATAAAGAACAGAAATTTATTACTCACAGTTCTGAGACTTGGAAGCCTAAGATCAAGGTGCCAGAAGCTTCAGCGTCTGGTGAAATACCATTCTCCAGCTAGTTATCCTCACATGGCAAAAGGGACCGAGGGAAAAAAAGGGTTAAAGTCGATATCTTCATGGTGGAAGGGCAGAAGAGGCAAAAAGGCCATGGAAGTCTCTATTATAAAGGACTTAATCTTATTATCTAGGTTTTCAACCTCATGACTTAATCACCTCCCAAAAGAACCCACTCTTAATACTAACACATTGACAATTGAGTTTCAACATGTAAATGTCGGGGGACATTCAGACCATAGGAAAAAGAAAGGGGCAATTTGCCCACCAGATTCAGGCCCCATTGGTCAAGAGTAGCCCCAAGGAGTGTTCACTCCCTTCTGCTTCCGGTGAGTACCTGCACCAGAGGCCACAGGTGCTCTATGTTGCAGTGGCAAGGGTGCCCCAGGACAGAGAACAAGTGGTAAACAGAGAGCTGGGTGATAAGCGCACAGCTGGTGGCCATGACAACAGCTGGAATAAAATAGTGGGCCAACAGGCCATGAACAAGGCACAAGAGGTGTGCAACCATGTGGAGAAGTGTCAAGAAGGATATTCACCAAATTGTCAACAGAGGTCACTCCCGGAAAACAAAATTCTTTACTCTCTTTATCATGCTTTCCTGTTCTGTTTAGGTTTTTTCAAAACAAGTATGCAGGTTTTTTTTGCAAAAAAAAAAAAAAAAAAAAAAAAAAAAAAAATCATATCAAAAGAAGAAACTATCTTGTTTGGCTCCCTTGTTTTCAGATGAGCAGCACTCACAGACTTGGGGCTTGGAGGTTCTCTGCAGTGTTAGCACAGTATCATGGCCTGCCCAGCCCTGGTGATGGAAAACATATTGTCTAACCAGCTGCTGCTCAGAGCAGATTGACAGCCTTAGTAGTGCAGTCCCACGAAGGGCAAAGACAAAGGAGTATCTGGTGTCTAGATCCAGACAATAACTGCACAACCCTGACCTCTATCCCAAGGTAACTGCTATTCTGAATACTATCTTCATCAATTAGTTTGCTCAGCCTTGACCTTCCTTGTTGCAGTTCAATTTCCCCAGAAGGCAGAGACTGAGATGGAGATTTTGCATGCAGGAAGTTTTTTAGAAAATGCTCTTGGTATCAACACCTGTGAGGATATGAAAGAAGCAGGTGGAAGTTGAACTAGGATGTGGTTACCAGGATGTGGGTGGTCCTACAGGGACTTTGGAGATAGGATGGCCTTGCATAGTGGTTCCACACTGGAATAATGAGATGGACTTTATACCCGACACTGACCAATTGTTGAATGTGGAGTCCCTCCAAGAATGGATGTGAGCCTGGGCAAGGTGGGTGTTTTCAGTCAAGGACAGCAGCAAGAAGAGAGACTAGGTCCTAACTGTCAGCTCTGAACATTCCTGGCCCCTGGGGTCAATCATAAAAGGCTTCAATGATAAAGGAGAGCAGGATCCATATGGTGCACCAGACTTCTACTATATTCATATATAGGGCTCCTACAGCATGCATGCCTCTGTGTGTGGCTTCCTCCTCTCAAAAGAATACCTAGGAGATTCATCCATGCCATAGCATGTAATCATTATTCATTCTTTCTTCTTGTTGAGCAGGATTCCATTGAATAATGTGGCACAATTTATTTATTGTACTTTGATAATCATTTGGCTTGCTTTCGATTTGTGGCTACTACAAATAATGCTGCTTTGTATATTCACTTTTCTTAACAGCTGTCTTGAGATTTTGTTCACATACTATAAAATTCACCCATTTAAAGTACAGAAATTCAATGGTTTTTAGCATATTCACAGAAATGTACAACCACCACCACAATCAGTTTTAGAATGTTTTTATCACCTCAAAAGAGAAACTTTGCAGCCGGGCGCGGTGGCACACGCCTGTAATCCCAGCACTTTGGGAGGCTGAGGCAGGAGGATCACGAGTTCAAAGCCAGCCTCAGCAGTGGTGAGGCACTTAGTAACTCAGTGAGACCCTGTCTCTAATAAAATACAAAAAAGGGCTGGGGGTGTGGCCCAGTGGTCGAGTGCCCCTGAGTTCAATCCCCGGTACCAAAAAAAAAAAAAAAGAGAGAGAAAACTTTGCACAGGGCACAGTGGTGTGCACCTGTAAATCCAGCTGCTTGGGAGGCTGAGGTTGGAGGATTTCAAGTTCAATCCCCACCTGGGTAAAATAACAAGACCACCATCTCAAAGAAAATTATACTCTTTGGCTATTACCCTATTCTTCCCCCATATAGATCCCCACAGCACTAAGCAACAACTAATATACATTTTGTCTCTATGAATGTGCCTATTATGTGCATTTAATATAAATGGAACTATATATATGGCCTTTTGCACTTGGTTTCTTTCACTTAGTTTAATGTTTTCAAGATTTATTCTTGTTGTGGTCCTTCATTCTTTCCATTTTGTGAATATACCACAGCTTATTTAGCCATTCATCAGAGGATGGACATTTGAGTTGTTTCCACCTTTTGACTGTTATGAAGAAGAGTTAAATACTGCCATGACCATTTGTGTACTGTGCAAGTTTTTGTGGACATACATTTTCATTTTTCTTGGGTGCTGGTCATGTGGTAATTCTATGTTAACTTGTTCAGAATCCACCAGAGTGTATTCCAAAGTGGATGCATCATTTGCCATTTCTACCAGCAGGGTATGTGAGTTCCAATTTCTCCATATTCTTGCCAACATTTAGTACTGTTTTCTTTTTCATGCTAGTCATCTTAATGGATGTGAAACAGCATTCTTATCATTTTGATTCATATTTCTCTGATAGTTAATGATGTCCTGTATCTTTTCTTGTACTTATGGTCATTCCTATATCTTCTTTGGAGAAAATGTCCACACAGATCCTTTGCCCATTTTTAATTGGGTTATTGTCTTTTATTATTGGATTGTTTAAGTTCTTTATAGAGTGTAGATACAAACTCCTTCTCACATGTATGATTTGGAATTATTTCCTCCCATTCGGTGGAGTGTCCTTTTAGTTTCTTGATAATGTCTGGGCACTGTAGTTCAAACTTGTAATTCCAATGACTCAGGAGACTGAAGCAGGATTGTAAGTTTGAGGTCAGCCTTGGCAACTTAGCAAGACCCTATCTCAAAATAAGCAATAAAAGGGTTGGCAATGTCGTTTAGTGGTCGAATACTCCTGGATTCCAACCTCGTTACTAAAAAAAAAGAAAAAAAGAAAAAAAAATACAGGAATAACCCAAATTTGGCAACCTAATTGGTGATTTTCCATTGGCCAGGGCTGCTAGACTTAAAGATTCTTTCGGAAAATCAAAAAACGTGTCCCTATTGGGAGAAGACCAGTGCCCCCTCTGGATGAACCCATTAGCAAAAAGCAAAAAGCTCCCTTTGTTTACCCAGCCCCATGCCTTGGCTCAAAGTGTGGTAGACAAAGCCAGAACTAGGCAGGGCTGGATTTCAGCCTCCACTGGTCACTCTCCCAAGTAGGCACCCTGTGTGCAAGCGCTTAGGCATCCTGCCAGAGATTGTCCTGCTGGGACAAGATGAGAGACAAGAACCACATTAAAATGAGGAGAAAGGTTGTAAACACCCCCAAGCACTAGGGTAGATGTTACAGAAGGCTGGCTTCCTTGTCCATTGGCTCTCTGGCCTGCCCTTGGCAGCTTCTACCAGACTGCCTGACTTGGTGTGTGTTTCCCCCCAAAGCAGAGTCTGAGATAAGGATTGGGGTTTAGGCAATTTGTCTGGGAGCTAATCCCAGAAAGTCCTGTAAGTGATGAAAGTCAGGCAGGAAGGTACCAGTGTGCATGAGTGAGCAGATCTTTGCAGTGGGAACCTGGGACTCATCCCCAGAACCCTATGAGAAGTGGTAGAGAATTGTCTTTCTCTGAAGCAGGGATCCTCGGTTAGTTTTCCTCTAATCATCAGCCCCAATGGATTGAGAGTCTCTCCTGGGGTATCGTCTCTGTGGCACTCTGGTCTGCCCAATGTTTAAGCACAGATGACAGCCTCAAACAGAGAGTTGTAGGAAGCTTACAGGCTGAAGGAACTGTCTGCAGGCCTCCCCCACAACACCCCCTAAGGTAGGCTAATGGAATGTGGACAGGGTGCAGACCACATCTGCTACATTCTCTAAATTCAGAGTGAAGATTTTTCCTTGCTCGTGATAGACCCACTGACACTGACTAAACAGTTCAGATTAAAGCAGAGCAGCCAGTGGGACCCTGATCATAATTTATGTCCCCTTCTCTGTTGCCCCAGAGAGTGGGGGAGGGATGGAGAGAGTGGGAAAATGTTGATGCAAAAATGCAAAAGACCTCAGCCTGGAGCAGATAAACTGTGCTTGAATGAATTGCTTGTTCTCAAACAGAGAAGAACTTTATTTGAATAGCTAATCCTCGCGTGTTGCAACAGCCCAAAGATCACCCTGAGAAGATTATTATTTGCCCAGAGTGTTGCAGGCTGGGGAAATCTCATGTACCTCTTTTCCTTTTTAACACCAGATCCTATAGCCAGGCCAAGATATTTGAAAACAAATTGTGAGCCCCGTCTGCCAGCTGGGGGCATGCTGAGACAAAGGAAAGAGTCTAGCTGGCAGAGCTTGCAGGCTGGGGGACCCTTAATCCAGTGGGATTGTTTTTTAACACATTCCTTCCCATGTTTACAGAAACATTCTTCCATCCTTGAAGATGCTACACCCAAAAGATCTTGTCTGCTCATTACCAGTTTAGTCACAGTTTTAGATTTAGCTATAACTCAAATGGTGTATTGTTGTCCTCAATATCTGTGGGGGTTGGTTCCAGGTCCCTTTTGAATATCTAAATTCATGCATGTTTAATCCTTGATATAAAATGCAGTAACATTTGAATATAACCTATGCATATTCTGCTGTATACTTCAAATCATCTCTAGATGACTATATATATAAATAGTTATACCGTATTGTTTAGAAAATGACAAGAAAATATCTATAAATGTTCAGTACAGATACACTTTATTTTTTTTTTTTTAATTTCCATAGGCTGTTGGTGGACACAGAGGAACAACTGTATCAATTTAAGTCAGCAGAGAGAAAATCTCAGGGATCCATGGAAATCCTTAACAAATAGGTGCTGCAGCTGGAGGATTGTGCAATGGAGCCCTCTGTGAGGCTGTGGGGGTGTTTTCAGACAGAATCTCTTTCAGAAAACAAGGAGAACTTAAGGAACAAGAGCATGTGTGTGCCACAAATAATCCTTGGCGTCTCAGCTCATTTCGAAAGGAGCTCCTTAAAAATCTTTACTATCTATAAAACTTCTTAAGGAACTCTTATCAGTTAAACAAACTCAGAAGAGTAGAAAAATCATTTATCGTTGCTGAAATTCACAGCCTCTTGGGCTGATAGGTAGAAAGCCTATAGGCATGACCCAATGACATCACATTTTAAAGTGAGGAAGGGAAAATAAACTGAACTCCTATTTAGAAAATTTTGGAGATACTTTATCAATATATCTTGTAAATGCACCCAAAACGCCATTTAAAATCCTAAACAACTACCCTTAGAAAAATTTCCAGGATTCTCAAGAGTCAACTACCTGTTCAGTTCTCAGCTTTAGGACATTTTATTTTTCCAGATTGCAAAACCCTATGCTTCAGCTGATGTTGTAATCACATATTTGGAAATTGCCAAATTGTGAAAGGAAGTCTCTCTCAAGACAGTATTAAATAAAATTAGTCAAATATAAAGAAGGACATTATCACTTTCAAGATCGAGAAAATAGTTTAAAGGATATTTATAAAAGCATCCTTTAAATGCTGTAAAAGACAAATATCACACATTTTAGACAGACTTCAGTGTTTTCTGTCCTCCTGAGCAAAACTTTCAATTCTTTCATTCACTCTTTGCATGACTCCTAGACACTGATAGAACTATGCTAAAGAGAGCAGGGTTCCTATCCCCTTAAAGTTACCATTCATAGACATGAGTGACAGGTGAGATATTTCATATTGTGTATATGGATGCCCATTATTTTAAAAAATATTAGTTAAAAACCAAAAGAATTAAGCTGGAGTGCAGCTCTGTGGTAGATCACTTGCCTAGTAAGTTCAAGGCCATGGGTTTGATTCTCCAACACTGCCAAAACAAAAACACAAAAGACTTTTAATAGTTAAAAATCATAAGAATCTTAAATAAAGATGCTGAAGCTGGATTTGAAGGAGGAGTGAGAAAACTCATGTGTTCCTGGGTATTGAAGGCTATCTCTTCCTCCTTACCTGGTCCACTAGATGAACCAAGGAAATACCTAGCCTCATTCACCTACAAGAGCTAAGTATTAACATTTAACTCATAGAGTTTCTATGGGGTATGGGAAGGGCTTAGCCTGGTGGCCCCCATGATAAAACCTCAATAGATATGTCCTGCTGTTACATTATTAATGAACTCATGTAACACAGTGCTTTCCAATAAAATATGGTCTATTAATATTACTTTTGTTGCTACACAGGTGAATACACAGACACACACATGCATAACCTTAAACTCAAGTCCAACAAGAGGTATGTTACATACATTGACCAAGAAAGAAAATATCAAGACTTCCCTTTGTAAGTTTTTATTTTAAAAATAAGTTTTTAGTTTACTGAAATATATTATGCAATTGACACAGGTGCCCTTTCTGGGTCTGTGTGTCAGAGCTTTATGTTTTTGATATTCAAGGTACCCCAAGGGAACAGGGGAATCTCTCTGCCCACAAATTGTTGAGTGACTCACATACTTGGTGACTTTCCAGCTATTATAATAAAGAACACTTTCATAAGCACCATTAAATGAATATATACAGATCGCATAAATCTAGCCACAACTAAATTAACTCTCCTACTCCATGCAGTGGCTTTAAAATATTACAGCCAAGAAATCATAGATTGAAGACAATCCTAAGATGATAAGCACAAAGAAAGAAAAAAAAAAAACTGGTGGAACTGACCCTTCCATTAGCCCCATTACAAGGTAAAAGTTTTAATGATCTATTCAGTATGGCAAGAATTCAGCCAAAAACCTAGAACTTATAATACTCATAGTAAGCATACAGAACCATTGCCATTGACAATGATCTCTCCATGTATATTCGATTTGAAGATGCTAGCTGAAGACAATACAAAGTCATGGTGATAACCAAGATCTGCATATGGTAAGAATTTAGGATGTGAAAATGAATGTTCATAAGATTTTTCACTGTATACATGTATGATTACACTAGTGGAGTGACCCTGAACCATGTACAACCAGAGGAATGAGAAGTTGTGCTTCATTTGTGTACTGTATGTCAAAGTGCTTTCTACTGTAAAATAAGTAAATAAGTAAAATTTAAAAAATAAATAAATTACCCATTTACAAAAGTAAAAAAAAAAAAAAAAAAAAAAAAAAAGATTTTTCAGCAAAATTTAAGGTTGTGAGATATTCAATCCAGCAATTTATCAAAGTTTCACTCTGCTTACTGAAAAATATTGAAGTTGTTAAATAAAGGAAAAATTTTAAATCTACTTACCATTGGGTAAACCCTTTTCTTTATACCACAGTAAAAATGATTGCAACAATACAGACTGAACAACAAGTTAAAATGCCTTCCATTATTAGTCACACCATTGAAAATTAATAGCAAGCAATGCTAAAGATTTAAAGATATGCACATTAGAACAAATTATGATTAACAGAGGTTTGCCATTGAATTCAATGGAAGGACAGATATTTCCAACCAGTTTTACTTTGCTGCATTGTCTATATTCAATTTTAATAACAAAATCCACTGAGCAATGTCTATTATGAGATGCTAAACCATTATAGTCCCAATAGTAAATGACTGAAAAAAAAATGTTTGGAGATGAAATCTGTAAATGCAATCACTAGTGGCTGAGTTAGTGGGGCTTATATTTTTAAGAAATAATTGTTAACTTTGTAAAGTTAATAAAAAAAAAAAAAAAGCACAATACATAAAATGCATTTACTAAATCACTATAGCAAGTAGTATATCAAGATGTTGAAGGAGGAAAAAAATGCCATGAGAATTCACCCATGGAGTTAAATTTATGAAAAGAAGACTTTCAAAACATATTGACTCTTTTTTGAAAAATATTTTTTTTAGTTGTAAAAAGACACAATATCTTTATTTTATTTATTTATTTTTATGTGGTGTTAAGGACTGAACCCAGTGCCTCACACATGCCAGGCAAGCACTCCACCACTGAGTTATATAACCTCAGCCCAAAATATATTGAATCTTTACCACATTTTGAAGTGAATGTGAAAATGTCCATAAAAATCCTTTGAACCACACAGTGACAATGTACCAAAAATAACAGGGAAACTAAAAGCATTCTAGATCTCTAGACTTTTCTGTAATCATGAGTAGCTATCACTAGTACATTGCCTCACATATCTAAATAAATAAATAAACACACAATCTGATGCTTAAAGGTAAAAAAAAAAAAAAAATACAATTCCCTTCACTTACCAAGGAGTTAAAAGGTAGCAGCTTTTTAAAAAGAAACGCATCCTATACTGAAGATTTTTGAAAAGCCTGCATTTGGAAATGTTTCATTGTAACTTAAGTATATTTGTCACATAAAGCTCCCATATCTGCATCCTCACAAACAGAATTTTTAACTTGTATCAAAATTTCCACCTGATATACACAAATTCTCTTCATTCTGAGCAGATTTTCAAAAATATAAAACTACACCACTTTCCAATCACTTTACAAGACTGACATCAGGCAAGATAAATTTTACTAGCCAAATTCCAATACAATTTTTTAAAGTGAAGAAAGAGATTTAAAAGTACTTTATGACTTAGCCCAGCAATTAACACACTTCTTCCATTTGAACAAAATTTTGTGAGATATCTTTCTTTGTTGAGACATTAAAATTGAGAATTGAAATAAATTGAACTTAGGATCTTAGAATCTGACCTTCAAATTTATTTCACTCCTCAAAATCAATTATTCCTTAATATCATCAAATAACCATTTGTTATTCAAATTTCCAGTATTTCATAAATGTTATAATTTTTAGTTTGTTTCTTTAAATTAAAAAGTTAGCCCATGCACTGTATTTGATTGTTATGTATTTTAGGTATTTTTTATTCTGTAGGTCCTCCACTTGCATCTTTACTTTCTTTGATGACTTTATTTGTTAAAGTAGGTTGATTGGCTCTCAGGTTTCACATAGTCTAGATTTTGCTGAGTTCATCTTCATTGTGTAGTTTATCATGTTCCTTAGTCCTCTGAATTTCCTGAAAATAATATAGTTAAATATATAATTTGGTGCCAGTACCATGCTGTTTTTGTTACTAGTACTCTGTAGTGTAGTTTAAGGTCTGTGGTACAGAATAGAGGACACAGAGACTAATGTACACAACTATAGCTATCTTATATTAGCTAAAGGTGCCAAAAAAAACATACATTGGAGAAAAGATAGCCTCTTCAACAGATGGTGCTGGGATAACTGGAAATCCATATGCAACAAAATGAAATTAAACCTCTATCTCTCACCATGCACAAAACTCAACTCAAAGTGGATCAAGGACCTAGGAATTAAACCAGAGACCATGCGTCTATTAGAAGAAAAAGTAGGCCCAAACCTCCATCATATTGAGTTAGGCCCCTGCTTCCTTAATAAGACTCCTATAGTACAAGAACTAAAATCTAGAATTAATGAATGGGATGGATTCAAACTAAAAAGCTTCTTCTCAGCAAAAGAAACAATCAGTGAGGTGAATAGAGAACCTACTAATTGGTAACAAATCTTTACTACATGCACATGATATAGAACACTGATCTCTAGAATATATTAAGAACTTAAAAATCTTTTTTTAAATTTTTATTTATAGTAGTATGTATTACAGTTCATACTATACATATAGAGCATCTTTTTACATAAAACAGTTTGTATTCAAAGTATATTCATAGCATTCAAGTCTTCAATCATGCATTTAGAATAATGATATCCATCTTATTCAACCACTTTTTCCCCCTTCCCCCCTTTGCACCCTCTCTTCCCCTCCCTTCCCTTTGACCATTATAGTGTTCCTCTAGTCCTCCTATGTACCCCGACCCATCAATACTGTGAACTGGCTTCCTTATATCAGAGGAAACATTTGGTATTTGGATTTTTGAGATTGACTGATTTCACTTAGCATTATATTCTCCAACTTCATTTTTACCTGCGAATGTCAATATTTTATTCTCTTTTATTGCTGAATAAAATTCCATTGTGTATATATACCACATTTTCTTTATCCATTCATCTACCGAGGGACATCTAGGTTGGTTCCACAACCTAGCTATTGTGAATAGTGCTGCTATAAACATTGAAGTAGCTGTGTCACTGTAATATGCTGTTTTTAAGTCCTTTGGGAATAGACCCAGGAGTGGGATGGCTGGGTCATAGGGTGGTTCCATTCCCATTTTCCCAAGAAATCTCCAAACTGCTTTCCATAATGGTTGTACCATTTTGCAGTCCCACCAGCAATGTATGAGTGTGCCTTTCCCCCCACATCCTCTCCAACATTTATCGTTGTTTGTGTTCTTGATAGCTGCCATTCTGACTGGAATGAAATGAAATCTTAGGGTAGTTTTGATTTGCATTTCTCTAATTGCCAGCGATGTTGAGCATTTTTTCATGTATTTGTTGATTAATCGTGTATCTTCTGAGAAGTGTCTTTTCAATTCCTTAGCCCATTTATCGATTGGATTATTTGTTTTTTGGTGTCAAGTTTTTTGAGTTCTTTATATATTCTAGAAATTAGTGCTCTATCCGATGTGCATGTATTAAATATTTGTTCCCAGTTAGTTGGTTCTCTATTAACCTCACTTATTGTTTCTTTTGCTGAGAAGAAGCTTTTTAGCTTAAATCTATCCCATTCATTAATTCTTGGTAATAATTCTTACGCTACAGGATTCTTGTTAAGGAACTTGGAGCCTAATCCGACATGTTGGAAATTGTAGCTTACTTTTTCTTCTATTAGGTGTATTGTCTCTGGTCTAATTCCTAAGTCCTTGATCCACTTTGAATTGAATTTTGTGCATGGTGAGAGATACAGGTTTAATTTCATTTTGTTGCATATGGATTTCCAGTTTTCCCAGCACCATTTGTTGAAGAGGCTATCCTTTCTCCACTGTACATTTTTGGTGCCTTTGTCTAATATAAGATAGCTGAAATTATATGTATTAGTCTCTGTGTCCTCAATTCTGTACCATTGGTCTACTGGTCTGTTTTGGTGCCAGTACCATGCTGTTTTTGTTACCATTGCTCTATAGTATATTTTAAAGTCTGGTATGGTGATGCCGCCTGCTTCACTTTTCCTGCTCAGGATTGCTTTAGCTATTCTGGGTCTCTTGTTTTTCCAGATGAATTTCATGACTGCTTTTTCTATTTCTTTGAGAAAGGTCATTGGGATTTTGATTGGAATTGCATTAAATCTGTATTAATGCTTTTGGTAGTATGGACATTTTGACAATATTAATTCTACCTATCCAAGAACAAGGTAGGTCTTTCCATCTTCTGAGGTCTTCTTCGATTTCTTTCTTTAGTGTTCTATAGTTTTCATTATAGAGGTCCTTCACCTCTTTCGTTAAGTTGATTCCCAGGTATTTTTTTTTTTTTTTGATGCTATTGTAAATGGAGTAGTTTTCATCATTTCCCTTTCAGAGGCTTTGTCACTGATGTACAAAAATGCCTTTGACTTATGGGTATTGATTTTGTATCCTGCTACTTTGCTGAATTCATTTACTAGTTGTAAAAGTTTTCTGGTAGAGTTTTTTGGGTCTTCTAGGTATATTATCATGTCATCAGCAAATAGTGCTAATTTGAGCTCTTCTTTTCCTATCTGGATCCCTTTAATTTCTTTCGTCTGTCTAATTGCTCTGGCCAGAGTTTCAAGTACTATGTTAAATAGCAGTGATGAGAGGGGGCATCCCTGTCTTGTTCCAGTTTTTAGAGGGAATGTTTTCAATTTTTTCTCCATTTAAGATAATGTTAGCTTGAGGTTTTGCATAGATAGCTTTTATAATGTTGAGATATGTTCCTGTTATTCCTAATTTTTCTAGAGCTTTGAACATAAAGGAGTGTTGTATTTTGTCAAATGCTTTTTCTGCGTCTATTGAGATGATCATATGGTTTTTATCTTTAAGTCTATTGATGTGATGTGTTATGTTTATTGATTTCCGAATGTTGAACCAGCCTTGCATCCCTGGGATAAACCCCACTTGATCATGGTGCACTATCTTTCTGATATGTTTTTTAATCCGATTTGCCAGAATTTTATTGAGGATTTTTGCATCTATGTTCATTAAAGATATTGGCCCGAAGTTTTCTTTTTTGGCTGTGTCTTTGCCTGGCTTTGGGATTAATGTGATATTGGCCTCATAGAAAGAGTCTGGAAGAGCTCCCTCTTTTTCTATTTCTTGAAATAATTTGAAGAGCATCGGTATTAGTTCTTCTTTGAAGGTCTTGTAGAACTCGGCTGTAAACCCATCAGGACCTGGACTTTTTCTTGTTGAAAGTTTTTTGATAGTGTCTTCTATTTCTTCACTTGAAATTGATTTATTTAAATTGTGTATAGCCTCCTGTTCCAGTTTGGGGAATTCGTACGACTCTAGAAATCTGTCTATGCTTTCAGTATTTTCTATTTTATTAGAGTACAATTTTTCGAAGTAATTTCTAATTATCTCCTGTATATCTGAGCTGTTTGTTGTGATATTTCCTTTTTCATCACGGATGCTAGTAATTTGAGTTTTTTCTCTTCTTCTTTCTGTTAGCATTGCTAGGGGTCTGTCAATTTTATTTATTTTTTCAAAGAACCAACTTTTGGTTTTGTCAATTCTTTGAATTGTTTCTTTAGTCTCAATTTCATTAATTTCAGCTCTGATTTTAATTATTTCCTGTCTTCTACTGCTCTTAGTGTTGATCTGTTCCTCTTTTTCTAGTGCTTTGAGGTGTGATGTTAAATCCTTTATTTGTTGTTGTTTTTTTTCTTTTAATGAAGGAATTCAGTGCAATGAATTTTCCTCTTACTACTGCCTTCATAGTGTCCCAGAGATTTCTGTATGATGTATCAGCATTCTCATTTACCTCTAGGAATTTTTTAATCTCCTCCTTGATGTCTTCTTCAACCCCTTGTTTATTCAGTAGCATGTTGTTTAGCTTCCAGCTGTTGGAGTAGTTTTTTTTATTTCTTGTATTATCATTGATTTCCAATTTCATCCCATTATGGTCTGATAGAATGCAAGGTAGGATTTCTATTTTTTTTATATTTTCTGAGAGTTGCCTTGTGACATAATATATGGTCAATTTTGGAGAAGTAGCCATGTGCTGCTGAGAAGAAAGTGTATTCGCTTACTGAGGGATGAAATATTCTATATATGTCCATTAGGTCTAAGTTATTAATCGTTTTAACAGGCCTAATGTTTCTTTATTTAGCTTTTGTTTGGATGATCTATCCATTGGTGAGAGAGGTGTGTTGAAGTCCCCTAGAATAACTGTGTTGTGGTCTATTTTACTCTTGAACTTGAGAAGGGTTTGTTTGATGAATGTTGGTGCTCCATTATTTGGGGCATATAGATTTATAATTGTTATATCTTGTTGATGAATGGTTCCCTTAAGTAGTAAGAAATATCCATCTTTATCTCTTTTGATTAGCTTTGGCTTGAAGTCTACTTTATTTGATATGAGAGTGGAAACCCCTGCCTGCTTCCACAGCCCATGTGTGTGATAAGACTTTTCCCAGCCTTTCACCTTCAATCGCTTGATGTCTTTTTCTATGAGGTGTGTTTCTTGTAGGCAACAAATTGTTGGGTTGTTTCTTTTAATTCAATCTGACAATCTGTGTCTTTTAAATGGTGAGTTTAGACCATTAACATTCAGGGTTATTATTGAGATGTGATTCTTATTTCCATCCATTTTTAAATGTATTATGGTAATTAGCTTGATTTGGGTTCTCCTCTGGTTGGTAATTCCTTTATTTACTATCTCCCTTTGTTGGTTTTCAATGTTATTTTTCTCTTCTTCTTCGTGGAAAATTTTGCCCAAGATGTTCAGAAGTGCTGGCTTTCGAGTTGTGAAATCTTTTAACTTTTGTTTGTTGTGGAAGGTTTTTATTTCATTTTTGAATCTAAAGCTCAATTTTGCTGGATATAAGATTCTTGGTTGACAACCCTTTTCTTTCAGAGCTTGAAATATGCTATTCCAGGATCTTCTAGCTTTTAAGGTCTGGGTTGAAAAATCTGAGCATAATCTAATCGTTTCCCCCATATGTAATCTGCTTCCTTTCTCTTGTAGCTTTTAGTATTCTCTCCTTGCCTATTATATTAGGCAATTTCATTATAATGTGCCTTGGTGTGGATCTGTTGTGGTTTTGTACGTTTGGTGTTCGGTAAGCCTCTTGAACTTGGTTTTGCCATTCGTTCCTCATGTGTGGAAAATTTTCTGCTATTATTTCATTGAATAAATTACTCATTCCTTTGGTTTGAAACTCTGCACCTTCTTCAACACCAATCACTCTTAAGTTTGGTCTTTTTATGCTGTCCCATAATTCCTGAATGCTCTGTTCTTGTTTTCTTATTTCTTTTGTCGTGTCCTCTAGATTTTTCTCCAGGATAAATATTTTGTCTTCATTATCTGAGGTCCTTTCTTCCAGATGATCTAATCTGTTGGTGATGCTTTCAATCGAGCTTTTAGTTTGGTTTATTTCTTCTTTCATTTCCAGAATTTCTGTTTGGTTTTTCTTTAGAATCTCTATCTCCCTATTGAAGTAATCTTTTGCTTCTTGTATTTGCTTTTGGAGTTCTTTGTCAAAATGCTCTTTTACCGCCTCTACTTGCTCTCTCTTCTCATTTTTTATTTCAATCTTAAGATCCATAGAAATTTGGAATATGTAATTTCTAAATTCCATCTCTGGCATTTGACCAACTGTGCTTGCCATGGAATCAATTGAGGGGGCCTGTTGGTTGCTTTCAGCCACTTTCTTCCCTTGCTTCTTCATAATGCTTGTGTGTCTATTCTCCTAGCACTGTGGGACCTTGCCTATTTCGATTTCACCTTATAGCCTTATGTTTCTCCTGTGGTACAATGCTGTCAGGTCCCCTTATAAATACCTTACAATTTAAGCTCTAACACTTTCTTTACAGCAAATCCCAGTTTGATCACAATGTACAGATTTAGTTAACCCAGATATTGTTTCCAATTTACTCTGTATGCTTGCGTTGGGGTTTACAGTTTCAGTATTGGATACAGAGATGATATGTTTAGGAAGAAGCAAGTGAGATTACTGAGATGTTCTTTCTTAGGAAGTATAACAGTAGAATTCTATAGAAGTGGTTTAATATCAGCAGACAGGAGAGAAAAGAGAATGGAGTGAGTGATTTAGAGGAAAGACAATTTGTATATAAACCCAACTTATTTAGCCTTTGAGAGAAGAAAGATAAAGGAAGATGGAAAAGAAAAAATAAAAAGGAACAATGCGAGATAATAAAGAATTAAGAATTATTGTAAGAGAGAGGAGAGAGAGAACTGAGTCAAGAAAAATAGAGAGTAAACTATATATAACACTGCTTTTCTGTATATTTCAATTGCCCCAGGCCTAGAAGTCCCAATTTCTGCGTATACCTTATTTTCACCTCTGATGAGTACACAATGACAGGGTGTAAGTAGATAAGATGAGGGCAGAAGAGACTAAAGTGAGAAGGGAAGAAAGGAAAGAGGAACACAGACACACAAATAATCCCACTATCAAACAGAACAAAAAAAACAAATAAACAAAAAAAAAAAAAAGAGTCGGAGTTTAAGCCAGGAGTTTAAGCCAGTTGACTTGGACCACGCCCAGACAGTCACAGTAGAGTCTAGTCTGCAGCTTTGGCCAGGGGCAGATTGGCACAGAGGAATAATGGGGGGGGGGGGGGGGGGGGGGGGGGGGGGGGGGGGGGGTGTCAGTACGTGAATAGCATCAAGAAAGCGTTCATCAAAAAGGCATGCATTCCCCACGCCCGCCCCCGGTTATAGCTCTTGTTGTTGCGCTGGCCTCAGGCAGGCCCTTTCCTTCGGGCTGCCTGTGCACGTCTCACCAGGTGTTTGCTGTTCTCCAGGCTCTGGATCGTTCCTTGGATGCCTGCAACTGTTTTTCTTCTCCGTTTCTTTGTCCGGGTCAGCCGCAGCCCTTCTCCAATATGGCGGCGCCTTCCCGGTCCCTACAGCAGTATCTTGGTCCTGTGTGTCACTCTGATGTGTGCAGGTCCCGTTCGGCAATCTACGCGAAAGAAGTCTGTGAGGCCCCTGCTCGCGTCTGGCTCTCTTTTTATTCTGCGCTGTTTTTTGCCGTGGTCTGTACTTCCCATACTGCAATGCTACCACAGCAGCTGCGCCGTTAATGCTGGTTTGGCCTGTGGGCCGCTGGCACTCAACTTAAAAATCTTAACACACACACACACACACACACACACACACACACAAAAAGCCGAAACAAATAACCCAATCTATATATGGCTAAGGAACTGAACAGATACTTCTCAGAAGGTGATACACAATCAATCAACAAATACATGAAAAAATATTCATTATCACTTGCAATTAGAGAAATGCAAATCAAAACTACTCTAAGATTTCATTTCACTCCAGTCAGAATGGTAGCTATTAAGAACACAAACAACAATAAATGTTGCAGAGGATATGGGGAAAAAGGCACACTCATACATTGCTGGTGGGACTGCAAAATGTTGCAGCCAATATGGAAAGCAGTATGGAGATTCCTTGGAAAACTGGGAATGGAACCACCTTATGACCCAGCCATCCCACACCTGGGTCTATTCCCAAAGGACTTAAAAACAGCATACTACAGGGACACAGCTGCATCAATGTTTATAGTAGCACAATTCACAATAGCTAGACTGTAGAACCAGCCTAGATGCCCTTCAGTAGATGAATGGATAAAGAATGTGGTATATATACACAATGGATTATTACTCAGCAATTAAAGAGAATAAAATAATGCCATTCACAGGTAAACTGATAAAGTTAGAGAATATAATGCTAAGTGAAGTTAGCCAATCCCAAAAATCCAAATGCCAAATGTTTTCTCTGATATAGGAGGCTGATTCACAGTGGGGTTGGGACAGGGAGCATAGGAGGATTAGAGGAACACTAGAAAGGTCAATGTGGAGGGAGGGGAAAGGAGGGGACAAGGGGGTAAAAAAAATAAATAAAGATGGTAAAATGAGATGGATAGCATTACCCTAAGTGCATGTATGAAGACACAAATGGTGTGAATATACTTTGTATACAACCAGAGATATGTAAAAATGTGCTCTATATGTGTATTATGAATTGTAATGCATTCTGCTGTCATATAACAACTTCGAATATATATATATATATATCACCTTCAGGGTCTTTTCTTTCTTCCTTTCTTTTTTTTTTTTCTTTTGGTAGAACTAGTGTAAAACTACTCTAATAGAGTTGCCATCAGGAATCATATAATGTCAGGTTCTCATTCTTTTCGCAAGAACCCTTTTTTAAAAATGATATTTCATGGGTCAAGGATATAGCTCAGTAAGAGTTAGTAGTGTGCTTGCCTCACATGCACAAGGCCCTGGGTTCAATCCCCAGCACCACAAATAATTAATAATAATAATAGTAATATTTCATTATGAAATGTACAATGCAAACAGAAAGTGTAAGGCCTACAATTTAAAGAAAAATAAATACGCATATTCCTTTCACTCAGTTTAAGAAACAGAAATCATTATGCACAACTCCCATACTTTATTAGCCTTCTTCATCTGTTTCTCCTCAGAAACAAACAACATCAGAACTTCTATGTTGATCATTTTTTAGTTTGAGATTTTACTTAAAAATGCAGCTAGCACCCATTCATGTGTCCCTAAACAAAACCTTGCCAATTTTTTTCTTTTCAAGTAAGTGAGGAGGACAAGGTTCTTGGTATAAGGAAGGACATTTTAGGGATAGAGGTTCTGCTCTGTAGTACAGCATGTGTCTAGCATGCCTAAGACTCTGGGTTTAATCCCAGCATCAAAAAATAAAAAGTAAAAAGATGGAATAGTGCCACATTTCTTAGACTATAACTTCTAGAAAAAGATGAAGAGATACTCTGGAATAAAGCCTGTCGTGGCTGATCCAAGCAGTTTACAAGAGTTCCTTTGGAAGAAATCAGAAGATGGGACTTTGAGTAAAAACCTGGAAAACAGAGCTTAGAATAAGCAGGAAATCTGAAATGGACTTCAATGGAACCGTCATTTAATGAGTTGGTAGAATATGGTCAGTGAACACTGGTCTTTCTGTATTGTCTTTTCCTTAATTGTTTTGCTGTTGTTACTGTTTGGTTGGTTGGTTTTGATTTTGGTTTATTGTTTTTTTGATACCCCGGCTAGGCATGAACTCCTAGGTTCAAGCAATCCTCCTGCCTCAGGCTCCTGTGTAGCTAAAACTACAGGAATGCACCTCTGCACCCAGTTCAAACTCACTATTTTCTGTTTCTAAATTCACACTACCCTGCCTTGGTCTTTCAGGTGTAGGTCTACCTAGACGGATCCTATGAGATGAAATGGGTGCCCCTAGCCAATCCAGGCTGCAGCTGCGCAGCATGTTATGGACAGCAAAAGTTTCTTCAGCACATGATCAGTATGAATTACTGAGTGTTTATAAAAATAAGGGCCAGGCTTACCTTGATGTTCTGTCTTCACATTTTAAAAAACTAAATTTTTTTCCTCAAATTATTTCAATTATTATTTCTTCCCTTTGTTCCTAGAATCACATTATTTGAACGTTGACTCTATGAACTATTCCTCAAATTTTCTTTTGCTACTGTTTTTCATTTCCTTCCTCTATATTCTAGCATTTTCTTCAACTTTGTTTTCCAAAATTTCTGTTAAAAGATTTTATTTCTAATGTCATACTTTTAATGCTTAAAAATTTTCCAAATATTCCTTTATGTTGAAAAAGAACATTACATAAGAAAATGCACAAATCATATCTATAGTTTAGTGATTTTTTTTATTAAATACACTTGCCTACCCACCATCAAAGTGAAGAAACAATACATAATCAAAACCAGGAAATTTCCCATATTTTGTCTCCTACAGAGATAAGCACTCTTGTCCCCTTTATCACCAAAGGTTAGTTTTGTCTATTTTTAAACTTTATATAAATGGAAACATGTAGTATACATTTTTCATGTTTACTCAAAATTAGTTGGTGAGATTCATCTATGTTTGTACACATAGAAATAGCTCTGGGGCTGGGAGTATAGCTCAGTGGGAGAGAGATATTTGGCATTGGTAAGGCCTGGGTTCAATCTCCAGCACAAAAAAAGAAAGTAAGAAAGAAAGAAAGGTAATTCCATATTTCCTTCATTTTGGTTGCTGTATTCCACTGTATTTTATTTCTTTTTCATATTTATTATATTTTATTGCTATATTCCAGTGTACAATACTACCAGAATTTATTTATTCATTCTATTGTTGACAGTTTAGCATATCTGAATAATGTTGCTATAAACATTCTTGTACAGACCTTTTGAGTACATGGGCACATATTTTTGTTAGGTACATAGGAGTGGAATACTTAGGTCATGAGAGGTATGTATGTTCTACAGTACATCTTATCACAGAGTTCAAAAGTTGTTATGCCAACTTATGCTTCCACAATCAGTATATGAGAACGTGTGTGTGTGTGTGTGTGTGTGTGTGTGTGTAGAACTGGTAATTGAACCTAGGGCCTCACACATGCTAGGCAAGTGTTCTACCACCGAGCTACACTCCCAGCCCTTTTATTTTGAGACAGGGTCTCACTAGGTTGCTAAGGTTGGCCTACAACTTGTGATCCTGTTGCCTCAGCCTCCCAAGTAGTTGGGATCATAGGTGTGTGCCCCTACACCTAACACTATAAAAAAAAAAAAAAAAAAAAAAAAAAAAAAACTTCTAATGGTTTTACATCCTCATCAACCCTTGTTTTTCTTTTTTACTTGTAGGCATTCTCGACAGTATATAGTGGTAACTCACTGATGTTTTTAATTTGCGTTTCCCTGTTGACTAATTAAATTGAACAGCTCTTTGTATTTCAGAAACCCTTTCACTCATTTTTTCAAATTATGTGGTCTTTTTCTAGCTGACTTACAGGAATATTTTGTACAGCTTCAGTGTATCACACACACACATACTACCCCCCACACACACACACACACACTGCTGTTTTTTTACTAGGATTGCTTTCAATCTATACATCAACTTAGAAAAAAAATTAGACTTTTATGTACTTTTGTGTGTATGTATGACAAGAACTCTACCACTGAGCTACACCCAAGGCCCAGCATCTTCATAATATTAGGTCTTCCAATACATGAATATCTCTCATGATGCTGTACACGTAGTTCTCTGTATAGATCTCTTGTATATTCATATTTATTCCTAAATATTTCGTTTAAATGCTATCAAAATTGTATTATAGTTTTAAATGTCCATGTTCTAGTCATTGCTAATGTATAGAAATTAAGCTGGCTTTGCCTTTTTGCCATTGTATTCTACAGTCTTGCTAAGCCCAATTATTAATCCCAATGATAGATTGCTTTAACTTTTCTGTGTTCCAGACATATCATCTGTTTTATTATTCTCCTTCCTGCCTTTCTTTGTTTCTTTCTTCCTCTCTTCCTTTCCAACATTCATAAGTTTTTTTTTTTTTTTTCTCTTCCCAATTTGCACTGGCCAGAACTACCAGTATGATATTGAATAAATTTAGCACTAGCCAGCATGTCTTCATTCCTTTCCAATGACAGAGGGAAAACTTTAAATAATTCACTAATAATTGTAATGATTTCTTCAAGGCAGACACATACTATTAGGTTTTGAAAGTTCTCTGCAAAGTTTTTCTGTCAATTGCAAGAGTCCAGTGAGACAGAACATTTTCACAACTCAAGCAAAGTAAATTTTATTACACACAGAGAGCAAGGATAGACAGGAACTCAGGATCCATGGCAAACAGGTCCCCCAATGCTTAGGAAAGCTGCCTAGCATATAGAGAGTTTTAATTGCACATGATCCACATTATGTCATAACTGAGAAACCTGGGTAGCACTCTTCACTGGGTACACTTGGCTTACTGAGCACAAGCATTGCAGAACATCCTGTTCTCGGATGATTGAGGAGACAGCCTGGATGGTTCTGGGCATTTCCTCTTTATCTCAAGAACTGCATTCTTCATACATTCTGCTCAACAATTTCAGTCAAGAAGGGGAAGAGATGGGTTAACCAAGGTCTTCCAGGGATCTGTCCCACTTCATTCTCTTGCATTCTTAGTATACCACGAGTTCTTTAATTATACATTTCACTTTGCTCTTTTTGCTTTCATTGAGAAAGTCATTTAATATTGCTCTGATTTTTTTCTGTTGATGTGATGAATGACATAAATTGATTTTCAACCAAGTTGAATTCCTCAGATCACCCCAATTTAATCATGATTATCTTTTTAAATATATATTACTGAATTTGGTTTGCTAATAATTTGAGCATTTTCATCAATGTCAATGAGAGAGATTGTCTTATTATTTTCACTTTTGTGAGATTTTTCTAATTGAAATTATTCTTACTTCATGAAACAAAAATAAGAAGGATTCTTTTTCTCTTCTATAAAGAGTTTCTGTAAGTTTGATGTTGTATCATATTTGTCAGTGTTTGGAAGATTTCAAAAATGAAGGCATCTGTCTTGGTGTTCTATTGGAAAGTTTTAAAAATTATGAATTTAATCGTTGGGATGTAGCTCAGTGGTAAAGCATTTGCCTGGCATGTATGAGGCCCTGTGTTCAATCCCCAGTTCCACACATAAAAAACATATATATCTTAATTCAATTTCTTTAGTAGATATAGGAGGACTACTCAAGTTTTCTACTTTTTCAGGTGTCCATTTTCCTAAGTTTTTTTTTAATAAATTTGTACAATGTATCTAAAATTATAAATAAGTTGTTCAAAATGTCCTCTACTGATCCAATACATAAAAGATCTGTAGTGATATCACTTCTTTTATTTTTTATATGTAGTAATCTGTAGCTTTTCTCTTCATGATAAATCTTGCCAAAAGTTTAAAGATTTTTATCAACTTTTTTCACTGAGTTAATGTCAGTGTATGGAAGGAAGTACTGGGGTTTGAATGGGGATGGGGTTGAATTCTACTGAGCTATATATCTCTGGCCCTTTTTATTTTGAGACAAAATTTGCTTAAAGTACCAAGGCTGGCCTTGAACTTGTGATCCTCCTGCTTCAGCCTTCCAAGTAGCTGGGATTAATGTGTGTGCCAATGCATCTGGTTTCATTGTATTGATTTTTTTTTTCCTTGCAGTACTTGAGATTGAACCCAGGGGTGCTCTACCACTGAGCTACATCTCCAGTCCTTTTTATTTTTTATTTTGATACAAGGTCTTGCTAAATTGCTGAAGCTGGCCTTGAACTGGCAATTCTCCTGCCTCAGCCTCCCAAGTAGCTGGGATTACAGGCCTGCACTACCACTCCTGACATTTAGCTAACTTTGTACATGGTTGATTTTCTCTGCTGTGTCTGTTTTTTATTTAATTAATTTCTGTTATTGTCTTTCTTATTTTCTTCTTTATATTTTCTTGAGGCTTAATTTAATGATATTTCCTAACTTTATGAGACATTTAGATCATTACTTGCTTTTAAAGAAGGCATCTAGGGTTATACATTTCCCTCTAAGAACAACTTTATCTCAATTTTTATATGCCATATTTTCACTGTTATTCAGTTAACAATATTTTTTCAATTTTCATTGTTGTTTCTTCTTCAACCTATGAGTTATTTGAAGGGCAAAAATCACACCGGGGGAGGCCGTGCAGCCAAGGGATTTATTTATTTATTTATTAACTGGCCTTTATATACAACCCTCATATCTTTGGACAGACATAGGCTTCAAGGCTGCCCTCACCCCATGGGCAGGAGCCAATAGGCTTTCAGGTCATCAAAAGTTCACCCTGTTCCACAGGCAGAGGGTCAAAAGTTCGCTCTGCTCTCTGGGCAGGATGTTTCATCATCCCCGGTCAGGAGCCAATAGGCTTGAAGGCTGCCCTCACACCACTAGCAGGTGCCAATAGGCTTAAAGTTCGCTCTGGTACACCCCCCCACACCAGTAATCCCTATATAAACTCCCGTCCATTCGAAGTTTGAGAGACAGAGACCGACAGAGAGCCAGCGAGATGGAGAGCCAGAGAGACGAAGAGCTAGAGAGACGACGAGAAGAGAGAGACGAAGAGACAGAAGAAGAAAGAGATGGAGAAGAGGCAGCCACTGCATACTTACCCACCGTTTCCAGCCCAACAGCAGCTGCCCCAGCCGATAGCTCCAGAGACCACAGCCAGCGCAACCAGACTCCCACCTTCCATTCAGAGCTTGCACACTCTTCTACCAGAGCTTGCACACTTCCTGAGCTTTCACACTTCCCCCTCCCTGACCCCTCTCCCCATTCCTTTTCTACCCTTAACTAGCCATAAAGGCCAGTTAACAAATCCCTTGGCTGCACAGCCATCCCTGAAGGGCAAAGCATCACACCGGGGACAGCCGTGCAGCCAAAAGATTTATTTAACACCCTTCGTAGCCGGTAGTGAAAACCGGAGAAGAGGTGCTCTGGTCGAAGGTCGAAGAGGTGGGAGAAGGGAGTCAGGGAGAAGGGAGTGTGCAAGCTCTGGTGGGAGAGGGGAGTCAAGGAGAGGGGAGTGTGCAAGCTCTGGACAGAAGGTGGGTGCCTGGTCACACTGGCTAGAATCTCTGGAGCTGTCGGCTAAAGCAGCTGCTGTCTGGCTGGAGGCTGGAGCTGTCAGCTGGGAGCGGCCGTTGAGCTGGAGGCAATGGGTCTGGAGCTGCTGGCTGGGGCAGCTGCTGTCGGCTGGAGGTGATGGGTCTGGAGCTGTTGCAGTGGCTTCCTCCTCTCTGCAGCGACGAGCCGATGTTTGTGTGTGTCCGTGTGTCTTTCTCTGTCTGATCTGAGTCTCTCGAACAGGGCCTTATATAGGGATTTCTGGTGGGGGGTGCACTAGAGCAACCCCAACACCATTGGCTAGAACAGGGTGTCCTTTAAGCCTATTGGCTCTTGCCTGGGGAAAAGAAACATTCTGCCTGGGGAAGGAACATCCTGTCTGGAACATCTTGAAACAAGGTTGCTTCTCTTAGGGTGTGGAAAACTCTGAGGGCGGGGGAGGGTAACCTATCTATCAATCCCCAGTGTGATTTTTGCCCTTCATTATTTAATTAGCATTGCTTAATTTCCAATAGGTTTTCCTAATTATTTTTTGTTTCTACCTTGATTACACAGAGAATATGCTCCCTGTTTTTAATATTTTAAAGTAAAATTTGATTTATGATATAGCATATGTTCATTTTTGGTAATCTTTTGTATGACTATACCTGAAAAAGTAAGTCTATCTCCAATATTCCTTAAGTATTCTATGTATGTTATTTAGATGATGTTGATTACTCACATTGTCTACATTTATAATTCACTGATTTTTTAATCCCTTGGTCTATCAGTCACTGAGAGATGTATGACTATGATTTTGATTTCATATATTTCTTCTTTTTGTTCTATTGCTTTATATATTTTAAAGCTGAGTTACAAATCATATACAAATTCAGAACTGTCATAGCTTACTCTTAAACATTTTATCATTGTGAAATATTCCCCCTTATCTTTAGTAATTCTTTGTTAAAGGCTACTCTGTCTGATATTAATATAGCTATACCAGCTCTCTTATTTTAGTATTTTTATAAATTTTTAAAATTTTCATTTTCTGTGTCCTAATATTAAGTCCATGTCTTGTATAAGCAGCACAGCATTGAACTTTTAATGCAATATGACAATATTGATCTTTAGTTAAAACATTTAGCTCATTTGTATTTCACATGTAAACTTACATATTTGAGTTTAAGTTCATCATATTACTATTTGCTTTCTATTTGTTCTACCTATTGTTTATTCTTTGCCCCCACCCCTTTTTTTTGCCTGCTTTTGGATTATCCAAGTATTTTTATTATTTCATTTTTGCCCTCTGTCAGTACCTTGTAGATTCTTTCACTATTCTTTTAGTGTTTGACCTAGAGATTACAACATGCACCTTGACTTATTAGGATCTATTTTGTTTTAAATTAGTGCTGAAACCACTTCTCAGATAATTAAAGGAATTTAAAATACTTTATTCTTTCTTGCCTTCTATGTTATTATTGATGTTTAAGTATTCTAAACCCATAAGACAATATTAGTTTTGTTGTTTTATGTATTTGATACTCATTTAGATTGGAGTTTCTCAATTTTGCATTACTGACATTTCAGGCTAGACGATTATTTTGTGGAAGCCATGCTTGGCAGTGTACAGTGTTCAGTAGCATGCCTGGGCTCTGCCTACCAAATGCCATTGTAACAGTTGTCCACTTTATGCTTTGAATATAGCCCTTGCTGCTCTGCCACTGCAACTTTTTCTTTTTCTTTTTCTTTCTTTTTTTTTTTTTTTTTTTTTTTTTTTTTTTTTTTTTTTTGGTACCAGGGATTGAACCCAGGGTTTCTTAACCACTGAGCCACATCCCTAGCCCATTTTTGTATTTTATTTAGAGACAGGGTCTCACTGACTTGCTTAAGACCTTGCTAAATTGCTGAGGCTAGCTTTAAGTTGAGATTACAGGCTAGTGTCATCACACCTGGCACTGCAACTTATTGTTAAAACAGACATGTTTCTTTCTCTTCCACTCTCCCCGCTCTTCCCTAATCTCTCCCCTTTCCTAATCTCACAGGGAACAGAATTACCTTTCCTCCCCATTTTAGGCAGAGTTATCTGTCTTTGAATACATACCCACCATAGGGATAAAGTAATCCAGACTTTGGGGATGGTACCAGAAGATCTCAGAAATGACTGTCTCCCAAATTAACAAGTGAATTACAACTCCAACAGAGAACACCCAGAATGTAGCCTTTGAATCACCTCTTAGAAAGCCCCCTGTTCCTGCTGATGGGGAGAATCACAACCTCTGGGACAGGAGTCGCCTGTGTTTCTCCTTTGCTAGCAAAGCAATAAAACTTATTTTTTCCTTTTTCTTAAAGCCTTGTCCTCGTTATTGGATTGGCATAGGGGACAAAGACCAAGCCTTCAGTAACACCAGTAGCACTCCCCCAAGTTGCGAAAAACAAAAATGTTTCCAGATAATGCCAAATGTGTCAAGCGGGGGGCAAAATTACCTTCAGTTGAGAATCACTATTTAAAATTTATACCCTGTTTGTCTCTTCCTGCATTCCTGTGTTTCCTTTCAGTTAATTTTCCTCTGCCTTCATCTTTTCTTGATAATCAATGCTCTCACTTTTTATTTGCCTGAAAACCTTGTCTTTTCACAGTCGTCATTAAGGATATTTTCACTGGATATAGAATTCTAATAAGAGAGTTGTCTCCTTTCTGTGTTTTACCTTCAAAGGAGCAACAATTAGTCTTTTAACTAATTTTTTTTCAACAAAAACTGTCGCATTATATTATTAATCTACCACACCACCACCCTTTCTACCTACTGCTATGATTTTTCTCTTGGTCTTTAGTTTTTATCAGTTTTAGCATGGTATCCTAGGTATGGTTTCTTTGTCTGCATTATGTGTGAAGTTCATAGTGCTTCTTAAATCTGTGGCTTAATATAGCTTTGGAATAGTCTCAGTGACAAACTCTTCAAATATTGCCCCTGCCTCTTCTCTCCTGTATGTCCTTGATGCTTTCCTACAGCCTTGATGACTTTCAGCTTGTAGTTGTTGTTGTTGTTGTTGTTGATATTTGCCTTATAAGATGCAGCTTTGGGGGGCTGGGCCTGGGGCCCAGTGGTAGCTCACTTGCCTGGCATGTGTGAGGCACTGGGTTCGATTCTCAGCACCATGTACAAATAAATAAAATAAAGGTCTATCAACAACTAAAAAAAAATTTTTTTAAAAGATGCAGTTTTTCTCACCCTATTATTTTCAAACTTGTTTACCTTTCCCTTTTTAATGTGCCCTTTGTGTATAATATTTTTTTATTTTTACATCTAATCTGTGAGTCTCTGCTTTTAAGTCACATGCATTTATTAGAAGTACTAATATTTGAAAATTTGGTACCTTCTTGTTTTGTATCTTCTGTTCCACATTTTTCTTTTCTTTCCAATTAAATAGATTGCATTTACTTCTGCTGGTTTTAAACGAAGTCATACCTGTAATCCCAGCACCTTGGGAGGCTAAGGCAGGAGGATAGCAAGTTCAAAGCCAGCCTCAGCAATTTAGCAAGACCCTGTCTCAAAACATAAAAGTGCTGGGGACATAGCTCAGTGGTTAAGTGTCCCTGGGTTCAATCCCTGGTACCAAAAAATGAAATAAACAAAAAATAAAATAAAATGAAGCCTTGCTGGGCTTGGTGGCACATGCCTATAATCCCAGCAGCTCAGCAGGCTGAGGCAGGAGGATTATGAGTTCAAAGTCAGCCTCAGCAACTTAGTGAAAGCCTGTCTCTAAATAAAATATGAAAGGGCTAGGGATGTGGCTCAGTGGTTAAGTGCCCCTGGGTTCAATCCCTGGTACCAAAAAAAAAAAAAAAAAAAAAAAAGTTTCTTCATTTCTTTTATGTGTTTATATTATTCCATTGAATGGATTAGTATTTTATTAATCCAATACTGAGTACATTTGTGTTGTTTCTAATTATAACCCAATCATATTTTATTCCAAAAAATGAATAGTCTTGTTCATATTTCCCTATTCAAGCTCATCTTTCAGGTTTATCTTTCTGGGTACCTTTGACTTCAAGAATTAATAGACCCTAGCCAGGCACAGTAGTACATACCTGTAATCCCAGCAACTCCAGAGGCTGAGGCAGGAAGATTGCAAATTTGAGGCCAGCCTTGGCACTTAAGCAAAACTGTCTCAAAATTTAAAAATAAAAAGGGCTGAGGAGTATTTCAGTGATTGAGTGCCCTTGAGTTTAATTTCTAGTGCCAATAAAGAATAAAAGGAATTAGTAGAGCCTTTCATAGTTTCTGTCTTAGGTTGGGTTCTCCAAAAGCAGATTCCTAAGATGAAGGTTCATATCGATGCAGCTTATTAGGACTCAAGCGTATTTAAAAAAAAAAAAAAAAAAAAAAAAACTGGGGGAAGAGTGGAAAGTAGGACTTGAAAGAAGATATGCCACTACAGTATCAAGCAAATCACCCAAGAAGGTAACTTTTCTTCAGTTCAACAGTGGAGGTATGGATACAGTGAGGGTCGTCTTCAGCATGACAAGGGTAAGCTGCAGTTTTTATAGTCCTGATCCCATTTGACATTGTTAAAGTTGCCCTAAGGAAACATAAATTCTAGGTGCTTCCACTGACCATTAAGGAGATAAGCCTTAAGAGCAACCTGTAGGCAATGGCTCTGGGGAGCCAGTGTACTTGAGAAAGCCTGGGCAGACACACTGCAGTTTCCTGGCCCTGAACTCCATGCAGGCCAGTGAAGGTGAATCAGGTGATAAAGCAAAGAATCCTTTCTAAGCTCTTCAATTTTCAGCATCAAAACCAGTGATGGACCTTGAAGCAAGCCCTATCTAGCCAACCCATCATGAAGCAAGACTTTACTTAACCTTTTTTAAAAATATATGTATTTTTTTAGTAGTTGTTATTTTATTTATTTATATGTGGTGTTGAGAATCAAACCCAGTGCCTCACATATGCCAGGCAAGTGCACTACCACTGAGCCCCAGTCCCCAGCCCCATTACTTAAACTTTTTAAACCACATTTTCCTCCTCTGTACCTGGAACGTGAAGATAGGTCTTACAGCAGAAAATTTAGCACAGAGCCTGCCACAGAGTAAGTCATCATGCAAGTTCCTGTCATTATTATTGTTCAGCAAACTTTTCTCAGTGTCCACAAACAATATCTGATTGAACAATCACTAGAAAACATCTTCCAAAACAAAGATGTCAGTGTTTTTATTATTTATATAAAATACACTAATGGGAGGAAATCACATAAATCATAAGGTGCTTTTCTCCTTGGGATCTACAACAACCATATTATTTTATGAATAACTGGACCATATTAAATTATTCAGGCCTTGAAAATTTGTAAACTTGCACAAATTCCACATTAGAAACAGCCATTTATCTGTACTGTCACTTAAAACACAAGTTATGGTTGGTATAAAATATTTTAATTCACATAAATTCACTGGTAAAAACACATCAAGGAGAGAACCACTCAGGGTTTGCCAGGCATATAAAGAGGTTACTGGAAGTTATCACAGTTTGTTTCATCCTCTTAGAGTGAGGGGGTGTTTGGAAAGGATAGAAGGGAAAAGGGAAGATTGTTTAAATGGGGTTCTCCCAGAAGTTGACCCTAGGGTAAGGGACTGGAGACAGATAATTCATATGGGAGGTGACTTCAAGAAATACAAGCAAGGGAGTCAGGAAGTGAAATGGGGAAGGGAGAAAAGCCAATAAATACAGCATTCCTGACTGAGTTATCACAATGAACAAAAGAGTGCTTCGGTGCTGCAGGCAACCTTCTGAGAGAATGTTTGCTTGTTCTTCAGCTTTCTATCATAATTACAAATATGTGAGGTCACTTACAAAGATGAAAGATTTTTGGTTCCTGGTTTTGGAGGTTTCAGTCCACAGTCAGGACCTTGTTGCTTTGGGGCCTGTGGTAAGGCAGTACATACATTATGGCAAGGAATTCATGGCAGAGCAAAGCCACTTACCTCATGACCCAGAGATAACCAGAGGAAGATAAAGGAGTTGGGGTCCCATTATCCCTTCCAAGGGCACACCCCCCAGTAACCAGAAGTCATCACAGTTTGTTTCATCCTCTTAGAGTGAGGGGGTATTGGGAAAGGATAGAAGGGGAAAAGGGAAGATGACTTCCCCTAGATCTCGCCCCTTAAAAATTCCATCACCTCTCAATACCACCATTCTAGGAACCAAAACTTTAACATATGTGCCTTTAAAGAACACTTAAGATCCAAACTGTAGTAGTGTGTAATACCCATCAGAACTGTCCCACCCAGAGAGGAGGGAGCTGAGGTAAATACCAACCCCCATCTCCCTTTGGTTGCGGCTTACTCCAGAGTTATTGAACCCTTAACACTTACAGATTGCCCTACAAGTGGTTGACCAAGATCACAGGGTTCTAGAGAAAGCCTCAGGAAGAAAAGCTGGGAGAAGAGGTGCTTTGAGTGGGAGGTTTATAGGACATAAGAAACGACTAAGTTGGGGGCAGGTGAATCATCCACAAAAACAGCTACATATATCTTGAAAATCTACTGTGACTCAGGACATGGGAAAATGTATAATCATGTGAATCCATTTTAGAATCCAACTTTTATTTGTCACAGGAACCAGAATACCTATACAGGCTGAGCATCAATTCATCAAAAAATCTGAAATTGGAAATTCTCCAGAATTTGTAACTTTTTGAGCACTGACATGATGCCACAGTAGAAAATTCCACACCTGACCTCGGGTAACAGGTCCTAGTCAAAATGCAAGTACGTTAAGAGTACTGTGCAAGTTACTTTCAGCCTGTGTGTATATAGTGTATATGGAAACATAAATGAGGTATATATTAAATCTCAGTCACATCCTCGAGGTATCATTATATATATGTAAAATGCTTCAAGATATGAAAAAAATTAAAAACACAAAACAAGCATTTTGGATACGGGAAACTCAACTATAATGTTATTCCTTCTAAAATTTTATTCCATGAAATGAACCTCCAAAACAGAGATCTGAATAATTATAGTCATCTTTCCTCTTATTAAAAGAAAATATTTCTTTTTCCTTTTATTATTATTTATTTTGGGGGAGGGGGTGCTGGGATTGTGTTTTTTTTTTGTGTGTGTGTGTTGAGATCAAACCCAGGGCCTCATACATGCTAAGCATATGCTTTACCATTGAGCCAAAGAACTATTTCTTAACCCAATCCTTAGCCACAGGACAAACTCATCATAACTTTTAACATATAAAAACATACTACACCCTGAGTTGATAGTCAACTGTATCATAAGTTAATGCCAGTACCAACATAACATTTTGATCACTGTATCTGTTACAGAAAAATCTAAATGGATTAAAACCATGCAATAACTCTGCCCTTGGGTTTTCCAGGCCATTTAATTATTAAATTCCTCTTTTGAAAGGGATCCCTTATTGTATGCAGTCCAGACTTTGGTGGATGGCGGGTTTTTTTTTTCCTGAGGTCACCAGTGCTTTTAACCACCGCCTAAAGTGCATCCTGTACTGATTAACATACCTCGGATTAACTAGATTTAGCATGCAGCAATCATACTCCATTCAGTAGGGCCCATCTCTGGTGAATCGTGGACATTAATGACAGTTGCAAGAGCTCAAATATTATATAATCACTAATTACATTCTGCGCAATTAGTGGAGGCTCATCAGTGTGAATCACTAATGGCTGACCACCCTGTTCTCTCTGGTAGGAAATAGATGGTCTGCATAATTTTCTGATTGTATTAGCATAGACACAAATGTTATTAACGAACTTTGGCAATCATGAAGAGGCTCGATATCTGTGATGGACAAAAGCAAGAGATTCTGCCTGATGGGCACAGACATTTCGTTTTGAACCTCAAATCTGTGTGTTTGTGGCTTTTTGGGTGTGACTCACTCATTTCCCACCTTCCAAATGGAAAACACACACAACATCCTGGCCAGACAGCTGATAAAGAACTTGCACGTGAGGTCAGTTTAAAAAAAATAAAAATACCCTGTAGATTTGTATTTTCCTAAAACTGATTTTCTAAAAGTCAAGCTACAAGGATTTGTGGGGTATCAGAATTTGAAGCCAGTGACTAAATAGAAAGTATACTCTAAATGACAAAGAGCTTATCTGAATTTTACTTATCCCTGTACACATTGGGTCACTGTATTAGTTTGCAAGTGCAATCATAACAAAATACCACAGACTGGGTAGCTTAGGTGACATGTTAATTTCTCATAGTCTGGAGGCTAGAAGTCAGAGATCAAGGTGTCAGCAGCATTGGTTTCTCCTGAGGTTGCTCTCCTTGGCTTGCAGATGGCTTCCTTCTTGATCTTTTCTATGTTCATGAGCATCTCTGGTATCTCTGTATGTCCAAATTTCCTCTTCTCACAAGGACTCAGAAATATTGGATTAGAGCCCACCACATATTGATCTTATTTTACCTTAATCATACCTATTACAGTTCTTTCTGCAAACATAGTCCCATTCAGGGTTAGAGCTTCAACATACAAATGTGAGGACACAATTCAGCCCATTATAGCCATTCACAAACTATAAATATTTGAACCCAAGAAGTTCTTGCTGGAGGATTGGTGACAGACTTGGACCAAATGAAAATCTTAAGCTCTTGATGAGACCTATGCTTCCCAAAATGGTAGCCAGCAGCCACATGTGACTACTGAATATATGATATGTGACCAGTATGACTGTGGAACTGATTTTTTTCATTTTAATTAATGTAAATTTCAAAACTAAAGGCACGTAAAAATATTTTCTGTTAAAGAGAGCTTTATTGTTTTTGGTAGAGATACATTTTATTTTAACCTTTGAAAATGCAGTGTCTGGATTGAGAATTGCTATAAGTATAAAACACACACTGGAATTCAGACTCAGAACAAAAGGAAAGAAAAATATTTCATTAATAATATATATTAGCGGCTGGGATTGTGGCTCAGCGGTAGAGCGCTCGCCTAGCACGTGCGCGGCCCGGGTTCGATCCTCAGCACCACGTACAAATAAACCCATTGTGTACAACTAAAGCAAATAAATAAATATTAAAAAATAATAATAATAATAATATATTAGTTATGTGTTGAAATGAAAATGTTTTGAATATATTGGGCTAAATGAGATATTTTTAAGTTAATTTACCATTTTCATTACAGGTTTTGACAGTGGGGCAACTAGAAAATATAAATTACATGTCTGGCTCTCACTCTATCGAACAGCATCAGTTTAAAGCATTAGTCCTTCCATTGTTCATTAAAGTTGGGACAGTGATAAGCTAAAATACACATTCCTCATCCTTACTTCTATTTAACACATGCTAGAAACCCGCTCTGACTTCTTCATCTGCAGTATGGAAAAGCCAAGAAGGCCCCACGGCACTCTGCTTAGGGTACATGGTTGAGATGGGCCCAGTGCAGTCTGCAGCATAACAGCAGAGGGTTTGGGGGGCTGTAGGAATCAAATTATAGGGTGTTGTAGAAATATTTTTGAGAGGAGTTTCTTCTAACTATTGCAAGTCATCCTCTCTAAAAAACAGAAACATTGAACATTACAATTTTAAAAATTAAATAATAAAAAGTTTAAAATTCAAATAAAATAAATTTTGGTAGTAGCTGGGTGTCTCAAATTCTTTCTTGTAGTTTTTTTTGGGGTAATTTTTGGTTGGGGTTTTGTTTTTGGTGCAGGGGACTGCTTCCCATATGCTAAGCACTCACTCTACCACTGAGCTACACCCCCAGATTCTAACCTTCTGTTAAGCAGCTTAATCTCTCAATGTTATAAAGAGCACAAAGCAGACAGATGATTCTCATGATGAAGCTCGTCCTTACCCCTCCAGCCAATCCCTCTTCAATCAGTTTTTATCCCAATACCAATACGGAATGTCTAAAATTCCCTAAATGACCAGAAAATTGGTCCAGTATTATTTCCTCACTCACATGATAAGGGGCGGGGGGCAATCAAAGACCTGGTTTTTGTCTCATCTCTTTCTTCTTTCTGGCATCAATCAGCTTTTAGAAATAATGAAATCAATGTAAACATTTGTTGGAAGGATGCCTGCTTTGAAGATTATTTGCTACCTGACTGTCTTGGTCATTTATATGCAATCCAGGGAGGATTTCAAATAGTGTCTCACCCTTGTTACTAGGATAAAAGGAAGACTCAGGTGTTAAGTTTGGTGGTGGTGTGTATGTGTGTGTGTGTGTTTGTATGGTTTAATATTTGATGAGGTTTCCGTTTCACATACACAAGGATTCCCGTGTGGGTTGTTTTGCTTTTCTGTCCTTTAATTGAACTGATTCAGATTGAATCATAGATGAAAAATGCATTCATATCCAAAATGGGAAATATATTTACAACCAGAAAGGTGACATGTAAATATCTGGTCTCATATACATAAAGCAAAACTTTTTTTTCTTTTTTTGGTATATGTTGTAGTGCAATGCACGCACAGTGCCTTACACTAGGAAATACAAGGAAAGGAAAGGTTGGTAAAAGTAACCAGCAGATCTATTTGCAAAATCTAGGAGGGGTAGATGGAAAGGATGTGTATGAACCAAACCCTCATTTAATTACAAGTTTAGTAGAAAATGTGAGAAGAAAAAAGTCCCTAAGGCTCTATCCTCTCTCCTTTTCTCTTTTCAATATATTCAGTCTTAATGGGTAATGTCAACTTTATCCACATATTCAATCCCACATATATGTTGATGGCTAACAAACCAGTCTGTCCTCTCTAAAGTGTCTGGTGAATATGTACAGATAATAGGCATCTCAAATTCAATAAGCATAAATCCCAAATCTCCATCTTCTTCTTTCCAACCTACTTCTCACTCTATACAGCATTTGCTATTTTTATTTTATTTTATTTTATTTTATTTTATTTTTTTTGTACCAGGGATTGAACTCAGGGGCACTTGACCACTGCGTCACATCCCAGCCCTTTTTTTTTTTTTTTTTTTTTTTGTATTTTATTAGAGACAGGGTCTCACTGAGTTGATAAGTGCCTTGCCATTGCTGAGGCTGGCTTTGAACTCACGATCCTCTTGCCTCAGCCTCCCAAGTGCTAGGATTACAGGCATGACCCACCGCGCCCAGCTGCTATCTTAATAAATGCCTCCAACACTGTTGCTTAAGCCAAAAATGAAGAAGTTGTTCTAGATTTCTACATTTCACCCACTGGAGACAAGCTAAAACAGAAAGGACTTTTAGAAAACCTGAAAACAAAGATGAGAAGACCTTCAAGAAGCAACAAGCATTTCAGAAAAATAAATAAGAAAATAGAAAAGGCAAAATCAAGAAGGAAAAGAATCAAAACCTAGAAAGAAAGATATATCTTGGTCTTCATTCACAAATGACACAATTGTTTATGCTGAAAATCCAAAGTATTTACAATCTATAAAAACTAATGGGTGAAGAAAATAAGACTGTTTGATAAATTTAATATTTTAAAATAATTTTATTTCTATTATACTAGCAATAAACAGTAGGAAAATGAATTATTTAAATCCCACTTACAAAGGCATCAAAACTCAAATACTTAGGGATGAATGTAAGAAAGTATGTGCAAGACGTTTACACTACTATAAAATTGTGCTGATAAAAACTAAAGATATGAATAAATGTAAAGATATATCATTTCAACAGATCGGCAGGTTCAATATTATAAAGATGGAAATTCTTCCAAAACTGATATATTCATTCAATGTAATTCTAATAAAAACCCCAACAAGTTTTATTTTAGAAAATAAAAAGCTAATTTTATGGTGTATACCTAAATTAGCAAATACAATCATGATTTTTTTTAAAAAAGAGCAAAGTAAGAGAACTTATACCACTAGCAGATTTCAAGACTTACTATAAAATTACATTAATTAAGACAATGTGGTATTGGTGTATACATACAAATAGTCCAGTGTAACAGATTGTAGTCAAAAATAGACCCACAAATATGTTCAATTTTCAGAAGATTCTAGAACAGCTCAAAGGGAAAAAAGAATTACTTAAAATATATAATGTGGAACAATTTGAAGTCTATGTTTTTAAAATGAACCTTGACTTCCTACCTCACACCATCCAAAAAAAACCAAAACATTCGTGTGTGTGTGTGTGTGTGTTATATACATATGGTGTATATGTGTGTGTATATATAAATATACATAAATAACACACACACACACACATACATATATTAGTGAATTTGGAATAGGGAAAGATTTCTTAAACAGGACACAGCCTGGTAAAGAAACACACACCTGTAATCCCAGTGTCTCAGAAGGCTGAAGCAGCAGGATCACAAGTTCAAGGCCAGCTTTAGCAACTTAGTGAGGCCTTAAACAGCTTAGTGAGACCCTGTCTCAAAATAAAATATAAGGGCTGGGGATATAGCTCAGTTGGTAGAGTGCTTACCTCACATGCACAAAGCCCTGGATTCAATCCCCAGCACCACACAAAAAAAATTAATAATAAAATACAAAATAAATTAAATAAACAAGAAAAAGAGCTGGGGTCTGGGGCAATGGCTCATGCTTATAATCCCAGAGGCTCCAGAGACTGAGGCAGGAGGATCACAAGTTCAAAGCCAGCCTCAGCAACCTAGAAAGGCCCCAAGCAACTTCCAGAGACCCTGTCTCTAAATACAATATTTTCTAAAAGCGGGGCTGGGGTGTGGCTCAGTGGTTAAGTAATCCTAGGTACAATCCCTGGTACCAAAAATAGATAGATAGATAAAGAAATAAATAAATAAGACACAAAATTACTGATCATGAAAAAGTGATAAATTTTACTTTATCAAAATTTAACACTTCTAACCCTTTAAAAAAACACCATTAAGAAATTGAATAGAGGTTGGAGGTATATAGCTTAGGGGTAGAGTACATGCTTAGCCTGTCTGAGGCCCTGGATTCAACCTTCAGCACCAAAACAAAAGAAGAAAAAAAAAGTAAAAAGGCAAGATACATACTAGAAAAAAATATTCTCAATCTATATATCTGACAAAGGACTCATACAGAATTTACAAAGTACTCTTATAACAAGAAGATACAACCAAACAACCCAATTTTTTAAACTGATAAAAGGCTTGAACAGGCACTTTTTGAAAGAAAATATCCAAATGAAAAATAAGCCTATGAGTAAGAGCTCAATATCATCACTCATCAGGGAAGTATAAATAAAAACCACAATGACATACCTGAGGTAGACTTCTCTTGAATGCCTCAGTCCTAACAGGGAGATCTAGGCAGCACACCACAGCATTCACTCTTTTTCTGCGAAATGTCATAGTGAGTGATACTTCTATGCTTTGAATCTTCACGTCTCTCTAAAATTCACGTTGACACTTAATCCTCATCGTGGTAGTATTAAAGATTAGGACCTTTGGGGAAAGTGACGAGGACATGAGGGCCCCAATCTCATGAATGGGAGGAATGCCCTTATGAAAGAGGATTTCAGCAATTTATCAAGACTCTATCCCAAAATAAAATAAAAACAGTTGGAGATATAGCTCAGTGTTTAGGCATCCCTGGGTTCAATCCCCAGTATCAGAAATGAGGCTTCAGAGAGCTGCCTGCCCTTTCCATCTGTTCTGACTCGTGAGAACACAGCAAAGTTGTCATCTTGGAAGCATAAAGCAACATTTGCCAGACACTGAATCTGCTGGTGCTCTGATCTTGGACTTCTCAGCATCCAGAACCACAAGAAAATAATTTTCTATTCTTCATAAATCACCTTGTTTAGGTATTCTGTTATAGCAGCACACACAACCTAAGACAGATACCCAGAGAATCAAAACATCACCCTGGAATCCTGATTAGATTTGGGCAGTTCAGTCTAAGTAGTCCTGGTCCAGGTTTCCTGTGGCTCACTGGATCCAGGAACTTAGTTGATAGGATAAAATGGACATATTTGGTAGTTGGTACAATCTCCATACTGGTTCCTTTATCAATGGAGTATGAGCTATCAGTGGAGAAGACTGCATGAAAACCTCAGAAACAGCCCCCTCTGCACCTAGTCAAGAGGTTACATCAGAAATAATACAGTGTTTGGGGAGAATGGAAAAACTGAGATCCACCCTTAAAGATCTAAATTAAAGAGGGATTGTACCCATTTATATCTTCATTTAATTCACCAATCCATCTTAGAAACACAAGACAGATACTACAGGATGATAGTGGACAATGTATAAATGCAACCAAGTCAAAACTGTAATTTGGGGCTGAGGTTGTGGCTCAGTGGTAGAGTGCTTACCTAGCATGTGTGTGGCCCGGGTTCAATCCTCAGCACCACGTAAACCTAAAAGCATTGCATTGTGTACAACTAAAGCAAATAAATAAATATTAAAACAAAGAAAAAAAAACTGTAATTGAAGTTGACATAAATGTTGTCATTGATTTGGAGACTGTATTCTATTCCATACTTGTCACAAATGAGTACCAGAATCAGTTTGTGTCCACTTAAGATGGATATCTTTTTAGTCATGTCCCAGGGCTAGGTAAATTCTCCCTCCCTTAAAACCCATGGACAAGTGCTCTATAGTCCATAGAGACTTGGCTGGTCAGATATCCTGAAGAACACGTTAGTCCCAATGTCATGTATTAATGACATTATGTTAACAAGACCAAAATATCAAGAACTGGCAAAACACATGAGCTCCAGACCATGGGAGGTAAGCTGATACAAAGCTACGCACCATTGCCTAAAGTGGCACCTTGATGGTTTTCTCACCTCTGTCCCATCTGCCTTCCCCATTTTTCCCTTAAGAGTAACTCCTTAGAGATCACTGGGACACAAACCCCCCTCAAAGGAACCAGATCTAAAATGACATCCAATCTGATATGTCAAGTTCATTAGAGAGGTTTTGGCTAGAGAAATAAACTTGGATGTTAAATGGATAGAGATAAAATTTAAAGACAATAGACAAGTTGAGATCACCATGAGAGAGAGTTGGTATGATTCTTTCATTATAGAGATTGTAAAACAGAGAAGAGAATAAGATACTTTCATCTCAAAAGTAATTCAGGAAGAATAAAGTTACCTATCCCTTTCTTTCCATGTTTTTATTGTATTATGGTTGTACATACTGGTGGAATTTGTTGTTGCATATCCATATATGAACACAGTATAACAATATAATTTTGGTCAATATCATTCCTCAGTGGCCTGTGCCTTTTTAAGTATAATTAAAATGTAATTACAATTTAATGATAACAAAATAGCTAAAGTTGGTACTTGAAATTGGGTATATACTGGCATCATTATACCATTGTTTTTATTTGTGTCCACATTAGAAATTTTATAATAAAAATCATGTAAGTAATACACTCTCCTTTAAATCTAGAAACAATGTAAATATCTGTCAACAGTAGACTATATATATAATATAAATTGTAGTTTATATATAAATTGTATATATATACAATATATTTATATATGCAGTATGATCATATATATAGCATATATATGTAAATATATATATAAATTGTAGTTTATTGGCACAATGAAATATTGCACAGCAATAATAATGATGGACTGTGTCTACATATAATAATATGGATGAACCTTACAAACATAATGTTATAAGAAAAAATCCAGATACAAAAGAATATATATTGTATGATTTTATTTATGTAAAGTTCAAAAGCAGCAATACTAATCCGTGCTATGAGATAGGAATGTGGTTACCCTTGGGAGGGTATTGACTGAAGGAGACTTCAAAGGAGCTTCTGTCATGCTGGTAATGTTCTTTTCCTTGATCATGTGGTGGTTATATATGGGTCCATTTTATGAAGATTAGATGGCACACTTACCAGTTGTGTACTTTTCAATACATACATTATACTCTCTGGTAACATGAACTATGAAGGGTCTGAAATTTTAGGCTGCTACAATCTCATGGATGCTGGTGGAAGATGCAAGATTCCTGGTCACAGTTAAAGGACTTCATTATTCACAGGAATCATGAGTTTCATGTTTACATCAGTTCCCTTTGACTCTGAAGTACCACACGAGTGAATGACATGAAGGTTAGCCCCAGTGGGTAATATACACATAGTAGGTTTGCATCAGGTCTGAGAACTTCTAGCTTAGGAAACCACAGTCTTTTAAAGAGATTACCAGCAACTCTGCTCACACATTGTCCTGAAAGGAGACATTATCTGTATTATACTGGACAGGAAGCCAATCAACCCCTCTTCAGAGGTTCAGAGACACCCTCTCTATCTTCCAAATCTGTTCACTATACTAACATCCTTGAGAAGATAGTTGATTTCATTCAAGTTGAGAGTAGAATGGTGGTTACCAGAGACTGGGGAGAATAGAGAGAAGGAAAGAATTGGGAGAGTCCAATCAATAAGTACTAAGTTATAGTCAGATAGGAATAAGAAATTCTAGTGTGCTATTGTACAGTAAGATGACCATAGATAATGATCATGTAATGCATATTTCAAAGTGCTAGAAGAAAGGATTTTGAATGTTTTCATCATAAATAAATGATAAATGAAGGCAGATATGCTTAACCCAATTTAAATATCACATAATGTACACATATATCAAAACATCACATTAATATGTAATTGTTATATTTTTATGCCTTAGTTTAAATTGTTGTAATAAAATAAAATTTAAATATTTTTAAATAAAAGAAAAGATTGTCTGGAACAAAAACTGTCAATTCCTTTGCTCACAACACATTCAGAAATATAAAAGATCTATAGAGAACTGCCTAAAGAAAAATGTACATTCAAAAAAATCATTTAAGTAAATCAGGACAGACAAGAGCAAAAATAAAGTTCCTTTGACATTCCCCTTTGCCAAGTCCCAGAGAGGAACATGACTTGTTTGGTGCATGTCTTTCCAGAACATTAGCTATACAATCACAAGTATTTCTATCTTTCTATCTCTGTGTACCCATATGCATATACATTATACACATATACATTAAGTATGTATGAATATATATATATATATACACACATAATAGAGAGAGACAGCAGGCAGACAGGCAGGCAGACATCATATTCTACATGTCAGTCTGCAACTTGTTTTTACATAAGGCTTTTGGCATTGCTTCCCTTCCTTTCCTTGTCGCTACATGCCAATGAATCTTCTCTCTTCCAACCTGATGCCTAGAAAGCCATGGCATAGAAGTGCCACCATTTAATGAAACATTCCCCTTTTGGATGTGTTGAGTTACCCTGCCCTCACTCTCATTACATATGGTGCTTCGATAGCTATTGTTAGACAGGTCTCATTATAAATTTGTGTAAATATTTACATAGAGTGGATTCCAAGGAAGATTGCTGCCAAATTGCCCTCCAAAAACATCATCCTAGTTTCATCTCACTAGTAGGTTATGAGAGTGCTCATTTCCCCATGACCTTGCCAACCTTATACATACAGTTCTTTTTAATTTTTGTCAAGTGGAACAAAGAGACAAATGGTGTCCTGTTGGTGTTTTAGTTCACGTTTTCCTAATCTCTGGTAAGGCTGAGCATATTTTCATACCTCATTTCTTGGGTTGCCATAGCTTAACATTTACTTGCCAAAAACTACAATTGGCACTTTACGTGACCGACTTTTTGTCTTCACAACCTGTGCTAGTCGTTTTCTCATTACTTTAAGAAGCATCTGAGATATGAGCTTATAAGGGGAAAGGCTTATTTTGGCTCACAGTTTCAGAGGTTTCTGTCCATAATCAGTTGGCCTCATTGCTTCTGGGCCTGTTGTGAGGCAGCACAATATGGCAGGGAGCATGTGGTAGAGCCAACTGCTGACATTATGGTGACCAGGAAGCAAAGAAAAAAAAAAGAGAAAGAGAAAGAGACTGGCATCCTATAATCCGCTTCAAGGGCACACCTCCACTGACCTAAGACCTTTCCCTAGACCCCATTTCTTGAAGCTTTTACCACTTCCCAACAACACCAGGGGCTGAAGACCAGGTCTTTAGCACATGGGCCTTTGGGGCACATTTCAGAACCAAACTATAGCACAATTCATCCCTGATATAGTAGTGAGGAAAGAGCCATCATTTTCCCCATGTGACAAATGAATAAATTGAGACTTAAAAGTTAAATGATGAACTTAAAGTCACACATTTACTGTTTGTGGCAGCAAATTCTTCCTGCAAATTCCACAATATCTGTTCTCTTCTTGTTTAGTTAAAAAAAAAAAAACAACTCAATTGTGGTGGGAGCAGCAACATGTCCACCTTCAAATTCACATTTCTCAGCTTCCCTCCAGGTAGAAATAGCCATATGATTAAGTTCTTAACCAGTAAGTTACAGATACAAGGGGAAGGGTGGAGCTGTTCCCCATGAAGCTCCTTTTAGGGAGTGGTGACTTGTCTGGCTCTTTTACCTTTCTATCCTTTTGTCTTCCTCCTTCAAATGAAATGACTGAAGCTGCAGCAGCCATGGTAGGACCATGAAGCAATCTTTTTTTTTTTAATATTTATTTATTTGCTTTAGTTGTACACAATGCTTTGCATGTATGTTTATGTGGTGCTGAGGATCTAACCCGGGCCGCACACGTGCTAGGCGAGTGCTCTACCGCTGAGCCACAACCCCAGCCCCTGCTTTTCTTTTACTACTTTTTTTTTTTTTTTTTGTACCGGGGATTGAACTCAGGGGCACTCGACCACTGGGCCACATCCGCAGCCCTTTTTTGTATTCTATTAGAGACAGGGTCTCACTGAGTTACTAAGTGCCTCACCATTGCTGAGGCTGGCTTTGAACTCGCGATCCTCTTGCCTCTGCCTCCCAAGTGCTGGGATTACAGGGTGTGCCACCGCACCCAGCTAAACAGAACTTTCCTCTTTTTTTTTTTTTTTTTTTTTTTTTGTGGTGCTGGGATTGAACCCAGGGCCTTGTGCATGTGAGGCATTCTTTTACTATTGATATAATGTTGGAGCCAGGATTTGAACCAAAGCTAAGCCCATGCCCTTGACCCTTAAACTATATGGAGTTACTTTATCTTACCCACACAATAGTTACCATTCAAAAGGGATGATATTACTAATTCAAGTCTCCATGAGTGGCCGGCGATAAAAACTGGAGAATTTTTGCTCTGACTATTCTTTTTCAGGACAATTGGAGTTGCAAGTCTTTCCTCCAAGTAAGAATAATTTCAACTTCTCAACAGCAATAGAAGAGCTACTGCCCGTGGAAGATGAAAGGGGAAATAGCTAACACTGCATAACTGTCTTTACTGATAGTATCTGCACCAGTGAGTCTGGACTTATAGAAAAAAATATGACAAATGTTTAAAACAGAAAGTTCTGATCCTGGATTCACCAGGATCACCACTGTCTTCACCATTATGTTTTCTGTTGATCTTATTTTTTTAAATCACATCATTTCTATCTGTCTCCCTTTTCCTACATGTTAATAAAATTGATCTTTGTGCCATAGGCTTATGATAGAAGTGCAGTGACTAAATACAAATAAAAGCTTTTTCAAGAAAAATCAATGCTGCTCTGAACATGGAAGGAATCATTATATGAATATTGAATTCCTAGTGTATGTGTCCCCATGCACAGAGAGAGTCTGTAGTTATCATTATCAGATTTTAGTGACCCCGATTTTCTCCCTCCTTTTTAGTCATTATGTCATGGGAGATCCCATGAGACACAGGAATAAAGTCAGAATGGAACAACATTGTCACAGTGAAGGGTAGGTGTCCTTCTCTTCTGTGTGTGTGTGTGTGTGTGTGTGTGTGTGTGTGTGTATTTGCGCGCGCGCGTGCATGCACGTGAGTGCATGTATGCACTTGAGATTTAACCTATTTCTCATTGAGTTTCATATATTTCATGCAAAGAATTGCTGAATATTCATTGATCTATCTAGTATCCACAAGTACGCTATTAGAAATGCATTACTTATCTATAGTTTTGAAATGTTGAAATAATTCAGTGTTGATCCTTTGCAAGATAGGTTTGCTACCTTTAAACCAAAGTGACAATAACACCCAAGCCTTCTTCGGTATCTCTCAAGTTGTGCTCATATCCTTGATGCGTCTAACAAACCAGAGACTGCCTGTGAGAATCCTGGATGTCACCATTAAATTGAAAAAGTCCTGAAATATCAAAATCTCACTTCTGGTAGGGAAGGAAAGTGAGACAAGAGCAAACGGATGGTTATTCATGAATCACTCCCAGCCTGCCATGCTAAATAACAGTGGTCTCACTCTCTCTTCATCGGGCTCGTAATTTTCTCCCTGAAGGTGTTTCACCTGCTTGGAAAGAACTGGGCTGGAGGGATGTAGAGTAAAAAATGATTTTTAAGGCCTCTTAAAGCACAAAAGCCAGTGTTTCAGCTATGAGCCCTTCTTTTTGCATATATGAATGTCCAACTCATCTCAGCTAAAAGGGGAGACTGGACTAAAACAGCTTGCTGAGTTTGGTCTGGGGTTTTGTGACAATCTAGTAATGTTATTAAGAGAAAACTAAATAATCAATTACAGGAAGTCCAGATTTGAGCTTCTGATACATTAAACATGGGGATTTACTGTCCAGATATAGATTCTGCATATAGGTGGAGAATATTCTTGCCATTTCCATGTAAAAAGGATGGCATGTTAGTTATTTGGAATGAAATACAGCAATGCAAAAATGATCTGCAAAAGTGGGGATTCTGGGTGCTTCTCTGCAGACTTCCAAATGTCCTTCCATTGTTTCAACAGAGAGTTACGGCTTTCATGAGCACTGACAGGCAATGCAATATGACATGTTAGCAAACAATTTTACTGTTTTCCTCTCTCTCCTTATGAACGATATTTATAGACTCTGAATTGCACTCGGTTCTGCTTTCCCACACAGTTCTCTTCTTGGGCGTGGATTAAGTGTAGATCTGGGTGTTGAAAGACATTTACATAAGTGCTGTTTGTGAACATGAAGGCCAGTTTGTCTATTATCGCCAGAACATTTAAATCTTAATGACTGGCATTGTTGTCTAAAAGACGGTGTTTTTCCTGCTGAGAAACTGCATTAGATTCAAGAAACGGAGCTCATTTCCATTCTCTCAGCAGTCTCTCTAGAAATGACATGCAGTGCTTGAAACTGTTTATTTCCAAATTCAGGCCTTCCTCGCATCAGTCATCAGCTTCAATTACCAGTTTTCCGGAGCCGAGCCATCAGGCAGTCTGACACCGGGGTCCGGCCTAATTCCCACCTTCTCCAGAGTCAAGAGCATAATGTGCGGATGAAAAGGTGCAAAATAGCCTGGACTTCATTAGCATGCAGGGCCTGGCTGTTCATTTGCTGGCTGCGAATGGAAGTTCTGACGCTCGGAGCTTGCTGCAAAATGAGAAAAGTCCTCTTCAGGGGAGATGAGGTCCTCAGTGGTGAGGAAAGGTCATCAAAAAGACAGCCGCTGCCCTTGCTCCCTGCTCTCCATGACTGCTTATTGATTCCAGGAACACCTCATTACACGCCGGATCAACATATTATTGCCATGTTCTGGGACTGAATTGTTTACAAGTGTCTTTATCGCCGGCAAAGGCCTGCCCGGAGATGCGTGACTACACTCATTTGGCTGTGACCCGCCAATTATGTGTTATCCGATATGTTGCTGGGTATCTTGATCTTTGCCCAGGTCTTCTCCTGGCATCAACACAGTCCCATTTACTACTTCTTTCTAACCACTCTTTGGGAAAGTAGCCATTAGCCTGTCAGTGTGTAAATGTGTGTGTGTGTGTGTGTGTGTGTGTGTGTATTAGTTACCTCTGTTACAGGAAATCTGAGCATCATTGCTCCGTTACTTACTATGCATGAGGTTTATAATCATTTGGGGTGAAAGAAATCCTCTCTCTCTCTCTCTCTCTCTCTCTCTCACACACACACACACACACACACACACAACCACCTACATTTTTTATGGCATCCAGCATAACCCACACAATTTGCAATCAGTATGCACAGCAGAGTGTGATGCAGCTTGTCCCCAAGCCCCTCTGCTTACATATAGGCCCTGTGCGAGAGCTGTCATATTTTATTTGGGCAGGCCACTGCAAACCACTGCACAGGACCATTTTAATCTTTCATTACAGACACTTCTATGGCTCCATAAAAGGAAGAGTAGAATAGCAACTCGATTAAAAACTCAGTAAAGAGATTGTGCACATCCCCCACCCCCAAAAGAGGAAAGATAAAGCCATAGTTTTGGAACTGAGTGCACAGATTAAGCAAACCTGATTTACATATCCTTCCACTGGTCACTACTGACATAACTTTTAACAGTTCTGAGAAATGACAACTTTTTCACTTGTTTTCATTGAATATTCGTTGGAGTAGGTTTAATGACTGCCCCCAAACATTTGTGTCCCATCTTAACTGAATCTTAAAAGAGGGGCCATTTCACTTTTATTTTTCTGGTTGCCATCAGAAAGGTGACACCTGTAGTATATTCATTTTCAGAATTTTCCCAGATTTGTGTGGTAATTATCTTTAATTTTCTCCAGGCATGTTTTTTCTTTCAATTTGTACACAGGCTTTTTTTTTTTTTTTTTTTTTTTTTTTTTGCAAAGACACTGAGTTCTTATTTTTTCTGAAATTCCTCAGTCCTGGCTTTTCTGACAAATGACTGACTAAAAAGAATAAATAAAGACCCCCTCATCAGGTGCTTCAGCTAAATTGGAGTCAATGGAGAGATGTTTGCTCCACCAAGTGTTTAAGGGCACTGCAGATTATATAGTATCATCAACCAACAAATAGTCTTTGGAAGAGAGGAAGATGATTGGAAGGATTACTCTGGGTTTGTTTTTGGAGACATGATTGCACATGGAGAAGTTTGGTCAAGAGATAAAGATGGAACAAGAGGGTCTGTTTACAGAGGTTCCCCTCTAAGGAGTAAGTCTCAATGTGATTGGGACTCAGAATAAAAAAAGGTTGACTCTCAATACCTAGGAGTCACCAAAAAGGAATGTCTTTAAGTCTTTACAAACTTAGAATACAGTGTAACGATGTCACAGTATCAATGTCTCATGACAGGCCATTTGGGATTGAATGTTCTAGGCAGAAGCTTTTGCTAGTTTTTATATCCAGCTCATCTGTTATTTCAACCATAAAAGAGAACTCCACTCTGTTATAGATTTAACACCTCATTTTCTTTATGGATCCCAAAACTGGTACCAAAATATTTTTCTCAATTAACAGGATGGCCAGTAATCCCAGGTTCTCTGGACTTCTTCCCTATTTTTAGAAGCCTCAGGTGCCTACTTATATTTTCTGATGGGTAATGGAAATGCATAAACAGTCTGCAAATACAATGATATGGTAAAATAATCAGGTGATAACTAACAACAAAAAAGTACCTTGTTTTAAAAGTCATTTATTAAGTACAATTTTGCTTCAGGGAATTTTCTAGAAATTTAACATACATTTATATATTAAATACAACTTTGTGCCAGAGACCTTTCTAGAAACTTAGCATACATGTATTTATTGATTGCTCACAATAAATACATGTATACACTTAGATATTGCTATTCCCATTTTACAGATGAGGAAAATTTTTCACACATCTAATTAGAGCTTTCCAGTGTTCTCAAGGTCACATGGCTAATGACACAGCAGAATCTAAACACAGGTGTGACCCATGGCACAGCCCATGCTCTATTCTGTCTCCTCTAGAACAGAACATCAATTACAAATTTCCAAGAACCCAGGAGGCTAAGAACATAGCTCAATGGTAGAGTACCTACCAAGCATGCATGAAGCCCTAGGTCCAATCCCCAGTACTGCCAAAAAAAAAAAAAAAAAAAAGTAAGAAAGGACCCAGAAAAATGCATTTTCTGCATGCCAGCCATTGATGCACCAAAAGTTACAAGTTGGGATAATGAATAGGACAAAACTGTCATCTTTGATACATCTGATATCCTTAGCAATGAGGTAGGCTGAAGCAAGCCTTCTTTGGTTGATACAGTGAAGAAAGTTTTGATCCAAAAAGGCAATTTAGTCATTTCATAAAAAATCAGGGTGGGGGTTGCAGGGAGAATATATGTTCAAAAAGTGATAGAAATAGCCCCCACTAATCAGTAGGAGCAATTGAGGAAGTCTTGTCAGTCTTTGGCTCTTCTATTCATCCTGGTTGTCCACCAATCTTCCTTTAGTGGTTCTACTAAAACAAACAAACAAAAATCACTTAACAACATACTTTTGGGGGTTTATAATAGCCCATCATCCTACAAGCTTACTTGGCCTTTAGAAAATTAATGATTAAGAGTCTAATCACAACACAGGAGACTAGATTCCAAAGACTTGAGAGATATCCATCCACCAACTGCAAACCCACACAAACCTGTTCATAGGTTCTGGAATCTTCCCTTGGCTCATGGGTCCATTTTTCTCTGCTGTCCCTGAGAATGATAGCCACTTTCTAATGCCCGGGATAATGCATCATCTGGTATGCCTCCTGGTCTAGCTGAAGTGAAGAGAGATGACTCATCCACAGATATCCCTCCTCAGTTCTCTTTCTTTAGTATCAGGGATCTCTAATCTTCCAGTGCATCTATGCTGCTCCAGCTTCTTCTGTGAGAGAAGAAGAGACACTGTTCTCATCAGTTAATTTGTCCTAAGATGCAGATCCAAATTTATACCCTTTCCTTCCCAATTCTCTTGCCAACATATAGTAGTCACATTTTTAAAGTAGGCAATGTAGGGAAGAGTACATCATGGAGGGAGGGATGGAATTTGAGCTAGGAAAGCTTACCTGGCAGTTCATTCCATTCACAAATGCGGACATCCCTACATATAGATAAATCTGTCACCTGAGTCTCACTTAGGCCGGGAGGATTTCAGAAATATTTAATTTTCAGAATATGCAAGTGAGGATTCTAGATAAATATACTAGAAATAAACTCTACTAATCTAGGTATTAACACAGGGGCATATGCTTGCTGGTTACTCTCTTCCTCAGCCCTTACTATGGGCATTTTCTTGGCATATATATGCCTTAAGAGTCTACCATGTGGGTCGGGGATATAGCTCAGTTGGTAGAGTGCTTGTCTAACATGCACATGCCCCTGGGTTCAATCCCCAGCACCACTGGGGGGGGGGGGGGGGTCTACCATGTGCTCCAAACCATTTCAAGGGTTCTTGAATCTCTAACCTGAATTCCCAATAACAGGCATGAACAAACAGTGTCACACAACATTAAATGATTAGGGACAAAATAGAAAGTATGTATAATAAAAGATGTCCCAGGAGTTTGAGTAGGAGAAGAAATAGAAAATCCCTTTGGAGCCGGGCGCGGTGGCACACGCCTGTAATCCCAGCACTTTGGGAGGCTGAGGCAGGAGGATCGCGAGTTCAAAGCCAGCCTCAGCAATGGCAAGGCACTTAGCAACTCAGTGAGACCCTGTCTCTAAATAAAATACAAAAAAGGGCTGGGGATGTGACCCAGTGGATGAGTGCCCCTGAGTTCAATCCCCAGTACCACCAAAAAAAAAAAAAAAAGGAAAAAGAAAATCCCTTTGGACTAGCTGGGCATGATGGGTGGTGCATGCCTATAATCCCAGCTGTTTGGGAGACTGACGCAGGAGAATCACAAGTTCAAAACCAGACTCATGGGGCTGGGGTTGTGGCTCAGCGGCAGAGCACTGGCCTCGCACGTGCGTGGCCCGGGTTCGATCCTCAGCACCACGTAAACATAAATGCATTGCATTGTGTACAACTAAAGTAAATAAATAAATATTTTTTAAAAAAGCCTCATCAACTTATCAGAGCAACTCGGTGAGACACTGTCTCAAATAAAATATAAAAAAGGGCTGGGAATGTGGGCTCAGTGGTTAAGTGGCCCTAGATTCAACCCCCAGTTAAAAAAAAAGAAAAAAAATATGAGAAAATTTTCTAAATAAAGTAAGATAAAAATTAGTCAGCAACCGGGCATGGTGGCGCACGCCTGTAATCCCAGCACTTGGGAGGCTGAGGCAGGAGGATCGCAAGTTCAAAGCCAGCCTCAGCAATGGTGAGGCACTTAGCAACTCAGGGAGACCCTGTCTCTAATAAAATACAAAAAAGGGCTAAGGATGTGGTCCCAGTGGTCGACTGCCCCTGAGTTCAATCCCCGGTACAAAAAAAAAATTAGTCTTGGGGAATTAAATGAGAAGAGGGGTAAGTAAACGTGACAGTATCCAAATATGGCCTCTGTCAGTTTCTTCCATCCCATGAAACTTCTTCTACCAAGAGAAGGAGACTATTTGCCCTCCTCCTTGAATGTGGCCCAACCTTTGCTTTAACCAATAAAATGGGACCACAGTGACATTCTGAGATTTTTGGTCACACAGATCTTAAAAGGACTAGCAACTTCCACCACCTCCTTCCTAAAGCCCAGTTGTCATTCTATAGAGAAGTCTAAGCTAGCTGTGGAATGATTAAAAGCCACATGAATATAGGCCCTGGGAAATAAGAGACCATCTTACAATTTCCACATGAATGAACCCAGCTGACCCATTTTGCCCAGAAAGTCCTGCATGAATTCTTGACCCACAGAATTGTGACCACTAAATTATGGGGTAGTTGACTAAGCAACAATAGATAACTGATAGAGGAAAGATTAAAAGGAATATAAGAGTGATAAGCTGCTTTCCACATTAAAAAATGGCATAAATAAAATAAAAATTAAAGCATATGGTATTTGGGGAGCTCTAAATTGAATGAACCAATCTGGCTAGAGCAGGCATTTCAGATGAGCAAGTGGAAGAATACAGATTGATAAATTGGGCCCAAATAACTTTAATGCAGGAAAGAGATCTTCAAGACTATCTATCTGGTGCCCTCTATAGTAGGTGCTGTCAGTGTCCTATCCCTTATACATCAGGGTATATCAGTCAATGTCCAACCATGAGCACCTGCATTTCATGGCTTGGGAAGTGTTATGTTTTGCTTTGTTGTTTTTTGTTTTTTTTTTTGTTTTTTTTTTTTTTTTTTTTGGTGTTTTGGTTTGTTGGCCCCTGAAATTCATTTTTTTCTATGCAACAGGCTGGGGAAGACATACTTGTAAATAACAGCCTTCAGTTAATGACTGAGGGGAGTCAAGTATAAATATCCCAGCTCCAATGGACTCACCATAGACAGTTGTTTCTGTAGTAGAATCAAATTCCAATTGTCCAGAGTGGTAATTTGCTGTATGATCTATTTTAATGGCTGCCTTCCCTTCTTTGTCTCTCAACCCTACTGGTGTTTTTTGAGCTCACCTTCCAAAACACTATTTGCTTCTGGAGAAACCCAAACTAAGATGTTTTTATTTTACGCTTAAGAAAAAATAAAGCCAAGAAGTAGATTATTTTGAGTGAGTGCTATAATAAAATGAACCAAAACATGCGATTTCCACTCAAAATAGAAATTTACTTGTCTCCATATCACAGTCCGGAGTGGGAGGGCAGGCTTTGCTCCAGGAAGTCATCTTGGCAACCCAGGCCATTCTGGGAAGTTCTGCCATCCTCAATACATGACTTGTGTTAGCATCATCCCCAGAGAACAAGAAAGAAAAGAAGGTTACAAGTATGAGATAGTAAGTACTCAAATTACTTCTGCTTGCATGCCATTGGTGAGAACTTAACCACATGGGCCACATATAGCTGCCAAGGAGGCTGGGAAATGTAGTTCAACTGAGGAGCCATGGGTCCAACAAGAAAAAATTGGTGAGAAGTGGTAGACAGGACTGTGTGACACTGGGACATTATGTGACTGCCCAAATGCCTGCAGTTTTTCTGCCCACCACTGTTTTTTACCTTCTATTTTCACTTTGATTCCAATCAGACTGTAGGAGTCACATGTCATGTTGTTGAGTCCATTGGATTGAACTTTCTAGCCAAAGCAAATAGCATAGGAGGTACACAGTCCTTACTGAAGTAGGACAAAAGAGGCTGGACACCCAAGGAATTTTCAAGAAGCAGGTTTATTGGCTGCAGCCTGAAATTCTCCTCTGGACCAAGAGTCTAGAAATTCTTTGAACTTTATACCCACTGGGGGCAGGGAGGAAAAGTGGTGTTTCACATTTTTGCAGAAGTCTACATACAAGTAGTTTTTTCCTTTGAGTTCTCAGAAAGTGCTTTTTGTCCCATTTCTTAGACCAGTCAAGGGTTTTACAGGTTATACCACAAAAGCAGAGTAACATCCATCAAGTCTGTGGTTAAATTTAGTTTTTGCAAGACAGAGCAGAGCAACAGAAAATAGGACGTCTAATCACATCCAGCCCTTTCCCAGAGACCTTTGCTGATATTTTGTTAACAAGAACAATGTGGTGAGGGTCTCTGGATCTAAATTAAGATGCACTGGTGCTGGGTGCAGTGGTGCATGCCCGTAATCCCAGTGACTCCAGGAAGCTGAGGCAGGAGGATTGCAAGTTCAAAGCCAGCCTCAGTAATTTAGCAAGGCACTTAGCAACTCAGAAAGACCCTATCTCTAAATAGAAACACAAAAAAAAAGGTCTGAGTATTTGCCCCTGAGTTCAATCCCCGGTAGAAGAAGGGAAAAAAAAAAAGATGTATTGAAGGAAGGGTGCAGTGGCATTATTACCTGTGTCCCTCCCCTCCCCCCCCCCTTTTTTTTTAATTAACCTGTGTCCCTTCTTTTTTAAATAGAACTAGCCAGTTTCTTTGCTGGCCCATGTTGTCCCTTCATACAGATTTTTAAATGACATCCTTCACCAAGGAACTCCTCTGCTTTGTACAGAACAGTGTCTTACAAAACATACAAATCTACAATGACAATAGTGTGTAGGGTTCCCCTGGAGTTATATGAAGCTCAGCCTGCCTGATTGTAATCCTGGCCAGAAGTGAGAAAGGAAAGAACCAGGAGGCTCACTGACATCCATGTTGTAAGGAGACATTTTACAGTCATATCTGAAGAAACTGGTCTTGTTTCTGTGGCTTCCAATTATCTACAAACCAACACAGCTGCTCCTTTTTGAACTCAGTATCTGGGGTGGGGATGCTAGAAGGCTAAGCACAGTTCATTTAAATATTGAAACAAAGGAAAATGAGAGCAAACAGGTTTATCTAAGTGAACCCTATTCATAACTTTTACTTAATAACCTATTTTTCTAATTCAATATTTTATAGAGTTGGATTTAAACTGGCTATATATATAGAAACTGTATTTTTTTAAGGACAGTGGGAGTAAGTGATATGGAAGAATTTGTTTAATAGCTTTCATTGTGCATATCTTTCAAATTAAAAAAAAAAATCTGGGGCTGAGGGTGTAGCTCATGGTAGACAGAGCACTTAGGCACATGACCCAGGGCCCTGGCTTTAATCCCCAGCACCAGGGAGGGGAAGGGGAGAGAAACTTTACCCTAATAGAGATTACACTGAATTTTTAAATCATTCTTCTGTCCTGTGGCCCTTCTTTAACTTTCCCCAAGATAAAAGGTATACATCTTTTATAGATAGGTTGAAAATCACCAAGGCTTGTATCATTATTAAATACCACCTATTACTATATTCCCAATATTTTTATTGCATGTGAACATGAGTAGCAGTTCCCTCTGTTTTGAACCCTATATGCAAAGATGGTACTCTGGATTTTTTAATCCAACAATTTCTGGTTATATTCAGTAAATGAGTATACTCAATAAATGAGTATAACCAGAAGATTCCTTCCAAATGTAGACCTTAGTCTCAGTTAGTAGACTGTTTTGAAAATATGTGTCTAATCACCAAAAAGACAAGCATTTATCAGGATAATCCTTCTAAACTCATCAACTTTAATGGTATCCAGACGGCTTTTCTGGAGAGGGCTCATTAGTAGAAAAAAAAAAATTCTCAAAATTTTCATGTTCGGTGGTTTTACTTACACCGTTAAAAATATAATCAGAGTTCTCTGCCTTCTTGTTTAATAGCCATTTTCTGCCCATATACTGCTTTGAAAAATAGTCAAACAAATGTAAAGAAGATAAATATGGAGCATAAACAAACTACCGCCAAAGGGGGTAGGTTGTGTGCATAAAAATGAGTAACACCAGAGCTGCAGATTAAGAAACTGAATATGTTGGTGTTTAAAATTAGAATGGCTCCCAAAAGAATTGATAATGTTCCATTTAAGAAAAGAAATGTTTTCAAATCACTCTGCTGACTAGAGAAGTCTGAATCAAAGTCAGAAATTAATAAAAGGATGCAGACAGACACCCCATCATAAATAACAGAGATGATTTGTATGCATATAAAAGCCTACAAGGCCTGGCGGTGTCTATAGTTCTACGGGGAAAACATCTAATGAAATGCAAGAAGAAAATGTTAAATATAAAAATGAATATGCCTGGTAGAAATGCTATTGTTCTATTTGTGTCACACAATGAGTTGTTTTCTGGAAAAGCAATTCTTCAATTGAGTCCAGGCAAGCATCGTATTCATTGTAAAGTTGTATATTTAGACCTATAGACTGAAGGGTTTGCCTGTCTTTAAAGCTCGATGCTACCAGGGCTCATTAGAGTACAAGGACAAAACTCTATCATATTACTGCTTCGACCCTACTCAGAACTTTTGGGTAGTTTTCAGTGGTTTCAAGTACTTAAATTGTCAGCAGCATAGGAAATAGAAAGTAGAATATTGAATGCATGAGGTGTGTACATCAAACATGTGGGTATGCATAGACAGAGAGATAAAGACCCTCTTCCAACACCCTGTTATATTGAAGTCGCTGCAGAACAATTCCAGGGTAAACACAGATTTGTAGTCCACAGAGCTGCAATGTGCAGGATGCAAGAATTTGAGCGGTCTGAGTCTCGTTCAAAATCAAATGGTTTCTTTCTAGACTTTATATTAGGAACAGGCTCTGCTACGGGTGGCAGAAATATAGAAGACCATAATCACAGTCATGAAATCTTCAGTGCTAGAGATAGGGATAGCAAGGGGGAAAGCATCTAAATTTGGGCCTGTTTGGACACAGGACAGCATCATTCTACAAGTGCTCCTTCCCTATTTGGGAAGAACACAATATTTTGGCTGATGTATAGGAAAATGTGTGCCCTCTCCACATGTCTTCCCACATATTTATGCTTTGTGGGAAGCTGCTTTCAGGATGAGGGCGCACCATCTGGGGGTGAAGGTAGGAAGAAAGGGAGCGCCCTCAAAGAGGACATGTCAGTTAAGGACTACTCCTGCCCCAAATAACTTACCCCTGTTTTCTGGTCATTCAACTTATTTTTACATATTTATTTTTGAAATAAATAATACCTGCACATAGGGAGAAAAGTGAAAGGTACAAAAATCAATACAGTGGAAAGTTGGTCTCCCTCTAGCCCATTACCTTGGCTCCCTTCCAGTAGCTCCCCCAGAGCCCTTCCTTGCAGATTTTTCCAAGCACAAGTCCAGTCACTCGATTTCAAGAGTTAAAGAAAACATAAAACAGCTCCCCCACCCATTCCAACCAATTCCTCCCCAACACCCAGGTCTTTCCTCCCTGGCGGGTTGTTTTTTTCATTCAGCTCCTCCGCCCAGCCTGTTGATATTCACCTCAGAGTCTCTAACAGAGGACCTGCACCACCTTGATGACCCCTGCGGATTTTTTTATTTAAGGGTTAGGGTTATTACTTAAAAATAATGGCTTATTTTACACATTGTCTTCTGTTGATGTTTAAAAGATAAGAAGACATTTGTTTGGGCGGGTGCCTAAGGCCCTCAGAGGACTCGGGGAGACCCTGCCAAAACGTTTCCAAACTGAATAGTCATTGGGCAGCCAGATAATTCAGAAACTATTTGTATGAGCTGTTTATCAAATTATTAACCGCACAGATGTTGTTTGGTTGAAGAGCAGCTGAATCCCCTCTCTGGCAGCCGTGGAGACAAAGGTCTCCAGGAATAATTGGAGATGTGCACGGAATATTAAATTAATTTACTGCTCTTAATTCTTATGCAAATTCTGACCTCTGATGGCGCCTATCAATTACCCCACGCTCAGTGAAAGCGAAGGCGACAGTTTCTTTTCTTCTCTTTGCTTTTTTTTTTTTTTTTTTTAAGAACTCGAAAAAGGAAATATTTGCAATAAGCAGGCAGTAGGAGCACCGCGTAACTGGAATTGTTTAATTGAATCTCCTAGTTTTCTGGGACGTCCGTGGAGGATAAAATCCCAGGGTATCGGGGAGAAGGCGGGAGGGGTGCAGGGGAAGGAGGAATTTGTTGGTTTGACTGAACACCTGAGGACTGCGGGAAAATGCAGCAAAGAACAGGGACATGTGAAGTGAAATAAACACCGGCTTACAGGCGGACTCGAGTCTTAGTGATCGCGCCAGTTTGCATTAGCGCCCGGCTTCATGGTGGCTGGCTATACCAATAAAATACTGCGCGTTTTGGCAAACCGAAAAGCTCAGCTTCCAACCTGGAAGCACCTTACTTAGCGCGGCTTTCCTCTACCATTGCCTACAAGGTGTCTATCTGAACACTGGCTTCCATTTACTTTTCTTTTAAGGGTTTTAACCAGCCGTTACAACCTGGAACCAACAACAACAAAAAAATTTGTTGTTCTTTGTTTGAAAAAACAAACTACTACTCTGCAGCTTCATGTTCAATTCTACTGAAATCCCGGGTGGGCCGAAATGAGATTTAATTGTCTCCTGCGTGGAGAAGTGACACCCACTCGTTTCCCTAAATTGAGCAAACGCCCGTGCTTTGTCTGAGTTTGTGGCTTAACGCTATGCGGTTTCTGCGCCCGGGTGGTGGGTTCTAAGACTGAGGTTTCCAAGTCTTTCATCATCTTTCTAATAAGGGAAACCAAATCGGGCGCATAATGTCATCAGTCCCGGCCCGACCTCACTGGGACCTCAACAGCCCGATGATGTCGCCAGCGGCCCCCAGCGCAGCCACGACGCGCCGCCTTTCAGCTCCTAGCGGTCCCCACAAAAGCCAGACAACAATATCAATTAATCATGCAGCGGGCAAACAAGGAGATTTATCCCGCGACAAACAGCCCCACCGAGAGCCGCTGAATGGGCGTGATTAGCATGTGAAAAGGCGAGCAAAACTCCGCGGTTCAACAGCTAAAGAGCAATTTGATGGGGCTGGGATGGGGAAATTACTTGATTAGCGTCCGTCCGAGAAGAGAGCGGTTACAGCCCCTCGGCCAGGAATCCGAAACGGGAACAAAACGCGCTGGTAAACTCGGCGACGTGGAGGGAGCGCGGGCGAAGGAGGGTAGCTTGGGGACCCGCGCAGCGACGTGATCAAGGGTGGGGTCAGAATAGTGGGCAAAAGGGCCGGCCTGCCAGCCACCGCCGATGCTGGTGGCCGGAGCAGACGGGAGCCGCGATAACCGGCTCTCACTTAGTACTCCCAGGCCTGGACGGGGCGGACACAAGATCCCCCCACTCAGTGCTGGAGTTCGACCCTAATTTAACGCGCTGCCGGGGTTCTGGCCCCGAAAGAGAGCGACAGAGGCGCGCGCGCGGAGGGAAAGGCCCACCCACGCAGTCCCTGGAGTCTCCTCTGGTGTCCTCACGGGCGCAGCCCGCTGGCACAGCAGTCTCCACCAACTCGCGGGCTCCGGACCCAAGTCAGAGTCGCTATGCTGGCGGCGCGGACATTCACTCAGTAGTTCTGCGGGTTGGTTCGCAAGGGCAGTGAACTTTGGAGCAGTCCAGTTTTCCCGAACTTCAAATTTAACCATTCTGTTCCTGGCATCATGGAAGAGCCGCCTTGTTTGGGCTTAGTACTCGGCAAGAAAGGGTTCTCCAGTTGCGCCCTCCATCAGGAAGAGATGGGGACTTAAAACGAGCGCCCTCACTGCGCGCGGGCGCCGTTGGAGGCACGCAGGTGGGCGGAGTGTGGCGCTAGGTGAGGGAACCACAGCCTTGGGTTACCGACGGAATGGAGCAGGCTCCCGGGCTCTGTCTGGGCTCTGTTGGGCAGTCAGTCACAGGCCTGCCTTGGATCTGGACAGAGGGTCAGATCTGGTCGGGTGGGAAGTTGGGCAACTTGGCGTTCTCCCCAGACCTACAATGCAGCGCCAAAGCCCCGTGGCCCGGGTTTTGGTTTGGGTACACTTGGGCCTTGTGTATAGGCTCTTATCTGCGGGGTAGAAGAGTGTCCCGGAGAACGCTGCGGAGCAACGTAGCTAAGGGTCCGCAGGACAAAAACAAGTGGTGAATGAAGGCACGCTGAAACCTCCTGCTCTTCATTCCACCTACCCTGTTGGACGGGCGCCTAGGTCTGCCCAGCAACCTTCGACCTTGCCCCAGGCCAAACCCTGTGCCCTTCCAGGAAAGGGGAACTTGATTTCCCACTCTTAGTGCTCCTGGACCCTCTGGGCCAAACCACTCCCTGCTCCCTGGCTCCTCCCAGTGCCAAAGAAGGGGAAAGGCTCACACCTTGTCCCCAAAGGCCCAGACTAACAAGCTCCAGTTCTATAGACCCGCTAAAAGAGTGGCTCCTGCCCCAAATAGGGGTACACCGGTGAGACTCTGGCATCTGGCCTTCAATTTGCTTAGGAGAGGGAGTTTCTGATTCGGCCTTCCTGAAGTGCATTAACACAAATGTAATAAAGACTTAACGGAAACGGGGCGGGGGGGGGGGGATACTTCAACGGACAGATTTGGCGGTCTTAAATACACCCCGCCCCTTGGCACAAAAGAACCAAGAACGAAGGCGTCAAATCTTATTTTGCGTATTAAAAAAAAAAAGTGGGGAGTGTATCGCCCCCATCCAACTGAACAATTGTCACTCAGTTGAACAGTGTCAATTAAACCACAGTAAGTGGTCGACTTCAAAAGGCTTAATTCTTTCTGAAATGTCTCTGGTGGCGGGTGTGCAGCAAACTGCAGCTTGCTACTCGCCCTCTCCTCTTTCCCTCTCGACTTGGCGCTAATACCGAATGCGGCTCTCTCCTCCTCCTGCCCCCTGGTCCGACCCTCCGAGCCATGGCTCTCGGCTTGGCGCCAGTTATGAGAACAAAAATGGGCGCCACGCCTTCGCAGATCTTGAGGGCGCGCCAGTAAGCAGGGCGCGAGGACTGGATGCGGGCGGTTCTATGGCCGCCGGACACTCTGCGCTAAGAACCCGAGATCCTGGAACTCGGCACAAGCCGGGAGCCGCAGCTTCCCAAATCCGCAGATGTCTCCGAATAAGCAAACCCTGCAGTCAATTTGGCAAAAACACACAGAAATTTGTGTCTCTTGTACATATGCCCATCTTTCTTTGCTCTGCGTCTTGTGGCTCGAAGCGCTTCCTCCGGGTGCCCGGAATTGTGCGTTTTAATGCCAAAGCCAAGTGGTTGAACCATCTCAAAGCTGACGGGTGGAGGGGGCGGTGGCAGGGAACTGAGTAGCTGGATGCCTTTGCCTGCGGGGTAGCAGAGCTATTCCCACCAATAGCAACGGCTCGGTAGTGACTTTGCAGTTATTTTTACAAGTTCTGCCCGGTGCCCATCGTATTGCCCTGAAAAGCAAAAGAGGCCGCTGCAATTTATTCCAATGGGCGGTTTTTAAGAAGCTGGCAATTTGAACCGGCTGGGTGTTATTTAGTGCAATATGAAATCAAATGATCCTATTTCTCAAATAACAGTGTCTGTGAGGAGAAGTGAATCCTCTGAAAGGGTAATTGTCTGCTGATGGTGTTTCCCATTATACCCGATCTTGGCCTAAATGGTGTTCGGCAGCAGGGCGGAGAGTGAGGGGTGAAATCAATGCGCGCCAACTCCCGCACCTCTCTCGTCCTGGCAACGTCGAACAATGCCATCCCATGCACCACTGATTTCGATATCATTTTACAGGTGTCCGAAATCATTAGAAGCGTATGATAATGTGAATGGCCAAATAAACTCACTCTTCCTTCTTTATCAACTTTGGGAATCGTTAGTATCCTGGTCTCGATTAATCAGCAGATTGATGATAATCTGGGAAATAAAAACCCTATTTTGGTGCCCCACGTCTCCCCTACCCTCTACCCGGAATCCTGCCTTGCAAGGGCACACTTAACGTCTACGACCTTCCTGGTCGGATTTTTAGAACCCAAACTTAATTACTGGGAAAGGTACTATGTCCACCAGACACACCTTATTTATGCTGACGTGTGTGGCATCTTTGAGAGAAAAAGATTGGCCCTGGACTTTTACAGTTGTCCGACATGGGTCCCGCATTGTTTTTGGTAACCAGATACGGAGATCAACTTGTGTCTGAGAGAAGCACTGACAAGGAACAAATTGATGGAATTACTCTAATAACAGAGACAAAAGTGGCACGCTGGAACCTGCTGTCGACCTTGGGGAGTGTGAATACACCGCGTCGAACGCCAACAGCGGGCACACAGGAAATACCCCCAGGCTCCTCTCCTTAAAATTTATTTTGGCTACAGAGGCTGCTGCCTGCAACAGCCTTGCGGGTAAACCCTCGTTTATTATTACTAACATACCTTGAGGGGAGTGGCCTCTTTAGATTCTGTGGGCCCTGGCAGACGCGGTAGGGGTGGTGGCCTAAAAGAAAGGCACATCCAGGTTTTAAAACCACCTGGTCCAGGAATGCAACGCGGCTTCCGGGCACTTCCCCCTTTAGTCCCCTTCAGATTTTACTCCTCCCCAGAGTTTTGTGTGTACCAAATATCCTGAAATTATAGTCACAGCTTACATCCTGGATTTGGTAATTTGGAGCATTTCAACTGAGCCTCTTAGAATCAATGTGTGGCTTTTTTCTGATCTAGCTAGGCAAGTTTATTCAATTCTCTTTGGGTGTTTTGGGAGGTGTGTGTGTGTGTGTGTGTGTGTGTGTGTTTTCTTCATACTGTGACCTCTATTTACAAGCCCATCTGGTTGTTCATGATTTTCCTCCTGCCTTGGTGCTATTTCCAAATATTTGAAGACACTGTCATTCCTGCATATCCGAGGAGCTGGTCCTGGGAAGTTGCCATCCCTTTCTCGGAGGATGGTTTGGCCATCGCACCTGGAGCTGAAGGCCCAGGATTCCAAGAGCGTTGTTCCTGGCATTTTCTCGGGCCTCTGGCTGAAGGACAGCGCGCAGCCTGATTTCAGTCCGCGGGCGTCTCCTTCTGGATACCATATCCTGGCTGAAAATCCAACCAGGGGATGGCCTGGACTTAGGTTACTCTGGGACCCTGGTGATGAAGCTTTAATTTTCACCCTCTAAGCTCTGGGTCTGGAGAAGTCCCCGGGATTCAGTTTCCTAGGGTCTTCTGGGCACCCTCCTGCTGGAAGGCCTACCGGTCCCCGATCGGAGGTTAAGCCCTAAAATGCTCCCTGTGTCCCGCAGTGGCCTCTCAGGTGCCACTCTGAGGCTGCGGTGCCCTGCAAACAGCCAGCGCTGTGCACAGCCACCTACCTACGGGGATCTATGTGCGCAGCCGGTAGTTTTACCTGGCGCGGTTCACACTTTTCCCAGGGAAAGGAGTGGCCACGCCCGAGTCTCTACTCGACCCGTTCAGGAGGAAAGAGCGACGACCAGGAGTCCCTCCAGTAACATCAGTTTACTTGGGATTCGGGTGCCTCTGCCCCAGTGAGTCGAGCTAGAAATCACGAAGCCTGCATCTAGTGTTGTCTTTCCTCTTCTGCGTAGCTTCGGGCTCTTGTGCTGCTTTATACGCCCTATTTCCCCCCCACAACGTGCCTGAATCCAGGCTGGAGTGAACCCCGCGTGCCACTAGATAGGGCTGGGGGTCCGTGGACTGCGGAATAGATGCGGCTTCGGGTGACCCAATCTGACCACCACCTGGGCCCTGTCTGCGAGAAAACCCTCTCTTAGTCAAAGGTGCGCAGGGAGGTGGGGACCGGGAAGAGATCCAGTTTGGCCAAGCCACGCACCCCCTCTTCCTGATGTCCCTGAACTCTTTAAGCCTCTGTGGCGGAGAAAAGTGGGATTTAAAAATCGGCTCTCTCCCTGCCTGGGGCCATTTTCCAGCTCCTTCGGCTCCCTCGCCTGGGGAAGAGCCAGCGGCTCGCCCTGCTCTACGGCTCAAACCTAAGCTGTCCGGTGCCTTACCCCTCCCCTCCCCTTGGCGAGTCCCGCTTCCCCCACCTCCCGCCCCATGCACCCTCTCCTCCCCGGACTTACTGACCTTGGGAAGGCGCAGACTCGCGGTTGCCCAGCCTACCCAGGCACTGTGCGAAGGGAAAGCGCGTCTCCCTGCGCAGCCCAGACCCGCTGGCTGGTCGGCTTCCGCCGGGGCGGTCGAGATAGTGCAGAGCTCCCCTCCCCCACACCTTATAATTTAATCACATGAGATATTAAATTATCAAACAGCTCATTAATCATCACGCGAGTTATTGGGATTGAACACATCGCTGCGTGTTTTGACAGCCCAGAATTGTTAGTGGGACTCGGGGTGTCAGGGTTTCGGGGGTGGGGGCCTCTCTAATCACTCTTGAGAAACACTGAGGGCCCCACGAAGGCTGTTGCCTGGAAAAAGATTTGGTGAAGCACAGGCTGGGCTTCAGAGTAGATGGGCCCCTTTCCTTAATATTTGGATTTTCATCACGATGAGTAAGACAGCCGGTGGTGTATAATCAACATCTTAATTTGCAGTTTTTCAGAAGGGTGAATTTGACCTGAATCTGCGCATCTTTATTACCCACTGTGGATGGTGTGAAGTTAATGCGTTTGAAATACAGATGGAGCCAGATCACTGAAGTCATTTCGAAGGATAACTTTTCCCTAATTCAAACGGGGCTGTCTTTTGCATACTACAAATGCTAACAGAGGAAAATAAAGAACTTTTTAAATTAAATGCTTAGTTTGGGTTTTTTTATTTTATAATTGATGAGTTTTCCTCTAAAGTCTTTAGAAGCTGGCTTTATTTTGTAGGATTTCCCTCCCTTGCCCTGTTTCCATTTGGATTGACCTTTTTCAGTGAATATACTAATTAAAATTAAGTTATGTTTTTATTCTACAAAATACAAAAAGCAAGTGCTCAGAAAAAGCTGTCTTCATGGTACAAAGAAGGGTTATTAGTTCTCAGCATTCAGACACTAACATACCAGCAGAACAAAAAACAAAAACAAAAGCATTTCCCACCTCTCTTGAAGGGGTAGTGTAGCTATGAATCTGGTAACCAAAATATTTTTTAAATATTTAGTTTGAAATTGATCTTTAGAAGAAATGTAATTTCCATATTAAGTCTCTTCCCACCTTAGCATAAGCCTAGGCTGGATGTACCAGAAGGCCAGTTTCCCTAGGAAAGGGCCACACATTTAGCTAAGTTAGTAAGCAAAGTTTTTCTGAACAGATCTTAGATCCAATCAAATTGTTTTCCCTTTTTAAAATATATTTAAAAAAAAAAAACAGATATCAACTCAGATCAGGTTCAAAATCCTTAGCAGTTAAATTGTATTTAATTTTCCTACCAGAAAGTGTGATCAATTTAGTAAACAAATAAGTACATAAATCTTGACCCCATGGTTATGTTTTATCATAAACGTGTCTCAGTGTATTCATGAGGTGTTTTCTCTCCTATTAATCTGTTGTCTGCATTTTTCTACCCTGTTCACTAACACACAAAGAGATAGGTATCAAAACTCAACACACACACACACACAGAGCTAGGTAAAATTCATAAATCCTACAAACCTAGTGTGGGGGGGCATAATATGGTGTGATTTTTTTTATTAAGCCAATGAATAAAAAAATATCTTGACTACCTTTATCCAGGCAGTTCATACCTACGTATGTTGTACAGTGACAGAAATACTTGTTATCAGGGACTGAGAGATCACTTTCCATTTTAGGATCTCTTTCTAGTTAAAGTGGGCCATTGGCATCTGCCTGCTTTAAAAAAAAAAATCAGTATCTGAACACTTTGTCTTAAAACTTGGGACTTGGGACACAATCTGAATTATCCAGACAGCATGAGTTAGTGGAATTTTAATTGTCTAATTCTGAAATGTAGAATAAGTGTCAAGACTGGATAAGGAACTTTCAAACTTTTTTTTTCCAAAATAAAGTTTTTGTTAACTGGAGTCTCCAAAATGAGAAAAATTAATTCTTCCCATTAATTTGCCCATTTTTCTTCATCATAGCACTCTTACATACATCATCCCATTTGACTCTTGCTGGATTGGTAGAGGTATGAATGGGGGATGAGAATTTAATTTCTCCTCCTAAGTCTCAGGGAATTTATGGCACTTGTTCACAACTCACAGCAAGAGCAAGAACGTAAATTTCTTTACTCCTAGTCCAGTGCTCCTTCCAAACAACACTGCTTAAAACAGCTAACATATGACCTTTGGAATAGTTCTCTTGTATAAGCCCTTCCCCATCTATCGAGCTGAACACTTTGGTTTTGTGGACCTCTTTCAGAATATAACAAATGTAAAAAGTAGGTCTTCTCTGACTTCCTTCCTTCTTCCTGATGCTGGGAACAAAACCTAGGTCATTCATTCTAGGCAAGTGACCTACACTCCCAGTCCCAGAGAAAAATACTTTTGACTGGGAGGTCATCTTATTTTAGTTCCAAGTCTTAGGTCTGTGACCTTGGAGAGGTCACTCACCAACTTGAACTGGGTTTTCCCAGAAGATAGCTTTGAGCCAAAGATTTGAACAAGTAGATGTTTTAAGATTCCATCTCAGGAAGTAGGGAAAGTAGAGGGGAAAAAACCAGGAAGGGAGAAGAGCAATACACAAGTTACCATTTTCTGCACTGGAACTTAATTCTACTAGAGGAACTCTTGGGAGGCAGTGTAAACACCTGGCTTGAGGGATAAGGAATTGTAGTATCCATCTCTCATTAGTCATTGGTTGAACACTGCTGCAGGTAGGTGTTAATTTATTTTGCCTCAGACTGGCACCACAGGAGGCAGAGCCAACTCTGCCAAAGAAAGCCCTTAAGCAAAGAGCTGCAGGTACTGGATAGCAAACCAGTAAGCATGGAAATTGCAAGAGCCATTGTATTTTCCCAAAATGGCCACATCTTTATCTCCCAGCCCATACAGTCTGCAATGTAGCCTTGCCACTCTCCTTGAGAGGTGGAATCTACTTCTCTACCCATTGAATACAAATAAGTGTTTTAGTTAGCTTTTTTACTGCTGTGTCTAAAAGACCCACCCAGAAAAAACTGTAGAGGAGGAAAAGTGTATTTGAGAGCTCAAGGTTTCAGTGGTCTTAGGCCATAAAAGACCAGCTCTGTTCCTCTGGGCTTCAGGAGAGGCAGAACATCATGGTGGAAGAATGTGGCAGAGGGAAGCAGCTCATGTGATGATCAGGAAGCAGAGAGAGGGGTCTGTACTTGCCAGATACAAATATATATCCCAAAGCTACGCCCTAATTCCCACCTCCTCCAGCCACACTCTACCACTTCAGTTATACTCAGTTAATCCTTACCAGGGGATTAAGTCACTAATTGGGTTGAGACTCTCACAACCCAATCATTTCTCCTTTGAACCTTCTTGCATTGTCTCACATGTGAGCTTTTAGGGGACACCTCACATCCAAACCATAACGATGAGCGGGCCCAGTGATTGCTTCTACCAATAGAACACAGTGGAAATGACATGGTATGAGTTCTAGGTGCAGGCATTAACTGGCTTCCTAGACCCCATTTCCTGTTTCTTGAAATGCTGGCTCTTTAGAAACACCCTTTCAGACAACTTTCAGAACCTAGCACCATGCTGAGAGAACTCCAAGCCAGTGGAGAGGGATCCTATAGGCATGCAGTGCAATAGCACCAGTGAGCTCCCAGAAAACAGCCAGCAGCAGCCAGCAGCTTTTGAAGTGAGTCATCGTGGACTGTTCAGCCCACTTGAGCCTTTGGAACACTGCAATTCGGCCCACATCTGACTAACCACATAAAAGCCACAGCAATATTTGGTTTTATGTGTCAATTTGGTTAAGCTATAGAAACCAGTCATTTAATCAAATACAAATCTAGACATTGTCGTGAAGGTATTTTATAGATGTAGTTAACATCTAAAATCAATTGATTCACCACCCTTCCACCAGGATTGAATGCAGGGGTGCTCTACCACTGAGCTACATCTCCACCTTTTTTTTTTTTTTTTTTGGTACCAGGGATTGAACTCAGGGGCACTCAACCACTGGGCCACATCCCCAGCCCTTTTTTGTATTTTATTAGAGACAGGGTCTCACTGAGTTGCTAAGTGCCTCGCATTGCTGAGGCTGGCTTTGAACTCACGATCCTCCTGTCTCAGCCTCCCAAGTGCTGGGATTACAGGCGTGCGCCACCATGCCTGGCTCTTTTTTGTTTTTTTTAATATTATTTTTTAGTTGTAAATGGACACAATAAATATTTATTTATTTTTATGTGGTGCTGAGGATTGAACCCAGTGCCTTACACATGCAAAGTAGGCTCCACCACTGAGCTACAACCCCAGCCCCCCATCTCCACCCTTTTTATTTTGTGACAGGGTCTCAATAAGTTGCCTAGGCTAACTTTGAATTTCTGATCCTTCTGCCTCAGCCTCCTGAGTTGCTGGGATTTAAAATCAGTTGACTTTAAAATAAAGGACATTCCTTGATAAATGTGGGTAGGCTATATGGAATTAGTTGAAAGCCTTAAGAGGGGAAAATGGGTTTCCTGGAGAAGAAATTCTGCCTCAAATGCAGCATGGAGTCCTGCCTGAGTTTTCAGCCTGCCATACAGATTCCAGATTTGTCAAACCTTGCAATCACATGAGTCAATTCCTCTACACAAGCGCATGTGCAAACACACACACACACACACACACACACACACACACACACAGAGTTATTCCTTGGTAGGGACTGGTTCCCAGATCCTCCAAGGATACCAATATTTGCACATGCTCAAATCCCTTGTATAAAATGGCATAGTACTTACATATAAATAATGCACATCCTCCCATAAACTTTTCTTTATATTTTGCACTGGAGATGGAACTGAAGGCTCTGCTTGTCCAGCCCCCCTCCTATATACTTTAAATCATCTCTGGATTACTTAGAATACCTAAAAAATGAAAAAGATCTATAAATAATTGTTATACTATATTGTTTAGGGAATAATGACAAGAAAAAAGTCTGTATATGTCCTGTATAATTGTAACCTTTGAAGACCTAACTACATGCTATATGTCAGCAACAATGTCACATTTTCCCCTCAATTTTTAATCCCCAATTGGTAGAATCCATGAATATAATTTGATGCAATACCCTTTTTTGTCTTTTTTTTTTTTTAATGTGATGCTGAGGTTCAAACCCAGGGCCTCATGCATTGCCAGGCAAGCACTCTACCACTGAGCCACAACCCCAGCCCCATGAATGTAATTTGAAACCTAGGAAATCAGAGGACTATGTTTGTGTATGTATGCATATGTCTTTGTGTGTGTGTGTGTGTGTGTGTGTGTGTGTGTATTCTGTTTCTCTGGGAGAACTTGATAAAGGCCCCAAGCAAGAACCAGCAGAACCCAGTAAATCCACAAAACCATAAAAAGTAATATGAAATATAGCTTATCATACAGCACTAGAAAATATAGCTTATCATTTCGGATCACAGCACTATTAGATAAACAATAGTGGCTGCATGTCCCCGATGATCATGGTGATTTCTCTGTCTGGGACCTTGTACAAGAGAATAAAGTGGACCTCGTGGAGCTCTCTGGTCTCCTCACTTTGTACTATATTCTGCCTCTAGAGTTTTCAGCATCTTTATAGTGAGTATCTTGTTCTAGACTGACCTATTAGAGCTTTTCAAACAATGAACGTTCATTTGTGTGGATGATCATGGGTTAACTTTGATTTCTCTGTCTTCTATGGGACCTTGTACAAGAGAATAAACTCTCTGAGTCTCGAGATAGAAGCGCTTACTTTGTACTATCATTATATTGATGGATCCTGAATGTTAAAGGCCCATCTGGGAGCTCAGTCCAGACCCATGGAACTGAATCACAGCACTCAGTACACATCAGTCTCTGACTCATATTTTAAGCTCTCTGAAAAACCTTTTTTTGTGTCCCCAAGTGCTAACTAGTACCTTTAAGCCCCAGTGCTCAAAAGAGTCCATACTTACCGACCCATCATAAAGTGTTCCTCTTAAGGAGATAAGGGCTAGATTTGTAACTAATGTATATTGTGTTCCTAAACAGCAGATTCCGTCAGAGTCCATTTTCCCTTGACCCTTCCTGGAGGTTTCATTCATAGTTTCTGTGCAGTCAAGGGCATTCTACATTCTTTGCTTGAGAGTATTCTTTGAAAATAGGATGGCTTGAGCCGGGCGCAGTGGCGCATGCCTGTAATCCCAGCACTTTGGGAGGCTGAGGCAGGAGGATTGCGAGTTCAAAGCCAGCCTCAGCAATGGTGAGGCACTTAGCAACTCAGTGAGACCCTGTCTCTAAATAAAATACAAAAAAGGTCTGGGGATGTGGCCCAGTGGTCGAGTGCCCCTGAGTCCAATCCCCGGTACCAAAAAAAAAAAAAAAAAAAAAAAAAAAATTTTTTTTCCATGACAGAATACATGGAAAATTGGAAATACTAGGAAGTTGTCTTAGTCCACTCAGGCTGCTATAACAAAATATCTCAAAATGGGTAATATATCAATAATAGAAATATCACTCATAGTTTTAGAGACTTGGAAGTACAAGATCAAGGTGCCAGCAGATCCAGTGCCTGGTAAGGGCTCCCCACTTCACAGATGGTGCCTTCTTTTTATTTTAAATTTTTCTCTTTTTTTATTTATAACAGTAGTATGTATTACAATTAATGCACATATATGGCATCTTTTTACATACAACTGTTTGTATACAAAGTATATAAGTACCATTCAGATCTTCAGTCATGCATTTAGGATAATGATATCCATCTCATTCAACCACCAATTTTTTTTCCTTTTTCCCCCCTCCCTCCCCCTTTGCTCCCTCTCTTCCCCTCCCTTCCCTTTGATCATTCTAGTGTTCCTCTAATCCTCCTATGTACCCCCATCCAACAACACTGTGAACTAGCCTCCTTATATCAGAGAAAACATTCAGTATTTGGATTTTTGAGATTGACTAATTTCACTTAGCATTATATTCTCCAACTTCATCCATTTACCTGCAAATGCCATTATTTTATTCTCTTTTATTGCTGAGTAAAATTCCATTTTGTATATATACCACATTTTCTTTATCCACTCATCTACTGAGGGACATCTAGGTTGGCTCCACAACCTACCTATTGTGAATTGTGCTGCTATGAACATTGAAGTGGCTGTGTCACTGTAATATGCTATTTTTAAGTCCTTTGGGAATAGACCCAGGAGTGGGATAGCTGGGTCATAGGGTGGTTCCATTCCCAGTTTTCCAAGAAATCTCCATACTGATTTCCATAGCGGTTGCAGATGGTGCCTTCTTGCTGGGTCTTTGTGTTGCAAAAGGGCCAAAGGTCTACCTCAGGTCTCTTTTGTAAGGCACTAAACCCATTCACAAAAGCTCTACCATCACACCTGATTACTTCCCAAATGCCACACCTCTCAATGCCAACACATTGAGTGCTAGATTTTAAAATGTGGATTTGGAAGGGACTCAAACATTCAGATTGTAGTTGGAATTAACACCCCAGGAGCAACCCAGCATTGATGAGTGATGGGAGTGGGTTGATTAAAAAGCCTACTTTCTCATACTCAAATCAATATGATTCTTTTCTAGTCTGCATGGTTCCTTAGAGGTCCCCAGTTGAATTGAACCACAGCTGCCCACAGTGGTATTCTGCTCACTCAGGTTCCTGGTATCTGCTCCTGTTTATAGGAGTGTCAATTACAGACCAGTGGGCATTGTGCTGCCATTGTTTCAAGTGTGTTATTACACATCTGGTAAGACTAAAGAACATAGTCCACAGTCAGAAGACCTGATTTCTTTTTAATTTACCTTTGTTATAAACTAGTTTGATCCTTTGTTAAATGAGCTGTCTTGGTTTCAATTTTCAAAAGCAGATCTAACACAAGGTTTTTGAGTACAATTAGTTCATTTAGGAGGTAATCCCAGGAAGTGATTAAGAGAGACGGCATGAGACAAGAAAGGGAAGGAAGCCAGATATCAGGCACCTAAATGAGCAGGTTACTACTGTGGGCAGCTCTAAGGGACCATATAGAATGGAACATCAGCTCCTTGATTAAGTAGGGTTTTAAATCTACCTACTCATCAATACTGGGCATTTCACTGGCATACATTTTATATAAAATAAATGTGTGGGTGGCTGGTGGTGGTAGGGTGGAAACCAGGATCTTGTGCATGCTGGGCAATCACTCTATCACTGAGTTACAACCCAGTTCATTTACATTTTAAAATTATAATAACTAGATATTGAAATGTGTACACACACACACACACACTCACACGCGTATATGCACACTAACACAATATAGTCATGTGCTTAGAATAACTTCTTTTATGTGGAAAGCCACATAAAAGAAGAAGGAAGCCAGGCATGGTGATACACTCTGGCAATCCCAGTGGCTTAGAAGGCTGAGGCAGGAGGATAATGAGTTCAAACCAGCCTCAGCAACTTAGTGAGGCCTTAAGCAACTTAGCAAGACCTTGTCTCAAAATAAAACATAAAAAGGGCTAGGGATGTGGCTCAGTGGTTAAGTGTTCCTGGGTTCAATCCCTGGCACCAGGAAAAAAAGAAAGAAAGAAAGAAAGAAAGCAGAAAAGGAGAGCTTGAGATGTAGCTCAGTGATACAGTGTTTGCTTAGCATGCTTAAGGCACTGAGATTGGTCCCCAGTAATACACACACACACACACACACACACACACACACACACAACATGGGAAAGGATACTGAGGGGCTGATGGCAGGGATAACAAAAGGGACATTTTTCATGGTGTTATCCTTTTCACAACTGAATTTTGCATGTTTTGCTTCAAAAATAATAATGAAGACATATATTTGAGTTGTTGGAAGCCACAACCACAGCGAGAAGCTAAACCATGGAATGATATAGGACTACGCGGAAAGGCTGGTCAAGACCTCTGAACACACACTCTACCAAGATCCCAAAGGGATATTCTTCTTGTCTCCTGACAAAGCAATGCTTGCTTGTGCTGATTGACAGTAAATTCTATCTGGTGTGATTCCAACAGCATCACACAATTCACTCTTTAAACCTCTCAATAACCCTGAGTGGAACAGAACTGTTACTATTACTGATTTATAGGTGAAGAATTTGAGGTATAACTAGGGTCACACAGCTTGTAAGAGGTGGTAGTAGTATACCACATTGCTGAGGCACCTCAGTCAAAATTCTCAACCCCTGAATTCAAGCACTTCTCAAGGACATAATGGTTAAGTGTTCCTTTGAGCAGGGAGGGTGTTCTGTGTTGCTTCACCACCGAGATGCCCAGAAATGAATGAAGCCAACATTTCTACAAAGACCCATGGATAATTGTAGACAATGAGAAGTAGAACATTCTACACCCAGTGCCTTGACACCTTATAAACATAAACATATTGCTGTCAAATGAAATGGCATTTGTTATGCAAAATTCCTTGGTTTTAACTTGCTTGTAAGTGAATCATAAGAGAAGGTCTAGAGCGTCCCTTTGTTTCCAACCTTTACAGTTAGAAGTACTTGTTGAACCCTGATGAGAAGTTCATCCCGAGTGGCAATTATGAAAGCTATCAAATGATTTTTGAGGAGAATCTTGGCATTGCAAGATTGCTGATGTGTGAGATCAGCACCTACAGCCTGCCACTCGTGCACCCAGGGACGCAGGGTTGCAGAGCTGTTCCTGCTTGGCACATTAAGGTCCAGTCCTGCAGGGGAAAAAAAGTATGAGGATTTGGTGCTTTAGGTCTAATAAAAAAGGCTGATTCCTTTTTGTCTACAAAGGGATAATCCTGGAGACCTCATGGAAACACAAATTCAAGGACTTCAGTAGAATCATAGGTATACAAAGGCTGTGAGACAGAATGAGCCTGTTTCATTTAAGCAGTATTTGTAGTTAGCACAGGCATTAGACTATAACTTTTTCCTACTACTACTCTATTATTCTGCATTTGGGTTGTTATTTGGCTTTCATATAGTTCAAGTATTTTTAGAAACCCATTTATTAGCCACTGGTTTATATGATTTGAAATAAAATGAGCAGACCTATGTTTTTATTTAATTTATTTATTATTATTATTATTATTATTATTATTATTACTATTAATGTTGGGGAATAGAGTCAGGGCCTCATGCATGAGTTTTAATATTATTTATTGGAATGTGAATTTACTTCTTATTATCTTAAATTAGCTATTATAAATGTCATTAAACAAAATGCTCTCAGTAACCTCATGCTTTCCTGTACTAGTCAGGGTTTACCAGAGAAAAAGAACCAAAAGGAAATACATACACACTCACACATACACACTCACACAATTTTGGGGACTGGCTTATGAGACCGTGGGGGATATAAGTCTTTTCTCCTAAATCCTCAATTGACTGAATGAAGGCCCGCCCACATAACAGAAGGTGCTTCTGATATGATATCAAATCAGGTTTGGATATGATCTGAGTGTGTCCCTCAATGGTTCATGTGTGGGAAGCTTGGTCCTCAATTTGGTGGTGTAGAAGTGGTAGAACCTTTAAGAGGTGGGGCTTACTGCCAGGTAATTAGATCACTGCTGGTGCTCCCCTCAGAAGAGCTCAATATAGTTTTCATGGGACCCCAGTTAGTTCCTACAAGAGTGGGTTATTATAAAAGTGTGAGCCTGACCCCCGATTCTCTCTCTGGGTTCCTGTCAGACCATGTGATTGTTCTCAAATATGCTCCAACATTCTGATGCCATCCTCTATTAGGCCCTAATCAGAGGCCCAAACAGTGGGACCACCTGATCTTGAACTTCCATTTTCTAAAACTGTAAGCTAAATAATCTCTTGTGTTTACAAAGTATCCAATTCCAGGTATTTTGTTATAGCAATGGAAAATGGACTAATACAGACTATAATTTGCTTTAAAGTCTATTGATTTAAATGTTAAACCCATCTCAAAATACTTCAAAGAAACATCTAGACTGGTATCAATAAAACAATGGGACACTATGGCCTATATAGGTTGATGCATAAAATTGACCATCATGCTTCCCTTCTTGACCCTATCACCTCCCACCAAGGACAGCATCACCCCCCTTCTAATTCCTGCTTTTCCACCTCCCAGCAGAAAGTTTTCCGTCTTTCTCTACCATGTTTATCCATTTTTCCACTTTAGATCTACACTGTCCAACACAGTAGCTACTAGCTGCATGTGGCCCTTTAAATTTAAATGTTAATTATTAATATCAAGTTAAATTAAAAATTCAATTCCTCAGTTATACTAGCCACATTCAGTTGCACAATAGCCACATGTGGCTAGTGGCTACCATATTCATAAGGCAGAATAGAACATTTCCATCATTCTAGAAAGTCCCATTAGATAAAGCTGCTCTAGATGGTTCTTCATTATATCTTGCCTTCATTATCTCAGCCTCTCCTCTCTTAATCTTCTCATTCTAGGTTTGTGGTCTCTCTTATTATCTGCACCATCACATAAATCCTCACTGAGAATTCTGTGGAAAGATAGTTTTTATGCTCTCAACGGAATGCTTGTGTATGAGTCAGGATAAGCAATGCAAGCTGGTGAAACAAAACTTCAAAATACCAGTGGTTCAACACAACAGAGGTTTATTTCTTGCTCAAGTCACACTTACATCCTCTTTGTAGTTGTCTACTCTTCTTCCAGTGCCTAAGAGTTCTCCATTGGATCCTCTCTATCTAACCAGCTAACTAATGAAAACTGGGGAAAAAAGATTGTGTGAGCTGTTTTGGGACCAGGCCTGAAAGTGTCTACATCATTTCTGCTCATATTTCATTAGCCAAACCTGATCATGTATACCTACCTAACTGCTAGAGATAATGAAAAGTATAGTTTTTCTGAGCTCCAAGGAGAAAAATTAAACAGAATATTGAACACATAATGTTGTATCATGGCATGTAGAAAAATGCATTCTATGTTAATTATTATTCTCCAAACAATAAACCACATATATGTAAAAACCTTAAGGATCACATGGCATATATTTTACATATCTAATGTGCAATTATTTGGATATGATTTGAATTTTTCCTCCAAGGTTTTATGTATTGAAAGTTCATCCCCACTGTGTGGTAAAAAGAGGGTGGAAGCTTAAACTGACTAAGGTGTTTAGATGCAGGACCTTTGAGAGTTGCTCAGTATTAGATAAGATCATTAGGGTGGTGCCCCTATGATTGAATCCTGGTGGCTTTATAAGAAGAAAGAGACCAGAACAGACACAGTTTTCACATACATGCTCCTTGTCTCTTGCTAACTGATGCTGTGTGCTACTTTAGGCACCTGCCAGCAAGAAGGCCAACACCAGAGGCCAAACCAAAGGGGATGTCTAAACTTGCGTTTTGAGCTTCCTCAACCATAAGCCAAAAGAAAACTCTTTTCTCTAAAACTTACCCAGTCTGTGGTTCATTGTTATTAGCAATAGAAAACAGATTAATATATCATATAAAGAAATTAAAAATGTCAATTAGTGAGTTTCAAGGTCATATAAAGAATGATAAGAGAGGGCTAGAGTTGTAGCTTGGTGGTAGAGTACTTGCCTAGCATGTGTGAAGCACTGGGTTCAATCCTCAGCACTGCATGTAAATAAATAAAAATAAAGGTCCATCAACAACTAAAAAAATTTAAATAAAAGAAGGATAAGAGAGATGGACTCTGGAATAGGAATAAGCCTGTGTCCAAATCCTACCACTCGCATTAGCTTGACAAAACACACTTGTAGTGTGATCGTAGGTCAGTTGTTTAATATCGTCATCCTTCAAAAGAATGTCATAGGATTAGATGAAGCAATAAATGCTGCATCAGTATAAGTCCTCAATGGAAGAAAGGGTTACATATACAGATATATATGATATCATATCATATCTCTACTTCCAAAGCATAGGATACAACAGTGATTAAAAGATGAAATATTTTCCCATATCTCTTATGAGTTCAATTGCATGCCCTCTAAAGTACACATGTTGAAGTCTTGTCAATATCTCAGAATATGACCTTATTTGGAAACAGGGTTATTGCAGATGTAATTAGTTAAAATGAGGTCATAATGGAGGAAGGTGGGCCCTTAATCTGGTGCCCTTACACAGAGGAAGAACATTATGTGAACATCAAGGCAGGGGTTGGGATGATGTGTGTATAAGCCAAGGGAACACCAAAGATTGCCTGAAAAATACCAGCAGCTAGGAGAGAGGTATGGAGCAGATTCTTCTTCACAGCCCTCAGAAAGAACCGACCCTGAAGATATCCTGATCTTGCTCTCTAGCTCCCAGAACTGTGACACAAAAAGTCTTCTTGTTTAAGCCACCTAGTCTGTGATGCTCTGATATGGCAGCCCTAGCAAATTAATACAATATCCAATTAGTTGATTCAGACATACAGGATTTAGTGGGGGGAGAAAAGTACATGGTAAATGCATTTTAAAATGTAAAATTCTAATTTTTAACATATTTCTACAGCCAACTTTTTCGTTCATTCAATTGTTTTTTTTTTTTGAGTTTCAAAAATGACAATTTCATGTGGTTCACCATAAGATCACATTGATTACTGGGCTGAAACAGGATTTCCCTCGCTGATTTCTTAATAGGGCTCTCTGGGACACATATTTTGAACTAGAATTATTACACAGATTACCAGCTACATGACATTGGCCAACTCCCTTACCCTTCCAGAACTTTGTCTTCTCCTCTTTAATATAAGGGGGTGAGAATAGACTCCTCCTCATCTCTAGCTAAGACATTATGAGTCTTATAGGAAGCCTTGACAAATCCAGCAGACTATGGCTCATGGTCCAGGTAGGCTAAAAGCTGAGCTGCTTACAGTAATCAGCTTTGATAATATAAAAAAAACAAAGAAAAATACTAAAAGAGATTGCCCCAGCAAATTAAATACTCAAAGTGAAGAACCCTGAATTATTAGTCTGTCACCATGTAGAATGCATATTTTTAACATAAACACTTTAGAAATATTTCATTTGCTAGGTGTTAATGTTAGTAAAGGGGGTCCTCCATCTAGATTTCCAAGGTCTTAATGAATCAACCATAGAATGCAATTTTTTGTTATTTTGAATTATCTATTTATTATTGAATTACACTTAATTTTAGACTCTCCCAAAAATAGCCTAATAAATGGCTATTTATCATCCTAATAAATGATACTAAATCTGTATCATCTGCTTCCTCTATGATATTTGACAAAAATAATTATAAAATAGCTATATTGTTTGGGGATTTCACCTTCACCAGCTAACCTGAATGGGGGTGGACCTAAATAAAATATCCTAAAAATGTAATGCACATTTTTTTGGTGAGGGTTACTAGTAAAATATTGGTCACACTAAAATCAATAAAATAAACAGTTGTATACTATCACAGAATCAATTTGATACAATGATTTGATAGAAACTAAATAAAGTTACATCAGTGCTACCCTTAGATCTGGGCAAGAGGACCCTGCCCTTAGCTTCTGTATATTATAAGCCTGTTCTGACTCTCCTCTGGCCACTAAGGTGAACAAGGCAAGGAGACTCCAGGGTCAGAGGACATACCCATCAGGAGCTCACATACACATATTCCTTTGTAGGACACATTATGGGTATCCACTCTCTGATTTCTGCTCAAAGAGGCTACTTTCCAAGGCTTTCACAAACCTCTTTCCTGGGCTGGGGCTGTAGCTCAGTGGCAGAGTGCTTGCCTAGCACATGTGAAGCACTGAGTTCCATCCTCAGCACCACATAAAAATAAAAACCAAATAAAGGCATGCTATCCATCTACAATTACAAAAAAAAAAAATTAAACAAACACACAAACAACCTCTTCCCTGGTTCACTGAAGTGAAGTTCAACCTGAAGTTCACCCTTAGGTCAAGAGAAGGTGGGCATGTGGACAGTTGGGATTTGTGGGTGTGGGGAGCAGGAAAGGCACACATATCTTTGCCCCTGTTTGAGGTCCTTCATGGTGTAAGCAGAGCCTGGGGTGGGAAATTAGGGAGTAGAGTAGGGAAGGAGGCAGAGAATGAAATCCCATCCTGGATTTCCAGGTTCTTGTGAGAGCATATTGGTCCAGGCATGAGAAGATATCCTCTTTTACTTAGTTTGTTATCTTGATTTGTAACTGTTCATATTTAGGCAGGTTGTAGGAGGACCTCCATCCCTATTCTTGCTCTGGACCCTGGGAGTGTGAAAGGAAGGCTAACTAAGTAACATTATAATTTTATATTGTTGACTTTGAGTGTCTCCTGTTCTAATGATCAATTTACTAGTATAAGTCACAAGTTGCACATAAGTGAAATTAATGACTGAATCACCAAAAGAAGTGAACAATAAGGGTTTAATGTTTCTTTTTTTCTGCCCTGTGGGTTTTAGAATATGGTTGCCTTTCTTCAGGAAGCTTTTTATCATGTTGATGATGGTGTTGATAAAAGCTGATGCTTCCTATGTGCCGGGCCCTCTTATAAACAATAACACACTGTCAGGTACGGGGCCCCACGCCTGTAATCCCAGCAGCTCCGGAGGCTGAGGCAGGAGGATCACGAGTTCAAAGCCAGCCTCAGCAAAAGCGAGATGCTAAGCCAATTCTGTGAGCTGGACTGGGGATGTGCCCGAGTTCACTTGCCGGTTGTACCCTCCCAGCCAAAACAAAAACAAACCAATAACACATATTAACTAATCTAATATCAAATTAATCCTGCTGTAACAGCCTCCTCATTTTACATCTAAGGAAACCTGGGCTTCAGGAGGGTAATTTGCAGGTGGCCACAGCTGGGCAGTGGAAGAAGAGATCTGAGCCCAAGGTGTCTGAGTCCACAGCTTCTGCTGGAGGATTCTACAGGATGTCCAGAATATTGTACATCAGAGCTATCTGTACAAATAAATGTCGGTTTCCCAAGCAACTAGTTAAATACCTTTCCCTCTCCACCCATGAGGCAGCGTGGATTTGCAAGGGGCTGAACACAGCTGTTCAGTATTTGGGGTTGTTTTTGGTGTGGTATTTATTTTGCTTTTAAGTGCTGGTAGGTAAACAAGCTTGCCACAGTGCCTGGCACTCAGCAAATCCTGAGAAAGGAGGGCAGGGAGAAGGAAGGAAGCGAGAGAATGCATTTTGTAAAATTAATGCAATCTGTGCGAATTCTGAAGGACGAGGGTAAGGGAGACTCAGTGGAGAAGAGGGAAGCACACCCAGCGCTCAAGGCCGCTTACCCAGCCACCAGCATGTAGTCCCCGCCCACCGGCTCCGAGGCCAAGGGACCAGCCTTCGCCGCGTCCGCACCAGCCCGCCTCTCCGAAGACCTCCGCCCCCGCCTTCCCGCGAGGTCCCGCCTTCGCGCGGACGGCGCCCCGTCCCCACGTCGCCCCGCCCCCTGCCGGAGGCCTGGGCGCGTGTTTACCCGCAGTGCATGGTGGGGCGGTCGCCTCGGGCAACCGAGACCCACCCGCTACCCGGCGGCGAGGCAAAGAGGGCGGGCGGAGAGGCGGCAACATGCACCGGGCCCCCGCCTCGTCCGCACCCCTGGCGAGCCCCGACTACTACGAGAGGGTGGGCCACCTTCAGCACGGGCTCCGGGACAGGTAGGACGACCAGGGGCGAGGGCGGGGAGTGGGCCCGCGCCTCTGAGGGTCTTCTGGATGCCCTGCCCTCTGTTCCTTACCGTTTTCCCCCCCCCTGCTTGCGGGCGGTTCACCTGGGCCCGGGGTCCGCCTGCGACGCCCCACAAGCTCCAGGTGGAGCCTGGAGTTCAAAGTTTGCCAGAAATACCGCTTGTGTAAGCGGGGCGCGCCGAGAAAGGTGAGACTTCCCTCCCCCTACAGCAACCAAAGCCGGTCCCCCTGGAGGATGCGGCTGCGTCTCTGGATTTGCCCAGAAGTGAGTGTGGGAGTTCTCCTGCCTGTCACTCTCCATCAAGTCTTATGAATTTCTCTAGCCCCCTTCTACATGCCCCCTCCTCACTCTCTCTTCAAATTGTCATCCCACCTTGACAGCTGCACTGCATCATGATGACAGGTCCAGGAACACAGGCGGGAGAGAGAGTTTGTCGAACATATGCCCTATTCAAACGCTGGAGACTTTTTTGGGGGGTAGCTGGGCCTAGCTAGATATCCAGGGAAAAGATGAAATTTCTAGCAGGAGAAGTTCAGCTTCCAGAGAATTCGTATTGCCTTTGATTAAGACATGAAAGATGAGAACCATCGAAAGCAGCTACATCTAAGAGTGCATAAAGAGGAAAAATTATAAAGCAATTGACTATTAATAACCAAATGAAAGATAAGTTGTTGGAACTCTTATTTAGCTACTAAATTAATTTGAGTTAGAAATCTCATTAGTTGACAAGAAAGGAAATAGATTTTTGGATCTCTTGATAAACAAAACGTTTAATGAGTATTAAGTTACAAAATCATTCTAGTGAACAGGAGAGCTTCATATGTCACAATTTTAAATGATAACAGTACAGTAATTACATGTAAGGTAAAGGCAGAAGTGATTCTGAAAAGGAATTGCATTCATCTTATGCTGGATTTAATTTTTGTCAATTATTTACAGAGCATCTACAACAGGCCTCCTTAATTGTCTTCATTATGTTTTATTTTTTTTTTGAACATCCTCGTTTCTCCCTAACATACTGCCATTCACCTACTCCAGGATCTTCTTCATAAAAAAAAAAAAAAAAAAAAAAAAAAGAAATTGTTCCCTATAGAGCCTTCCCTGCCCCAACTCATTTTTTTGCACCCTCAGCATTCTTATAGCACTCTCCATGGAGGCTTAAGTGCTCCTTGCCTAGACTAAGAATTATAGGAGCACAGGAACCATATCTAGCTGAATTTTCAGCTCACAGTACAGGACCTGTGGTGAAGGAGGTCCTTGATAAATATTTGTTGAATTTATGGAAGAAATCCCAAAGTCAACCAGCTATTTCTAGGAGTTGTGAATATCTTATATAGAACTGAACAGCCACATATTGTTACTAAATAATGACCATTTTCCATCCAACCAGGTAGAATGGATCCTATGATATTTCCAAGATAATCTTAAGTGTCTGCTTATACCTGATAATTAAAAAACAAGACAATGTGTTTCAGTAAATGTAATTTTTTTTTTACTTAGTGTCTGTTCTATTTGAACAGTGGCTTAGCTATCCCAGGTTTTTAGTTATTTGCGTGTCTCAGCCAAAGATCTGATCTTAAAATGTTACTGATTTAAATGGCATTCTTTCTGAACTAAGTTAACTATGAGTTATTTTTGCTTCCTATGCTAGAAACACATGGCTGTTTATAGTCTTTATGGTACAATAACTGTGAAATGATTGCCTATTTTATATTTAACACTTATTCCTTTAATTATTAAGCAAGGTGAGGCTGTTGAAATTGAGAAATTCAAGTCAAATTTTATGGCCTATTCATACTTCTGTTTTTGGAGATATGTTTTACTTCTAATTTAGTACAGATCTGTTGCTGTGTGTATTCATTTTTCATTTGAAGAATCCACTACTAATTCTAATTAATGCACAGTACACACAAAATAGAAGCAAATAACTTTAAATACATAGAAAGCTATAGTAAAAACGTGGAAATCTGAGTTCTAGTCCATGACCAGTTGTGAGATCTTAAGCACATCATTTGGTCTTTCTGAACCTTGGTTCCTCACAAGAAATAAGGGAACTTGACTAATTAGGCCACAGATTTTTTTTTCTACTACAGCAATGGGTCTGAAAGTTGTTGTTTTTTTTAATTGAAAGCTATGGTTTTGCAAAACAATACATAAAGAATATCATTGTCCATGTCCTATTTGAATGTTTGGGTGTACCTTTTTAAAAAAACCAATCCCATTCACCACAGGGTTCACTGTCTCCTAAAGTTCTAGTCATTTCAAAGGTTGCAACCTGGGTAGTAGTCACAGATGCTTAAATTCAGAAACTTCTGGGGGAGTGGAAGATTAAAAATAAGACAAAAACAAATGAACAACAACAACATAAAAACACCTTTCATCCTTTCTCAGCCCCTTTAGAGGTGGTCATACCCTTGTAACTGCTATGTTTCAAGCCCAAGTCACCTTATCTGTATTCTCCCATAAATGGAATTTTATTGTCTGAATGTTTTCCTGTGTTTATACACTATTTTCTTTTCTTTTTCTTTTTCTTTTTTTTTTTTTTTTTGTGGTACCGGGGATTGAACTCAGGGGCACTCGACCACTGGGCCACATCCCCAGCCCTTTTTTGTAATTTTATTTAGAGACGGGGTTTCACTGAGTTGCTAAGTGCCTCGCCATTGCTGAGGCTGGCTTTGAACTCGCGATCCTCCTGCCTCAGCCTCCCAAAGTGCTAGGATTACAGGCGTGCGCCACCGTGCCCGGCGACTATTTTCTTTTCGTTGTGGTAAAAGTCAATGATTGAATCTAGAAGAGTCTATGGAGTAACTTGTTATAGTATGTATAGTGCCCACAAGCATGGTAGAAACATGTAGAATTGACTCTTAGAATTATTATATGTAAAAACATCATTTTAAAAGGCCCATTAACCAGTTCCAGTTTTTTTCAATGCCAATATTGATTCAAGGTGACATATCATAGTAGTCTAGAAATTGATGCAGATCTTAGTTGAATAAAGCTGAAGACAATGGAGAATTGTGCTGTTGAAGCAGAAACAGAATAACAAGTGGCTTAAAAGGATGAAACTCAGCCATATAAGGACTACCCAACTGTGTAAAACTTCACAAGATCCAGAGGAGGAAGGAATGTAATGGACTAAGAACGTGGACTATACTATAAGTATCCCAGGACAGGATTCTGTAGTAGAAACTTAGTATGTAGGAATTATAAGGTAATCCAACAACAGGTCTTTCCCTGGGATAACTATGCACTTTTAAGTCTTACATCTAAAACAGATGTCAATGACTTAGCATTCAGAGGTGCTGCAGCATGGATGAGGGGTTTAGAAAATGGGTCAGTGGGCTGGGGTTGTGGCTCAGCGGGTAGAGCACTCGCCTAGCTCGTGCGCGGCCCAGGTTCGATCCTCAGCACCACGTAAACATAAATGCATTGCATTGTGTACAACCAAAGCAAATAAATAAATATTAAAAAAAAAAAGAAAAGAAAATGGGCCAGTGATAAGATTAGTGGCATTTTTGTCTAAAATAGAGGACCAAGAGGTATTTGATTTTGGTTTTTTATTTATTTTATTTTTTTTACTTGTAGATGGACACAACACCTTTATTTTGTTTGTTTATTTTTATGTGGTGCCAAGGATCAAACCCAGTGCCTCACATATGCTAGGCAAGCGCTGTACCAATGAGCCACAACCCTGGCCCCTGAATTTGGTTTTTTAGTATGTGAAGTGTTCTGATAGAGATTGTGACCAATAGGTATCTGCATCTACTGAAGAAAGGACAGGAACAAAGAAGTTTTGCTTTCATTATTAAAAAGAACTTGCTGCTTGGAAGGTGATGGATTTCTAGAAACTGTGGTCCTTTTTCACTAGATACCATGGATTAATTTTTTAAATTACTTTAAAGTAAGTTCAAGATACAGAAAAGTTGGAAATGTGGGACAAAGACTTCCAATATTCTACTTATCCAGATTCCTCAACTACTGTTTTATTACATTTTCATTTTCTCTATCTACCTATCTAAAATCATTAGTCTTTTTAGAACCATTTGACAGATAGGATGCCCCATCACTCTAAAATCTCTGGTGTGTATTTCCATAAAATGATGATACTTTCATATATAATCACCATATAGCCCTTCCATTCAGGATTCATCCTTGGTCTACAGTCCACAGATTACTAGCAGATTTTACCCGCAGTCCTAACAATGTATGTTTTTCTTTTCTGGCCCAGGGGTCTCATTCAGAAGCCTGAACTACATTTTGTTTACCATGTCTCTTCAGCCTTCTCCAGTCTGAAATGATTCTCAGTTTTCCCCTTCTCATGTTTTTGAAATATAGAGTTCAATATTTGCTCTAGAGAGTGACCCTCAAGCTGGATCCATCTGATGGCTCCTCATGAGCATACTCTAGTCATGCATTCTTGGCAAGAATACCACAGAAATAAAGCATTGCATTGGAGGCACAGGGTCATAGATGCACTTAAAAGTCTTTTTGGCCTACTAACTTAATGACAAATTGCCCATACTACCCAATCATTCATTCTTTTTGTTGTTGTTGTTGTTGTTCCTTTTAGTTATACATGGCAATTCATTCCTCATGATCTAAGTACTCAACTGATTTATGAAATCTTTGAAGCGGGAAAAGTGACTAAAAAATTTCTAATGTTGAGGGGCTGGGGTTGTAGTTCAGCGGTAGAGTGCTTGCCTAGCACATGCAGGCCCCTGGGTTCACTCCTCAGCACCACATAAAAATGAATGAATGGAATAAAGATATTGTGTTCAACTATAACTAAAAAATAAATATTAAAAAATTTCTAATGTTGAATCTGTCTTAATAGCCTTTAGTTAATGTTGACTTAGGTTAGCAATTTGTCTTCAGTTAGGTGAGATTGAAGCTTAGACTTTAATGGTCGTTGGATGGAGCCCTCTGTGATTGAACCTGCCAAAAAGCACCAGCCTCTTGGTTTTGGCTACTATTACCACCTTTGCTGCCCAGTTTCTCCAGCTTCTTCCCCAGGCTTCCTCCTCTAGATCACTGACAGCACTCACCTGAACATCACAGATTAAGTCTTTATTAATATTAGCTGACAGGCTAGGCGTGGTGACACATGCCTGTAATTCCAGCAGCTCAGGAGGCTGAGGCAGGAGGATTACAAGTTCACAGCCAGCCTCAGCAAAAGCAAGGCGCTAAGCAACCTCGGTAAGACCCTGTCTCTAAATAAAATACAAAAAAAGGACTGGGGATGTTGCCCAGTGGTTGAGTGCCCCCTGAGTTCAGTCCCCAGGGGGCGGGGGGGAAAAAAAGCTGACAAGTAATGGTTGCACTACAAAGTTATAAAAAGAAATTTCCTCAAATTTGAAGTGATAAGTATTAAGCAACTTCATCAAATGTGAAGCCAGATTTGCTTTTCAGAATCTTCTTCTGAACTCAGCCATTTGGCTGTGCCCCAGCTTGTCTGGTTGGGAACAGAGGAAGCTCCCAATCTTCAGTCCAAAGTGGATTTGGGAAAGAATCATGTCCAGTCCTATGTTCAAATACTGCTGACTCAAGAGAGAATTGGCCATATTTTATTTTACTGATTTATCTTTTTTTTTTTTTTTGTCTGTCTTTTCCCCCACATGTCACCTGCTTTATGGCAGGGCCTTTGGATAGCCATGTTAAATCTTCAGACTTACCTGACTCAGCATAGGCATGCAAGAAATTCTTACCAAATTACTGAACTTGCTTCCCAGCCTTTTCTTGGTAAAATTTCCCCCTGACTTTGAAAATCTTGTTTTTGCTTCATATTGGTGTCTTTTTGTTTTTTAGACTTCTCTGGTGAGTGGTAGATATTTTTGTGTCTTTGTATTTCAAATACATTTGGCATTTTCTTTTTAGAAATACCAAGAGAAGTAATCTTTCAAAGTGATATGATTTTGAAGAAGTCATGGTTTCAATTTATCAGTTTATTACTTATCAATGTAATTATTTATGAAATGTTTTCTTTTTGTTTAATAGTGAAAAGAAGAGGTTGGACCTGGAAAAGAAACTTTGTGAATATAATCAGTCTGATATATGCAGGTAAGAGATGACAGTGCTGACAATTTTCAAGCCAATTTGCACATGTTAATCAAAATTTAAACCCTAATATGTCATAAATTCTGTAGTTGGAGTATTTTTTACCATTTTTGTATATTTAGTGTGTAATGATTTGAAGTAAATGTTGCAATTAAATATAACCACTATCAATAAAAATTACTTTAATCATTTGGTATTTGTATTATTTCAAGACTGTTTTGCATAAATATTTTAATGTGAGATACAGTATATAGTCTTATCTTTTTGGTCACAATTTAAACATATTGAGCTTCTGTAATGATTAATGCATATATACCCAAACTTTGAAGAAAACTGCAATAGGCAGGATTACCTGGTGTCTCATTCATTTATGGATATATGAGAATGACTATTAAAAGTATTACAAGCAGTAGGCAATATATATGTATGTGTGTACATATATGTATATATATACACATATACATGTAATATGTTAAAAATAGATTTTTAATATTTTAATTTTATTAAACTTCATCGTTAAGCCAAATAGATAGCATTACCTCCTATATAATTCATATGAAGAATTTCTGGCTATAATAGCATTAAACTTGTGATTTATCCATGTGAGAAATGAAAAGATCTCATCTAGAAAAGAGGTTAAGAATTCTTTAAAACCAAATCACCCATTAAGTCCATTTACTTTCTCATCTTCAGTATTATTCTTTGGTTTTAAAATTTAGTGTATTTCTAAGGTTTCCAGTCAAGGTAGACATCCATATGTCTATAGTGGCTCTTTTTTGTGTGTGTGTGTGGTACCAGGGATTGAACTCAGGGGCACTTGACTACTGGGCCACATCCCCAGCCCTTTTTTGTATTTTATTTAGAGACAGGGTCTCACTGAGTTGCTAAGTGCCTCGCCATTGCTGAGGCTGGCTTTGAACTCGCAATCCTCCTGCCTCAGCCTCCCAAGTGCTGGGATTATAGGTGTGTGCCACTTCGCCCAGCTTATAGTGGCTCTTAGGAGAGACCTGAAATAGGCTTGTCTTATCTCTGGAAGAAATAGTATTGAGAATGTCATGGCATCTGGCCCAAGTCTGAAGAGATCTGTGAAGCTGCCATTTTTCTCACTGATGATTAAAGGGGCAAACAGCACAAGACAGAATACAGCCTCTTTGGGGCATCTTCCTGGCATGATAGTATAGGAGAGTGAGTGTAAGAAGTATGTGGATAGCTGAAGCCAATGCTATTAGGTTGCTGCAACTGAGGGATTCTCTATTGTCCCTCCATGTTTCATTTTCATCATCTCTTTTCCCCCTTCCCCAAAATTCTACACTAACTGAAACTTAAATTATCTTAAGCACAACGCGATCTTTTGTAGTATAGTGTAAGCAGTAGGCTCTATTGGCAAGTGCTTTAGTTCAGTTTGAGACTCTCCACCTCTTAGTCAAGTGACCTTGGGGGATTATTTCAATATTCTGTGACTCCGTCTGTCAAATGTGAATAATGATAGTTATGAGCACTTAATGAGTTAATATGTAAAGAGCCTTAAAACACTGACCCAGAGGTAGAATTAAAAATTTTATTTTTATAGTATGTTTGTTAATATCATTATTTTTCCTGTTTCTTGCTTTTGTGCTTTTCAACATGCTTTTGCCTCTGCCTGGAATGTTTTCCTCTACATCTCTTCATTCTTGCTTTTCCTCAGTTGGGTTTACTTTTATTCATCTTTCAGGTTTTAGCTGAAAGCTTATTTCCACTGGGACGGCCTCCCTGCCCCTTTCAACCAGGTCAGCTTGCTTGGTCTAGGAAAATTTATCTAGTTTGCCTCATAGCATTTATCATACTGTTTTTATTTATTTGTTTGTTTTCCTGTTTACTTTAGCTGTATATATGAATGATTACATGGATGGATGGATGATTTACTTATGTAATCATCTTTAAAGGTTAATGGGTGGCAGAAGGCATGGTTACTATTGTACCTACTCCAGGTAGACACTGGATATCATTACCAGCTTACTAATGTGCTTGAGTATGAAAGAGAGTATGTCAGGTTCTACCTCCATTACTGTCATTTGTGTCAAAAATACAGCAGCAATAAAAATAAACTTTTTGTTCGGTAAGAAAAGTGGAGACAGCCAACCATAGCCAGAACACAACATTATTAGTACAATAATTTCTTAAAAATTGTTGGTTTAAGGTTAGAGGTTTAAGGTCTGTCATTAATTTTAGAAATCTCCCACATCTTTTCAAATTGGTGTTTTGAGAATGAATGTGTTTGTGACTTTTTAAACTATTTTTGCTTGGTGAAAAAGTATTGAATAATTTTTTGAGCCAACAGCATAAATGCTGCACAACAGGTACTCTTTTATAATTTAAATATTTGTGAAGTATTAAGAATCAGAATTAGCAGTGTAGGCTAATGAAGATTAGGCTGTGGGTTTTTTTCTTCAGTTTGAGTAGCTTTATAGTCCATATATTATTACAAAATAATAATATTGTTGTAATGTCTAAAAATATTTTTTTATGTTATCTAAATGAAGCTTTTCTGGTATTTTAAAATTTCTTAATTTTTCAGATTATTGTTTATAGTTTGATTCTGTTTCTATGTGAGCAAGTAATTTTAAAATTGTTTTATAAAATATGTCAGGAGGCTGTGCATTTGAAAAGGGTCACATAGACACCACTCACTCTTGAAATCACATTTAATTTTGAGAAATAAATACATATACATTTTTATTTGACTGTTATCATGTGTTCTTATATACATTTCTCAGGAGAGTTTTGCCATGATGTAACAAACATAATATCTTAGTGGCATCATATTAATTTTCTCTAAAAAGTATACACATTCTGTCCTGTGGATTTTAGTGTTTGGGTAAAATATCTTAGATTTCATTTTCTCAATTTTACTAAAGAATATTCTTCTGCTTAGGTTTGTCAAAGTCTAACTCTGTTTTTAAAAACATCTTTTTTTCCAGAGTTAAGCTGAAATATGTAAAACTGAAGAAATACCTGAAGGAAATATGTGAATCTGAAAAGAAGGCTCGTACTCGAAACCAAGAATATTTAAAGCAATGTGAGCGTGCTCAAGCTCACGTTGGGCACTTTACCACAAATACAGAGAAGCTTCAAGAACTGAAGGTGATGTCTTGTTTTGTACTGTTTTTTAAAATCCTTTTTTTTTTTTTTTGATACTGGAGATTGAACCCAGGGGCACTTAACCGCGGCACCATATCCCCAGCCCTTTTATTGTTTTATTTTATTTTGTTATTTTAAGACAGGGTTTTGCTAACTTATTTTGGGCCTCAATAAGTTGCTGAGGCGGGCTTTGAACTTGTGATCCTCCTGTCTCATCCTCCCAAGCCACCTGGATTACAGGCTTGGACCACTGCACTCAGCTAAAGTCTTTTTCAGATTAGTGGCAGTCACTAATGTTCAGTTGTTTGTGTAGAAGACTAAATATCAGCTTTTTCTGTAAATTACCACATGGCCAATCTTGATCTGAAACCTTTGAGTTACATTTTCTAATATGCTTACTATAGTTGAAGAATTAATGGAATATTTACAAGACAGGCAAGGTCTGTAGTCGGTACAGGGTATAGGTCTGACATGATATTTATTGAAGGAATGATTGAATGTGAGCAGTATTAGGGTTTCGTTTAGAAATTGCTTCCTTCTTAAAAGAATCCTTTTTATGTGGTCTGGGCTCCTTCAGGTCAAGCATGCACTTGGGGAGCACTGAGGGGTTGAAATGGCCTTGAGGGTTCTTTCATGCTCCTGGGCTGCGTGACCCAGAGCGACTGCTTTCTGAGACCATCTCTGATTCTGGCACCTTATTCCTGCTCCACAAACTATGTTAAGTGTGGCAGGTCAGGAAAGAGGCATTCTTCCTTACCATTTGCCCTGATTAGGCATGTTGCCCAAATTAACCAAATAAACACTAGTTACAGGAAGAATTGGCTCATCTATTTTTCTTTCTTTTTGCTCTAGCAGATTTTCCCTAGCTTAATTTTATTGTAGAAATTTCAAATATACAGAAGAGTTGTAAAAGTTCTTTTAATGAGCACTTATGTATTCTCTACTTAGATACAACAGTTTAAATAGTTGGCTGTATTGCTTTTTGCATACCATTTGTATTTTTTACCCCTGAGCCATTGCAAGTCTGTTGCATATATCCTGACACTTTTCTCCTGAGCACTTGAGTATTGATCGCCTGAAAATAAGGGTGGGCTCCTACATAATCATAATGAATTGTCATACAAGAAAATTAATAAGAATTGCATGATATGATTTAATACATAGTCCATATTCAAATTTCCCCAGTTCTCCCAAAAAGTATCTTATATTCCCAGACCATAAGCCCACTATTATTTGTTGTGTTGTGTTGTTAGTTGTTTTTTAGATTTGTTTTATCTGATTTCATCTTCTATGGCCTACCACTTCTCCTTTTTTCCTTTTCCATGACATTGGGTATTTTGAAGGTAGGCCAGCTACTGACCATTTTGAATTTCCCCATTTTTCCTGTAAATTGGAAATGTGTTTGAGATCAGCATTGCCCAACCAAAATTTCTGCAGATAGAAATTTTCTACATCTATGCTAATGCCAATGCAATGGCTACTAGCAATATGTGGCTTCCGAGGCATTAAAATGTGGATCATGACACTGAGGACTGTGTAATTTTTAATTAAAGTATAAACTTTAATTTATTTAAATAGTTACAGCCAATATTATACTTACCACAACATCTCATTAGGAGGCCCATGATATAAGAAAGTCTCACCTGAGTGATGCTGACTTTGATCCCCTGGTATTTAACCAGTATATTATCAATTACTATAATTATTTTTTGTTGTTCCTGTTGTCCCAAACTTGGCCAGTGGGAGTCTGTTTTTAGGGTGCTGGTTATAGAACCAGTGCTTTGCGCATGCTAAGATCATGTTCTACCACTGAGCTACACTCCCAGCCACTGGGAGTCTCTTTAGATTAACTTCTGTGTCCTTTTGACACAACCCCTTTAATTCCAAGCCTTCTTTGCTTTGGACATAACAAGATGTTCCAGGTTTGCCTAATATTTTCCCTGTCTTAGAAATAGATCTTGCCTTTTGCCCAGGGAGCTGTGCTTGCTCTAAGCAGGGAAGGGTGTTTAGCACCCAAACTCTGGGGGTTAACTGTGCTAAATCCATAGCAAGTTTTGGCTACAGCACTCCAGTTTGTCTCTTACTAGTATTCAAGTAAATGCTTAAATTTCAAAAACCACTTTTTTGGAGATTTCACAGAGAAAATAAAAGTGGTAGACAAATCAGGGAATTTTTGCCTTCCCAATTGAATAAGTGACATAATAGAAAATGTCCTCTTACTTTCATATTGTGATTTCAAAGAATCATCATTTGTAAATATTTTTATATTGAGTGAGAATATTAGTTGTGAATAATAGGATAGGTAAAAAAGAACATATGATGAGCTACTAAAAGATATTGGTATAGGACACCATTTTGAAGAAATAATGACAAATTGTATTTATAGAAATATGAAAAGCTTTACTCATAAACATAGTTCAAAAATAGCATAAATGTTCCTTTTTGAATTTCAGATAACAAATATCTTCTTAAAATAATTCTACAAATGGCATAAAAGAGCAGGTCAAGTAGCTACAGTTGTGAACGACATGAGTTCCATGAAGAACTGTTCTTTAGCTGTCACCCTGAGTCTAAAGCTTATTTTGTGTCCATAAAGCCAGACAGTGGTGTCAGCAACCCAGCCAGTGATACCATTAGTTCAGTAGGCTGGTCACTAAGCAGAGGTTCAGAGTAGGGGATGTTGGTCCTTTGTGTCTTCTCATTTCTTTCTGCTGCTTTCTTTTGTGCCAGTGTCTGGTGGTGACCTTAGATATGATGGAACCACTTGTCTCCTGTTAATGATTCTGCATTCAGGTATCAGATCTTTACCTCCTTTGTAGGCCGACCTTAGATAAATGTTAGGAGAATGGCATCCATAGTGCATTGCCCACACACTACAAAGTGCCAGGCATATTTCCCCTTGAGAAGTGTACACTTAATGCAAATGAACTCCAAATTGGTAGAATTTGAGAAAGTGAAACAAAGTAAAGCAGTGTGGGAGAGGTGGGTATTTTGCCCAAATTTTACTAAGATTTCTCCCTCTTTGTAGAAATGGGATAGACTCTCCTTATTATATATGTAATGTTAAAATATTTTAAAATGGGATAAAAGCTGAAAAAGAGTTTCAACTGATTTTATGAATCATAATGTTTTCTGGGGACCTATAATAATTTTTAGGGCTTGCAAAAATATTGATCTTTTAAATTATTTTGAGAATATTGTGTGGCTGTGTTGCTACTTGTCAGACAAGTGAAGAGGCTGAATAAACTCAATGTGAGAGTGTAAATTTTGCCGGACACGGTGGCATACACCTGTAATCCCAGCGGCTTGGGAAGCTGAGGCAGGAGGATTGCGAGTTCAAAGCCAGCCTCAGCAAAAGCGAGGTGCTAAGCAACTCAGTGAGACCCTGTCTCTAAATAAAATACAAAATAAGGCTGGGGTTGTGGCTTAGTGGTAGAATGCCCCTGAGTTCAATCCCAGGGACTCCTCTTCCCCAAAAAAAAGAAAGTATGTAAATTTTAGTATTAATAGTGCTACGAAGATTGTGTCTTTCACTCCCTCATTCTGCCCCTCAGCTTCCAGCATTTTGTAGACAGGACCCTAGTTGGTCCTAGCTTAGAGCAGTTTTTCCTAGGTGCCTTTTGTCCTTGTCTCAGATTGGGTTCTCCCTAAGCAAACCCAGAGATAAGGATTTGACTATAAATGATTTATTTGTAAGATGAAGGAACATCAGTAGGCAAATGGGAAAGTGAGGCAAGGGAGGGCACAGGATTTGTTATTGAGCCAACTTCCACAGTAGGCACTTAAGCTTAAGCATACAGGGAAACTGGCAAGTGGTTGGAAGCATTTGGGAGTATATATACAGTGGCTCCTGAGCAGCATGGATTGAGAACTGATAGGTGGAGGGTATGGGTAGTAGGGAGCCAACCATATGCTCCTGTGAGCAGAACAGCTTCCCTGGGTTCTGAGGCGCCTTAGGCACAGAGACCCAAATACTGGAACTTGGGAGGACCCATAAAGGTCCCAGGGAGAGGTGTAGAGCATTGCCAACATCTGCATAACTTCCCTCACAGCAGCAGTGTCATGCATGGAGCTGACATATCAGGGCATTCAGAGAGGGTCCTTGTACTGGGCGAGAGTCATCATCAGGTTATATTTCTCCTCTGCCTGAAGTGCTGTCCTAGTGTTTTCAAGACAAACCCCAGATGCTGGTCTCTGCCTACATACAGCCCATCTAGCCTCAGTCTTGCATATAAACACACATGTGCGCTCTCTCTCTCTCTCTCTCTCTCTCTCTCTCACACACACACACACGCGCACACACACACACACACACACACACACACACACACACAAATATACAAACGTGTACATTTTTTCTATCTCATCTCTCCCTGACCGGTCCCCATCTCCTTACTCCCATTTCTGTTTTTCCCTTTCATCTCTTCCCTATTTCTGTCTCCTTGCCTCTCCCTACCCTCAATAGCCCACCTCTTTCTCCCCCAGATCCTTTGGCTTGTTCACCTCCATATTCCCACTGTTTCTCTACATATTTTATCTCCTATACACATGTGTACTTGCTTTCTCTTGCACTCAGTCAAACATACACATACCTACACTCATACTTATTCAACATACATCCTCAGTACTTTAAACCTGCTGAACAATTTAGATTTCTTTGAAAATTTCACATTATCTTATAACCTTTTTTCAACTAAAGGCCTTTTTCCCCTGACCTGCCTTAGGTCTGTGTCATAATTAGTAAGCACTTCCTTCATGGTATTATAATTGTTTGCATGTCTGTTTTCCCATTTTGCAGCAAGCTCCTTGTCTTGTTATTTCAGTGCTCTCAAATGTCTGACCCAGAATATTGCATGCAGTAAGTACTCAGTAAGCATCGAGATTTCCCCCTTGACTGAAAATTAATTCCACTGTATTTTTTGTCTCCTTTTCTTATGGACCATGCACAGCTATGAAAGAACTAATATGGAATTGACTATACCAAATGTTATACCTTCCCAGAAAGCATTTGTGCTTAATATTAATAGCAGAGACATCCTGAAAATATGTCACTATTAAAAGCTGTGATTCTCTAGGCCAGGCGCGGTGGCGCACACCTGTAATCCCAGCACTTGGGAGGCCGAGGCAGGAGGATCGCGAGTGCAAAGCCAGCCTCAGCCATGGCGTGGCACTTAGCAACTCAGTGAGACCCTGTCTCTAATAAAATACAAAAAAGGGCTGGGGGTGTGGCCCAGTGATCAAGTGCCCTGAGTTCAATCCCCGGTACCAAAAAAAAAAAACAAAAAAAACAAAAAAAGCTGTGATTCTCCTTGAAAATTCTGTCATTAGGTTATGTGTGCTAAAAGGGGGTAAAATTTGAGAACAGTTCTCTTGAGTGCTCATTCAGATTTCTACTAAACATTATGGCAGACACTGTGGGCAGGTCATGACATTCAGACTCCTGAAGGACAAGATCTGTAGCAAATCCTGTTCTTTATCAACTAGTATGTCTTGCCTATTAATATGTATTAATTGAATAAATAAATGCTCCCCCAAATCTTTTGGTAAAAGTTCACCATCTAGAAGGAAGCACATATATTGATAAAAATAAGGGAAGAAAAAAAACTGTGAATTATAGTCTCATATTTTGTATTCACCCAAGAATCAAATCAACTTACTTAATTATACCCATTTCTTCAACTGTAATATGAGGAGGCAGGGCCAGCTGATTTTAAATATCTGTTCAATTCAACTATTCACTTTTCTATAATTGAGAATTGAGAATTAACTGTGCAATCCCAAAGACCAAGTGAAAAAAGGAAGCTTGTGGAAAAAAAAGGTAGTGGTGGCATCCTCAGGCAAACAATAGTGTGACAGAAGAAAATAGAAGAAGGGAAAGTGAGAATATAGAAAGAAGAAGGAAGCATAAAGGAAAATGGGATGGTCATGGAGACATATCCCAGTGATCTGAACATCTGCAAGAACCTTTATCTCCTCTTCCCATGTTCCCAGCTCATTTTTAACAGATTTTTGTGATTAAGCTAAAATAAATTGTGCAGTGAGGAACTGAATGGGAAGATCCTCTTAACATTTAGGTGGGCGGCATCAAGCCAATATCATGAAGCAGTGCAGTAATGAGAAGAGTGAATTACCAGGTGGGCTAATTCAATGCTCTTGGGTTTTTTAAAACAGCTTTCATTTCCCAGGTTGGGGCAAAGATGAGGGGATTATCCTTAGAGGAATCAGGCAGTGCTATGGGAGCATGGGTTGTTTAGCCCATGAAGCAACAAATCTGACATGAAAAGTCTAGGTCATGTGGCAGGAAGGGAACAGGAATACATTCCAAACCCTGATGTATTGTGAAAATAGAAGAAACACGGAGGGCCTGATTGGAGAAGAAATTAGGAATGGAATGTTGAAAGGCTGACAATTGTAGTACCAATTGTCACATCAAACGTTTTTAACTGGGAAAGTCTTAGAAAGAGTCATCTATCTAGTATTTTCCAAACTTAAAAAATCTTTAAAGTAGTAGAATCCTTTGTTTATAATGCAGTTAGAAGTAAGTGGGACTAAGGAAACTTATGGCCCTGCAGAGCCTAGATGAAAACCCGCTGCTCCAGCTTTCAGAAAGTAGTTTTAATTGTTAATAATCAAGTAAAAATAAATATGTAAAAATGAAAGGCAAAAAAGAGAACAGAGTAATTTTAGGTAGTGATGTGTCCTCTTAGTGGATGCAGAGTTACAGTTTTATCAATTTGTCAGTAGTGCAACTCTGGTTTCAAAGTGCATTGTACAGTTTTTCTGTGCATCAGTAATTTAGAGAGTAACCTACTATAGTTCAGTAAAAATTTTAGATATATTAAGAACAATCTAAATTGGGCTCTTAGATACTTTTCTTACTCTTTGTTTTCCTTGGTACTGGGAATTGAACCCAGGAATGCTCTCTCTCTGAGCTACACATCCCCAGCTCTTTTTATTTTTTTATTTTGAGATGATCTCACTAAATTGCCTAGGCTGACCTTGAACTTGTGATCCTTCTGCCTCAGCTTCTGGGGTAGCTGGGATTTCAGGCTTGTGCCACCACACACCTGGCATTTTTTTTTTTTTAAGTATTCTTTAGGAAACCTTTATGCAGTTATCACTTTTATTTTGCTTCAACAAAATGAATTGAATAAAACTCATGTTTCCATGAGAAAATGCTCCATCTTTGGAAGGTATGACTTAAATGATCCCATAATGACAATATTAGGTACAAAGCCCACTGATAACAAAGAGCAAAAGGAAATGTTTGTAGCCACAAGAAAAAAGAATTTAAAAAAATCTCTAATTAGATGTTTATATCATGATCCATTTCACCTCCCTTTTTAAAGATACTTCCCTTTGGAATCTGTAAAGTATGCCTGTTTAAGGCACTTAAAGTTAAAAACTAAACATCTCTAAATGTAAAGGAATAGATGTAAAACACAGAAATGTAAATTGTATTTTCATAATTGCCTTATTTATCTTTTATTGGTTTATTATTTTATCATTTGTGCTGGCCTTATAAAACTTTAATTAGGTATCTATTTAGATTATTACTGCCCTGTATCATATTAATAACATTTTGCTACAGAAAAAAAATCCCTGTTACTAAAAATGGGGCAGCATATAATACCTTTTAAAATATTTTGAGGGAAAGAAATGAGTTTTGCCTATTATTGCATGTGCATTTTTTAAAAAAATATTTATTTATTTGCTTTAGTTGTACACAATGCATGTATTTTTACGTGGTGCTGAGGATCGAACCTGGGTTGCACACATGCTAGGCGAGCGCCCTACCGCCGCTGAGCCACATCCCAGCCCTGCGTGTGCATTTTTTATTTGTCAAAATAAGCTTACGCCTATTTACCATTTAGACTGAGAACCGAGGAAATAGCTTTCTAATTTGATTATTTCATAGGTGTGTTTCTTTTTTTAACTTTTTTTTTTTTTTTTTAGTTTATTGATTCTTTTTTGTTATCATATGTATGTTTATAATTGCAGTGAGTAACTGTTTTATAAAGAAAATGTTCTGGTACTTATCTGTGATAGACCACAACCAGTGACTTTTTTAAGGTTTTGATTACTGGTGTACTGAATCAAGGTGCTTTTTTTATGCCTTGCATTTAAGAAAAGTTATTTGATGATTGAATCATTTTCATCTATTATAGTGTGGTAATGATGCAGACATTCTTAATGTAGTTATTAGTACCACAGAGCAAACTTGATTCTTACAGTACTGATGACTGTCTGCAGTATATTTCTACTTTAAGTTGATGTCTAACAAATAATATACATAATTGCTGTGACTGTTAGGACCATGATATGATGTAGATATCATGTAGATAAAAATCAGTTGGACTGTTTTTTTCCCCTTTAAGATATAACTTTTCAAAGAAAACACTGTCAAAATGTTTTACTTTCATAACCAAGTAACTAGATTTTCATGATAATATAATGAAAATATCAAGCTGTTAAATATATCAAAGTTTTATTCCCTAAATAGATTTTAAAAAACTAATTAAAACTCCATAAATCCTTGTTTTATTTTCAAAATATATGTAGCATTTTGTTGAATTCAACTTTTGGTATGTGTTACTTTTGAAATTGTTTATTTTCTAAGATAAGTTGAATTTTTTGACAATATCAGCTTTCTAATTCACTATTTTTTTATGTTATTAAGACTGCAAGATATGAATAAGTTCTAGTTAATAATATCTGGCACAAAATCAAATTTTGTTTATATTTAGATTGAATATGAGTCTCAAATTAAGAAGATGCAGCTACTCTCAAAAGGTAGCCTGGGAATAAAGGGTGAACTGAAAGATGAAGACAGACAAAAGGTAATAAATTAAAATGATAAAATTTCTGTTTCCAGATGATTTCTAGAATATTCATATTTAAGATGCTATTTTAAATAACAAAGATCTTTTTGATTAAACTTTAAGTGATTATTTAAAGATTTTTACTGTGTCCTATTGCCTTAATGTCTAATTTAATTAAATTGGCTGAAAGGTAATCACTTTGGGGTTAAGATTTAGATTCCCAAGAAAACCTTAGGGTTAGTAGGTAAAATTGTGTTTTTCTAAATAATGCATTGTAGCTACTTTTTCTTAGTTTGAGAAATGTTTTCAATGAAAATATGTCATTTTGATTCTTTTCTTTGTGTATATAATTTTGTACATTTTAACCTTCTCACAGAGAAAGTGGAAAGAAAAGATTGCATATCTAAGCAATAGACAAAAAGACCAGCAAGGAATACTTAAATAAATTCTGCTATGTATCTGCCATAATGCAGGCTTCTAATCCTCCTGCCTATCTCCATATAAATGATTCTGTTCAAGACCATAGATGTTTTCTTCACTAAAAGCAGTAAAGCTCTTTTAGATGAAATGTCTAAAAACATCTTGTAATAACTTGGAGCATGCTGGCAAGAGTAGTCACTTGTGACTATATGTGAAACCCCCTCAGCCAGTCGATATTGTAATAAGCAAAAATGGTAGCATCACTCCATTATTCAGAAAAGCCAACAGCGTGCTTGTTCCTTAGGCTGCAGCATTCATTAAGAAAAGCTTACTGGGCTGAAAGCTGGAAACAGATGATAACGGGATATGATTTTCATATTTAATGCTTTCCTTGGAAGAGTATGTGTGCTACAGATTGATAGAAGAATCAACTGCTACTTTACTAAAAGACTTTCAGGTTTGCCCTATAGCTACCGATGGAATCATTCAGCCAAGAAATTAACTTTTTCTCCTTTTACCTGCTTTATATATCTGCTAAGCAGGCTGCCTGGCTGCCAGTAAATGTTATTATGCAGTTAACTGTTTGGTATTTAAGACTCTTATCAGAAAAGAAACAGAGGCCACACTATTTTGTTTTTATAGTAGGAGGAAGGTTTTAGTTTTTCTTTCTTCCGTGCATTAGCAGGCATTAATCTGAGTTTATAGGAAGTTTTAGTTTTCCTTCCCCATAGATTAAAAAGTTAAAAAAACGTAGAATTTAGACCATTCTTTAAACTGTAAGATACAAAACACCAAGCTCCAGCAACCTTGACCTATATAAAAAGGCCTTTAATGATAAATGATTTATATGCCATTAGATGTACGCCAAATGTGGTATGAGGTGATAGACTTCTAAACCATTCAGGCAGTTTTCCTGTTTGACATTCAGTCATGAAATAATTGACATGTTTTTAATCTACAAACCAGTGTGTTCTTTCTATGCCATTCCTGATAGACGCATTCTTAGTATGGCAGTGTCAATGGTACTTAAGTAATGTGGGAGACTTTTTTTTTTCTATTTGCACTACTTTTTTTTTTTCTATTTGCACTACCTTGCACAAAGTTATGGAGTCTCAAATTATATTTAAACAGAAACAAGAGACATAGTGCTTGCAACACTGTAAAATGTTTAATAACTAGAATGAAGTTTTTTTCCTTTAGATTGAAAGTTGTCATCTTTGATTATTAAATCTTTGACTATTTGACTATAAGAATCAATTAACATTTTGAGAAACTTGTATCTTGCCTTTTCCAATTTTCTATTGATGTTCAATTAAAAGGTAAAAACATTGCAACAAAATCATGACTTAGATAATCCTTATTATACACCAATTCCCAGATTCCTTATAATATGAGTAATATTGTATTTTTATTGGAAATCCAAGTTCTTTTTCTTTTGGTAGTCATATGAATTAGCCTCTGAGCCCAGTGTCTGTGGTCTCCAGGGACTTACCTAATGCACATACAGTCTCACTAATATAGTCTCAGTATATAGTTGTTGAGCAACTGTTCTGTTTGAGAAGCCACAGTAGGTCCCTCTATAAATGTCACAACTCTTGCTCTCAAGGTGCTTTTTCACAAAGCAATACTCTAAGGCACAAAATAGTGTGTGATAAGTGACAATTACAGGGAACAGGCATGAGCTACATGGAGAAAGGCAGGACTGCTTCTTCTGCAATGAGTGACCCAAGCCTTGGTGGAGGGCTTGGTGTTTGAGCAAGCATTGAAGGATGAATAGAGCAATGATCAGTGGAGGTGTGTAGATACTCTAGGAGTAGGAGATGTTTTAAATAAAGGAGTAAGAACAGGAAAGACCAGTGGGTAGTTGTCCATTATGCCTGAAATCTAAAGAGCTTGTGGAGATAGTGGACAGATAAATCTTGAGACTTGATACCTGGAACTAAGGCCCCAGGCTCAGGAACTGAGATTTCCTCCTAGAGTTATTGTCAGACTATCTGGGGGGACAGATGACAGAAAGACTTGTGAGTACAGTGGTTCCATTATAGGACTGAAGCTACAAGAAGAAGAGGCTAGCAGTACAGAGCAGTGTGAACCTGGGGAATGAGTGCATGGAGCTGAGGAAATCAGGGACAGTGTGAACATGAGGAATTAACCAAGGGCCTGGAATTGGGGTGGTTGTTGCAGAGGAGAGCACTAATAATGGGGGAGGCTCTATCAAATTAGTGATGATTCTGTATCATAAAAAGGTAGTTTTAAAAATTTAGCAAGAAAGCAATGACTTGCATGCCAAGAAAAATTATCAAGTAGTGGTTGTCAGTTTTTTAAATGTAAAACTCCGGCTCAGTTTTGTTGTAAGATATCCATTGTTTGCATGCATCCAGTGGCTGTTCTTTAGGGTCGTGTATTCTCTTAAAAGGATGAATAAGTAGTCTATTCATCATCCCCCAAGTTTATTTCCACTTTTTATAAAAATTGTTTATTTGGTCTTTTTAGTTTCTATATGACAGTAGAATGTATATACATGGAGTATAACTTCCCATTTTTGTGGTTGTACAAGATGTGAACTTACAGGGGTCATGTATTCATATACAAATATAGGAAAGTTATGTTCTATTCATTCCACTGTCTTTCCTATTCCCATTCCCCCTCTCTTCCCTTCATTTCTCTTTGTTCACTCTTAATTTACTTAGGAACTTAAAAAAATGATAGTGAGGGCTGGGGTTGTGGCTCAAAGGTGGAGCACTCGCCTAGTGTGCATGAGGCACTGGGTTCGATTCTCAACACCGCATAAAAATAAAATAAAGATTAAACAAATAGATAGTGAAAAGACAAAGTCAAGGCCTCATTTGAATCCTCACAAATTTTACTACAATTTAATAATCCTCCCCTCTATTATATATTGTCATTTTTTTATTTTGCGGTAAACTCTAATTTTGTTTATCTCTGGGCATGTTCTGATTGTTGAGTGTTTGGTATGAGCAGTGATTAGAAAATACGTGTGTGTGTGTGTGTGTGTGTGTGTGTGTGTATAAATATCAAAATGTATGTACTTGTGGCATTTTTGAATAAGAGTATAAATTTTCTATTGTGCTGTGAAATATATTCTTTTAGAAATAGAAATGAACAGATGATACTCTGCCAGGGCTGGAGAACAGTGTAGGATCAGGGAATCTCATCACAGGATTAAATTCTGCTTGGGAGTATCCCCTCCATTGTTGTAACCCTACCTGCAAGGATTATGGGGAGAATGGCTATGTAGGTTGTTACTTCTACAATGGGTAATGACCGTTGTACTTTTTCTGTGTATCAAGTGATGCATTCACATTTTATGTGCATCAATTCTAACCCTTTCAACAATCCTGGAAATAGATGCTATTGTTATTACCATTTTATAAGGCTCATTTTATAAGGTTAGTTAACTTGCCCAAGGCTACATAGCTAGACAGAGCCAAAATTCAAATCCAGAACACCTGGCTTCAGTGTTTGTGCTATTAGCCATCTTGCCACAATGTCTTCAAGGTGTAGTATGAAGGAAACGCTTTTCAAAGTCAGGGGAAATTCCTATTGCAATAAAAACAGTTTTAGGTACCACATTTTAACCTAACCACAGGAGGGAATGAAATGGTCTCCCTTGGTGCTGTAAGATTCCAGTTGAATCAGGTCAACCATGGCAAGCAGAGTGCCCATCTCTAAACTGCCCAGAAAGGAGCATCCATCTAAGTTGTCAAGCAGAAGAAATACCTTCAATTCAACTGAAGAATAACTTGAAGAGAGAAAGCCTGAATAGTCATCAGAAACAGATATATGCCTTCTGTGCAGGGATGAGCCATGCAGTAGCTTTAGCCATGGACTTTAACTTGTCAGCAGAGGTGACTGAGCTGTAACCAGGATTAGCCCTACTGTAGGAGAGGCATCAGACAGAAAGTTGACACCCCAGTGTTAGATGGTGAGAAGTATTCTTTGTTTTTTTTTAAAATATTTTTAAATTGTTGATGGACCTTTATTTTATTTATTTGTATGTAGTGCTGAGAACCCAGTGTCTCACACAAGCTAGGCAAGTGCTCTACCACTGAGCCACAACCCCAGCCCGAGAAGCATTCTTCCATTCCTAATGGGTCAGACTGCTTCTCTCAGGATCTGAGCAGTATATATAAGACCAGGGCAGCCACTGTAGGGCCAGGCCTGTTGCCTATGGGTAAAGGAACAGATACCTTTATATAAGTATCGAGACAAGACACCTGACTGATACAAATATCACTGTAAGGGGGAGAGGTGTCCTAAAACTATACTGAAGTGTCCCCATTTAAAAAGCAAATGACTGAGGTTGGAATTCCCTGAAAGTAGATCCCAAGACAAGAATTTGAGTGCAAGCAGTTTATTTAGGAGGTGGTCCTGGGAAGTACATACAATGGAGGAGGGTTAGGGTTAGGTTGTTGACACAGGGAAGGGAAAGCAGCCAATGGGAGTGTGTAATTGAGTAGATCACCAGTGTGAGCACCTGGCACTCAGACACACTGGGGAACCCTGGAAGACCGTATAGAATGTGCTCCAGAAGTATCCTATCCATGAGGAAGGCAAGAAAGGTGTTTCCCTTCTAACTCAGCCATCAGGTGATGCATCTGGCTTCACTACCAGCTGCTGCATGGCTGCTGACAAAAGCACTCAGGACAAGAGATGCAGATGCTTGCAGGACACTGTGCATGTATTAGGATGATGAGGGGCCAGGGATATGGGCTAGTCCCTCTCATACCTACTATGGGAAAGAATAGTGAGTGGAGGAAATAGAGTTGAATTATTAGAGTTATCTATGCAAGGCTAATTTCTTACCTTACCAACCCACAGTGCTGCCCTCAAAAACAGCCTCCTTGAATCACTGCTCAATTTTAACTAATACAGAAGCTCCCAAGTTCTAAGCTTCTGCCTGCATGGGGATGGCAACCCTCGACCCTCAAAGTTATAGCTATATTTGACTCTGAGCCATAACAAGTAGAAAGGTATTCTTTTTGTATTCAGCTGGATGTCTTCTACATTAATAGCATTTTATGTGTGTATTTTTGTTCAGAAAACAATGAAAAATTAAACTGAATTACACACATAGTTCCTCAAGCCCTTGCCTTAAAACTAGGTGCACAGACTTTTTTTCTAGGAGAGGGTAGAAAGTGCTCTTCTTGAGCCGGGTGTGGTGGCGCACACCTGTAAATCCCAGCACTTTGGGAGGCTGAGGCAGGAGGATCTCAGGTTCAAAGCCAGCCTCAGCAATGGCGAAGCACTTAGCAACTCAGTGAGACCCTGTCTCTAAATAAAATACAAAAAGGGGCTGGGGCTGTGACCCAGGTCAAGTGCTCCTGAGTTTAATCCCCAGTAACACAAAAAAAGAAGAAAGTGTTCTTCTCACAGTTCTCTAGATCATAAGCTGTTGCAGGGTAGGGCCTGGGCCCTTCTCCACTGCACCAACATGGCCTACCAACATGAAAGGAAGACGAACTGAGAACTGTTCTCTTTGAATGAGGTTTGTGCCCTATTTCATGTGGAGCTAAAGGATAGATGAAGTTTGGACTCTTCTTTCTTTGATTCCTTTTTTTTTGGGGGGGGTCTTTTTTTTAAATTTTATTTTTATAATTTTTAATATGTACAACTCATAGTGCATGTATTTAGCATCTTTTTAGATACAACTGTTTGTATACAAAGTATATTCGTACAATTAAGGTCTTCAATCATGCATTTAAGAAAATGATATCCGTCTCATTCAACCACCTTTTTTTTCCTCTTTTCTCCCCCTCCCTCCCCCCTTGCTCCCTCCCTTACCCTCCCTTCCCTTTGACCATTCTAGTGTTCCTCTAATCCTCCTATGTACCTCCATCCAACAATACTATGAACTAGCCTCCTTATGTCAGAGAAAAACATTTGGTACTTGGATTTTTGAGACTGACTAACTTCGCTTAGCATTATGTCTTCCAACTTCATCCATTTACCTGCAAATGCCATTAATTTATTTTCTTTTATTGCTGAGTAAAATTCCATCGTGCGTATATACCACATTTTCTTAATCCACTCATTTACTGAGGGACATCTAGGGATACCTTCCAAGTGGCTGATGGGGAGTATGGCTTAAATCAACAACTAATATTTATATCAGTCTTTCTTTGTTTTATGTACTCTTTTAGGAGATGTGTGTGTGTGTGTGTGTGTGTATATATATATATGTATATATATATATATACATATATATATATATATAATCTCTCTACATCCATTACAACAAACTTACAAAATATATGCTATTTTAATACTCATTTTACGGATTAGGAAATAGGTACTCAAAGAAGTTAAGCAACTTGTCCCTACACACAAGGTAGTTAGGAATCAGATTCCAGCAGACTGGTCTGGAGGCTTTTGTTGTTGTTTGTTTAAATTTGTTTACTTTTTTTTTTTTTTTTTTTGTCTTTTAAAAACGTTTTTGTTTTGGTCTGTGGCCTTAATTAATACATTTGTTGGCTCTGGGGATGTTTTGTGATAGAGTGCTTGCCTGGCATATGCATGGCCTTGGGTTTAAGCCCCAGCACCACAAACACCCCCCCCCCCAGCAAATTGACCTACTTTTCAGTTACTTTGGAAAATAGTGGAAGAGGGCATTTCTTGAAAGAATTTGTTTTCTGTCATAGTCAAAAATGAAAGAGAAACAAATATTTTAAAAACAGCTTTTGTGGGAACATTTGGCTAGGCAACTATCTTCTTTTGCTCTTCTCCGCGGTAAAATATATGTGACATGTTTGTTAAATGACAGAGGCTTTCACAAGTGAGAAAATTATATTTACAGATATAAGTACATGACCTGGAGTGACAGAAAAAGAGAGGAAGTGAATGAGAAAGTGAAAAGAAATGTAAGTCAATTTAGCAAGAGGAAGATGCATTTTGTGGAAAACACAGTTTCTTTTCTCCTTTTGAATAGTACAAGGGTTTAGAGAAGTTCCACAGAAGAACAAATACTGATTTCTTATTCTTCAGAAAACTTTCCAAATATCATTCACTTATGTTTTTTCACTATATTTTTAGAAAGAGATGTTCTTCATGAAATCTGAAAAAAAAGTGTTACTGCCTAGAACCTTTTTGGGAGTAATCTGACAGTGACCATCATAATTAATATATACATATTTTGTTCTAGTAGTTCTGCTTTTGATCATCTATCCCTTAGAAATAAGAGCTTTAGTTCAAAATGACAAAATATAGCATTATTCGTACTCTCAAAAACATGGAAACAGCCGTGCACACCTGTAATCCTGGTGGCTTGGGAGGCTGAGGCAGGATGATTGAGAGTTCAAAGCCAGCCTCAGCAATGCAGTGAGGCCCTAAGCAATTCAGCGAGACCCTGTCTCTAAATAAAAAGGGCTAGGGTTGTGGCTCAGTGGTCTAATGCCCCTGAGTTCAGTCCCCAATGCCCCAAAACAAAACAAAACCAAAAAAATGGAAACAATCTGATTGACCAGCTGTAGAATTGGCTGTGCTTAGGGAGGGGATGGTACATCCTCATGTTCAAGTACTCTGCATATATTAAACAGAATCAAGTGTATTCCTCTTGATTAAGGCAGGGCAGGTGTCCAGGTTATATTGCTAAGAGAGAAAAGTAAATTGCAGAGGGCTGTGAATGGTTGTGCATGTTCTCTCTTTTGCACAAATGCCTAAACCCTTATCTGGGGAATTAGGTTTATGTGAGTTTGAAGAAAAATATGAAGGGGCTGGGGTTGTGGCTCAGCGGCAGAGCACTCGCCTCGCACGTGCGTGGCCCGGGTTCAATTAAACATAAATGCATTGCATTGTGTACAACTAAAGTAAATAAATAAATATCTTTTTAAAAAAGAAAGAAAAACATGAAGGATATGCTAAGTGTTTTGGCTTAATTACCTCATAGAGAGGAGTAGAGAGATAGATAATAAAATAGAACTTGTTCTTTACATACCTTTACATTGAGCCTTATTTCTATAACTGATTAATGTTAATACAAGAGTTTGTTAGTGCTGCCATGAAAAAATACCACAAAACTGTGTAGTCAAAACAACAGAAATTTATTTTTCACAATTTTTGAGGTACCAGCAGGTTTGATTTCTGGTGAAGTCTCTCTCCTTAATTTGCAGATAGTACTTTCTTCCATGTCCACACAATATCTATTCTCTGTGTGCATACACACACAAAAAGAGAACACAATCCAGTGGTGTCTCTTGCTTTTCTAATAAGAACATTGATCCTTTTGGATTAAAATCCCACCTTTATTACCTCACTTAACATTAATTACTTCCTTAAAGGACCTATCTCCAAATAGTCACATGGGAGGGAGGTTACAATTCAGTCCTTAACAATGGTAAAGTAAAATACTTCCTTTGAGACTGTGGCATGTTAGTTATTATAAGGGATTAAGCAAAAACAAAAATTTACCAATTTGACCTAAAGACTTGCTTACACAGAAATTAGGAATGATAACTCGTACTATGTGAAAAAACTGAAAATTCTGTCTAATAGCTCCATTTCCATTCAACTTGCCTGTGGAAACAAATATTAAGGCAAATTTTAAATTTCCTTAGCATTTTGTAAAACATGAGCTGTAGCAAATACATTATTTCAAAGTGAAATAATGATGATGATGTACTTACTTGGAATACTGAATACTAACGTTCATAATAAGACATTATTATGTCAGTTCTAAACTTGCTAGTGTCTCCTTGTTTGCTTTGCTGTTATTTTCCCCAACTTGCAACATCTTGGGTGGGTACCAGGGATGAATTCAGGGGTGCTTGACCACTGAACCACATCCCCAGCCCTATTTTGTATTTTATTTAGAGACAGGGTCTCACTGAGTTGCTTAGTGCCTTGCTTTTGCTGAGGCTGGCTTTGAACTCTCCATCCTCCTGCCTCAGCCTCCCAAGCCACTGGGATTACAGGCATACAACATTTTTTAAGAGATTGAAGATGGATAACTATAATAGGAAAAGAAAGAACTAAACTGACATCTTGGATTATAGATGTAGCATTAGCACATCTATAATCAAAAGTAATAAGGGCCTGGAAAAGACCCTTAAATACTGATATGTGTACCTTCTTTTGTCAATAACATCTTTCTTTCAAAATCTTTTGAATTCCTAATACTATTGCAATGTCAACAATGATGTAAACATGGCATTCTCTTTTCAGTTTCCCTAGCTCAGACTGTTCTGAGAAGATACATAATAAGACTCAGATTTTAAGATTAAAGAGTACCCTGTTTCCTGTTGCTAAGAAAATAACACATTAGACTATTTTAAAAAGAAAAGAGACACCTATCTTAGGACCTGATCTCAGCAAATGGGAAAGCTGCTAGCCTACAAAAGCCTGGCTTATATTATATAATGTTGAGCCAGTACAAAAGCATTAGCAGTTAATTTTTGCAATTTTCTCATACATTTTTTAAATAAAATTTAAATAATTGCTGGAGGGGATGTAGAACAATTCAGTCACTTTGGAAAACAGTTTAACAGTTCCTGGAAAAGTTGAAGATAGTGATACCATATGATTCAGCAGTTACATACCTAGATTAATAAGAGATGAAAAAAAAAAACATACCCACACAAAGTCTTGTATAAATGTTTGTGGCAGCATTACTCATAGTAGCCAAAAAATGGAAACAGCATAAGTGTCTATCACCTGATGAATACATGAACAAAATATGATAGATCCGCAAAATATTATACAGCCACAAAGAGGAATGAGATCAGAGTCATGGAGATTCAGGAAATGTGACCCTAGGTTTGAACCAGGAAGGGTGGTAGCTAGCTTTATAGGACAGTATTGGGGCAATTAACTAACAAAATTTGAATATGAACTGTGGAATAGAAAGAAACATCTTAATGTTAGATTTCCAGATATAATTATGAACTCTGCTCATAAAAAAGAATGTCCCTGTGCTTAGGAAATATACACTGAGGTATTTAGTGGTGGAGGGGTAAGATGTCTTAGCTTATATTCATATGAAGCAGAAAAAAACAGTATGTATATGTAAGTATACATACACATATAGAGGGAAAAAGAATAATAAAACAAATTGTGTAAAATATAAGTAATTGGTAAATCTGGCTAAAGAATATTAGGTAAATTTTAAATTTTAAATTACATTGGACCGAACAGAAGTAGTGGAGTATGCCTGTCATCCCAGCAGCTCAGGAAGCTCAGGCAGGAGGATCGCGAGTTCAAAACCAGCCTCAGCAACTTAGTGAGGGCTTAAGCAACTTAGTGAGACTCTGTCTAAATAAAATATAAAAAGAGCTGGGGTTGTGGCTCAGTGGTTAAGTGCCCCTGGGTTCAATTCCTGGTACCAAAAAAAAAAAAAAAAGTAAATTACATTGAACTAAAAAGTTACACACACTCCACTCCAGAAAAACAAACAGCAGCAACTAGACATATATCAGAAAAAAACTTCCTCTTGGGTCTTAGATTATCATATGGGAGTTGCCTCTTTGGGTTCTTATGTGAAAATGATGCACTATTCCATAGACTTTCACTTTATGCATAATGAAGGGCCACCGTTTCATAATTCCTGATTTATTAAAGATTACTAAAATGTAGTGTTCTCATAAATTAGTATATTACTAGAGTTTGTTGAGAACCCAGAGTTCAGTATTCTAAAATGTCTGGCAGTGCTTTGTGAAATTGCAGAACAGTTAACTACTTCTCCCTCTCTTTCTTTCTTTTTAAAGATTTTTATTCTAATTAGTTATATATGATAGTAGGTTGCATTTTGACACATAATACATAAAGGGAGTATAACTTCTCATTCTTTTGGTTGTACATGATGTAGAGTTACATAGGTGATGTAATCATATATGCACATAGGGTCATAATGTCCAATTCATTCTAGTATCATTCCTACCCCCATACCCTCTTCTGTCCCTTCACTCCCCTCTGTCTAATCTAAAGTACCTCTATTCTTCCCTAGCCACCCCCTTATTGTCAGTTAGCATCCGCATATCAGAGAAAACATTGAACCTTTGGGATTGGCTCAGTTGGCTTAGCATTATGTTCTCCAGCTCCATCCACTTACTGCAAATGATATAATTTCATTCTTTTTTAAGTCTGAGTAATATTCCATTGTGTGTATATACCACAATTTCTTTATCCATTCATCTGTTGAAGGGCACCTAGGTTGGTTCCATAGTTTAGCTATTGTGAATTGAGCTGCTATAAACATTGATGTTGTATGTAGTATGTTGATTTTAAGTCCTTTGAGTATAAACCTAGGAGTGGGATAACTGAGTCAAATGGTGGTTCCATTCCAAGTTTTCTGAGCTTTCTCCATACTGCTTTTCATAGTGGTTGCACCAGTTTGCAGTCCCAGCAGCCATGGATGAGTATACATTTTCCCCCCACATCCTCACCAATGTAACTTCTCTTTACTGGAAACAAACAAACAAACAAACAAACAAACAAAACCCTCTATTTAGAGCACAGTATCTTGGACTGGTCATTGTTTTCACTTTCTGTGTGTCTGAAAACATTTACTGTAAGTTAAATCATGATTAGGTGCTTCCTTTAGTAATTATACATGTTACCATTTCTATTGTTGTTTCTGATTCTTTACTCTCTGGGTTCTTTGACCAGTGGGAATGGGCTTTGAGTCTTTTGTCTTTCTTACAAAGTCAAAGAAGTCTACTGGTTGAGAGCCTCAGTTACTACTCAGGTACTCTTTTGGCCCTTGACAGATGACTTATCTCTGAGATATGCCTCAACCTTTGTGTTTTGGTCTTTAACAGACCAGAAAAGGAGGGGGATGTTTAGAACTGCTATGCCTTTCTTGTGCTGGGTTAGTAATTGTTCCTGTATACAGGTTTAATTAGTACTCCCTAAATTGATCTTTACATGAAAAAAATCAAAGACTTCTCAGACTTCAAGTCTGATCACTGATTTGCCTCAGGTCTCTACCAAATAATCTCTGTTGCATGTCCACTCTGATGCCCAAGCACCCACTCAGCTGAAGCTTTCCAAGGTAGCACATCCCTTGGAGCCATTTATTTAAACAAATTTTTTTTAACTAGAATAATAAAACCATTTGTTAGATTAGAGTAATGGTAACAGGTGATTTTTGCCCATATCAAAATTTGTCTTTGTTACTACATCAGCCTTTTTATTACAAAATGAATAGAAGAAACATATCACAAATACTGTTTATATCCATCAAATCAGAATGTTGGTTAATACCATTTTGCTATTTAAACCATTTGGTATAATGAAAACTTCTTAATGACATAATGGGTTCTTTGGATGGCAATTTTTAAAAATTTTTTTTTTTTAGTTGTAGATGGACATAATACCTTTATTTCATTTATTTATTTTTATGTGGTGCTGAGGATCAAATGCAGTGACTCACAGATGCTAGGTAAGCGCTCTACCACTGAGCTACAACCCCAGCCCTGAATGGCAATATTGACCCTACAATATTGGTTCTAGGAAGTTGTCCTACATGATATGCTCACATGTGTGCAGAAAGACATTTACTCAAGAATGATCACTGCAGTATGGTTTCAAGTGGTAGACTGTGGGAACCCAAGGTCCCTCGATAGCAGATTGGTAGGATAAATTATGGATAATCTATAGAATAGGATAATATGCTGCTGTTAAAATTGTAATACATAATATGTCACCCTTTATACACACAGACAGACATACTAATATGTACACAGAATGTCTCTAGAAAGATCTGCAAGAAACTTACTAGAGTTACTATCTCTGGGGAGAAATTCAAGGGTGTCATGGAGAAAGAATCTCCTTTTTCCTCTACAGTTTCTTTACCCTCCTGAATCTTCATATTCCCTCACTTTCCCAATAAGCACAGATACACTCATTGTTCCTCATATTAAATCAGCCACATAATTAATTTCTTCTTGAAGAATTTTCATTAATTTGTTCCTTTATTTATTCTTTATGATTTCTAGTATGTTCTACATAGTTATGTAACTGTCATCATAATCGATTCTAGAGTATCTTTGCTGCTTAGAAAGAGACCCTCAGCAGTCTCTCTGCCTCCCTTGACTCCTCCTACCTGCCACCGGCCTCCAAGCTCGAGGTGACCACTTATCTACTTTCTGTCTCTAACGATCTGCTTAGCGTGAACAGCGTCTATGAATGGAATCTTACTGTACGTGGTTTTTGGTGAGTGGCTTCTTTCACTTAGTATGATGTTTTCAAAGTTCACCATAATGTAGCAGGTGTCGGTGTTTCATTTCTTTTTATGGCTAAATAATATTCCATTACATAGATATATTAAATAGATGTATCACATTTTGTTATTTAGTCATTATATGATGGACATTGGAGTTGTTTCCACTTTGGGGCTATTATAAGTAATGTTATGAATATTCTTGTACAAGATTGCCATACCATTTTACATTTCTTACAGCAAGGTATGGTGGTTCTAACGTCTCCATATCCTCAGCAATACTTGTTATTGCCTATCTTTGTTTTAGGTTTTTTTTTTTTTTTGGTACTGGGGATTGAACCCAGGGGTGCTTAACCCAGCCCTTTTGTATATTTTAGGGTATCGCTAAGTTGCTTAGGGCCTTACTAAATTGCTGAAGCTAGTTTTGAACTCAAGATTCTCCTGCCTCAGCCTCAAAAGCTACTGAGATTAGAGGCACATGCTACTGCACTCAGCTGCCTATCTTTGTTATGATCTGAATATTTGTATCCCCTCCCCAAGTTAATATATTGATATCCTAACCTCCAAGGTAATGGTATTAAGGAAGGTAGGCTCAGAAAGTGATTGTAGAATTAGTGCCTTATAAAAAAAGGCCCAAGGGAGTTTGTTTGCGCCTTTCACCGTATGGGAACACAGCAAAAAAAACACCATCTATGGCAAAAGGGGCTCTTGCTAGACCTGAGTCTGCCACTGCCTTTATCTTGTACTTCCAAGTCTCTGGAACTGAGAAATAAACTTCTATTGTTTGTAAGCAACCCAGTCTATGATATTTTGTCATAGCAGCTTGAATGAACTAAGATAGCCATCCTGTTAGGTAAAGTGGTATAATATTGTGGTGGGTTTTTTTTTTTTTAATGTTTTGTGGTTTTGTTTTGTTTTTGGTACTGGGGAATTTACATTTTTAGTAAATTTATGTATGGTGGGAAGTAGGGATACAAGTTTTTTCTTTGGTATGTGACTGTCCTTACACTATTTGTTCAAAAGACTGTTCTTTTCCTACTTGAATTATCTTGACTTCTTATCAAAAGTCAGTTCATTGTTGACACATTTATTTCTAAACAATCAATTCTATTCCACTGTCTGTTCTTATGCCAGTACCACATAGTATAGAATTATTCTAATAAGTAAATTTTGTAGTGAGTTTTGAAATTGGAAAATGTGAGTACTACAACCTTTTTCTTCTTTGGAAGATTGTTTTGGGTATTCTGTGTTCATTGTATTTCCATATGAATATTAGTATCAGCTTGTCAGTTTTTTAAAAAATGCCAGCTGGGATTTTGAATCTGTAAATCAATTTGGGGAGTATTGTCATCTTAACAATATTAAGTTTTGCATTTCATGAACACAGAATTCTTTCTATTTGTTATGGTTTTTAATTTCTTTCATCACTGTTTTGCGGTTTTCATTATACAAATCTTGGACTTCTTTGTTAAATTTATTCCAATGCATTTTATTTTCTTTGATGCTATTGTAAACAAAATTATTTTCTGATTTCCATTACAGATCCTTTATTGCTAATGTAAAGAAAGTATTTCTACTTGTATGTGGGTATTTATGTGTTAATCTTATATCCTGTAACCTTGCTGAACATGTTTTTTACTTCTAATAGTTTTTTTGTGTGTGTGTGTGTGTGTGTGTGTGTATGTGTGTATTCCTGAGAATTTTCTTTATACAATATCATGTGATGTTCAAATAAAGGTAGTTTTACTTTTCAGTCTAGATGCTTTTCTTCTTCTTCTCCTTCTCCTCCTCCTCCTCCTTTTCCTCCTTCTCCTTCTTCTTTTTCATTTTTTTACCTCGTCTTATTGCTCTTGCTAGGATCTGCAGCACATCGTTAAGTAAAAGTAAGATAAGAGAGGGTGTGCTTGTGTCAATTATGATCTTCAGGGGAAAGCTTTCCATTTTTACTATTGACTGTGACTGTGGTTTTCTTCATAGATGCATTTTATCAGGTTGAGGGAGTTCCCTTCTATTTCTGGTTTGATGAGGAATATTCATCATGAATATGTGTTAGATCTTGTCAAATGCCTTCTCTGTGTGTATAGAGATAATCATATTTCTTCTCTTTATCCAATTAATAGGATATATTTCTTTAATTGATTTTTTAAATATGAGAAACATTTTTTCTCCTTTGCCACCATATTTATTTTATTATATCACTTTTTACATTGACAGGTAAAATTTTATGTATTTGCCATGTACAACATGCTGTTTTTGAAGTATATATGCATTGTGGAGTTTATTGATTTTTGTATGTTGAATAAAGATTGCATTCCTGGGTAAAACTCCTATTTAGTAATAGTGTGTAATCCTGTTTACATGTTGCTTGATTTGATTTGCTTTATTTCATTGAGAACTTTTCATCTCTATGCATAAGAAATAGGGGCCTGCAGTTTTCTTGTGACATCTTTGTCTGAGTTTGGTGTCAAGAACCAGCATGATAAACTGGATAAGAAATGGTTTTTTTCCTATCTATTTTTGGAAAAGTTTGTGAAGGATTAATTTTAATTCTTTAAATATGGGTAGAATTCATCAGTCCTGGACTTTGTGGAAAGTTTTTGATTAGTAATTAAGTTGCTTAACTTCTTATGGGTCTATTCAGATTTTTCTATTTCTGGAGTCAGTTTGGATAGTAACTTTGTAAGATTTTACGTAATTTGTCAAGGTGGTCTAATATGTTGGCATACACCTATTCAAGATTTCCCTTATAATCTTTTTTATTTCTGAAAAGTTTGTAACAAAGTATCCACTTTTATTTCTGATTTTAATAAGTTGAGTCTTTTTCTTGGTTGAATCTAAATGTTCACCAGTTTATCTTTTCAAAGAACTGACTTGGAGTTTTGTAGATTTTTCTCTTTGCATTTCTCTTCTCTAAATTGTTCATCTCTGCTGTAATCATTATTTTCTTCCTTCAACTTGCTTTGGATTTAGTTTTCCTTTTGAAAATTTTCTTAACATGGAAGATTAGGTTATTGACTTGAAATCTTTCCTTCTTTTTAAGATAGACTTTTCAGTTATGAATCCCCTAAGTGCTGTTTTCACTGCTTTTCATGGGTTTTTATGTATTGTGATTTCCATTTCATCTATTTCAAAGTATTTTCTAATTCCCCTTGTGATTTTTTTTCTTCGATTCATTGGTTGTTTAGGAGTGTGCTGTCTAAATTTTCACATACTTGTAAGTTTTCCAAATTACCTCCGTATTGAACTGTAATTTTATTCCATTGTGGTCACAGAACATACTTCCAATCATTTGAAGTTTATTAAGATTGGGTTTATGGCCTATAGCAAATGGGTTCATCCAGAAGAATGTCTCATGTACCCCTGAGAAGATGCATATTTTGCTGGTGAGTGAAGGGATCTACTGTTCATGTCTGTCAGGTCAGCTCATGTCCTCTTTTTCCTTACTGACCTTTTGTCTTAATTCTGTTATCAAATTTTGTATTGAAGTCATTAACTATTATTGTTGAATTATCTGTTTCTCCCTTGAGTTCTCTTATTTGTTGCTTCTTAGGGCTCTGTTATTAGGTGTACATATGTTTCTAATAGGATACCTATCATTATAAATTGTTTTGTCCCCAGTAACAGTTTTTGTCTTGAAGTCTGTTTTGTCTGATATTAAGTATAGCCATTCCAGCTCTCTCTCTCTCTCTTTTTTTTTTTTTTTTTTTTTTGGTACTGGGGATTGAACTCAGGGGCACTTGACCACTGGGCCACATCCCCAGCCCTTTTTTGTATTTTATTTAGAGACAGGGTCTCACTGAGTTGTTAAGTGCTTCACCATTGCTGAGGCTGGCTTTGAACTTGTGGTCCTCCTGCCTCAGCCTCCCAAGTGCTGGGATTACAAGTGTGCGCCACTGCACCCAGCTCATTCTAGCTCTCTTTTGGTTACTGTTTTCATAGTATATTTTTTCACTAGGTGCTGTTTTCTATCTTTTTCTATCTGTATTCCAGTTGAATTGATTGAACTCAGGGTGCTTAATCACTAAGCCACATCTCCAGCCTCTTTTTTATATTTTATTTTGAGACAGGGCATCACTAAGTTGCTTGGTGCCTCACTAAGTTGCTGAGGTTGGCTTTGAACTTGCAATCCTCCTGTCTCAGCTTCCAGAGCTGTTGGCATTACAGGCATGTACCACCACTCCCGACTATTCTCCAGTCCTTTTTATGTGTTTATTTTTTGGGGGACAAGTTCTCACTAAGTTGCTCAGACTGACCTCAAATCTGTGATCCTTCTGCCTCAGCCTTCTGAGTCTCTGGGATTACAGGTCAGTATTTATTTACATTTAATGGAATTACTGGTATGTACCTCGTTTGTTTCTTTATTTCTCCAATACTAATTCCTTTGGTGTTAAACAGAATATTCTAATGCATCATTTTAATTCTCTTGTCATTTCTTTTCCTGTTAGTGCCCTGGTAGTTCAGTTAGCATCTTTTATAGTTTGGATATGTTTGAGTGTGTTCCCCAAAAGTTCATTTGCTGGAAGGTTGGTCTTTAGCATTGTATTACAAGTGATGAGACCTTTAAGAGGTGGGACTTAGTGGAAAGCTAGGTTAGTGGAAAGTTAGAGGGTGCTGCCCTTGAAAGAGATTGTCATTCATGTAGATTCCTGGTTAATTCCTGAGTTATTTATAAAAGCAAGCATGACTCCTGAATATTTCTCATTTCCTGACTCATCAGGTGATCTTTGCCTCTTACACATACTTTCACCATGATGCCATTTGTCATGTAATGTAGCCAGTCTTCACAGGAGCCAACCATATAGTAACACCATTCTCTTGAGTTTCCAGAACTTTGATATAAATAAACCTCTTTTCTTTATAAAGTAGACAGCCTCAGGTATTTTGTTATGGAGGTAGAAAATGGACTAAGACAACATTTATAATAATCTAGCTTGTATTAATACCAACTTAATTTCAGGAGCATGTAAAAACTTTACATCTATATAACTCCATTTTCTCTCTACTCCTTTGTCATGTTATTGTAATACAAGCTATAGCTTTGTATCTTACCTGTTACATATTTTTTAAAAATATTTTTTAGTTGTTGATAGACATTTATTTATTTATTTATTTATTTATTTATTTATTTATATGTGGTGCTGAGAATTGAACCCAGTGCCTTACATGTGCTATGCAAGTGCTCTACCACTGAGTTACAACGCCAGCCCCTTATATGTTAGATATTAATACAGACCTTTAAGTTATTGTTTTACAAAGTTGTCTTTATATAGGAGAAAAAAGTTACAAACAAAAATATATATATGCCACCCTTTGTATTCACCAGTTTAGTTCCTTTACTAGTATTCTTTATTTCTTAATGTAGATTTGAGTTACTCTTCAGTGTTTTTTTATTTCAACCTGAAGTGTTTTCTGTAATATTTCTTTGGCAGGTATGGTAGTAAGAAATTCTGTCTTTGTTTATCTAGGACTATCTTAATTTCTCCTTCACATTTGAAGGAAAGTGTTGGTGGGTATAGAATTCTTGGTTGACAGTCTTTTACTTTCAGTACTTTGAATTTCCCTTTGACCTCCATGGTTTCTTTTGCAGGAGTGTGTGTGGGAGGATGTTACTGGGGATTGAACTCAGGGGCACTTAACCACTGAGCCACATCCCCAACCCTATTTTGTATTTTATTTAGAGACAGGGTCTCACTGAGTTGCTTAGCACCTCATTGTTGCTGAGGCTGGCTTTGAACTCGTAATCCTCCTGTCTCAGCCTCCCGAGCCTCTGGGATTACAGGTGTGCACCACTGCACCTGGCCTCCATAGTTTCTGATGAGAAGTCAGCTTTTGGTCTTGTTGAGGATTCTTTGGATGTGAGAGCATCACTTCTCTATATTAGCTTTCAAGATTCTCTCTTTGAGGGTTGGGGTATAGCTCAGTAATAGAGCACTTTTCTAGTATGTACAAGGCTCTGGGTTGGATCATCAGCATCACACATACACCAAAAGATTCTTTGTCTTTTAGTCATTCAATTATGATGTGTCTAGATGTGGATCTTTATGGGTTTCTCCCACTTTGATTCCATTCAGCTTCTTTGATGTGTAACTTATTTTTAATCTAATTTAGAAAATTTTCTTCTATTATTTTTTTCAGAACTCTTTCTTTCCTTCTCTTTCTGAGACTTTTATTATATGCTTATGTGTCTCACAGGTCTCTTGAGGCTCTATTCATTTTTCTTCATTCTCTTTCTTTTTCTTAGACTGGATAACTCAGTGGACCTATATTCAAGATTGCTAATTCTTTCTTCTGCCTAGTCAAATCTGCTGCTGAGGCCCTGTAGTTAAATTTTCATTCTGGCAATTGTACTTTTTAACTGCATAAATTCCATATTAATATTCAGTTCTGTTTTTTTTTTTTTTTTTTTTTTTTTTTTGGTACCAGGGATTGAACTCAGGGGCACTCGACCACTGATATTTCTTTATTGATAATCTCTAGTTGTACATTATTCTCCTACTTTAGTTAGTTCTTTAGACCTGATTTCCTTTAGCTCCTTGAACATGTATAATATATCTTTTAATATATCTTTACCAGGGATTGAACTCAGGGGCACTCGACCACTGGGCCACATCCCAGCCCTTTTTTTTTTTGTATTTTCTTTAGAGACAGGGTCTCACTGAGTTGCTAAGTGCCTCACATGGCTTTGAACTCGCGATCCTCCTGCCTCAGCCTCCCAAAGTGCTGGGATTACAGGCGTGCGCCACCGCGCCCGGCTTGTTTTTTATAACTTATGTTTCTTGTATTAATTTTGTGTGTGTGTGTTTGTGTTTGGTGCTAGAGGTAGAACCTAGGGTCTTGTGCATACTAGGCAAGCACTCTTAACACTGTGCTACACCCAAAGTCTATAATTGATATTTCTTTATTGATAATCTCTAGTTGTACATTATTCTCCTACTTTAGTTAGTTCTTTAGACCTGATTTCCTTTAGTTCCTTGAACATGTATAATATATCTTTTAATGCGTTTAGTAAGTTTAATACCATACTTAGGCTTCCTGAGGAATGGTTTCTATTGACAGCTTTTTTTTCTTATATATATATAAGACACATAGTTTCTTGTTTCTTGTTTTCATTTTTCATGCTTTTAAAAATTGAAACACACATTTTAAATAATAAAATGTGACAGTTCTCCCCTTCCCAGAATTGTTTTTGTGTTTTTTGTTTAAGTGACTTTCTGAACTAATTATGTAAAATCTGTATTCTTTTTCATGTGTGTTCACTGATGTTTCTATTCAGTTTACTTAGTGAGGGCAGGTAATGATTAGACAGAGCTTTCTTGAAATACTTGGAACTAGAATTCTCATAGTCTTTGCCAAGAGGCTGTCACGTGTGTTCGGGCATACTTTTCACACTCATCCAGGCAGTTCACAACCCCGCCTTAGTCTTTACTTCCTGCTTCAAGGTAAGCTAGAGGTGAGAGTTTAGGAACTTCTTGAAATGTTTCCTGAGCATGCCCACATCCCTGAACTTGTAGGTAAGCCATCTAGATTCCCAGAAACAGGCTGGAGCTTTTCAGATCCTCCACCTGGAAGCTCTTTCACTGGCTTTTCCTTTAAATTTTTAAGCTTGTTATTGTTTGCTGGTGGTTTTCATTGTGAGTACAGGTTTTCAAATTTACTGCAGACCTCCAGGGAAGGGATAGGAGTGGGGAAGGGATAGGAGTAAGATAAGTTAAAATACCATAAAGCTCTCTGTTGTTGTTGTTGTTGTTGTTGTTGTTGTTGTTGTTGTACCAGGGATTGAACTCGGGGCACTCGACCACTGGGTCACATCCCCAGACCTTTTTTGTATTTTATTTAGAGACAGGGTCTCACTGAGTTGCTAAGTGCCTCACCATTGCTGAGGCTGGCTTTGAACTCGCAATCCTCCTGCCTCAGCCTCCCAAAGTGCTGGGATTACAGGCATGCGCCACCGCGCCCGGCTGTTCTTTTTAAGATACAGCTGTTTTTCTTAAATAAATGTGCCCCTAGGTTGCTACAAGCCTGGTTAATTTCCAGAGTTCTGAAAAGTCATTCTGAAAAAACTTTCCCAGTATTATCATCTCTTTTGTGGAGCAGAGAAATTTTAGAGGTCCTGATTCTACCACTTTCTCTGATACCCCTGTCATTAGTTGGTTCACAACAAAGTTATTTCTTTTACTTTGGAGTAGAAAAGCAGTGTATTTGAAGAGAAGCAAGATCTGGATTCCAGGGGTTGGGGTTGTGGCTCAAGCAGTAGAGCGCTCGCCTAGCATGTGCGGGGCCCGGGTCGATCCTCAGCACCCACGTAAAAATAAACACATTGTGTACAACTAAAGCAAATAAATAAATACATTTAAAAAATAAAAAGATCTGGATTCTGTTTCAGCTGTGTGTATGACATTTTCTCTCTTAATATTTGACCCTTGGTTTTTTCATCCACAGAAGGGTGTAAATACATCCCCGTATATTATATTTGCCTCTGTGAAATAAATGTTCTTATATGTGTGGAAGTGTTTTGGTCCCTTTTGAAGAAAGTACTTAACTTTCTTAAGGCTTCATGCTCGTTACCTCTAGTTCCTCTTCCCTTTATGTATCCTTGATGAAGCCACCAAACCAGTTGCTTCAGTGTCTCCTTGCTCTCTATCTCTGTAAGAGATTATGCTCATTCTTCCTATACACGTGCCAATAAACAAAAATTGCTTGAAATTTCTTTAAAATTACTTGAAGATGGTCAGGAAAAGTGGATATTATTTACAGTTGGACTATAAATTATGAATTTTTGTACATGATGCAATATATTTTAATGCTATCCTTAAGGTTATTATTTGAAATTTTTATATTATATATAATACTAGAAATAGAGTTTTGAAACCTCCAGTAGTCTTTTGTATACCCACTCCCTTACCGTTCTTTTCCTTTGGTCAAGTTACTCTGTAGCTCCATTAAATCTGAGCTTCTCTATGGAGTGCTTTTAGAACTCATAGCTTCTTTTGGTTTTTATTGTAAAATCTATACATACCATAAAATTTACCATTTTAATTTAATTTTAAGCATACAGTTTACTTATATTAAGTACATACTTTTTTTTCAAAAAAAATTCATAGTTTTTTGGCAATAGTTGCTTTGTGAACCACCATTATTATTAAAATTAAATAGCATGGACTGTACTGTTTTTGTTCATCATTACATAGGGAGGAACAAGTTTTATAAATTATGGTAAGTGCTGATTTCCATGGTCATGCTCCTTTCATTTTTAAAAACAACCTGATTAATTTAAAAAGAAGAAAAAAGAAAAAGAAAAAAAACCAACCTGATTGTTTACACATAATGTTTCACTCATCTATTTGCAGGTTGCAATACAAGCAGGAATTAACGTGGGGACAACTGTGTCAAAAGGATTGTATCAACCAGCAACAATGTTTATGGGCCGCCAAATGTCAGCCATCTCAAGCCTTGGAGATTTCAGAACAGAGCAGAAATCTCCCCAACCCACAAAGAACTTTTCAATTCCTGACCCACATTCACACCAACAGACAGCCCAGAGAAGCAATGTGACAGACAGCCGTGTAGTACAAACTAATAGTGACACAGAGTGCTTAAATAAGTCTGACAAAATAGATGGAAAGACATCTCTTCAGATTGGTGAGAAAATGCCAGTCACAGCCAGTGTATTGTCTGAGGAGGAACAAACTCATTGCTTGGAGATAGGAAGCAACATACATCATAGCAGGAGTAATTTATCTGAAGGCAAAAAGTCTGCTGAACTTCATTCCTCGTTACAGGAAAGATTAAGTCCAGAGAACAGAACCACTGATTTAAAGTGTGACAGTTCCAGCAGATCAGAGGGATCAGAGGGAGAAATACTGACACGAGAACATATTGAAGTTGAGGAAGAAAGAGCCAGCCCGCCTGTCTCTGCGATATCAGTTTCAGAACACTGTGCATCTGAAAATAAGTGGTCTCAAGAGAAGCATTCTGCTTGGGAAGGTTTCTCAGGTGGGGTGAGAGGCTGAGTGAGTTTGCAGATTTTTGTTAGTGTTTCATTTTTCTGGGTGTTAGTAATCTTACATAAGGATAAAATATACTCTGATTTTTTTTTTTTCTTTGTCAAAAACCCAAATAGTGGGGCTGGGGCTGGGGCTGAGCAGTAGTGTACCTGCCTGGCATGTGAGATGCACTGGGTTCATTTCTCAGTGCTGCATATAAATAAATAAAAAATAAAGGTCTATCAACAACTAATATATATATATATATATATACACACATATATATACATACATACATATATATATATATAATATGTATGTATATACCTCAAATAGTGATTATGTCAATGAATTCCATTTTAATGAATTCATAAATGTGTAAATGTTTTTGCAGTTAATTCACTGACATTTTAAACTCACTGTGGTTTTCTAAAAATACTTTAAAATCTTTTTTGAGGGCAGAGGGTGTAGCTCATTGGTAGAGCACATGTTTAGCATACATGAAGCCCTGGATTTGCTCAAACCTAGCACAAAAATAACAAAATTTTTAAATGAAATAAAAAATAAGATAAAAATATTTTTGAGTTTTTAAATACTATAATTAGTTGTGGATTATTTCTGCATATTTTTAACTGATGAATAATTCTGTTCCATGTTACCTTGATTCTCCATGAAGTTCATGATCAGTAATCTATTCATATCCTCTTTTACAGATCATCTTGCCCATGGGGACCCACAGTTACAAAAAATGCAGGAAGAACAGGAGGAGGAAAGTTTGTGCAGTAGCAATGACCTCACAGTCTCTATAAGTGAAGATGATCTGATTTTAAAGAGTCCAGAACCACCACTAAATCCAAGTGACAAGATAGAGGGAGAAAATGGAACAGAGGCCTTAAAATTAATCCACCCTGAGCAAGAAAGAGATGCCCTCTCCACTGAAAAAAATAATCGTGTTTGGCAAACTCTAAACTTTCCTGATTCAGAAGAGGAATCCTCTGCTCACTCACCAAAACAGTAAGCCTTTTTTAAAAAATAAACTGTTCTGTATTTAATTATAGATATTTTTAGAGACCATTCCACTGGGAATGTTTTGTTGAACACTCAGCCACAAATGTGTAAATTTCTTGAGTTTCATAATTAGTCCGTTAGATAATATCTGATTTTCTTTCTTCTTTCCCTTTTTTTAAAAACAAAATAGCATTTAAAAATCTAAAACAAATAGCCGGGTATGATAGTGCATGCCTGTAATCCCAGCACTTGGGAGGCTGAGGCAGGAGGATCACGAGTTCAAAGCCAGCCTCAGCAATGGCAAGGCACTTAGCAACTTGGTGAGACCCTGTCTCTAATAAAAATACAAAAAAGGGCTGGGGATGTGGCCCAGTGGGCAAGTGCCCCTGAGTTCAATCCCCGGTACAAAAAAAAAAAAAAAAAAAGAAATCTAAAACAAACAAACAAACAAAAAGTCTAAGTATCATTTAATTGTGGTGATTGGCAATTTATAATTATGCCCAAACAATCCCTGGTTAGTGCATAGTGCATAAGTTATTTCACCTACTTTCTACCTTCAGGCCTTTTAAAAATAAAGCCATTTTGAAGTTTTGCTATGATAGAAGGTGACAAATGGGTAAACTTACTAGGTATTCAGCTTTAGAAATAAAAGTTTTAAAGATTTAGATACTAAATTAATTACTTTATCCTCATATTACTTGTCATTTTTTATCATATGATTAAATAAGCTAGTAAGGTTTTGTTATCATATATCTAAAGCATATCTTAAGAATATAAATATGCAGCTATTAGAGTCTCTAATGTAAGATATGAACACAATGTTATATATTTTGTGCACTAACAATATTGAACTCATAAAGACTAATGTATACTTTATACTGTTGATTTATTTCATCCAAGTTTCTATCTACTGTGTAGAAAACTTTTTGAAAACTGATTCTTTGATTAAAAAACAATGAGCATCAGTAGAATCAAATCTCTCTTAGGTGGAGAAGGAACCTGAGTAAACAACCTAAGATAAATCTCACCTTCTGTAGGTATCACATAGATCACTGGGGCAGGACCCTCACTACAGCTTGCCTTCCAATCCCCCCATGCCACCTGCAGGACTTTCAGTTACACTGTGATGATTGTCACATTCACCCCAACCATCCCAACAACAGTGGAAAACTAAGTAAGCATTCTTTTATATGAGGGCATATGTTCTGTTTCAGAGCATCCTTGTACCTTTTAATACATTGCCTCTTTCTGGATACAGTGGCATATGCCTATAATCCCAGGTACTCAGAAGACTGATGCAGGAGGATCCAAATTTGAGACCAGTCTAAGCAACTTAGTAAGATCCTACCTGTCTCAGAATTAAAAATAAATAAATAAATAGAAAGGGATGGGGATGTAACTCAGTGGTAGAACACTCCTGGGTGCAATCTCCAGTACCACCTTAAAAAAATAATATTGCCTCTTATTATTCAGTTTAATTGATAGTCTGACCCAGAATTGTTCAGGATATATTTATTAAGAGCATGTCTAAGTACAAAGTACATGTTACTATGGTTTCTTCCATCAGGAAATTTGATTCATTAGAGAAGCAAGCCAAATGGATTTTTTTCTAGTAATAATACACCTCATCAAAGAGGTACAAGTATTACATCACAAATTATTACACCAGAAACTTTGTCACTAGAGGTAGAAATTATCTGTTTTGCATTTTGTGTTTGTAGGCTTATTATTGGAAAAATTAGCACATTGGTAGGCTAACCAAGAATTGGTGGTTTTCTGAGATTAAAAAAATAGTTGTGTAAATATGTAGAATTACTGTTTAACATTTTTCTACATGTCAAAAATGTTCTATCTCCCATTCTCCTACATGAATGACCTTTTTCTATGACCTTAAATCCAAGCTTCTTCAAATTTTGAAATGTTGTTTTCAAATATTTATTAGAAAAACTGGCATTTGGTGAATTTCTGAATACTTATGTAAATAAGATGCTCTGCAGAATGAAAAGGTCAGTCAATAATTGTTGTATCACTCTTACCAAATTTGAGACTATTGATTTTTTGTGGTAAAGCACTCCCCAGAAATAGGTTGAAAATGGTTTTAAATAATGCTGGTTAACTTGTTCCCCACTGCTTTTAAGGACATATATTCTCTTAATTTATTCTTTAGCATGATCTCTTATTTTCCTTGCTCTGAGAGTTATTAACCTGAAACTGTAGCATCATATTTACAATGTTAATACCATAATCTCAAAAGTTTAGGATCTCAGTTTACTTTAGAGTCTATCAGGGGCCTGGATAAAAATCATGTGAATGAATTTTAGTTAGCAAAGATGAAGAAATGGGAAAAAGAAAAACAAACAAATAGGATGTAGGCTGGGCACTGTGGCACACGCCTGTAATCCCAGCAGCTCAGGAGGCTGAGACAGGAGGATCACAAATTCAAAGCCAGCCTCAGCAACAGTGAAGTGCTAAGCAACTTAGTGAGATTCTGTCTCTAAATAAAATACAAAATAGGGCTAGGGATGTGGCTCACTGTTTGAGTGCCGCTGGTACCCCCCCCCCCCCCCCCCCCCAAAAAAAATAAGAGGATATAAACAAGAATTTGAAACCTCTGATTTGGTAATAGTGATGAGAACAATGATGGTTTAGCACATCTATGTGCCATCCAAGTTGCTGTTCTTGAACTTGGTCTTGAGTTTCCTAGCAGCAAAGGTGAAAAGGGATGTATAATGTTGGACAGTTCACATCTAAAAAGAAAATTGAAATCAAGTGTTGTTTTGGGTTTTTTGCTTGTATTTTAAATTCTTTAAAACAGTGCTATTGAAGTATAGTTCACATGTTATTCAAGTCACCCATTTTGAGCGTACAATTTAAGGCAATTGAATATATCACATTAATTTTAAATGTTATAGTAAAGTATATGTAACATAAAACTTGCCATCTTTAGGGCTGTAGCTCAGTGGTAAAGTTCTTGCCTAGCATACCCAAGGTACTGGGTTCGATGCCCAGCACCACCAAAAACACCCACCAAAAAACAAAAACTTGCCATCTTTAAATACACAATTTGGTGGTGTTACTTATGCTCTAGTCCCTGGCAAGTGCTCATCTGCTGCTGTATGAATTGGAATCATATAATATTTATCCTTTTTATGTCTAGCTAATTTCAGTTAGCATAATGTCTTCAAGATTTATCCATGTTGTAACATATACCAGATCCTCATTCCTTTTTTATGATTGAACAATATTCCCTTGTATGGATATGCCACATTTCATTTGTCCATTTGTCAGTGGACATTTGGGTTATTTAAACCTTAAAAGTCAAGTTTTAGGGTTTTTTTTTTTTTTTAATTTCTTTTTTTTTTTTTTTTTTTTTTAGTTTCATGACCCACTCCAAAAGATGCTTCCAGATATTGAAAAACCAGACTTTAGTTCATGTACAATTCCTCTATCACAAGTTATAATCAACTCTTTTCACAAGAAAGCATACTAGAATAAAACTGAGTAAAATGTTAATAAAAGGATGACCTTGAGTCTCTATTCTTAGTAAATAATTTGCTACGAAATTTGGTACAAAGCTGTATAACTTGTAGTACCAACATTTGTTATTTTTCATATGGCAGATGGTTGGCCCAGTGTGTCGGTTGGTTGAGGCCACGAGGATGACTTGGCTGCATGCCTTTCATCATCTGGTAGGCTAGTCTGGCCTCTTACCTAGTGGTAGTAGCAAGGTTCCCAAGACAGCAAGAGAGCAAGCCCAAGCACATAAGTGCCTTTTATTGTCTTCTTGCATCATGTTTGCTAATATCCCATTGGGTGAACAAAAGTCACAGGGCCCAGTTTGGAGTCAGGACTGGAGAAATCCAGTTTATCTTTTGGGCTGAGCAGTAAATTGCATTGCAAAAGGGTACACACACGGGGATGGGAAGTTATGGTCATTTTTGGCAATCTACCATAGTGATTCAGGACAAATGCAAATGAAAAAATGGTCAGTGTGAGTCCAAAGAATCAGAAAAGGTTTTATGGGAGGGCCAGTGCAGCATCTGGAAGGATGGGTAGGTTTTAAATAAGGTGGAAAAGAGCAACTTAGGTTTGGAGGAAGAATGCGTGAAGGAATGCAGACACAGAAAACATGGAGGCATGGGATGGCCAGAGCAAAGGGACCATGTGACTGAGGGGTCATTGAGGGGGGCCTGTGGGAGTTGCGCTTTAGTGTCACCTAAGGAAAAGTTGAGAAAGGCCTTGAATATCAGGTTAATGAATTTAGACTTCTTTTTTGTGTTTTGTAGAACTGTTGAAGGATATTTTAAGAGAAAGTAAAATGATGAGTGGCCTGATTTAGAAAGATTAGTCTGACAGTATTAGTTTCATCAGGATTAATTCTTCATGTGGTAGGCAGAATTCTAAAATGGCTTTAAGATGACTACCCTATTGTATATGTTCTGTATAATCTTCTCACCTTGAATGTCGGGGAATTGGGTGGATTTCACTCCTGTGATTATGGCATTTTATATAACAAATAAAGGATTTTACAGATACAATAAAGGTCCCAAATCAGTTGACCTTGAACTAATCAAAATGAAAATTTCTGGGTAGGTCTGACCTAATCAGATTTTAAAAGAAAATGGGCCCTTACTGAAATCAGATTCAGAGCAGCTGAGATATTCTGAAAGAAGCCAAATGCCATCTTGTTGAAAAGCTACATGGCATGGAATGGTTTTTGCAGCCTTAAGGAAGGCTGAGGACCTCAGTCCTGCAGCTACAAGAAAATGAATTCTGCTGAAAACCATTGAGCTTAGAATTTGACCCTGAGCCTTACATGAGATTGCAGCCCCAGCTGACACCATAATTTCAGCCTGATGAGACTCTGAGTAAAGGACCCCATCAACTCATATCCAAATTCCTGTCTCATAACAGCTATGAGATAATATTTGTGCTACGTGCCAAATTTGTGATAATTTGTTATGTGGTAATAGAAAATTAACACAATTCAATTGAAGAATTGGAAGCAAGGATTTTATCTTTATAGGGACTGTATGGGTTAGAAGTATCTACTTATAACAGCCAGAAGCAGGCTCAGTCAGATGTATTCAGGGAACACATGGGAACAGGGAGCCAAGCAACAAGCAGCCCAGCAGCCAAGGGAACCTGAGATTTTTCTCACTCTGTACTCTTACCATCTGAGCAAATGTGTTTCCATGCATGGCCACTTACAGGTAAGCAAGGATAGAACATGGTAGAATGATAGGGACCTGGAAAAGTGGTTGTGCACATCTGCATTAACCAACAAGCAATTTCTTGTGCTAACGTATTTCTCTGTCTCTTCTCTAGTGAATGTATTACTATATTGAGGATTTTTGTTTGTTTTGCTTTGTTTTGTTTACAAATGCATAATAACATGTATCTGCCTTTATAGCAGTACACAAAATAGTACAGAATCGTTTTACTGCCTAAAAATCCCTCATGTTCCATCTACTTATCCCTCTTCTCTTTCCTCAACTTGAATGCCTGGCGAGCGTTGATCTTTTTACTGTCTCTGTAGCTTTGGCTTTCCCAGAGTGTCATATAGGTGCAGTTGAGCCTTTCAGATTAACTTTTTCACTAAGCAATATTTATTTTAGGTTCCTTCATGTCTTTTCATGGCTTGCTAATTCATTTCTTTTTTTTTTTTTTTTGTGGTACCGGGGATTGAACACAGGGGCACTTAACCACTGGGCCACATCCCCAGCCCTTTTTTGTATTTTATTTAGAGACAGGGTCTCACTGAGTTGCTGAGTGCCTCGCCATTGCTGAGGCTGGCTTTGAACTCGCGATCCTCCTGTCTCAGCCTCCCAAAGTGCTGGGATTACAGGCGTGCGCCACCATGCCCGGCTTCATTTCTTTTTAGCACTGAAAAGTATTTCATTATCTAGATTTAATATGGTTTATTTATCCATTTACTTGTTGAAGGACATCATGGTGGCTTCCAAGTTTTGTCAATTATGAAAAAAGCTGCAATAAACATCCATGTACAGGTGTGTGGACATACATTTTCAACTTACCCGGAGTGCAATTGCTGAATCATATGACAAGCTTATGTTTAGCTTTGAAATCTACAAACTTCCTTCTGGATGCTGTACCATTGCATTATCAATAGTAGTGGGTAAGAGTTGTTGTTGGTCCACATACTTGTGAGCATTTGGTATTCTCAGTTGTTTTTTTAAATTTTAGCCATTCTTTTTTTTTTTTTTTTTTGGTACCGGGGATTGAACTCAGGGGCACTCGACCACTGGGCCACATCCCCAGACCTTTTTTGTATTTTTTATTTAGAGACAGGGTCTCACTGAATTGCTAAGTGCCTCGCCATTGCTGAGGCTGGCTTTGAACTCGTGATCCTCCTGCTTCAGCCTCCCAAAGTGCTGGGATTACAGGCGTGCACCACCACCCCGGCTAAATTTTAGCCATTCTTATGAGTGTGCAATCTCACTGTTGTTTTAATTTGCCAATTCCTTAATGACATATGTTCACATTCTTTTCATATGCTATTTGCTATCTCTTTATCTTCTTTGAAGAGAAATCCATTTGCATCTCTTGCCCAATTTCACAATTTCCAGGCCAGACTCAGCAACTTACCAAGGCCCTAAGTAACATAGGGAGACCCTGTCTCCAAGGGCTTGTGATGTAGCTCCTCAGTGATAGAGCACTTCTGAATTCAATCCTCAGCACCAAAAAAAAAAAAAAAAAGGAAGAGGAAGAATTCACTAGTGAACCCATTTGAGCTGGGTTTTGGACAGTTTAATATTGATTCAATTTATTTTTTTAATATTTATTTAGTTGTAGATGGACACAATACCTGTATTTTATTTATGTGGTGCTGAGGATCGAACCTAGGGCCTCACACATGCAAGACGAGCGCTCTACTGCTGAGCCATAGCCCCAGCCCCTCAATTTATTTAATACATACAGATACATACAGATACTCAGATTATCTAGTTCTCTTTCTATGAATTTTGGTAGATTATTGCCTTCAAGGAATGGTCCATTTCATCAAAGTTATCAAATTTCTAGGCATATAGCTGTTCATACTGTTCCTTTATTATTCTCTTAATATCTGTGGGATAACTAATGATGGTCTCTTTCTGATTTTCACATTTTCTGATATTTGTGTCTTTTTTCCTTAGTTAGCTTGTTGTAATGGACTGGATAGTTGTGTCTTCACTAAATTCCTATGTTGAAAACCTAACCTCCAGAGTGCCTATATTTGGAAACAGGTCCTGTGAAGAGATAATAAAAATTGTATAAGGTCGCAAAGATGGTGCCCTAATCCTGTAGGACTCTTGCCTTTATAGATGGAAGAAGTACCAGGGCTCTCTGTCCTCTAGCATATGAAGAAATAAAAAGGTGGGCACCTGCAAGTCTTGATCTTGAACTTCCCAACCTCCAGAGCTATAAGAAATAAATTTGGTTGTTTAAGCTAACCACTCTGTGGCATTTTGTATTATGTTTGCTCTGAAAGCTTACTTTCTAGTCACAATAATAATTTTATTATTTTAAATGTGTGAAGGTATATTTCATTGCTCAGAATGTGGTCTTTTTTGGCATATGCTCCATGTGAGTTTGAGAAGAGTCTGTATCTTGCTGTTGTTGGATGATGGATTCTACAGATGTCACTTAGATCTAATTGATTGATGGTGCTATTCAGTTTGTCTATTTCATTACTAAATGCCTGCTAGATCTGTTAGTTACTGATAGAGGTACATGCAAGTTTCCAACTATAAGGATTTATCTCTCCTTACAATTCTACCAGTTTCGGCCTATGTATTTTGATGCCTTGTTGTCAGGCATGTACATACACATTAAGAATTTTAATGATATTCATAGATATAAAATTTTTGGTGTTTTTTTCCTTGGTGTTCTCTGAGCTTTCCAGGTTATGGTTTGGTCTATCATTAATTATGGAAAATTCTCAGCCATCATTACTGCAGATATTTCTTCTGCTCCTTTCTCTATTTGTTGCTCTTGGTATTCCCATTACATGTATGTTACATTCTTAGTAGTTTCCAACAGTCTTGGATATTCTATTCCATTTTTCTATTCCTTATTTTTCTTTATACTTTAATTTTGGAGGTTTATTTTGACATGAACTTCAAGCCCACCAATTCTTTCTTTTTTTAAGAGAGGTGGTCTTGCTACATTACTGAGGCTGACCATGAACTCCTGGGCTCAGGGAGGATAAAGGGATCCTTCTGCCTGATCTTCCCAAGTAGCTGGGACTATAGACACATGTCACCACACCAAGTTACTGATTCTTTTTTCTTGACTATGTCCAGTCTACGAGACACTATGTGTTAAATTTTGATGTTTACCTTTTTTGTTTTGAAAGTATGTAATTCTTCTTTCTCAGGCCAGATAAAGTACCATAATTTTAAAAATCCATCCTTTACTTCCATTTTGATTCAACCAAAATTTCCTGAATACCATTAGGCCCAAAGCTCTCTAGTGTAAGCTATGAGTTGTAGTAATTTAAAACATGACTGAAAATTCTTTAGCATTCATTCCTCTTAACGTTCCTTTGAATATAGGTAGGCTTATACCTGTTTCTAACAAATAGAGCATGGGTAGAAGTTGATACTATGACTTCTGAAGTTGAGTTATAAAAAGTCATGTAGTTTCTTTCTTTTTTAAAATATTTATTTGCTTCAGTTGTACACATTGCATTTATTTTTACGTGGTGCTGAGGATCGAACCCAGTGCCTCACATATACTAGGCAAGTGCTCTACCACTGAGCCACAACCCCAGCTCCCAGAGTTGGCAGTTTTTTTTTGGGGGGGGGGGGCAGGGATTGAACTCAGGGGCACTCAACTACTGGGCCACATCCCCAGCCCTTTTTTTGTATTTTATTAGAGACAGGGTCTCACTGAGTTGCTAAGTGCCTCACCATTGCTGAGGCTGGCTTTGAAGTCGCTATCCTCTTGCCTCAGCCTCCCAGGTGCTGGGATTACAGGTGTGCGCCACTGTGCCCAGCACCAGAGTTGGCATATTAACTGTTACCAGTAACTCTTTACTCCTAGTATACTGTCTCCCAGTAGCTCTCATAGCTGGTTTATTGTCAAGGATATTTTGTAAGGTTAAATATGGAAGCTTAATAAACAAATTAGATTCTTTAATAAGAAAAAAAAAAAAAAACTAAGCAGTGACAATTGGACCTTTTGCTTTACCTGTATTGATTTTTGTGCCTTCTAGCCTCAGATAGGCTGATGAAGTGCTATGTGTCTTTCTTCAAGCTTGACCAAAGTACAAAGTTGCTTTGTTCTTTCAGCCTGGAGTGAAATGAAAGCATTGGTTTCTTGAGGTCATAAAAATGTGATCATATAAATTGAATCCCATTCCAGTGATTATAATTTAACCCCTTTTCAAAGTTAAATATAGGTAAGAAGTTATTGCATCAAAGAAAGATTTGCTGCTAGAAATCATATCATCTAGAATAATAGGTTAGAATGATATTCTCTTACAATTTAAATTTACTTTATAAGGAACTGGAAGCATATTTAAAAATTCAGTATTTCTTTAAATATGATGATGTCTTCAGATGTTCTTAGATGGCAGGTTTCTTCAACACACTTTTGTTAATATATATATGTGTGTGTGTATACATACACACACACACACACACACATATAAACATATACATATATATTCTCTGCCCCGTCAATACAGGTGACCCCTGCCACCATACAAATTCTGGTCTTTGTTCCCAAAGTAAGGTGGTTGTGTGTTTATACTTGTGGGAAAACAACCCCAGTGCTGTGAGGTGTGGCCATCAGGGTATTCGCTTTGTGTTCTGTCTGAACTTCATTTTCCCAGTCTGGCCTGTTCCTTTCCTGTTAGCTGACCTATTTTCATCTGAAAAATTTAAGACTTTCCTTATCCTTATTTTGATTTAAATTTTCAAAAATTCAGAACCAGGTTTCCTGGGAAGGAGGACTGAGACCTGATCATCAGCAATGTAGGTGATAATCAGAGTTATTGCACCAAGTGTCTATACAAGGGATGTTAAAGGAAGTCTCCATTATCCAACTTGAAACCAGTTCCCCAGCTTTTGCCAGCCATCTCACCAGAGGCTTCTGGCCTTTGTCAGAGTAAGGGTGACTTGGAGCAAAAGGGATTGAGGGACTGAGAAGTTCTTATAATGGTGCTCAGGAGCATAGGTCTCTAATCATAAGACTATATAACACTCCTCTCTCCCTCCCCCCTCCCTTTCTTCCATCCCTCCCTATGCACACTCATGCCTGTGCACACTCTATCACCATGTCACTAGGGTTCCTGTATAATAACAGGAATACAGCTAAAAACTGTCCAGACCTTATTTAAGAAAATGTCTTGGCCATTTCTCCCTTGAGATGGCCTGTATTCTTTTTTGAATATGTATTCTGTGCTTTCATCAATAAATTTTTGTCCCTCTAAAAATTGTTTTTTAATTAAAAGAAGAAAAAGTCTCTAGGGAAACCAGAAGACAACAGGGAGGCAAAAACAAGAAACAATAGCACCCACGGAAAGTTTAGTTTCTGATTCCTACATGTACAACTATAGCAAACAGTAAACACAGTCTTATTACTAGCCAGATGAACATAAAACCTCCTCTTGAAGACCTGTGAACCTAAAGACCTATTTACTTAGTACATCATGTCTGATTTTCAACAGAAAATTAAAAGGTATACTAGAAGACAAAAAAAGCAGTTTAAATAGACAAAGCAAGCATCAGAACTAGATTCAAATATGGCAGATTTGGGGAATCAGACCCAGAAGTTAAAGTAACTGTGGTAGAGGTAGAATAGAAAAAAAAAAAAAAAAAATGGACAGCATGAAAAACAGATGAGTGATGTGTAAGCATAAAGAAAATAGTCAGGTTAGGGTTGTAGCTCAGGGGCATGCTTAGCATGTGTAAGGCCCTGGGTTCAATTCGTAGTATCAAAAAGAAAAGAAATCTAAATAAAATACTAAAAGTGAAACACAGTAACAGAAATGAAGAATACCTTTGATGGGCTTGTCATTGGTTTGAACATGGTAGAGGAAACATCAAGTTTCTATTGGAAGATAGATCAGTAGAAACTTTTATATCTAGATTAGTTAACCCAACAGTGTCTTCAGGGTTCATCCTTGTTATAGATCAGTAATACTCCAAAGTAAATACTGCATTTTCTTTAATCATTCATCAGTTGATGAGCATTTAGGTTGTTTCTACATCTTGACTCTTTTGAATAAGTGCTGCAATGAGTATTAGAATGCTATTTTTTTTTAAGATCCTGATTTTCTCTTCTGATAAATAGCCAGAAGTGGGATTGCAAGATTATATTGTAGTTCTATTTTTATTTTTTAATTAATTAATTTTTGGTACTTGGGATTGAACCCAGAGGTGCATAATCACTGAGCTACATCCCTAGACCTTTTAATTTTTTATTTCAAGACAAGGTCTTGCTAAGTTGCTTAGGGCCTTAGGGCCTCACTAATTGCTGAGACTGGCTTTGAACTTGGGATCCTCCTGCCTCAACCTCCCAAACTGCTGGGATTGCAGACATGTGCCAACACGCCCAGCTGAGATCTAATGGTAGTTTATTCTAAGTGGAACAGGTTTACCCATGGTCAGAACTTAGATCTGGAAATCAAATCCTGGTTTTTGAAATGCAAATAATGTAGGAGAGAGCAAAACATGGGTAGATTTCCAGGAAAATGAGTTTAATCGCAAATACACATCAGAGAAAGGCCATGGATAGTAGCTCCAGTCATTTGTCCCAACTAAGCCTAAAGTCATCCCCACTCAGGCTTCAGATATGAGAACAGGAACTTCCAAATAATTCCTGACCCTGCTTTTTAAGTCACACCAAGATTTTCAAGTGGTCACTTCAGACATTGACAAAAGACAAGCCACCTATACTGTGCCCTGCCCTCATCCAAATTTCTGACCCACAGAAGCCATGAGTATTAAAAAAAAAAAAAAAAAAAAAAAAAAAAAAAAAAAGGCCAGGCACGGTGGCGCACTCCTATAATCCTAGCACATGGGAGGCTGAGGCAGGAGGATCGTGAGTTCAAAGCCAGCCTCAGCAATGGCGAGGCACTTAGCAACTCAGTGAAACTCTGTCTCTAATAAAATACAAAAAAGGGCTGGGGATGTGGCCCAGTGGTCAAGTGCCCCTGAGTTCAAAGTTCAATTTCCGGTACCAAAAAAAAAAAACCCCAAAAACAAACAAACAAAAAACCCTTGTTGAATTGCTTATACTGCTAAATTACCTTGTTTAATTGCTTATACTGCTACATTTGTGTTATTTTGTCACATAGCACTAGATAAATAGAACAGCTATGATGGTTGGTTTGGCTGGTTGAAGGAAATTAACCCTTCCAGATTATGTGGGAGGTCTGCAGTATGAGCAAAGGCCTGAAGACAAATATGGCCTTTGTCTAGTAAACTGTTGGCTGCTCCAGCCAAAGTGGTAGCTCACAAAGCAACTTATAGCACCAGTGCAGGCCAAGGGATGTGTTCAGGATCTGCACAGTCTTTTCCTCATTTCTCCAGTCTCATCATATAAGCAGTCATATAGTCCAGATTCATACTGGTCAAGCCACACCAAGGGCAAAAATTCTACTGCTAACTCATTTTTTTCAGAGAGGAGATATGGTAGGGGAACAGGGGAATAGAAAAAGGTTGTGTATTTGTCACTTTAAGGTAACTCCTAAATTCTTTTCAGTGAAACATAAATTTGAATGACTGAAAAGCCTCCATCAGAGTTTTTCCCCCAAAACTCAGCTTTCTGGCCTTATTGAACATTCACCTATTAATTATCTTGATGTCTTAGGATGTGGCTGCAAGTAACAGGAACACTGCCTTAAATAATAAACATGTTTGTTATGTTTTATTTCTGTAAGTCCAAAGGTAGAGCAGGCCTTTTAATTGGTTCATACTTCCTCACTTTTGTCATCAAAGACTCAGGTCCTTTTCATTTATCTTCTTAGTCTTTTTGATTGACCTTATCCTAAGGCCATGAACAAAATGGTGGAAGCAATGCTATTGTGGACCGAATCCTTAACTCCCAGTATGATGGTATTTGGAGATGAGGCCTTTGAGAGGTAATTAAGGTTAGATGAGGTCAAAATGGTGGGTCCTCATGATGGGTATAAGTGCTTTTATGAAAGAAGAGACATAAAAGAGCTCTCCCTTTCTTCACCATGGGAGGACACAGCAAGAATGTAGCCATTTGCAAGCCAAGAAGTGTGTCCTCACTGGAACCAAATTGATTTTAGACTTTCCAGACTCCAGAAGTATGAGAAATAGATTTGTGTTGTTTAAGTCCCTTGGTCTATTATATTTTGTTGTAGTGTCCTGAGCAGATATACATGCCACAAATTTCGTCTGGATACCACAGCTTCCAAAGATAGAAAGAGATTCTCTGCTTGAGAGAGAACAAAAAAGAAAGTCTTCCATGGACTTTCCTTCGTGTCATAGTGACTAAAACTTGACCACAGGCCCATTCCAAAGATAATCACTGGCAATATGTATTATAATTGGCTTAGAGTAGAGAAGTCTTTTCTGTACTGTAAAAGGCTGAATAATAAGAGCTGGGGTTGTAGCTCAGTGGTAGAGTGCTCACCTCGCATGTGGAAGGCACTGGGTTCGATCCTCAGCACCATATAAAAATAAAATGAAGGTATTGTGTCCATCTAAAACTAAAAAAATTATTTTAAAAAAGGATGAATAATAAGTAATTTAGGCTTCTCTCCTCCTCCTCCTCTCCCTCCTCCTTGTTATTTTCCCTTTAAATCTTACCTCAAGGGCTGTACAAAACAGGCTGAGGCCTTATATGTCACCCCTGGCTTAGACTAATCATGATCTACTCCTGATCCAGGCACAGAGTTACTTTCCCTGCAGAAGCAAGAGCACTTTTGGTTGTGTAGCTGGTGTCACAGCTTTCGTTGATGGCCTTCAAAATCTTCCTATAAAGGGGATGCTTTTAATCCCCATTTTTAAAAACATCTGTATCAAACATTTTTCATGCCATACAAAGTATTTTATACTTTATAATCAAATCCTTTGTATGCTTACAATAAAAAAAAAACTGATACAGAAGCAGTAAATTATTGGACCTTTTTATCCTTTTCATCTCCTTGTAAAATTCATTTTCTCTTTATTAAGACTCTGTTGCAAATCATAGAGAACACAATTCCAACAGATTTAAGTAAAAGGAGACTACTAGCACATGTCAATGAAGCCCAGGGGTCAAAAGTCTGCAGGGTGGCATTGCCCAAAGCTTAACTGTTGCCAGTGGGCTCTGATTTCTGTTTCTTGGCTCTTCTTCCTCTAGACTGGCTCAGTTCTCAGACACAGTAGCCAGAGGTCTTTGTCCTGTCATACTGAATCAAAATCTCTCATTGGCTGGACCATGCCATTTGCCCAGCTCCTATGTAATCACTATAGTGAGAGGAGTATACCATTGATCTTTGCCTGGACCCTATGCTACACGCCCCACTCAGTGCATATGGGTTCAAATGGGGAGTTGTGGTTCATCAGAGCAGTTGGCATCTGTTATTGGTGGCTGGGTGGCAAATCATAGCACTGTCTTTTTCCTCTGTCTTTGGCTTCACTTCTCAGCCAATCCACCTATAGATACTTATTTAAAAGAAACCCAAGAAAGCAAGAGTAAATTTTTCCAATCTTTACCCTCCCAGCCAGGAGGATTTTTATCAATGTGTTTGTTAAGTGTAAGATGGTAGAGTTATCAGAGAATGGACTGAGAACATATCCATTTCTTAAAGGGCGTCTGCAGCCAACACTAATAATTCTTGGCTACTAGAAACGCATTACAGTTTCAGGCTGGTTACCCCTTTATGGGTGGAGGGAAGCATCCATTGTAAATTCTCCCAGGCCTTCCAGCTTCTCATTAAGGAACTTAAAAAAAATAATAAGTGGTTCAGGCAGGGGTGGGGGGCTAGTTCTGAGAATAAAAATGGAACAGAATGATGAGCTCTGTTTGGAGGACAAGGCGAGGGAAAGGCAAGGATTTTACTCCTGCAGTCACTGCTACAATGAAGAGGACCTTAGCACAGACAGACAGTACCCTACAAAATGTAGCCCATAATTCAAGCTGTCAGCTTAATCACACTGTTTCCAGGTAAAGAGAAGGAGCCCTTGTTTCCTGGGTAAAGAGAAGCAGCGTTGTTTGCTGACCCCTGGTCCACAGCCTGCCACAGACCGCCCTGCTCTGTTGGCCTTTGTGTCACTGTCCCCTCCTTCCCCCCTTTTGGGCATTGTGCTCCCTTCAAGTGGCCCCCTGGAAGGGACCACCCAGGGGGCTGCACAATGGGGACCGAAGTAGCCACCAAAACATAGGTTTTGTAAGACAGGCTGTTAAAAGAAAAATACTGTTTAACTATGTATGTGTTTGTCCTTTCTACACCCGTTTTGTGTGGCAAACAAAACCCCATATACAAACTTCACTGTGGCCTCACATACAGCTGTTCCAGCCATCGGGTATCAGGCTTGAGATAGTTGCCTCCAGTTTATTTTCCCAGGGCACTAATTCTTAATGTGGTTTATATTCACATGCTTGGATTTATGGCCAGGAAATTTGATATCAAAACAAACAAGTTGCACTGGCTTTATTGTACTGTTTTATCAGTAGGCCTCAGAGTTGGAGTCTGGGTGTTGCTCTTGAGTGAAATTTGTCTGTAATGCTGCTTAACAAAAGCTAGCAGTCCGGAATTTGTTCTCAATAGCCATTTACACCTCTGTAAAAGGATTAGCTCCAGCCGATTGTTAACACTGTTTAAATCTTAATTTGCATCCTTATGGAGGTAGCACTTCTGCAGACCTCTCTGTGGTCTCAGTTGTATTTGTATACCTGAGGGTGAGAGGTCACTAGAGGGTTTCTCTTACTGGTGAAGGTACTAAATGGTTTCAAATGGCCAGTCTGCCACACACAAATTGCATTAGTGTTTCAGGTTTTGACTGACAAGTCTGATTTAGTTCATTAGTTATATTTTATAGCAGTTGTGGTCCTTATGTGTTTGGTACATGGATACATCTTGCTACATCTGTTTAAATCTAAAAGTCTTTGTGGGTCTTAGGAGGATTTTACAATATTATTATCAGCAGATTTCTTTCAAAATTAAATATAAAATAAACAGCCAGAACATAATAAAGTGATAGTCTTAAAAGTAATTTCTATCCCAGACTATATTCTTATTTAAAGCTCAGAGATTGTCCAATGGCAATATGTGAACTTCTTTTCACTAGTGTATAAAGTTGAGTTTCAGATGCTCAGCACTGGCCTGAAGTGAGTTTTAAATATAGTATAAGATAGTGGAATAGCAAGGGATAGAGGGCAAAACAATGGATACTAGAAAGTCATGAGTACAGTCTGGAAGGAAGGAAGAGTTATGATTCAACTGTATTAAATAAATGGAAATTGAGCTGGGCATGGTGGTGGATGCCTGCAATCTCAGCTACTCAGGAGACTGAGGCAGGAGGATGGCAAGTTCAACAGCTTAGTGAGACCCTGTCTCAAAATAAAAAATAAAAAGGTGATGTAGCTCAGTGGTAAAGCTTCCCTGGGTTTAATCCCTCTTATAAAAAGAAAGAAAGGAAGGGAGGAAGGAAGGGGAAAAGAAAAGGAGGAGGGAAATGGGGAAGAGAAATTTGATAAAATGCTTGGTTGGGATGGAAATAGAAAATTTGGAACATTTGCTTGACCATTTCCACCATTTTCCCATCATGAACTATTTGTTCATTTATTCATCAGATATTTATTATGTCCCTGCCAAACTTTGTGCTAACCACTATAATTAGTGATGATTTACATGGAGCAAAAATAATTATATTGTTTGCTAAGAGTGGTCAGGATGGAAAATATAATTTAAAAGGACCCTGTACTTTCTATGTAACAGACATGCCAGACAGAAGGAAGGTAGATGCAATTGTCTGTAAATAAATATTACGCTTTTAAGAAGTCTTAAATAAAATTGAATGCATGGGACTGAAGGGTATTTGAGGCTCCCCAGGAAATGACAGCAGCATCTTGGTGTTTTCAGACCTGTGAAGAAAGGCACTTGGCCAGGCATGGTATGGGGGGAGGCAGGAAGGGGGGGGAGGCGGGCCAAAGCAGGGTCTTGGTGTTCCAAGGAAACAACCACAATTAGATTATTTTTTGTTTTATAACTTTAAAAAATGTTGAGACAGTGGCTGGGCCTTACAGAGGCAAAAAGAAAGTATTATGATTTAAAATTATGAAGTAAGGAGACCTGTGTATTTTATGTATCTGTGCACATGTGCCAAAAGAGAACAAAGGGGGGAAAATCCAGAGAAGAAATTACTTTTGATTTGCACCTGAAAAGAAGTTATTAGTATATAAACTTGATCAGCAAGTTTATTTTGTTTCTTGTTAGGAAAATTTTTTAAAAAGTATGGAAGCATGGAGCCACAGACCAAAGAAGTTTAGTGTGAGAAAGGAGTTGAAAGAAAGTTGCCCAGCACTCACTTTTGGAGAGCATTCCAACTTTTACACCCCTCTTCTTGCCAGGAATTATTCCAGGCTGTGTTCCTACCCAGAGCAGATAGCCTTCCCTTTCGTCGTCAGCCTTACCCGTTAGTGATTATGGCAGCAATAAGGAGTAAGGGGAGGAATGCTGGGATTGGAAGAAGGTAAGCCAGAGCTCCTGGGAGCCAGACCAGGAAGATAGGGCCAAACCTGTAAGAGTAGCAAGTGAATTTCCTAGTTTTCAGCAGGCACTGGAATTGGAAACACATGTTTTGCCCCTTTCCCACCTCTGTGGATATGGGTGGTTCCTAAATTAAATGTTCTTCACTTATGGGCCACCTCTCTAAAAGTTGCCTTTTGTGTATGTGCGTTTCATTTTGAAATAGTTTCCTCCCTTAAAACTTTGTTCTGGATGTGACCAACTATACCTCTTACTGAAAGTTTGCCCACTTTATGATTCTTTAGTCTCATTAAAAACGTAGTAAAAATATTTTAGAAGTAACGTGAATTATGCAGTTGAACTTGTCACTATTTATGATCACTGGTTACCACACTGTTTTGAGACTGCTGACCCTGGAGAAAATAATACCTGCAAGTCAAGCTTATTGTGCTGCAGTCGAAGTATGGAGTTTAATTCCCTAAAAGGGGAATGTTATTCTAGAAATATGTAGAAATTATCTGGTAGGGTTAAGGACAAGTTTAGTTTCTGTAGCTCTTATCAGGTTATTTTTGCCATGAAGTAATTCTCAACTGTCAATATCAAAAGAAAAAGCATTGTACCTTTTCTCTCTTCTGTTATTTTTTAAAAATTATTCCTTAATTTGGGTGTTCAATGGCCTGGAGTGGAGTTGTTTTCTTTAAAACTATCTCCTAAATTATGTATGACTAAAAGATGAAATGTAGCAAGAAAGCAATTATTTTAAATTTGGCCAAAATTTTTAAACATCTATTATATGCTTTAACTGCTGCTGAATAAAAGAAAATATCCCTCTTTAAACTGTCATTTGTGTTCCTAGGGATTGCTTGCCATTCAGCAGGTTTGTTCACCTGCTAGACTTTACAGAGAACAAGAATATGGTAGGGCTGGCATATTGGTGCCAGGCCATTTTATATATTGCCATAAAAGATTGGACAAGGTTTCTTAGGTCAGTTCCCTTCCAACTGGGATTATTTTGTAGGAATGCACATAGGAGATGAAAGAAATTGAGGTCTTGAGTTCCAAAGTAGTTATAGTGGTTATTTTTTAACACATAATTTTTAATATTTAGCTCCATACAGTGTTGGAATTCTTTAGTAGAGTTATTTTCAGCAAAAGAACTACTGAATATTTTAGAATTAAAGTCTGGTGTAAAGGTATAGTAGAAAAATAAATAAGTAGAAAGGAGGAAAAAATAGGACAAGGAGATTGTAACCTTAACCTGAAAGCTTTATCAATCCCAAAGCCAGTTTTATCCTAGGCCTGTCTACTTCCAAATTTCTGGGAAATCTGCAGATCTTTGCTTACCATCTTAAAATTAGTGAAAATTGAACCACTTATGAAAATTTCCCTGTGCACCATTAATTATACATATTAATTATATGTAGAATAAATTGAGCACAGGGAGATACAAAGCGTATAATAAAGGATACTTTCTCAATGTTATCTATTGATCAGAAAATGGAGATGACATCAACCTAAGTATCCTAAGAACTTTGAGACCACCATAAACCATCTCGTGATTACCAGACTGTCTTCCCCACATACATTCCCATGCCTAGCTTTCACCAAGTTTCCTTTAAAAGAGGACCTAAGACCTCCCAAGTGTCAAGATAGTCCATAATTTCCCTGAATATGTATGTACTCCTTGTTTTCCTTAAACAAATCTCTATGCCTCAGTATTTGAAGCATGCTGAAATTCTTTTCTGTCAGGGACCACATTGTCCTGAATTATGATTCTCTTCTCTGGGACCTCCTTGGACCCCCTTGGGGACAGTATCACTTGGGGAGTGTAAGCTGCCTGTCACCGAAAACCGGGAGGAAAACTCTCGGAGGCAGAGTAAAGCTTTTACTACTTTTACTTCTACTTTCTTAGAGCTTAGAGAGGGAAAGAAAGATTTTTAGAGAGAAAGATTAAAGCGAGCTTTTCTTCTTGTCTTCTTAGCTTAGAGTCTTAGAGAGAAAGTAAGATAGAGCTTAGCTTAGAGAAAGATTAGAGCTTCTTTCTTCTCTCTTCTTTCTTCCTTCTTCTTTTTTCTGTCTTCTGTCTTCCTTGGGAGCCTCAGCCTAACTCTGACCAGTCATTACTTCTTCTATCTGGTTTCTCTTCTGTAACCGCTCTGCCTACGTTCTGGCCGCTCTGATTCTTCTGACCGACCGAGTGACTGCCCGACTGACTGAATTCTCCGTTCTCCTAACTCGGACCGCTTTCACCCGGTTATATACCTTCAGCTTTGCGGGTGCCTACAGGTGCGTCACATACATATCAGGTGGAACTTATGGCTTCCAGCTAGCTGCAATAGCCCTTCCTAATTAGGGCTCCTTCAGGGGAGAACTCTGTTAGTATTCCTCAGCACAGACCAAGTCTTTTTTTAGCTAGAGAAAATTCTACATTAATCTAGAGTAGATCATAATCTTTGTACAGACAATTCTTGTGGCCATTTTATTGATCACCCTGTGCCAAGACCATAGGAAGCACTGGACTGATAAAATAACCATTAAAAAAATACATACTCTAAAAATAGATGTGTCATTTAATTTATTTTATCTGGGTTTAAATTTGGTCTCTCTTTCAGTGCATAGTGTCATTAAGTTGTGTGTTTAACCTTGTGCTGAGTTTTGTGAGAAACTTAAAAATTCAGAAGTTCAGTTGCTGTTCTCAAGTTTTTGGTCTTGTTGAAGAGATTAGGCAGACATGATATAACCAGAGAACCGTGCTGTATGAGAAGTTGTCTACATTGTGCTAAAGGAATTCAAGGATAAGAAGATCCCTATGCATGAGGTAGTCAGGGGAACTTCTAGAGGGGCATGAGCCAGTCCAAGTAAGCCTGACACTGAAGTGATTAGATTGGAAAAGAACAAAGGTTATCTGACATTTGCCCTGGAGAGGCAGTCAGGTGTTACTGAGCACTGTCATGCTGTGGTGGGTGGTGAGAGGGAATTTGGGAGATTCAGATGCCTGCAATAAGGGGATGCATTTTCTGTGGAGAATTTTTAAACAGTAACTAAACCACTAAAAATCAGACTGCATTTTCTTAACACCATTACTAATAATGTCAGATAAAATTCTCTCTCATGGAGGAGACTATACCTACTGCAATACTTACATTTCCACCAGCATTATCACAAGCCTGCCAAGTTCCATTTGCATTTTAGAGGATGTGCAAAGATATTAAGCTGTGGGCCTTGCTCCAGGTTTCCAGCCTGGTTGGGGAAGTAAGACTAAAGGCTGTCTAAGCAGGAGATCACAGCCAGTGGCCCACAGGTCTGCCATGGGCTGCAAATGGCTTCCATTTACCCTTCTTTTCAATTTGTTGCCATGGTTAAAAAATTAGGAGATTTCACATAAAAATAAACTTTGCAGTTGTTAATTTCTAGCTTCTTTTAAGAACTAGGAAGATCTAGCCTTACTGAGATACATAGTAGGAGCTGAGGGTGATTGACCCATGGATGGAGGCACTTGTCCCAGCTCTCTACAGCTCCAGCCATCAGCCAGCAGAGCTCCAACTCCAGCCTTCTCCATTACTTTCCCAATAAGTAGTGAGCACCTGCCTCCTCACACTTAATCTGCTTTCCTTTGCATAAGATCAGCCTCTTTGTTACCTGCGCCAAACCAGGGAACCTGCCTGGATCCTGGTTGGTGGTAGGGTTCAGCCTCTACCCACATTAAGAAATAGGCAAACAATGTGAAAAGGAAAATTGAATTTAATGCAGTTTTATCGAACTGGGGAGAAGCAGTCAGATTGTTTCTCAGCCTGTCCTACAGAAGCAGTTTTTATTTATAGAAACAAAAGCCAAGAGATACATGCATATGGATATTTAGCTAGGCTTTGTTAGTGAACATGTCAGTTTCAGCTTCCTATATGCCTGCCCCAAATGTTGTTTTTTTGTTTTGTTTTTGTGGTCGTTTTGTTTTGTTTTGTTTTCATTCTCAGCATGAGGAAATTCAGGAGCTGAAACACTTGGGACCTTTTAATTTCAAAGGGACTTTGTTTCATCTCCTCACCAACTCTGTCTGAATAAGACTGCTAGTCTAAATCCTCTCAAAAACACTACTTTCAAGAAACCAGAGGTGGATTAGAAATCCATGAGTTTATTGCTATATTCTGTCAAAAGTTTCATGTTAAATTTATTTCTGTTACTATCCTATTACCACCACCAGCAACCCCCACCCAGCCAAACTTTTCTCTCTGGCTAGTCTTCATACCTCTCTTACCCTGCCACTTCGTGTCACCTTTGCCTGTGTCACTCCTTGGCTTCAAATGTTACCACTCTATCCTCCACTCTAAAACCTGACTGGCTAAAGTTCCTCCTCTTTAATCAGATCCTTGGGACTCCAGCTATCATTTCATAATTCCTGCTAGTCCAGTGGTCTCTTAGCACAGATTATATGTCATCCTTTAACTGCTCTGAAATCAGTTTACCTCTTGGGAGTTTAGGGCATGTGTTCTTCTGGGAATTTAAGTTTTCCAGGAAGAATCAAGATCCAGATTTTGCCTAGGTAGCAAGAGGTTTTCGTACGTATAATAAGTCAGGGAGGTCTGGAGTCAGAAAGTTTTAGGGCAGCAAAGCTTACCGGCAGAGGATCCATCACAGAGTCTGAGCCCACAGTTGTACCTCACTTTCCAGCAGATGGACCACATCTCCTCCATTGTTTCTGTGGTGTCAGACAAGGCCATTATAAATAGATTCAGTAACTTATCCAACTGTAATACTAATTAGCAATGAGTAATATTTTGTAAATTAACATATTGCTTTGTAAGTTGCTTTGTAAATAATCTTCATTTTCTTTTTCTGACACATGTTGAATATTCTCCACTGCATGTTGTTATATCATGTACATGTACAAATATGTAACAATAGCTGTCACTATTATGCATAATTAAAATGCGCCAAGCCAGGCTGGGCACGGTGGCACATGCCTGTAATCCCAGCACTGGGAAGGCTGAGGCAGGAGGATCGTGGGTTCAAAGCCAGCCTCAGCAGTGGTGAGGCACTTAGCAATTCAGTGAGACCCTGTCTTGAATAAAATACAAAAAAGGACTGGGGATGTGGTCCAGTGGTCAAGTGCCCCTGAGTTCAATACCCGGTACCAAAAAAAAAAAAAAAAAAGAAAAGAAAAGAAAAAGAAAAAAGCACCAAGCCAGGTGTGGTGATGCATCCCTGTAACCCCAGCTATTCTAGAGGCTGTGGCAGAAGGATCACAACTTCATAGCCAACCTTGCTAAAGCAAGATACTGTCTCAAAATAAAAGATAAAAAGGGGCTGGGGATGTAGCACAGTGATAGAGCATCACTGGTTCAATCTCCAGTACTGCAAAAAATAATTATAATGCACCAGAAGAAAATATGGAAAAAAATTTCCAACTGCGAATGTGATCAGCTCCTCTAAAGTAAAAACATTGTATTGGTTTTGTGTGTGTGTGTTTTGGTATTAGGGATTGAATCCAGGGGCACTTAACCATTAAGCCACATCCCCAGCCCTTTTTTATTTTTTATTTTGAGACAGGGTCACTAAGTTGCTTAGAGTATCCCTAAGTTGCTGAGGCTAGCCTCAAACTTGCAATCTTCCTACCTCAGCCTCTTGAGCCACTGGGAGTACAGGCTTGCACCATCACACCTGGCTCACTGTGTTTTTGATATCTTCTCCTATAGTGTTTTAGAATCATGCTCCTCCGCACCCATTTAGACATATTTCAAAATCTGTTTGGAGACTACTATGACATAGTGGTAGCCCTAACCTAAAAACAGTGATCAAATTGTAAGATTCTCCCACTTATCAGTGGATACCTTTCCCCTTTCCAAGCCTTACTTTTCTTCTTGAGTATATGGAAAATTTGCCAGGTGCAGTAGTTATAGTCCTGACTACTTGGGAGGCCAAGGCAGGAGGCTTTCAAGTTCAAAGCCAGCCTCAGCAACTTAGTGATGCCCTGCCTCTAAATAAAATCTAAAAAGGGCTGGGATGTGGCTCAGTGGTTAAGTGCCTCTGGGTTCAATCACCAGTACCAAAAAGAAAAGAATATAGAAAATTTACTGCAGTGGCATCTGAATAGAAAAATGAGTGCTATTTTTCTCCATTTAGAAATAGAGTATATAACCTATACTTCAGCCAAATTTTCAATTTCTTAGTGGTGACAATTTATGTAAATTTCATATGAGTTGTGGAGATCTAACTTTGTTGTGATTGACAATAAAAAATTAGCCTTTTCTGCTGTTAAGATTATCTGGCATTCCTATCAGTTGTGGAATGTGGAATAAGATTGCCCATCTGTGGATTTTTGAACATCATTAAAGTCATCAAAGGGTTAAAAGTTACTTCCTCAGATGGATTTAAAACTGCCACAAACACACAAACAAGTTTTTCAAACTGCTCTGTTTTACATGTTTGTTGAGAGACAGTATAGTTGCTGCATTTTTATGTCTAGATTATATTACAGATATATTTCAATAAACCACAGCAAACCACCATAGATTCTAGAAGCTGGCGGTCTATGCTTAAATAAACATCTCCCAGTAGCACCTGTTTTATTTTATAGGCCCTGTAATCACAGTGACATTCTGAAAGAAGACCTTGAAGCTTGCAGAGCAGCTGTCCTTCAGTAGCTTTCCAGACTCTTAGGTTAGGGCAGCAGCAATGAAAAGCAAGTCAGGTATTACTGACATGAAATTGCTGCTGTGGTAGGATAGCTATTCTTGTTCCCAATGCTTCAAAATCTAAAGGATCACAAAGTAGCAAAATACTAATCCACTCTGCCCACAAAGGGATACATACTTGTGGTCATTAATATAACATTTTTATGAACTTCCCCATCTATTTATTGTAAATATATTTGTTTCTAATTGTTAACTGGGCTTATCCACTCAGTGCCTGCTAGTAGCAGTGTTTGATTTAGGTTTGTACATAAATTAAGGGATATAGAAAAGTACATGCTTTGATGGGAGAGGCAGGGAGGCATAACTTTCAGTGTATTCATGTCCTGGTTAACAACGCAGGATATATCCAGCATAGCTAGAGGGAAGTCCTTGGCAAGTCCAAGTCCCAGATGTTTTCCCAGATTTTCAAGATCAGCCTAGCTGGTTTTTCAAGTGTGATCTTTGGGCCAGCAGCATTAACAAGATCTGAGAGCTAGTTAGAAATGTTGAGTTCTCAGACCCTATCCCAAACCACTGACTCAGGAACTCTGAGGGTGGGGCCCAGGTATCTAGGCTTTAATGAACCCTTGAGGGGACTCTACTTGCTCCAGTTTGAAAGCCACCACCCTAAGGGTGTACCTTAAATGGCCATAAAGCTAGGATGAGAGAGAGAGAGAGTGTGGTATCCAGGGTAGCAGGCACATACTGGGCCAAGATTCTTAGACCTTCTTTTATGTCAGTCAGAAATCTATTCCACACCCTTCACCCCACTGTTTAGATAGTTTCTGTTCATAGCCTCAAAAGCGTTGTGGCATCTGAGCCACATTCATAGTATCACAAATATGTCCAGGCATGGTGCCACAAGGCTGTAATCTGAGCTACTTGGGAGGCTGAGGCAGGAGGATCACTAATTCAAGGCCAGCTTGTTGTAACCCTGTCTCCAAATAAAAAGAACTGGGGATGTTGCTCAATAGTAGAGCATAAATGTTACCAATGTCTTAACTCTCATTTTTGGTTGGAGGACTGACTATATTTTCTCTTATTAAAATATATGTACACTAGCAGAGAGCAAATTATTACCCAGGAGTAGTCAGTAAATGCTTATCTGTGAAAACCCATCCTCTGTGTTTAGCTAAGAGAGCCAGCTCACATCTAGCACCATCTTCTCCACCTTTCATGTGAAACTTTGGCTGTTTTATGTTCACGATACAAATAGGGAGGACAACTGCATTTTCTTTAGAGTAGACTTCAACATACATCAAGTATATCCTGAATTACCTCACAGGGTGGATAGAAGTCAGGATACTAGTCTCTAAAGGGACACAGACACAAACTTAACGAAATTAGGCAGTTCCATTTTACATTACCTTCTGCACCTGCCCTAGTGATATCTGAACTAAGGAGGATGCTAGAAATGACCCTTCAAGTCAGTAGCTTTTTAACCTTCTTTCCCATTTTTATCAGACAGAATAAAACCTGCAGTCTTAAAATGTTCTTCCACAAAGTGGTGGAAGAAGCTTGCATGGGAGGAGCTCCACAAGTTGTTTGGTGATGATGCATTGCAAGGCTCTTTAACTGATCTCCCGCTTCTTTCTCACTGCCTTTTATATCTGTTTATGTACTATTTGGATAACCAAATAGTGTGGTATGTGACATAGAAAGTCTATTTGCATTTATAATTCTCTGGGCAAACTGACTTTTTATCCTAAATGATTCATTGTCTGACTCTCTTAACTCAGGCTGCCAGACTGAGATTGTGGGTGATAAGATATGATGTCTACATCTACTAGACTAACGATTGTTCAAGTTTCTCAACATTCATAATACAGCCTTGATTTCCATTATGAAAGGTTGCATTTTATAGGACTATTGATCTACAGTTCTGTATAAATCAGCCTTCCATAAGAAGCAATCCTTCTTTATGACCAACACAAATTTTAAAATTAATATCTAAAGACTTCAAGACTGCTTTTTTATCACAGTAATTTTTTAAAGTCAGATAAAGAAGTCAGAAATAGTGTCTGCTGTCAGCATTATGTTCTGTTATGATTAGAATTGCCACATATGTTGTCACTAGAGATGCTGTTTTATTATGCACACTGATTGTCACTGGTTTACTCTCTAGCCTTAGAATAAGTACCAAGTGTGTTTGACCTATGAAAGAAAATCAGTCAGGTTTTGAAATACAGATTCTTTCTGATGGATTTTAATCAGCAAGTACCCTCTTTCTCTCTCCCCTCATTCTCCTTGCACCAGCTACTGGCTGAATCCCTTAACACCCAGGAGTTCTTGCTGGGAACTCCCCTAAATGAAATATTTCTCTCTGCCTGGTGATCTCCTGAACCCAAGTAGTCAACCAGCCAATTTAATCAATTATTTCAGAAACACTGATTTGGAGAGAATGATCTATTTTTTATTTCCCCCCATACTGGAGATTGAACCTAGGGCCTCAAGCGTGCTAGGCAGGTGCTCTAGTGCTGAGCTACATCACCAGTCATACCTCATACTTTTGTTTGTTAATTGTCTCTGATGTCATAGAATTCTAATCCAGGCAAGATGGAAAGGCTCTAGCAGGTTATGAAATCCTTAAAGCTTGTTAGAGTCATGTTCAGTGTAGCAGTGGCCCTGCCTTGCCCCTGACCAAATAACAGCAGTCTCATCTTAATCTTTTCTATAAAATGGGACATACTCTAGAAGGTAATGTGAAGATTTTTGATTTCATGCTCACAGAATGAAGCAGAAAAAAGTTCAAAACCACTGCTGTCATCATCATTCATTTATATTATGTCAAGGATTAAATGTTCAAACACCTTCACATGAAAGCCTTATTATTACTAGGTGAAGAACCAAATATTATTTTAGACAATTTAAATTATTAAAATATGATTCATTTCATTTGGGTAATTGATTAAAAATTGTACTCATTATTGCTTTCAGAAAAACTCATCTTAACATTAAGTAGTTTTATCATATATGAAAAACACAAGACTGCCCACCAGTTGTTCATTTTTTTCCCAGGTACAATTAATTATCTCTATTAGTAGCTAGATATATTCCATATATATTATGCTCTTGAACTGAGGCTTACATTGAGTCAGCTTTATATTGGTTGGACTATACTATGTAAAAACTTCTTTATTTATATTCAGAATAAAGTTCAAAATATTTATTACTTTTCATTAAAAACTCTGGTCAAATTATCAATCTGTTATAAAGCAATTGTAGTTAGAAAATTATGATATATTTGTTTAACTTGTAGTTTTCTGATTAGAAGCCATTCTAAGAATATGAAACTAATTAAACATGATTTACAGTACTTTTATTAGGTTTTGAATTAAAGGAGTACATAAGTATCTAACATCAAACTTTTTAAAATTTTTTTTAATTTTTGGCATTTTTTTCTTTTCTTTTTTGTTGTCGTTTTGTTTTGCTTTTCAATGAGGCATCAATGCTACACATTTTCCAATTGTAAAATCAAAGAGAAAAAAAATCCTTTAAATTCATCATACCATATATCAGTTCCTGATTTGGTGATTTTATGTAGAGCCATAAGCAAGACTCCATTCAAGGATAGCCATGATTCTTACACTTTTTGCCTAATATGTATTAAAATAAATCTGCAGGAGAGCTTGGTTTGGGGCTTTAAGGATTGGCTTAGCTGAGCAGCAATCACAAATCCTAGATGTTGTACATCCTTTAACAGCTCATTTGCTATTTGACCATGAGCAAATCAGTTAATTGGTTTTGCCCTTTTGTGCGAAATAAATAACGATAATTGGAAACCTTAGCTAGTTCTTGCACACTGTGATGCAAAGGGCAGTTGCAGTTGGCTGGAGTGATAGTAAGCAGAGCCTCACCTTGGCTTTGCTTCTTCAGAAAACCACATGTATTGGTCACCAGAAAGACTCTATCTCTCCTTCTTTAATTCATCCTTGCTTTCAGAAACTTGCTTTCAGAAACACAACTGACTTATGAGAAATACAACTGCTGAATAGACTAGAATTTGCTGGAGGCTAGTTAGTGCATTTTCTCAATAGGGAAATCTAGTGAGGAACTAAATATAGATGTAAAGTGTTCTTTCTTCATCTATGACATGGAGTCAGAACAAAGGAATTGAATGTTAATTTTTAAAATTTTTTTATTTGTTTTAATTAGTTATACATGGTAGTAGAATGCATTTATGCACTATGATATATCATACATAGATGTGATATAATTTCTCATTTTTCTAAGTGTACATGTTGCATGAATGTTAATTTTTTCTACAACATGGAGGTAATAGTAGGAACCAGGAAAGGCAAGTTGCTGAACGGGCTTTCTATTAAATGAGTCAGAAGCCTTAGAATTATCCTTGGAAGCTATTCCATAAGTTACAGGATTCCATTGATTTAGCCTACTTTATTCAAGCCTTCGTAAAAACTGGAGTTGGGTCAGGCAAATGTTATAATATAATATATTAAAATTTTGAATTTTACCTATCCTTACTTTTTCCCCATTTAATTATTTTTTAAATGGTGGTTAGGATCAAACCCAGGGCCTTACACATGCTAGGCAAATGCTGTACTACTAGCTATATCTCCAGCTCTTCTAAACATTTTTTTTTTTTGAGTTCCAAGTACAAACTTTATTTCTGTTACAAGAAAACACTGATATTAATTATAATAGTAAAATAAGAATTACAATAGTAAAATAAGAAGGGAAAGGGGCTCTGACACTTGGTTTTCAGAGCAAGTTTGAGACTGGGACTTTAATCCTGATCAGGGCAGACAGAGCCCAGCATGGCCCTAGTGGGGACAGGAAGCCCATAACCCTCCCCATTAGAGGGCAGTGAGGACAAATGAATCGCCATACCCCACGAAGAGCAGAAGGCAGCGATGCCAAATGACAAGGAAGCAGCTTAAAACATAGACCCTCGTCCACACGTCTTCTAAACATTTTACTATAAAAAATTCCAAACATACTGAAAAGTAAACATCTACTACTCAGATTCTGCCATTGATGTTTTAATGCACCCTGATATTTGTTTTTCTATCCATTATTCTGTTCATTTATCAGTCTTCTACGCCTGTGTATTTCAGAGTAAGTGTCAGATTTTAGTACCCTTTTTTTAAACTTTGTACTTGGAAAATTTTTAAACATTTGAAGCTCCACATACCTATCACTTAGCCCCATCAACTGTCCACATTTTGCCAGTCTTGTTTTATATCTCTCGCTCACCTGCATACTTCTCTTGAGTAGTTTAAAACAGACAACATATCATTTTACTTAAAAATACTTGTATTGCTAACATGTAAAGATGTAATATAGTTTAACAAAATTTTTTACTTATCCAATGACTGGATATTAATTTAGTTATCTAATTAGATTTCAGTTAGTTTACCTGATGCCTAGTCCATGTCTTTTTAAATTTGTTTTGTTTGAATCAGGGTCCAAATAAGGTCCCCCTGCTAAAATTGGTTGGTAGAGCTCTTAAAATCTCTTTTTAAAAATTTTGTAACTTTCTATCCTTCTGTTTTGTCATAACATCAATTTGTTAAAGGAGTTGGGTTATTTGTCCTGGAGAATTTTACATGCTAGATTTGACTCGTTATATTTTTATGGTATTGTTTAACCAGTTCCTCTCTCCCCATATTAACTCTAAACTAGGGTTAGATCTAGATATGTGATTATATTCCAGACTAAGCGTTTCGGCAAAAGCATGTCATAGGTGACAGTGATACTTCTCATTCCATCTCCCCCAGCAGCATATGATGTCTGATCATCCCATTGTTCGTGATGCTGAGACTGCATTGGCAGATTGACGCCACAGTATAAAAGTGTACTGTTATATAATTTTCTTATCTCATATATGTGGAATCATACAGTGTTTGTCTCTTTTGTGTCTAGTTTATTTCAGAAAGCATAATGTTCTCAGAATTCATGCATGTCATACATTGGACAAGATTTTCTCCCTTTTTAGGGCTGAATCCAAAGGCTTTTATTATTTTTTAAAGTTTTATTTATTTATATTGTTTATTTTTAAATGAACTCACAGATTTTTATGAACATGCTGTGTTTCAATCCATTACAGTTGTTATCCTTTTTGTGGCTCAGTTTGTCCCATCTTTGACCAGTAGGAGCCCCTTCAAGATGATAGCCCCTAAGTCCTTTTGACATGACTCAGTAATCTTTAAGAGCTTTCTTATTTTCTGGTACAGCAGGATGTTCCAGGTTCATCTTGTACATTTCCTGCAACTGCAGAATGATATATTTCTTTAAAGGACCTTGGTTGCTTTTAGTTTAATAATATCACTGTCTGCACAGCAGTACAGACATAATTTTTAACTTTCTGTTAATAGTATCCTAATTTTTTCTTAAATTGTAAGCAGACCATAGTGAAAGTGTAATAAATGTGATCTATTTCTCTTCACAACATTTAGGAAATTGACCATTCACACAGTACTTCCTACACTGCTTACAGGAATGTTTGAAATACTTAAAAGAAAAAAAAAAAAAGTCTTTCTACTTTCTTTTAATTGGAGGGACTTCCAAAGTTCATGGCTGCACTTTGGAATCACTCCATGAGTTTAAAAAAACCCAACAGTCAGGCCACACCATAGGCCAATTCCATTAGATACTGGATATCTATTCCATTAGATATCTATAAGATATTAGGTACCAGATTTTACAAAGCTTCCTAGGTGGTTCTCTGTGCAGCCAAAATTGAGAATGATCATTTAGCAATGAAATCATAACCCAAAATTTTAAAATTAAAAAAAAAGATACTTGGACTTAAAGCTCAAAATTTCTTTAGTCCATAATATGTTTGGTTCCAGACTTTTCTGGATAAACTTTCTCCTACTAACTTGCCTTCTAAAATGTGGGAATATAATGCTACAAATCTGTGGTGTGTCTTCTGTTTTATAGATCTGAACAAGTCCCAGACTCAGACTTATTGGGAGCACATTTGGGTCAGTGTATTACCACCTTGAAAGAACATGATAATCCTCTGGAAGAAGAGGTAAGTAACCTGTTTTCTTAGTCAAAATTGTGGACCAGCCAAGCATGGTGGCTCACGCCTATAATCCCAGCAGCTTTTGGGAGGCTGAGGCAGGAAGATTGCAAGTTCAAAGCCAGCCTCAGAAAAGCGAGGCACTAAGCAACTCAGTGAGACCCTGTCTCTAAATAAAATACAATATAGGGCTAGGGATATGGCTCAGTGGCTGAGTGTCCCTGAGTTCAATCCCTAGTACCCACCCACCAAAAAAAAATTGTGGACCAGAGGACAAGGGTTAGTAATTTTTATTTTAAAACCAAAGGTTTCAATATTATACAATTGTACATTTGAGGAAATAGTATATTCTTAAGAGTGGTTGATATATTTGAAACAAGAAAAGTAGCAAGTGAAGTTTTGTGCTTGATGGGTGTGTTTTTAACTTTTCTTATCTGAGACCTTTTGCATGATATTTTGTGGAGGAATTCCCAACTCTGACATAATGTTACTTTGGTCATAGAGGTAACCTAGTAAACATATTTACATAACATTTTCCAAGGAATTTAGAGGTATCTTATAACCTTTTTTTTTTTTTTACTTTTTTTTGAAAAAAATATTTATTTATTTGCTTTAGTTGTACACAATGTGTTTATTTTTACATGGTGCTGAGGATTGAACCTGGGCCGCGCACGTGCCAGGCGAGCGCTCTACCGCTGAGCCACATCCCCAGCCCTTTTTGACATTTTTTAATTTAAATTTTATTTTTAATTTTCAGAAGTAAAAAAGTTGTAACACTTCGTATAAACTGCTAACAAGACAGTTGATATTAAGTTAACCTCATACACTAATGTTTTCCTTTTCTTGAAAATATATTTATATCACATCCTTAAAAAGCACACTAAAGGATACTTGTGCTTAACAATTTCTGTATCAAAATTCTAATATATCCATGTTTTCATGCTACTTGAAATACTGTTATATGTCAATTTAACCTTTTAAAAACATCACATTTCACATGAATAAGTAAAAAAATAATATATAATGAAAAGGAGCAAATCTGAATCATTTATTGAATACTCTTTGTCAAAAGATAACAAGTTTAAGTGTGGGGATCAACATAACCACAGAGACAGATTACTTCTGTTTCTAATCTTTACCTCTGGCTCAGGAAAAAATAAATGATAAGGTACAATCTACTGGTGAATATGAATTCACTATCAAATTCTTCCCTATATGTAAGGAAAGAAATTAGGTTTAATTTTAAGAGAGGAATCGATTTAACAAAATTTTGTTATTATCACAATTTAGGAAATGTCCACAGGAGCTGGGCACAGTGGCACACGCCTGTAATCCCAGCACTTGGGAGGCTGAGGCAGGAGGATCATGAGTTCAAAGCTAGCCTCAGCAATGGCGAGGCACTTAGCAACTCAGTGAGACTCTGTCTCTAAATAAAATGCAAAAAAGGGCTGGGGATGTGGCCCAGTGGTCAAGTGCCCCTGAGTTCAATCCCTGGTACCAAAAAAAAAAAAAAAAGAGAAATGTCCACAGGAACCTCTTGGTAAACAGGTAACTGAACATTCACCCCATTTGGGAGATTAGGCAATCCTAAATCCACATAAGGAAAAAATTCAAAACACATTTTGTCCTTATACACATTACTTTTCCTCTGCACAAAGTTCAGATTAAATGTCTTTTAAAGATCGCTTCTGGTATATGTCCCTCAAGAGCTCACATAATAGAAGCTTGGTGCCTAGTGTGGCAATGTTAAGAGATGGTAATACCTTTAAGAGGTGGGCTTAATGAGACAGGACACCACTTTCTGGTGTCACTACCCTGTCACACCTTCCTGCATGGCTTAGCCAGAGCTAAGTGCAGTGATATAGCCTGAGCCCTTACCGGAACCATTACTTATGGACTTTCAGCCTCAAAAGCCATGAGCTAAATAAAATATTTTTTCTTAATAAGTAATCTAACCTCAGGTATTTCATTATAGCAACTGAAAACAGACTAATACAACTTATATCTATCTTAGCAACTTAACATACATGAAATGCAACCTTCATTTTTAAATAAAAATCATAACACAATTTTTTAAACTACAAATGGGACTCTCATGTAAAAAAATGAGTTCAATAGTAAATTTTTATGTCTAGGTAATTATTTACCATAATTAATGAGTGTGACTTGAAGCTCTCAAATTATTTTCAACTTAAGACCATCAGGCTACTGGAGTTATTTCTTCATCTGAGTCACTTGGTTGACCTTTTAGTTCCAACTCCCCTACATTTTTGTCTATAGTTAAAGTAGTTTTCTTCTTGCTCTTCTTAGGAACTGCGTCAGCACAGAGTTTTACCATTTTAATGTTTGGCAATTTCTTCAGATCAAAATCCCATTCCCTAAAAGTTTTCAGGTTGTTTGCATTTAAAATGTCTGGGATCTCAAGGCCATATCCTTCACACTGTTGTCGCTCACACTCCATCCTCTGTTTGATAACTGTTTCCCGAAAAAAGTGCTGCCTATCCTTGATGCTGTTATGTAACTCAATCTGCTCCAGCTCACTGCTAAATCTATTTAAATACCTTTCAACTAATTCACAAGCATCTTTCTTTGAATACCCCAATTTTTTTGGATCCAGATGATTTTGAAACCACTGCAGTTTTTCACCAATAAGATTGAGATGTAAGGCCTTTTCATTCTTCCACTTTTCTTTCTTTTCTTGTTTGTGGGCCTCTCTTATAATTTGAGCTGCTTTTCTACTATATGGATGGGTGACTTTTTCCCCCCCATCCTGTACTTCTTCCCTTTGGTACTTTAGGCATGGTGATGTCCAGGAGGCCGCGGAGAGCCTCCGCACTTCAGATCCGTCAATCACTGACCACAGTCACAGAAGCAAATGCTGATACTCCAGCCAGAACCATAACCTTTTGGTTTTCTATCTCTATTCCAAACTTAAAAATACTGTAAATTCATTCATATTAACTCAGCAAACACATTGATCTATTACTATACACAGGAACCAGCCCAGATTCTAGAAAGTACAGCCCCCTCCTGGGGGATGATCTAGCAGGTATGTGTAATAAGAGAATGAAAATAACATGGGCCTTCAGATAAAGCAGCCAAACCACTTGAAGAAGCATTGAGGCCAGATTTTAAGGTGGGGGGAATGCAGGGACATGTGAGGTGACCCTTAAAAGAGACAGGCTTTTGATAGGATAAGCGTAGGAGAAGATGGCTAGAGCAACAGAGGAGATATCATGAGCCAACGATTAGACAGGAAACCCAATTCATATGTGGGTAGTGTAGCCATGTTTGTGGCTGCATGAGGGCTTACGGCTGGAGATGGTGGGAAACAGTCTGATGTCTTGTTTTGGGCCATATTGCGCACCACTCTGGCCCCAGGATAGAGAGGCTTTGTTCAGTTAGTAGGTTTTGGAGAGCTACTGGAGGTGTTTGGGCAGTGCTATGAAATGATTTCTAGTCCCTTAGGGAATTTTATCTATTTGTTTTGGGACTGAGGCAGTAAAAGAGGGAGCCCTGCTATTGTTTGGGCAAGAGAAAGGAAAAACCTGACTTAGGAGCTGGTGCAGAGGAAGAGTTTGAACATGCTCAATAGAAAATGGAAACAGCAAATTCCTGAGGAGCACAAGGAGACGAACCAAGAAGCCCAGATTTAGTGTTTCCATTATTTATCATTCCAAGGATTCTACATGTGTCCCTCCCAGAGGGACCTCTATCTCTAATGTCACATACCCATGTGACTATACCTTCTAAAGCCTCTGGGATCACCCCTTAAGCCTTTCAGAGCACCTTCAGTTCTCCTCAAGCCTCTCCTTTCCTTGCCCCTCCAATTAAAAGAAAGTAGAAGGACTTTTTTAAAAGCATTTCAAACATATTTGTATACAGAATAGGATGCACCCACCAATCCCATGCCCATAACCCACCAGTCCCCCACTTCTTCTGCCCTCCCACTTTCATCCATTTTTTGTCATTTTCTCCTGTTCTTTTTCTCTTCTGATCCCCTTCTCTGCTAATCCTTCCCCCTACCTCTTTCTTAGGGGGAAGAAATAAATTATTACAGATAGAGATACAGCCCACTCTGTGCCCTTTATAGATTATAAATCCATCTTCAGAGGTAATCTTGTGCATATCCTTCCTGTGAATTTTTATTTACTACATTGTGTGTGACTCAATAAATAACCTATCATTTTATTTTGTTAGATACCATTTGTATGAATTTTTCAATGTGCTTTAGGAAAAGCAGAACCTATGTTTTTCATTTTTTTCATGGGGAGGAGGGGTTGGCATAAAGCGGTTTGAACTCAGGGGTGCTCTACCACTAAGCCACATCCCCAGCTTTTTTTTATTTTTTGTTTTGAGACAGGGTCTCACCAAGTTACTGAGGCTGGCCTCAAATTTACAATCCTCCTGCCTCAGCCTCCTGAGTTGCTAGGATTACAGACTTGGCTCTGCTGGGCACAGCTGATTTATAGATCTTAAGAATATTGTTTCTGTTTTTCATTTTATTTAGCATACTTTTGTAACAACATTGTTTTCCATTTTTGTTCATTCCAAGTATATCATATCTCAGCCACATTAAGGATGAAATAACTATTGGTTGACTTCCTTTGTGTTATCTAATCTTTTTTTTTAAAAGGTATTGTTTATATTAGAAAACATGCTACAAGTTCTAAACAACCAACCTACTCAAATAATACTGGTGGGAATTTTTCAGATTTTTCAAATAATACCTTCATTTTTAGGGGGGAAGAGTACTGCCTAACTAATAACTAATGAATCTAATATTCCGCCTCCCCCAGTAGATTTTTACTCCTTTTTAAATCATCATGGTCTCATCTTAGTGACAATCATAAAATATGCTAATAAATATTAAAACCCATCTTTAAAAATGGAAAAGGCAGTTTTTCAAACATGTAAAACTTTAGGTGTGGCTGAAGAAATGCACACCCTCCCCGCCCCCCCAAGAAATACTGTTACCAAAATGATAGAGAGGCAAGGCAAGCCTTGTGAACTTCAGAATTCCAAAATGTTTTTGTGGGCTCTAAAACTGTTTAGGATTACACATTGTGTATGTGTGTGTGTGTGTGTGTGTGTGTGTGTGTGTGTGTGTTGCTGGGAATCAAACTCAGGCTCTCACACATGCTAAGCAGGAGCTCTACCACTGAGCTGTGTCCCCAGCCCTCACCATCCTTTTATGATTAGCCAAATAAAGTATCTTTTAGTTGTTTTGTGTAATGAAGTAATATACAAATTTAGTAAATACTATGGGTTAAATATCTATTTTTAGATAAAATCTTAAAAGTAAATGATTTTCAAAATTTAAGAAAGCTCTATTAGAAATTACTTGGTTCAGAGTCTGTTAAAGATTAAAATATTTACTTTGATCTCTCGGGTAAATGGCTAATTAAACAGCCACATGAAAATCATGTTTACCTGTGGGTCCCTGTGCTGTCAATCCCTTCTCTTGAGTAAATACATCCTCAAAGCCACAGAAACTCAGATTATGTCCCCTTGAGACCAGATAAGATCCAGCAGTGCCCACATAACCATTGAGCAATTACATAATTGAGCTGCATGCTTTTAATTCAGAAATATTTGTAATTACTTTATCTGGGGAAAAAATGTGAGTTGGGTGCTTCATTAAAATACAAATTGGGCCCCGCATAGTGGCACACGCCTGTAATCTAGCAGCTGAGATAGGATAGTGAGTTCAGAACCAGCCTCAGCAACAGCAAGGTGCTAAGCAACTCAGTGAGACCCTGTCTCTAAATAAAATACAAAAGAGGGTTGGGATGTGGCTCAGTGGTCCGGTGCCCCTGAGTTCAATCCCTGGTATCCCCCCAAAAAATACAATTTGACTTAGTATTCCTTTTTTTCCTAAGTGATATTTATTTGCAATTGGGAGAACTTCAACAAGGCAGAGCAGTTCAGAATAGGTCAAGTCATGTCCCCCATCATACACATAAAAGTTTTATTTACCAGTAAGATTTGGTCCCTAAATGGTAGACTATTTTCTTGTTCTCATTTCCTAAATACTCATTTGCAGACTCATATGAATATTTTCCTCTTTCTTTTAATTGCTAAATGCACACAATACCTTCCTAATTTAGTGATGGTGCTGTTTTCATTTTAAACACTAAAAAATTACCACCACCAGAAGTGGTGTCCCAAGAAGAAGGTTCTTGAGGAAAAGTCAATTAAATCTGTGTATTAGGGGAAAATGTCATCTATTGTCTATAGCCATGGTTTTTAATTCCCTTGCATTTTTGCAACTGTGTTACTAGCACTGGTTTATATGTAGAAGGGAATTTAATTTTATCAGCTACTTTCATATTCAGCTTCTCTTTGTATTTGTACCACCCTTACAGAAATCAGGTTCCTTTAGAGCTATCATGTGTTTTCTTTAAAACACAAGTAGGAAACAAAAAAACTTTGAAATACCAAGATAAGCAAATATAATCCATATAAAACTGGCATTGAGGTGTTTGGTCTTTAACATTTAATATTATTGACAAACATACATTCAATTTTTTATACACATAACCTCCTTTTTCCCCCACTTACCTCAAAAGAATTTCCTTTCATACCATTACATGTTCTTCTACATCACTTCAAATGAATTTACACAGGTTCCCTGTCCACTCTCTCTTTAACTAGTTATCTGTTGTTGAACATATAATTTTATTCTAATATTTCCTCTAGTAAGAAAGCTTCAGAGAACATCTGTACAATTTAGTTTCTTCAAGTATCTATGGTATCTCCCTAAAGTGAATTCCTAGGTACAGATTATTAGGTAAAAAAAATATGTACATCTTTCAGGCTTTTGCTGTGCATTGCTAGATCTCATTCTGGAAGGGTCATAGGAATTAGCCATAATGAATGAAAATATCATTTCTCTGAGTTCTTTACAAAACAAATACATATTAGTTTTTTGGAACCAATTTAAGAAGTGAAAATGACATCCATTTTTTGTTGTTGTTCATTTGACCTTTTTATTACAATTGAGGTCAAACTTTTTCCTACCCAGTTGTTAGCCATTTGTATTTCTTCTTTTATAATTTGCCAGTTCATGTTCTTGGCTTATTTGTACATTAGATAAGTAATCCTTTTTCTTACTGATTTATAAGAACTTTTAAAATATAAATTTGTACATTTTTTTAATTTAAATTTTTAAAATTATTTATTTATTTATTCATCATGCACAAGTATAGTATCTTTTTACATACAACTGCTTGTATACAAAGTATATAAGTACCATAAATTTGTACATTTTGTTTAGATATTTTTAGCAGCTTTTCGTTTTTCTTTTTTTTTTTTTTAATATGTATTTTTTAGTTGTAGGTGGACAAAATATGTTTTATTTTTATGGTGCTGAGGATCAAACCCAGTGCCTCACGCATGCTAGTCAAGCTCTCTACCACTGAGCCACAACCCCAGCCCCCAGGCTTTCATTTTTCTTAATGGTGTTAGAACACAATGTTCCATTAATGGCTTTATCTATCTATTTATGCATTTGAATATCTTAATTGGTAAGTTGTTTCTCAGTATAAGTCAAGTCAGCCTAGATGACCCTTGTGATTCTAAACATCATAGGATCCATATTTAAACTGAACTTTGAGGAAAGTTTTAATAGAATTGGGTCAATAATTCTAGAAATACTACTAAGTATAGTTTATAGAGTGACTTACCTGCTGTAAGATCTGAAAAATGGAGGTATCAGCATCAGTTACTACTAGATGTATGCCGTGGCATTTGACTTCCAAGTCTTGTCTCCTCCTGGAAAGGCAGAAAGGTGAGGGTATTGATTCAGGCTTCAGACTACTGAGAACAGTGAAACACTATTCAGTTTCCCATCCTGGGCTCCAAAAGTATGTAATTCAAAAAGAGCCTTTATTAGTAGCAGACAAGTTAAATGCTATGCATAGTCCATTCATAAGCACTATCAGAAGGACCATGGTATATTGTCTGGCAGTATTTTTTCAGAGGGAGCTCTAATTTGCAAAACTCATTCAGTCCCAGCGTGAGATGTGTAAAGCAGCTTGCTAACCCTTCTCTGGGCTTTTGTCCCGTTGTAGGCATGAGTTTGTTTCCTCACTCTTAGATAAGCTCTTCCGAACTGGGGCTTTCTCAGAAGTACCTATTTCTGGGACATCTGCAAGCATTGGATATTGAGAATTTTTTACAGATGTTTTCCCTGACTCCACAGAAGTTGTTCTTAACTAGAATCCTTACAATTAGTCCTTGCCTGAGGCTGACTTTTGTTTCTATCTCCCACTTATCATTATTTCCTGCTTGTTAGAAACTTGTATTATGGATTCCTTTACAGATGACCAATTTTGCAGATCCACAGCTCTCTCTTTTGGTTCCATGGTCTAGTAGAGTCAAATGATTCATTCTTATGTTGCAATTTTACTATCCATCAAAATCTTTATGGATATAAATTACTCATTTTTGAGAAATTATGTACAGAAGAATCTTTAAAAGATGAGTGCTTTATTTTTATTTTTTATTTTTGTAGTTGTAGATTTTATCTAATTTGTTTATTTTTATGTGGTGCTGAGGATTGAACCCAGTGCCTCACATGTGGTAGGCAAGTGCTCTATCACTGAGCCACAACCTCAGCCCAAGATGAGTGCTTTTAAAAATGCTTTTGATAGAAAAATCAAAATTTTTATAAATGTTTTTGATAGAAAATCAAAAAAGAAAGAGACATCCTGGAAATGAATATTGATTAGTGAACATAAATGGGATAAAATATATAAAATCAATTAACCCATTAAGTCCCATCATCCCAGATGAACAAAACCCATAAAAACTTAAGTTGCGCAATCAATATACCACTTATGGTAACTTTTGAAATAATATTATGCTTTTAGAGTTCTATTCTTTTGAGAAAAGTATAAATAGATGAGTGATTGGAGCATTTGAAAATATATGTATATTTTATATGTATATGAAAAGTTTGTAGGACATATAAGGATATATAAAATCTAGATTATATTTCCAACCTATTTTAAGTGTCAATTTTGTTGAAATATTTGAAAGCGTGGGGTCTAATGTGTTAAGTTTGGAGTGGTATGCCCATACATTACTTACCTCACCATGGAGTAAATATCTCACCATGGAGAAGAGATCTCAGCACAGAACTGGTGGCAGTGTTGGTATTCTTATCAAACATATGAGGACATATTAGAAAGATACTTGCAATATTATTACAGCATTTTATTCTGTATTCTTTTGAAGCCCAGTTCACATCCATCTCAAACAAGAGATGAAACAGACACATGAAACAGTGAGATCAATTTTGTGTCATTGGGAATGTCAGCCTAAAATGCTTAACAGATACCAGCTCTCCAAAGCAGAGTTTGTTTGTGATTAATAAGTACATGCAATCCTGGATACACATGCTGTAGTGGACCATAGGTGCATCCAAAGTGATTAGACAAAGGGGAAGCTTTAAAAGAGGAGAAGTGTTAAAAATGGAGAAGTCCACATAGCTATCTTGAAACAAAGACCTTAATTACAGGAGCTTGTTGCAGAAGTTGGTGTTCATTCATTGGTGGAGACAGCCATTGTTAGACAAATGTCCTTGTTTAAACAGCATACCAGGAATATTGCAGCTGGCTTGTGTGGAGTGAAATACTGCAGTTTTGAGGAATTCCTTGCAAAGATTCTGTCATAAGCATATATTGACATGACTCCATTTTGATCCTGATACCTTGCATGGGGACTAGAGAGAAATAATCTGAGTCATTGATAATCCAAAACAGTTTCAGGATTCAGGGGAGAGCAATGATAAAGTTATTTTATTTTAAATTACTTAAAAATGTCTGAATCTGGGCCAGGTGCAGTGGTGCATGCCTGTAATCTCAGCTACTTGAAGGCTGAGACAGTAGAATTGTAAATTTGGGGCCAGCCTCAGCAATTTAGTGAGATCCCATCAAAATAAATAAATAAATAAATAAAGGGAAAGCCAGGCATGGTGGAAACATGCCTATAATCCCAGCAACTCAGAGGCTGAGGCAGGAGAATCGTGAGTTTGAAGCCAGCCTCAGCAATTAATTTATCAAGGCCCTAAGCAACTTAGTGAGACCCCATCTTAAAAAATAGAAAGGGCTGGAAATGTGGTTCAGTGGTTAAGTACCCCTGGGTTCAATCCCCAGTACCAAAAAATCAAAACAAAAAAACAAAAGGGATTGGAGATGTAGTTTCAGTGGTGAAGTCCCTGGGTTCACTCTCTAGTACTGGGGAGAGAAAAAAAGAACTATGAATCTTTACATTACAAATTCTATAGGAAAAAAAGTTTAAAAACTTCAACAGACCTTTAACAATTTTATTATTAAAATGAGTGCTAAGACAGTGATTATTGCCAGGCATAGTAGCACATGCCTGTAATCCCAGCTACTCAGGAAACTGAGGCAAGAAGATCACAAGTTCAAAAGGCCAAGCCTGGGTAATTTAGTGAGATCCTATCTCCAAAAACAGGGCAGGGGAGGGGGTGCTGGGGATGTAGCTCAGTGGTAAAGTGCCTCTGGGTTCAGTACTCCAATTTATTTAACAAAATTGTTATTAAGAAGTCATGTCAATATATTGTTAGTTATAGCTATTACATAAGGTAATGTAGAAATACAGATTTGAAGGTCTCTGAGAATATATCAATTTTTAAACCTCAGCAAATGAAAATTACAGCTTTTGCTACAGGATTTAGCCCAGTTCTTTTTGTTCATATTTTTAAATGCTTTTCATATGCCTAGGGATTACTAGGCATGGACTAGATCAGGATGGATGGAGACCCCTCAGGACAGTCCAGAGGGCACATTCACAGTTAGATGGCAGTTCAAACAGGCAATATCTACCCTTACCCTTTCTCTTTCTGGGCAGATTTTGCAAGCAGGTAAATTGGAGAGGTCCACATATGCTGCTAGGATGGAGGCAGTATGACAGCCAGTGATGGGAACCAGCCTTGGCCTGAGCTTCAGGGGCCCAGTATCCCAGTCTTCAGAAATGAGAATACTGAGCAGACCACTCCAACAGAGATTTATCTCAATTAGAATAAAATCCAGGAACTAGTTTATACAAATAGAGCAAAAGCCTCTAATCACTAGAACTGGACTGCAGCAAGGTCCTGCCTACAAGGCTAACTTGACCCCAAGTCCTTTGACCAATGATTAGAATCCCTTAACCCTATCTCCCAAATTAGCTGCTCCTTCTCTGAGTCCAAGAAACCAGTCAGTTCTAGTAGGACAGAGAGCAAGAGCCTTGCAGGGATGTCAGGACCAAAGACAGTGGTTTGAAATATCTTCAGAGCCAAATGAGCAAGGCTAGGTCTCCCATGCTCTGCTTCATTGATTCTCCCTGCCAGAACATCTCTGTCTTCTTCCATGTTAATGATAAGCATAGATTATTCTTTTCCTCAGTTTTTGCTGAATAATTGCATTATTACTCATACACTCATGGACTGAAGAAGACCTGTGAGGTTTTGGCCAGTTCTTTTATTCATATTATAAAGTCTTGTGTCCATTCCTCACATGTTGAGTTGGACACTACTCTGTCTTTCTGTCATTATCAGATATCAATGAAAGGTAACCACCACCACCCAAATTTGCTCTTCAACTACCTGAACAAATTGCCACTTTTTTTTTTTTTTTTTTTTTTTTTTTTTTGTGGTACCAGGGATTGAACTCAGGGGCACTCGACCACTGGGCCACATCCCCAGCCCTTTTTTGTATTTTATTTAGAGACAGGTCTCCCTGAGTTGCTAAGTGCCTCCCCATTGCTGAGGCTGGCTTTGAACTCGCAATCCTCCTGCCTCAGCCTCCCAAGTGCTGGGATTACAGGCGTGCGCCACCGCGCCCGGCTCCAAAGGGATTTTCTATTTCTTCTCCTACTCAAACTCTCTCTCTCTCTCTTTTTTTTTTTTTTTTTTGGTACCGGGGATTGAACTCAGGGGCACTCGACCACTGGGCCACACCCCCAGCCCTTTTTTGTATTTTATTAGAGACAGGGTCTCACTGAGTTACTAAGTGCCTCGCCATTGCTGAGGCTGGCTTTGAACTCGCGATCCTCCTGCCTCAGCCTCCCAAAGTGCTGGGATTACAGGCATGCACCACCACACCTGGCGCAAATTGCCACTTCTTGAATGGGATGTGAGGTGATGTGATCAATGGTTGTGTACTAAACGTTTAACCCTTGTTAGCATATTTTTATGTCATTGGGGAAAAGTGCTGACTGGGAAATTAAGATATGAGTACTAAACCTGGTCCTGTTTATTGCTGCTTTTTCTCCATCTCTCAAGTTGGCTATGATAAAATCTGTGTCCCCCTACTTAAGAAAGACAGTCTAGTGCACTTTGAAAAAAGATAGGCAATATGGCAGGTAAGTTTCCTCATCTCAACAGCAGACTTAAAGGCAAAGTGCAGACCTTCTTTATCCTTGATTGAAGATTACGATTTTGAATCAGGTCAGTTATATTTTTGCTCAGTGTATCTTCCTTGGCCACAAAGTATTTCTGCCATCTTCAGATTTGGAGGGAGTTCAGGGGTCACTTCTAGGAGGTTGGGGATACTTCAAGATCATGTTTTCTTCCAGATGTCTTTCTCATTCCAGACCAACTCTGTGTTATATGCCTGGAAAATAGAATTTGTGAAATGAAAGTATAAATCTTTTCTTCAGGAAGGAGGTCAGACACTCTGACTTTTGTATATATTGAAGGAAGGATAAAACAGCCCAGATTAACAGAAGTGATCACATCTCATACACATAATTCACAAGTAGAAGAACACTTCTGCACTACATAAGATTCATTCCTCAGAAAATATATTAACATAAGTGTAAATGGTTGTAAAGAATTAAGTTATGCTGGAAAATAACCAGATGTTATTTTATCTTGAGGACATTTTAATTTCAGTTGATGTTAGGAAGCAAATTAAATCCTAAGTAAAGCTTAACCCAAAATTATATTTGAAGGCTGGGTCTTTGAAACCAAGGAGAATGTGTTACAATTTGTTTTGATTTCTTTGTGCTTTCTTTGAAACACTGTAGGCAACAGCATTATTGAAAAAAGCCCTTACAGAAGAGTGTGGTGATAGGTCAGCTATTCATAGTAATGAATCATCTTGCAGCTTGCCATCTATTCTGAATGACAATAGTGGAGTAAAGGAAGCAAAACCCGCTCTGTGGCTCAACAGTGTTTGTACAAGGGAACAAGGTAATTATTGTTAGTCTGTCCACAGCAAAAAGGCATTCAGAGTGGAAGCAACATCGTCTTTCTTAAGGTATACCTATAAAATACCACTGACTAGAAACTATCTCTGATTTTAAGATGCAAAATGTTCTTTGTTTTATTTCACCTTGCAATAGATATATACATTCTCATTTAGTCTAACGGGATTGGGAAACTTAATTGTACATCTGTAGCTCTGCAGAATTTCTAATGAAATAAGAATTTATAATTTATGAAATTTTAGCAAATATAATCAATTGGCAGTAGATAATTTTGATCCACAGATGAAGATGATTCCATTAAAATGATTCTGTGAGGTACTGTGAAGTTTTTGATACCACTTAATAGAATATTTACTCATAATTTTAAACATGCTTTTAAATTGTAATAGACCCTTACTAGAGTCTACACAGATAATTAGGAATCAGTGAATTTATGCCCCAAATTTTAATGATCAATTGTTAGTACCTAGAAACTGTGATTATTTTAGCATTACTGGTAAGACATGCCAGTAAACCACTTTAATGGTATTTCCAAGACAGCTGTGAGTTGCTTAGAAAATATTCAGAAGTAAATTTAGATGCAGAGGGTTCGAGGCTCACTTGTTTTAAGTCCCTCCCAAATTTGATAGATGTCAGGCTAAACTATTTTTCATGAAACCAACATAGAGACACCTTAGTATTAGAATAAGTTTCTTCTTATAAGCAGTGCTATTTCAGACAAGAAATAAACTAACCAAAAATAGGAATGAATAAAAGAAAGAAAAGAAATGGCAGTTAAAAGCCCAAAATGGAGCTGGAAGGATAGCTTAGTGGTAGAGCACTTGCCTAGCATGTGCAAAACCCTCTGTTCCATTCCTAGCACAACAAAAACAGGAAGGAAGGGAGGGAGGGAGAGAGGGATAGAGGAAACAAAGATCTGTTCCATCACTTTGAAATACATTTTTATGATCATGTGTTCAACTTGTAGAAGCTTCAAGTGGCAGCAGAGACGAGAGTAAGGAAGAAAGCCTGGCTGCAAAGGTCCCAATCACAGGTAAAATAATGGTTGCCTGACAGTTTCAAACACAAACTGTAGTTTTTATATAACCAGAACATTATAATTAGTGGTTTGTGAACTCTGCTAGGAGCAAGTATATTCAACTACTACATGCTGGAGCATTAATTATAAGACCATAACATACAAGCTTACCAGCTAGACTAAGGTGGCAGATGACATGTGCATTGAACTCTTCATCATGATGTAATTATACATTTACACATGTAAGCATCCTCCATCATGCAGCCTTTTAGCACCTGCATCTGTGTGAGAATGGTCAGTCTCCCAGAGGAACACCTAGTCATTACATGGTGAACTACAGATGTTTCTGATTTTACCATTTTCTTTACTGTAATAATTGCAGGTGTATCCATAAAATAAGACCAGGGGAAAAAAAGTTCCAGACAGGAAATTTGCTGGTGCCTCAGTTACACATCCCTCTGGTAATTCAAAAATTTCACCAGTCAGGCTTCATTAAGACCTATTAAGATTTCTGCACATGTATTAGGTGTGTTTAGATGGAATCTGAATGATATAATTACTGTTTTTAGGTTTAGAATATCAACAGCAACAATTAGTATTCTGGACAGATTTCTGTTTATTGTACATCTAAATTTACTAGTACCTTATTTTGTAAAGTGGTGCACTACTTCATTATAAATTCAAAGGTCTGACTTTAAATATTTATACAAGTAAATACACCATTGCACCAAGGTACGGAGGCATGCAACTGCATATGTGGTAGTTTTGTTCTTGTTTATAAGCAGAAAAGAATAGTTTGTTTTCATGGCAATACAATTCATGGCATGATGATTAATTTTTTAAACTCATATTTCTGTGATGAACTCTGGTTTTTAAAAAAGGAGCTTATAATAGAGCAATTTTTATTTATTTTGTGTATCAGATAGTATTATTTCACTCCAAAATACAGAGATTTTCTTTTCTTTTAAATTTTTTCCCAGTGATGTTTTTTGTTTTGAGAAAACTGTTATGGTCCTCACTTGATTATTTTTATTAGTAGGAGAAATGTAGAAGATCCTAAACTGCAACTAACTAGGAAATCATTTGGATGCCTTTTCCTTGCATTTACCTTTGAATATAGAAGTATGTAATGAATGGTCTCTGGATTTATTTCAGTTAAAATTTTGCAGTCTTGTTAAGGAGGAACCAGAAAATGATCTCATTGCCCATCTTTTTTTTTTTTTTTTCTTTTTTAGTTACAATTGGACAAAATACCTTTATTTTATCTATTTATTTTTATGTGGTGCTGAGGATTAAACCCAGTGCCTTACACATGGTAGGCAAGCACTCTACCACTGAGCCACAACCCCAGCCCCTCATTGCCCATTCTTAATTCTCTTTTCTGTACTTTTCCTCATCTCTCTTGCTATGAGTAGGTAATGCCCCCAAATTAATGCAAATGTTATTATCTCATAGACTTTCTTTTTAAAAATTTTACTGGTATATTATAATTATGCATAATAGTGGGGTTCATTATGCCATATCATACATGCACATAACATAATTTGATCAATCCCATTCCCCAGTACCTACCTTTTCCCTCCCTCTTCCCTTCCCTAACCCTCTTACTCTCCTCTACTGGTCTCCCTTATATAATTATTGTTATTTTAATTAGTGTATTAAAAGTATATAAGCAGGATTCATTGTGGTGTATTCGTACATGGACACAGAGTTGTTTGGTAGATTTTGTACTTTTGTCTCCCCTGCTTCCTTCCTCTTGGTCTCCTTTCCTTCCTCTACCCTATTGGTCTCCCTTCTATTTTTGTGAGATCCACTTTTTGAGAATTCATCCTCTCCCCCCACCTTCCACCAAGTTCCACATAAGAGAAAACATTCAGTCCTTGACTTTCTAAGTCAGGCTTATTTCGCTTAGCTCAGTGTTCCATCCATTTACCAGCAAATGACATAATTTCATTTTTCATTATGTCTGTGTCTCATATACTTTCTTTCTCAGGGAGGAGATGGTTAAGTACAGGGTTTTAAATCTTCTTTTCATGCAGAAAGAAGTATGATGCGTCTGAAAGTAATCAAGGCTATTTGCAATTAAGACTTTATAAAAGAAACTATAATTCTAACAACTTGCCAGACATGAAAAATTCTTGGAAAGCCACTTACTTGTTAGAGCATTGGTTTCTGTCCTTGCCACCACACTTTCATTCTTCTGTTTCGCCAACCCTTGAATCTCCCACAGAGTTCATATTGAAGGGCCTCTTGCATCTTGGCTCTGCTTACTGTTGCTGTCTGTCATTGCAGCCACTTGGGTCTCTTAAGTTCCTGACCATCATTAAATATTTGTGGTTTTGGCATAATTATTTAGAGATTTGTCTTTTAGTAAAGCAAGTGTATAGTTTGATTTAAGACAGATATTACCCACCCCTTTATAATAGTTCTAATGGAGTATTATGTTTGCGTAGGTGCTTACTGGTTGTGTTTGTATGGTCTGAATTCCTTCTAAAATATTCCAAAGCAAAGGAATACCAGAGACTCTCCCCTAGAAGTCAAGGTGATGTAACAGTTGAACCTGGGCTTTGGCATCAGCCATCAATGTCTTTTCATTCCCTGCTGTGTTTCTCCACTTACTGAGCCTTTGTATAGAGAAAGCAGACTTGACAGGATTGTCTTCCAAGTTTAAATGCAGTCATGTGTATCTGCCACATAGAAACTAGATACTCAGTACATATTACCTCTGATGTCTAATAATAATCTTGTGAATAATAGTAATGTTGTTGGTCTTCTGTGCTGGTTCTAAACCAATATTCTAGACCAATGACATCTAGTCAAAGGAACCACACAAAGCAAACTCTAAAGGAGAAAAGAAGCAGAGGAAATAGGGATGCAATATCACAAAAAGAGAAATTCGATGACAAGCCCCCATATGGTGTCTGGACACCTCTAGTGTGTCATTTGTCATCTGTGTACTTTCCCCGAGTTGTGGCAGCCTTGGATCAAGATCATCCCAAACATGGAGCTACTGTGATTTAGTACTACCACGTTAGTTATTGCAAAAAAATTCCACTTGAGAACGTACTTGATGATTTGAATCCAGAAAGGATGTTTACCTTATCAAAAAGGAATCTTGAGGGCTGGGGTTGTGGCTCAGCGATAGAGCGCTCGCCTAGCACGTTTGCGGCCCGGGTTCGATCCTCAGCACCATGTACAAATAAACGCATCATGTACAACTAAAGCAAATAAATAAATTAAAAAAAAAAAAGTAATCTTGAAGAGAGTTTCATGTTACTTTGGGACTTCTAATTAGGAAACCTTAGAGAAGAAACTCAGAAAGCTGATCGAGTATCTCCTGGGATCTCCTTGGTCAAAGCTGGATCTCTGCCCATGAGTGCTTGCTTGTCCCCATTAACCCATATGTGCTCATAGTTGAAGGCATTGCAGGGCACCTGGTCACCAGGCAGCAGGCCTCCCCTAATGTGCAGCCTTGTAAGTGTTTATGGACAATGCAGCATTTTTCAAAATGTGTTCTATGCAATGCTTCACCCAGAAAATACTTCAACAATGTGTTGTTTTTTATGGCCAAACCCTGTGTGATCTGTCTCCCTTTGCAGTATACAGAATGCAGAAGAACATATTGAAGATGTGCAGAAAACCTTCCGTGGAGAAACTATTTAAAAAGTATGAATGTAGAGTTTCAACTAAGTTATCATCTATTTGAAAATGGAATCCTTCCTATTAAAAGCCAATAGAATTAATGTTCCATGGAACATGGAGTGAGAAGTACAAACGTGCATGGAATGTTTTTGAAAACAGCCAATCTAATGGGGGCAGTTTTCTCATTAAGTATAGTTATCTTTGTTGTTTTCTTGTCGTTCTATTTTGTGGTAACCTCCCTGGTGGACAAGATTGCTTTCTAATGAGATTTTGGGTTACTCTAGTGTAACTATACCCAGTTGTTTGAGTTCAAAGCTACTTGTTAAAGCAGTTCTTCAAATTGACCAGAAGGTTACAGTAGTAACTTTTTTTTTTTTTTTAATTAGTCATTGAACTTAAAGGCAGTCTACCACTAAGCTACATCCCAGCCTTTTTTATTTTTTATTTTGAGACAGGGTCTCACTAAGTTCCCAAGGCTGGCTTTGAACTTGCTATCCACTTGTCTCAGCCTCCGAATAACTGAGATTAGCAAGCATTCAACATCACACCTGGTGCTAGTAACTTTCTTTCAACAATCCAGAAATGCTTTTCTTCAGTGTGGGTCCTTCTGTCTGTGTCTGTTAGCTTTGCAGCCATTACAGAAAACACATAGTAAAGAAAGAGGCTGAGGTGGGATCTAGGGCAAGTACAAGAGGTTGGAGTGTGAAAGTTACACCATTTTCACAATGATGAAACGTCCTGGGGCTGTTTAACCTGAGAAGGGCACAATTGCTATCTTTAAATATTTGAGAGACGGCCATATACAAGGCAGAACATTTATAAAGCACAATTATAGAGTATAGTTCAGTAAAAAAAAGCACTTTCAAGCTCTTCATTTCAGCAACACTAAGCTGTCTTCCAGGTGTAAGATTCTGTGCTGGGTGTTTGAACCATGGCAGGAATCGTGGCTCTCTTAAGGAAACAAATTCCTATTTCTGGGAACTTTGGCATCATTCTAATACTGAGACCATAATTCTCATTCTGTACTAAAGGAATCAAAATGCCAACATTCTTATATCTTTATTTTCCCTTCTTATTTCCTGATCATCCCAAAACTTGAGCCTTCCTGGCAGAGGGCCTCCTTCTTAAGAAGTTTGCTATCACTTTAAAGGCATCTGCTTTGTTAATCACCATTTTATGTGAGTTTTCTGTCCTAAGATTTACATAGAAACCCTCCTGTACACAAATCTACACATACAACCAGAGTAAACATTCCCATAGTCTGAATGATTTTCTGTTGTTAACACAATCTACATCTTTTATTTGTCTAGTTGTTCTGAACTAAGGAACCAAGGTAGAAATTAAAGATTAATTTTGATATCTATATGTAGTCTTCTGTATATAATAAGTAGTATCATTTACATTACATTTCTTGTGCTGAATTCTGGGATACCAAGGACAGCAAAGCCTGGGGCCCTGTCTTCAGTAAGCCTCCATCATTTCTAATCTTCATAATAACCCTGTAAGGTAAATATTAGTAACTCATCTTACAATGGTCAAACAGAAACTTAGAAAGGCTATGTCTTGCTCAGGGCTATGTAACTAGTGTGTTGGATCAGGAATCAAACTGACTTCAGGATTTGAGTCCTGAATTCCTTTTATTCTGTCACCCTGTCCTTTTTGTTTTACTAAAAAGACAATTGTAACAGAGTGTCTGGTTCAGTCAAATATCAGTGTATATCATAACAAAGTTGAGCTCCGCAAGAATGCTTTTAAAAGCAATGCTCTACAAAGCCATACCTTTTCCTTCTCTTGGACTATGCCTGGAGAAGTGAGCAGCTCCCAACAATTTTCAAGTACAGGTTATACTGGGAGGAATGCCCTTTCCATACTGGGGCTAGTCAGCATAGCTAGGCCTCTGAGATCACAGGCAGGTAAAAGGAAATTCTGAGTATTTCCCAGAAATACTCAGGCCAGGAAGAAAGTGAGGGTTATCAAGATTATGAAAGAATATCACCCTTTGAACTACTTATACCCTCCAATGTCAAATTTCCCATGTTGGAAATTTTGTTTGTATTCACACTAAATTTACCTTTTAGCAATGAGTTTTCATTTTACCTTATGCTAAATGTCATGAAAATCCAGCACCTAACACAGTGTTTGCCACATAGTGGACACTTAATTTGTCAAACAAATGAATAAAAATGGGGATATTAAGGAGTTCCCTTAAATAATTGTTGATTCAGGCCAGAATACTATCTCTTTCATCATTTACTCCACCAACACTTTTCCCACCCCACGTGCCCATCCTGGCAAAACTCATCTCCTTAAGCTCCATGTGAAAAGGGCTCTCGTCTTTTATCTCAAGAGGATTAAGCCTCTAAGAATGTCCATTCAGCCTCTTATTCTTTTGACACCAATTCTCTTGGTCAAACTGTGTTGAAAGTGGTTGCCTCACTGTGCCATTCCTCACTGATATTCTTTGGCAAGCTGAAGTATTTCATTTCAGATCATACTAACATGTCCATTTAGCATCTTTCTAGGGGGTCAGCATAGATTTGCAGGATGCCACTTGGAGTTCTGGGGACTACCTCCCCAAAAATTGTTATTTGAGCTTTACAACAAATTTGAAAAGAATTGGAAACATACAATGGACAGGTTGTCATCAGTGACTAGATTTATCCTGGAAGAAAAGACTGCACTGACAACTTTGGACCTCCAAAGTATAGTGGCATATCATCTCTAGTACCAAGACTTTGCTAAGAATGTGCTTCCCCTGTCTTGTCCCAGATGCTTTATTGTAAGCTACCTGGTACCGAAAACCGGGAGGAAAAACTCTCGGAGGCAGAGTTAAGCTTTTACTACTTTTACTTCTACTTTCTGTCTTCTGTCTTCCTCAGGAGCCTCGGCCCAACTCTGACCAGTCATTACTTCTTCTATCTGGTTTCTCTTCTGTCTTCTATCTGGTTTCTCTTCTGTAACCGCTCTGCCTACGTTCTGGCCGCTCTGATTCTTCTGACCGACCGAGTGACTGCCCGGCTGACTGAATTCTCCGTTCTCCTAACTCGGACCGCTTTCACCCGGTTATATACCTTCAGGTTTGCGGGTGCCTACAGGTGCGTCACATACATATCAGGTGGAACTTATGGCTTCCAGCTAGCTGCAACAGCCCTTCCTAATTAGGGCTCCTTCACTTTATTAATTAGAATCAGTGGAGACATGTTATGTGTTGTGCTTGGGGCAGGGAATCCCAAACTTGTATAAAACCAGGGCAGCCATCATATACTGTGGGATTGTCCGTTGCAGCCCACATGGCCCTGTCTCTTGGGCAGGAGTCAGTCTGCTGGGGCTTCTCCCATGGGGCCTGCTATCTGCTGCTTCCAATAGCCAGCATTCCTTATTTCATTGTTGGGTGGTGGTGTCTAGTTAACATGGTCATTAAAGAATAAAAGACACCTTTATGATGAGTGCTATTGACTGGATGCTTCTGCATTCAAGGAAATTAACTTCTAAGTGCTTCTGTGGAGAGATGCTCTACAGTGGTTGCACAGTAGAATCCCATGTGGGATTCCCATGACACACCCTTGGCCAATTACATCAGAACCTTTGGTGGGTGGAACCCAGGCATAAGCATTTTCTAACACATCCAGGTAAATTCCCAAGTTTGAGAATAGAGATGTCTCAAAGCCATTATAGTGCCTTTTAGATCATGTTTTGAAGCACCACCTAAAAAGTTACTTAGGACTGGGAGCATAGCTCAATGGTATAGCACATGCTTTTCATGCAAGAGGCCCTGGGTTCAATCTTTGCATAAGAGACAAATTAAAAGAGAAAAGAAGTCATGGTTTAGATATTTTGATAAAATTGGGGGTCAGAGGGTATATTATTTTCCTAGAGCTGCTATAACAAGGTACCACAAACAGCGAGGCATAGTGGCACAAACTTGTAGTTTCAGCTACTCAGGAGGCTAAGGCAGGAGGATCACTTGAGTCCCACAAGTTTGAGACTAACCTAGGCAACACTAGCCTCAAAAACAAAAACAAACTACCATAAACTTGAAACAATGGAAATTTATCCCCTCTCAATTCTGGATGCAGAAGTCTGAAATCAAGGTATCAGCACAGTTTCGCCCCCTCCAGATACTGCTTTTTTCAGCCTCTGATGGCTTATCGTGGCACAACTTCAATGTTTGCCTCCATCTTCCCGTTACCTTCTTTTCTGTCTCTGGGTCATTTCCTCTTATTAAAGGGACATCAGCCATTGGATTTAAGGCCCACTATAAGTGCATGAGGATTTCATCTTGACCTTCTAACTAGCACCTCTGCAAGAACATATTTCCTAATAAGTCACATTCTGAGTTTCTGGGTGGACATGAATTTGGTAGGGGAGATTCTATTCAACCTGCTATAGCCAGTGGCAGGAGTGGGGTTGTTCATATTTGACATTTCTAACATCTAGTTTATGTAAGCTGCCTGTTGTGGCCAGCCACGGTGCCGCGGGAAAATTCTCGGAGGCAGAGTTAAGCTTTTACTACTTTTACTTCTACTTTCTTAGAGCTTAGAGAGGGAAAGAAAGATTTTTCTTCTTAGCTTAGAGTAGAGTAGCTTAGAGTAAAGAAAGATAGAGCTTAGCTTTTCTTCTTAGCTTAGAGTAAAGAAAGATAGAGCTTAGCTTAGAGAAAGACTAGAGCTTCTTTCTTCTCTCTTCTTTCTTCCTTCTTCTTTCTTCTGTCTTCTGTCTTCCTCGGGAGCCTCGGCCTAACTCTGACCAGTCATTACTTCTTCTATCTGGTTTCTCTTCTGTAACCACTCTGCCTACGTTCTGGCCGCTCTGATTCTTCTGACCGACCGAGTGACTGCCCGGCTGACTGAATTCTCCGTTCTCCTAACTCGGACCGCTTTCACCCGGTTATATGCCTTCAGCTTTGCGGGTGCCTACAGGTGCGTCACATACATATCAGGTGGAACTTATGGCTTCCGGCTAGCTGCAACAGCCCTTCCTAATTAGGGCTCCTTCAAGTTTATCTCATACAGATTATTTCTAGTCTTTCTTTAGATGATAAAGATAATACTGATATTATCATTATTTCTGATTCTTCTCATGAATTATTAAGTACAAGTTGCTTAAAATGTTTTTTTTTAAAAGCTACTTAGGACTGGGAGCATAGCTCAGTGCTTTTCATGCATGAGGCCCTGGGTTCAATCTTGTCACCAGAAAAAAAAAAAAAAAAAAAATCTGATCAAGATTACTCCAGCTTTGAAAAGTTAAGGGTTCCATGAGTTTGAGAGTTGAAAAATAGCCTCCCATGAACAGTGTTGGAAGTATATCCTTTGGTATGCATAGGGAATCAATTCCAGAATTCTCTTGAATACCAAAATCTGCAAAGACTGCAACTCCCATATATAAAATGGCTTGGTATTTGCATATAACCCACAAATATCATATACTTTAAGGAATCTCTAGATGCCTTAGGATACGTAATGCAGAGTAAATGCTATGTAAATAGTTGTTATACTGTCTTGTTTAGGAAATAATAATTTTTTAAAAGTCTGTTATATATTAAGTACAGATGCATTTTTTCTCCCAAGTATTTCCAATTTGTGTTTGAATCTGGTTGCAGAACTCAAGGATAGAGAAGGCTTAATGTAATATCCCCCAAACTGTCTCAGATCATCTTAGGGGAATGTTAATTAAACACCAGTTACAAGCCTGGCATTTATTTTCAAGTTTCAGTGTTGAGTTGCTCCATAGAAATTAAGGCAATAATGTAATCTCTGTTTTGTGGGCCATCCCCATGCAGCTCCTGCGAATTAGAAGTTGCTCATCTCATGCACCAGCTCTCTTGGTGAAACCATGGAGAGAAACCTCCACAGTAAATTTACAGGCCCAGGTCTACTGAAGGAGTTGAGTTTATCATAGAAAGTCTATATGTGAAAAGTAATTTTTGTTTTGGATCAAAACTTACATATCTCACACTTACATAAACTTATGGATTTATTTAAAGTCCTAAATATAGGTGAATTTTCTAGATTTTAAGAACTGAAAAGGCATATATCGCCTAATATTTTATCATTTTTGTTTGAGCAGATTACAAGATAATTTCTGGATTTTTAGTGATGATATTTGTCTTTTAATTGATTTAAGAAATATATCTAGACATTTTACTTTAGTTTGCAAAACCAAGTAATAGCACTATGAAACCCAGTGAACAAAAAGTATTTTTCAAGTTAATTTTAAAATTTCTACCCACTTCATCTAGGAATAGTGCTTATGCTTACTTGAAGATGCCCAATTCTTTGTGGGTTCAAGGTCATTTTCTAGCTGTGATGATAGTACTGTTTGTTATAGTACCTTTGTTATTCCTGTCTGGGCCAACTCATTTTTTTTTTTTTTTCATTAAGGATTTCTGCAGAAGCAATGGGCAAATCCCCTACCTCCAGACACCCTTAGAGGCTGATGAACCACGCCTTTATCTGGCTCTTGTAATGGATTGCAAAAAGCACTTGTTCATCAGATATTTTCTTCTTTTTATTCGTAGATTTAGAAGTATTTTAGCAGGTGTACATTTGCATATAAAAGAGAATAAAAGATAACTTAGGCTTTTTCTTCCTCCTTTCTTCATCATCTCTCTCCTACCTCTCTTTATTCATTAGGTTTTCACTTTCTTTCTCTAGCTGTCTCTATTTTCTAGACATAAAATGTATATAAAAAAGGAAATAAAACAGTCTTAGTGATTCTTCAGCACTGTGCAGGAAGGTAGAAGATCGGGTTCAGTCAGCTTATGTAACAAAGTAGGGACAATATATTTATCTTATTGTGTCATCAGTCTGGAATAGACAAGGATAGATTTTAATCTCCTGGGGCTGGATACTACACAGGATGGGACCCATTACCTTGTTTTATGATTGAAACTGCACTTTCTAAACTAAATCTTGACACAGATTCGAGTATATAATAGATGCTTGACTGAGATTCAGAACTGCAAGCTTGAGCACGTATGTTTGTTTCTGTGTATATGAGAACATTCCAACTGAAAATAATTGAATCCTTTAGAAATGTTTGTTTTATCTCATTATTTTCACTACTCAGTAGTTTTTGAGAGTTTAATATTATTGATGGGAGGAAATGTTTCCCTGGAGTTCTAAGTCACAGGCTAGAAAGTGAAGCCTTTAATGACCACTCTGTTCTCAAATTTTCAGACTTAGGTTTACTTGTGGCTCATGTGCATTTTACATCATGAAGTTGACATCCTCGCTGTCTTCTAGGCTGTTTGAGGAGGATGTCTGAATTGTTTGAAAACCCCTAGCAAAAAGTATTCTTTTCAATCCAAAGAGTCTGTAACCTGCTCCATTTAATACAGATAACTACTTAAAAATCTTCATACTGCTGTTGCAGCCTCCTTTGATAATGTTCCAGGGTTTAAACACTTTCAACAAAAAGCTTTTTTCAGCATCTAGCTAGTATCCTTTGGCTGCAGTTTCCCTAAGTGTTCTTGTGCCACTTTCAATAAACATAAAAATTGTTTACTAACATCTAGTTTCTAGGTTGCAAATATGTTTTATTTAGCCCGTGCAGTGTTTCATGTAAAGAGAAAAGAAAAGAAAAGGCTCAAGTCTGGCAAGACTAGGCCCACTTTTCCACCTGGCAGCAATAAGCTATAGCCAGGGAACAGCTGTCCCTGTGGACAAGGGTATGCCCCGCAGCCTGCTACAGGGCTCTCCCTTTTCCTTGTGTCCACCTGGCCAGAGTCACTTCTTTGTGTATTTGCTTGGCCCCAAAAGGTATCTGCAATCATAGTACCCTTCCTGTCTACTCCATTTGCAATATCTGTCTTTGAGCTCTCCCTCCCTTACCCAACTTGGTTTCTATGCAGGCTTTGTATCCTTTAACTTCTGATTTTTAAAAATCAAACCCTATTGATTTTGTTTTTCTTCTTTGGATCATCTCCTGATCCTTCATATGTTGTTTTGTGCAGCAATTGTGACTAAAATAAGGATGTGGTACATGCCATAGGAGAACATTTCAGTTCTGATACATCTGACTCTCCATTCAGAATGTCCTGTTCCTGTACCTGGTTTGTGTCTCTGGTCCTTCCTTAGTTCCTGTTAATTCCTCCAAGTGTGTGCACTTCATCTTTGTTCCTTTTAAACTTCATTTTGTCCTTAAATCATCAGAAGATGCTTGCTCTGAGCAGGTAGTAAGTGACATATCCAGCAGTCCTCAGCCTGATTTTATCAGCCTTTTACTCAGGACAGGGCCACTGCATCCTAGATAAAAATTGATTTTCTCCAGACAACCGTCAATGAGTCTGTGATTGGAGAAGGGCTACCCGAGGCTTGTATATAGATGCAATACCAGAGAATTATGGTTGGAAAGGGTAGTCCTGGTGGGATGTAATAGGAGAATGAGCTGTCTCCCTGCAAGGCTGTAGGTCCAGAAAGCAGACTTGGGAAGCCTTGATGGGAAAGCCTGATGACAGGGCCCGAGTCCTTCAAAAAGGAAAGGAAGGAGACCAGATAGAAAGTGTGAGGAAAATGAAAAGGACCCATCATTTTCAGAGTGTTGTTTAAAGTCAATTCATTTTACACTGATAATTTTCTCCCTCCTCAGGCTAGTAATAACATCAGCATTGTCTTATGTTTGGGCAGAATGCTTAATTCCCCCCCATTCTGAAATTATTTCATAAGCCTGATATTTCTTCTAGAAATCCTCTTCTGAAAGTTAGTGACACATGTTTTCCCCCATTTCTAAAAAGCAGGAGAGAGTTTCCCTGTAGTCACATTATTTTTACCTTGAAAGAGTAGACAGGAATTGCAAACCCTGGTCTAGCTTACAGGGGCCAGGACCCAGGATCCTGTTTGTTTGTTTGTTTGTTTGTTTGTTTGAAATAGCTACTTCCTTTTTATTCTTTTTTTAAAATTTCAATTTTTGCTGTCTTTTTAAAAATCAGATAAATTTAATTGAATGCTGTAATAACTTGTGGTCATTAAGATCTAGACTGGCATCCTAAAAGCTGAAAAACTTTCCAGTTGATTTTTATAAAATAAAACACGAGTTTTTTCCTCCTTTTATACTGATACATATATTCTTTACCTTTAAATTCAGACACTGATTTTTTCCTCTCCCCAAATCACTTAACACATTGGCAATAGTATGGATGTTAGGATCAACTGAATAGTGTTGCAGAGCCATCCTATTGGAGCCATTCTTCCACCGGGAAATACTTTCTACCCTAGGCCACATACACTATAAAGCACAAAGCAATATTTTTCCTAGATCTCATGGTTTCTTTATTAAAGTGTTCAAGATATTAGTTCCATCACATCAAATTTATTTCACAATCCAGTAACCTTAAAAAGTGTTGCCTTACGATTTCTTATCTTCAGAGTTAAGTGTACCAGATCTGTATGTATTTTAATTATATAACACTTAATATTCCCAAGTATGGTGTACATTTCAAAGACTCATTTTTTAACTTGATTGATTCTCAATAAAGCATGCTTTATTCTTCAGTGTAATAGTTTTTATTTAGTAATAAAGAAGTTGCACTTAAGTTCTTAAATTGAGCCAGCAAAAGCAGGAATACGACTGATTCCTGACATTGTCAACAGTGTTGACAATGTTGACGATGTGGACAAGGATGCTGTTTGTCTTATCTGTGCTTAAACTCTTAATTCTCTATTCTCCATTTCATCTAGGTGTCCTCAAGACATAAAGTAATGGGAAAGGTCATATCACTCAGGTCCTTTACATAATTTTTGTTTACTGTTTTTCCCCAAAACCTTCAATGTAACTTGCAGCAAATGCTGTTAGAAACCCTGCATGGCCAAGGGCATCCTGTGAACCTGAGCCAGGTCTAGGCTGCTGCTGATCCCTCTAGGCATCTGGCTTTGCTCTCTTCAGATACCTTCCCTCTTTTATGCCATGGGGTTAGAGTTCCTCAACTGTGGGACTCTGAGCTTACCCTGCTGTCAACTGTCCTTCCTGACCCTCTCACCATCACCCAGCCCTCTCCCAGAACTCCCCAGCTCCAGTTTAAGAACATGAGACCTGGAGCAGGGAGCATTCCTAGTGACCTGACCACCTAGGAAGTCAGTGCTGTCTCTTCAAGTTCATTCCTGGAGGGTGCTTCTGCAAGGTCTGAATGCAAGATATCTACTTTACTATGATGTTGAACCTATCGACAGACCAACTCCCCTAATAACTGACATTTGCTGCCTCAAATGTTCTCTTACAACTCATGTTTGAGTCTTGAAACCTGGATTCAAGTAAATTGTGTTTGTTGTTGTTAGAATTTCTAAAAAGGTGACAGTTCAAAAAAGTAATTTTTATGCATTTGAAAAAATTAACATTATGGGAAACATTTAAGAAACCTCTCTGGGCAATAGAAAATTTAGTATTTCTATGCTTTTTTTAAATTATAGAAACAAAAGCCTACAAGTTGCTGAAGAAGTCTACCCTTCAGGATAATACAAATCAAATTGAAGACAGATTTCCAAAGGCACGTGCTTCTACATCACAATTTTCAGGTAAATAAGGGCAGATTTAGCACTCAAGGCCAGTGTCCACCAGTCTAGGCAGCAACCAGTACTGGGTTCAGGGAAGGGTGGTCATTCTTTGAAGGTTTCTAGAACTTGCTTTGTAACAGTCTGTCACTGGATCAAAATGAATGAGCGCCGGGCACGGTGGCGCACGCCTGTAATCCCAGCACTTGGGAGGCTGAGGCAGGAGGATCGCGAGTTCAAAGCCAGCCTCAGCAATGGCGAGGCACTTAGCAACTCAGTGAGACCCTGTCTCTAAATAAAATACAAAAAAAGGGGCGGGGGGAGGCTGGGGATGTGGCCCAGTGGTCGAGTGCCCCTGAGTTCAATCCCTGGTACCAAAAAAAAAAAAAAAAAAAGAATGAGCACTTTTTCATCTTAGGGAAATAGTCATTTGGAAGTCCTCCCTTCTGGATGTACATTGGCCCAGCATGGCAGTTCCCCATACAGACCTTGAGTTCTGCCTGCCGTGTCATGGTGGTAGCTTGTCATTAAACACCAGAGGAGATGCCCCAAATTCCTCTCTTCTCTACATCTCCTAGTTCTTTAAATCATCAAATGGGCAGAGTTGTGCTGGGCTTCCCTCCATCACTAGAATGTTTGGAGGTTTTGAGTTCTTTTAAAAAAAAGATTATAAATCTTGCTCTGAGCATGACAGCTGTTTAGCATACACACATAATTGGGAAGGTGACTCCACAAATATTTTTGGTAAGTATATTTTGGTACCTAACTGTACAGGTGAACAAGATGAATAAATTTGAATAAAATTGTAGTCCCTTGAATATGTATCAAAAAGTGTGGTACTATTAATATACTAGTAGTTAACATATAATATTAATGTATTTATAAGTAAAATGATACTTTATAAATTGTATAATCAAGCATCTTGAGATTCAATTCCTTCGCTTTATACCCAAATTACACTATATACTCTGCAAGATTCCAAACATTCCAGTTAGAATCACACAAGTGCAGCCAGGTGTGGTGGCACATGTCTGTTAATTCTAGCAGTTTGGGAGATTGAGACAGGTCAGTTTTGAGGTCAGCCTCTGCAACTTAGACCCTCAGCAACTGAGCAAGACCCTGTCCCAAAATAAAAAATAGAAATGGTTGGAGCTCAGTGGTAAAATGACAGTGGGATCAATCCCCAATATATATTGAAGGAAGGGAGAAAGGGAGGAAGTTGGGTGGGCAGGCAAAGCAGTGCTTTTGGTGGCGTTGGCTGTCGTTATTGTTAGATAGGGCCTCTGGTATTCATTTTTACATGTGGTCAGGAACTATCTTTTTACCCCTCCTCTCCCTCTGATCCTGGGACCTTTTTAGCTCCAATAGGAAATAGAAGGCCAGTTGGGAGGGTGAAAGAGAACTTCACAGCACTGTTACAGGTAGTGATGGAAATGTGTGCTCTGAACATGGATCCTATCTCGAAATCTAACTGTGAAGAAGCAGTGCATATTTCAGTTACTTTCTGAATCATATTTTAGGTCTCTGTCCCTGGACCTGTCGCTATGGAAAGCCACTTAAACCTTGAGCCTCGGTTTTCATTTCCAAAAGTCCTTCTCCTATTAAGCATGTTGGCAGCTGTGTTCATGCTTAGTGTGGACACAAGGTTCAGAGAAATGCTTTGCTGCTGAGGTTACATGAAGGCAAGCAGGTTAGAAACTCAGAAAATCCTTTGCTAAGATGCCCATGCACTCTCTATCTGGGATCTCAGGTAACTGCCAACTAAGAACCAGATAATAGCAGAAATATCCAACGCTGAAGGCACTCAGGAAGCAAAGATCAGAGAAGCTGGGAGCAGTGGAGACAGTTCAGTTCCTCCAGCCCTTGGCAAAGAGGTGGATTGTGCATCTTCTTCCTCCACCTTTTCAGACTTGGAAGAGTGGCCTTTGATGGTTTTCAGTGCAGATTCATTCTCCTCTGTGGGGTGAAAAATAGAGGATTTGGCAGAGGGTCTTAAAGTGGATGGGGTAGGTAAATGTCACCAGGAATGTCAATTATTTCTGAGCCCCAGCTTCCAGCACCTGATACCTTGGTGAGTTGTTGCTGCCTGTTTGTCATAAAAATTTGGATTATCCAGTATTCCATCCCGTAGTGGAGACTTATGTGTTTATACTTACATGCTTCTTTGTCATTTAAAATAGAGTTCTTTGGGTGGCTTTATATTTTACATTTTTACATTTTGTGGCTTCTGTTTGAGTGTCACAAGGAAAACCCCCTCATTTCTTTTCAGTATGTTAGCAACATTTCAATCTGCCTCAGAAGCTCCCATGACTTCTTTGGCTTGAACAGCATCTTTCTCTGTTGGTGTTTGTTTTACCAAAGTTAGTGGGAGGCTGCTCATCATTCATTTGTTCCATTGCTGCACAGCAACTAAGGCTTGTTCTCCATGTTTTGTACTTACCACAGGTTTGAATATTGGCAGCAGTACACTCAAGACAAAGACAACTCACAAAATCCCTTCGGAAGCTAGTTTTTCATCTAGCGAAGGAAGTCCTTTGTCAAGGTAAAGTCGTGACAGCCTCTTTGAATAGCAGCAACAAGATGAGAAATGTCACCATGCAATGAATTAAACTCTGGCCACATATTATTTTGTTGTGTGACTTGATGGAGGGTGATGGTTTGGGGTTTTGTTTATCTAAAATAACAGTTGAAACTTTAGTCTACCTTTGAAAATATTTGCACCAGAGCCAAGTATTGTTTTGCAGCTGTTGTTTCCTTGGTTTAAGACTCAATTGACACCTCAGTGAACCACAAATTAGCGTCTACAGCTGCTCGCAGTAGGACTGCTTAGAGACCACACAATGGAGTTTGTCAGAAAAAGGGCAGAGAGAAAACATCAGGCATTAAAAGAAATAAAGTGGCGTGTTTCTTCTTTCTGAGACCGCTGATATATAAACTAGCAAATGTTGGATATTAGGTTTTGTATTCTTCTTTTATGTCAAGTATTTAGGCTACAGTACTCTTTCCTTTTCTGGCACTTTCTTATTTTACTTAAAGAACACAATTTTTTCCTCACATTTGTTAAACAGTGAAACATCTTGTGTAATTTTTTGAACAACGATAAGTGAGTCATATGCTGAATTTGTCATCAGGATAAAATACTAATCATTCAGTGGCTTCAAGTCTTAAAATGAATTTATAGATGGGAATATAAGCAATTATCTGTTGAAATGCCTACCCTTTTACTTTGGGCTAAACAGCATAGCAAGTTTCCTTTTGTAATAGCATCGCTCATTAAAAAGATGCCCTTTAGATGATTGCATTACATTTGAATTTACTACTTGACCCTGGTGAAGTTTTAAAACAGGAACTTTATATTTCTAATGTTATGTAATATGTCCCGTAATATAAAATGATCTGATCCAGAAATGTCACATTGAAATGAACTGAAAATGAAAATGAAAAAGAATCTTGCTTTGATTTATATTTTGTAAAAACATTATAATATTTTAGGATGTGGAATATAATAAGATGAGGTAGGTTTTCTAAAATTCTTGCTTTTTAAACTTGACAAGCATCCAGATTGCTCGTTTAATTATCAGAAATTATTGTCTCTAATATTCAAGTTTTTATCCATATTGTTAAAGAAAGTGGGAGATAACTGGGTCAGAAAGAATCTTAAAGTATTATATTATTATGATTATAATATAAATTCAAGTTGTTAAAGGACAGATAGTTTTCAGGGTTTAATGTTACAGTTTGGCTGAATAATACACCCCTATAGTTTTTAAAGCTTATTAGAAGTGTTTTTCTCCATTACATTTTAAAGACACTAAAAAAATTCTTTTTAAACTTACTTTATACATGATCTTTGAGCAATTTTTAATACATTCAAAAACAATTGGGTTTTCAGAACATTTTCTCAGCTTGATAATTTCACATCATGTCTGTATTTCATCAAACTAAAATTGAACTTTTTTGTCTCTCAAATTAAGTCAGGGACCTTTTCTTATTGCTATTGCTTCTTTATGAAATTAATTTCATAATGAATTACAAGTAATCTCATCACCTTCAAGGAAGAAAAAACTCAAAAAGATCTTCAAGGAACCCTTGGTTTTAGACACTTGATAATAATCCAGTAATGAAAAGACCTGGCCATTGAGTGTCTGGGTTTGGTGTGCTGTTTGTCACGTTTGGTTCTTGTGCTGGGTTTGGTATTGTTAATACCCCACCCTGGGCTTTGGAGAGCTCTGGTTTTGCTGTTTGTGCCTGGCTTCACTGAAATTTCTTAGAGGCTTACATTTAAGGATCCCACTTACTGCAGTCACTCCTTGTGCTTTATTGCTTTTACAAGTGGTCTCGAAACCCAGTACTTGAGAATAAACATAACAGTGCAGCGCTGCTGTAGCACTTTTAAAAATTCTTCTTTGCTCTATTTTGTCAGTGAGCTGATGAGCGACCTCAAAAAAAAAAAAAAAAAAAAAAAGACCCCGCTGGACCTAAAAAAAAATGGCTTCCTCTGATGTCCTAGAGACAATAATTATGATGTGCTAGTTAAGCCCAAACTACAGCTGAGGGATTTTACTTTAAAGCAGCGGCTTGGGCGCAAAAATGCATTTATAGCTCTTTGTCTGCACCTCATTATGTGTGGGCCTGATTCATTAAGTAATTGGTTTGCAGTTGTTTACATGAGTATTAAGGCCTTCTTTTCAGCCGCCTTTGAGAGATACATTGTGCAAATGTTGCCTGTGATGAATGCAGAATGAAGGCCAGAGGGTCCGTCCTATTGGCTAAACAGTGCACTCTGTTGAAAAGCCAGAGAAAGGGATTGGGTGCTGCTTTGCATAGCAATGACTTTCTTAATAAGCGTTACAGATTAATACACACAAGCTATAAAAGATGCAAAGAGATACTCTTAGCACATTTATACATGCTCATTTCATTGTGATGGTGGTGGGGTCTGGGTGCTTTCATATTCCGTTTTTCAGAGCAGCAGCTTCAGTGCATGAGCCGTAATAGAATCCGATGTTTATTGTATTATAAATCACGGGCAAGTAGGCAGATCGGCAACAGTTTATTATTAAAGATTCTTTCAGTGTAAATCTTTTTCTACCATTGTATTTGCTTTAGCAAAATCATTTTGTGGTTGAGTGGGGATGAAAGGCATAATGTACGAAGGAGTGAGTCCTAATAGGAAGCCGTTCTCCGAGTAAAGACCACTTGTTCCCTTTTGTTCAGGGGTGCATGCCAGAGCTTCCTCTCTTCTGCAAACATTGTCTCGCTTTACCTTCCCCAGGAAGCGGTTTTCACTTTCCCTGATCCATTTATTCAATGGAGAGTATATCGTAACCGCCTGCCTTGTAACTTCAGCTTACTGGTTCCTGCCTTGTAACTTCAGCTTACTGTATGGTTGGAGATGCCAGGTTTTGCCAAAAGAAAAGGGGTGTGTGCTTGCAACATAATTGCCGGGGAAAAGGTAGCAGAAGTCACCCAGCCAATGCACACTAGCAGGGTCGCTGTGGGTGGCATTCTGTGCCAGCCATGCAGCAATAGGAGCGACCAGTGGAGGGCGCCAGCCTGCTGCTGATGGGGGCCATGGATTGCCTGGTCACTGTACTGTTTCCCCTGGGATAATAATATAAAGATCACGAAGAACCAAATTGTCCAGTGAAATAAAACTGAGTTTTTCCTGGAAGTCTTTTAGTTTATTTTATAAAAGTGCCCATCTCCACCTCTGGTTTAGCAAATCTGCATTCTCTTTAAATTCTACTGAATTAACAGCTTCCAAAATATTTCACATTTCTTACCATAAGCCCATATACTTTGATTTTTTTTTCCTACACAGATCATTTCCGTAATAAGAACTGTTCACTCATTATTTGAAGGGAAGAAGTTAGCAAGTTGTCCCCAGGCAGCTGAAAATGGTATCTGTTGTAGGATCCTCAGTTAACCATCAGGGGGCACTCAGACTTTGTCAAATCAAAACGGCCTCCAATTTGAATGGATCTGTAAAACTTAAAATTAGTATTTACAGAGATTTATTGACATGGTCATCGGGATTTTTTCTTTCTGGATTATTTTCTTCCTTCTATTTTTCAGAAACATGTCTGATTTAGTAAAATTCCAACTAAAGATGCTATTTAAGAAATTTAATATTGATTTCAGCTAGCAGTCAAGATCATTAAAATTTTTAGAATTCAAAACCTAGAGACCACAACTTGAGTCATCATTATACTAAGTCCCTATAACTAGAAGGACACTACTTGGAGCTATTCCTTGTCCCCAGCACCAAACTGCATACTGCTCTTGGCAGAACCACTCAATTTCATTACCAATTCAACTGACATATCCTCAAACTGACAGTAATTTGGATATGTTTGTTAATAGGCTTTGGATATATTTTTCTGTTATAAAAAAAAAACAAGAGATACTGTCCATGCAGTTGAAAGTCAGTTTGTTATTAACAGGACATCCCTGCAGTGTGCTCTTCTCCAAATTCCTCCTTCCCTGAGAGCCAGGAACAAGAATCTGAGTCCCCATCCCAATATCTTCACCTCTGTGGCTGCATGTCTTTCAGGAGGCCCTTGTCACCTGCACCCCCTCCAGCACAGAGAAGCCATACACAATGTGCCCTTTTGAGACTATCTCCTATGTCCCCTGCTCCCAGAATATGCTTCACAGCACCAGGCTACATGTCATACCCTGATACAACATGCTGTTACATGTCCATGCCTTTTATATTTGTTCTCTTGCTTGAATGCTCTTCACTTGGTTTGGTTCAGCCTTCTTAAAATTTTCTAAGCAGAGGATGTGGCTATACAGGATGCCCCTCTTGTGGCCCCTGGGGTTGTTCTTATCATCTAACACAGGTACCTTCTGCTCCCTCCCCCCTGTGTGAGCTTTCCATTGCGGTGGCAGGTTTCTGAATCTTTAGTACTAGATAACAGTTGAATTTCTTGAGTGAGTGAGCATCAGCATAGAGCTCCACCATTTACTGAAGTGTTTTTTCTTTTTTTTTTAATTTTTTATTATTCTAATTTGTTATACATGTTTGTGGAGTACATTTCATTTCATATTACATATAAAGAGCACAGTTTTTCAAGTTGCTGGTTTTATATAAAGTATTTTTACAACAATTGTGTCTTCATACTTGTATTTAGGGTAATCATAGATAACTCAGTCTGCCATTATTTCTATCCCTTTGCCCCTCCTCTCCCTCCCTGCTCTTTGTTCTATTTAAAGCTCTTTCATTCCTCTCATCCCCTTTCTCTTGCCTTTATATGTTAGTATCTTCCCATCAAAGAGATCATTTGACCTTTGGTTTTTTGGGATTGGCTAACTTCACTTAGCATTATTTTCTCCAGCTCCATCAATTTACCTGCAAATTCCATGATTTTATTCTCTTTTAGTGCTGAGTAGTGTTCCACTGTGTATATATACCAAAGTTTCCCTATCCTTTCATCTGCTGATGGGCATCAGGGTTGGTTCCACAATCTAGCTATTGTGAATTGTGCTGCTATAAACATTGATGTGGCTGTGTCCCTGTAGTAAGCTGTTTTTAAGTCCTTTGGGAATAGGCCAAGGAGTGGGATAACTGGGTCAAAATGGTAGTTCCATTCCCAGTTTTCCTAGGAATCTCCATACTACTTTCCAGATTGACTTCACCAATTTGCAGTTCCACCAACAATGTAAGAGTGTGCCTTTTCCCCCACATCCTCGCCAGCATTTATTGTTGTTTTTTTTTGATAGCTGCCATTCTGACTGGAGTGAGATGAAATCTTAGAGTTATTTTGATTTGCATTTCTCTAATCGCTAGAGATGCTGAACATTTTTTCATATATTTGTTGATTGTTTGTATATTATCTTCTGAGAAGTGTCTGTTTAGTTCCTTGGCCATTTATTGATTTTTTTTTTTTTTTTTGGTGTTAAGGCTTTTAAGGGCTTTATAAATCCTTGAGGTTAGTGTACTGTCTGATGTGCTTGTGGTAAATATTTGCTCCCATTCTATAGGTCCTCTGTTCACCTCACTGATTGTTTCTTTTGCTGAGAAGAAGCTTTATTTCTTACAAGAGTCAATTGTACAAGTACCCTCATTTCCATTGTGGCTTCACATGTAGAAATATAGGGAATCATGTATTCTATACAGTTATCTGCATGTGTGGGATATGTGTGCATGTGTGTGTGTGTATGTGTATACATGTGTACACATGTTCAAAGAGAAATATCATGGTCAGTTTTGCCTAGGCTCTCTCTGCTCTCCACTACATTTTTATAGTTTCAGGAAACAGAACCTGGAGGAGTGTACTTATAGAGAACCTTATTGGGTCCCTTCCTGACTGCCATCCTGTCTGCTGATGGAAAGGTTATCTGGCTCTTGGCCCTGACCTTGGCATGGGTGTACAGGCTTTTGGCACATGTCAGGGACCTGGAATGTCATCCTCCAGTTCCACTGCCATCAATTCTCAGCCAACCTACAGTTTGCCTATATTACAGTATTTTGGTATCTGTCTTCCCCAATGGAGCATGAGCTCCTTGAGAGCAGAGATCAAGTCTGTTTTGTTCACTGCTGCCTCAGCCTAGAGCCTGCCTCATAATGTTCTATTTGGTTTTTTTGTTTGTTTGTTTTTGCATTTTCTCAGAGAGGAAATGAAAAAAAGAGTACACATGAACTCAGAGTAGATACTTTGCCCACCCACTCATTTTAAGGCCCTGCTAAGGCATTTTTTCTCCTTTGGGGACCTGACAGGTCATCCTCGGTATTCCCACCTGTAAGGCCCCTCAAGGAAACATACATACAGGCTTATCTCCTCTCAGCCTGTCACAAACCTTAATTTTCATTGGCCCTGTGTGCTGAGGACTCATCACCACCAGTTAGAGCCCACACCTGCACATCACCAGCCAACTACATTCCTTTGTTCACAAAAATGCTCTTGACAGTGCAGCACCTGTTTACTGAAGTCTGCTGCTCCTTGTTGTCATTTGACATTATCTTTTAACTTCTCAGAACACATTAAGAAAGAAATTGCTATTCCCATTTTGCAGACCAGAAGACTGATGCTCAGAAAGGTAGAGAACTTGCCCATAACCACAAAGTAAGCAGAGTTGGATATTGGAAGCCAAGACTATCTGACACAGAGCAAATACATCCTAGTTCCTGAAAGCATCTCACAACCAGTCCCACATTGGGGCAGGGGCCCAGTGGAACTGACACAAGATTCTCCCTCACCCTGGTATTTTATTGATTCTCAAAAAGTTGGTGGAAATAGGTACTTGCAATTTGACCATACATTTTATAAGAGTCAGTATACCAGAAGACCATTTTGTTACATTTCTGTTCTACTATTGGGTGGCTTCATGTGTCCTGGGACACATTCCTGAACCCCTTTGGGCTCAATATGCCCATACAGTGAAGGATCTGGATTTTTAGTACATAAATGCTCTGATTTAACTTAATAGTGGATTTCTTAGCTTTAGGTTTTCTGCATCTCATTTTTTTTCCATTTGCCAGCTCCACAAAGCAATACCTAGTACTTGCAATAATCTTTACTATGTAATTTTGTATTTATGTTGACTGTGTAGACTTTTTCTGTTAGCCTTTTGCTCATATAAAGTGGACAACTGATGCACATAATTTCATTAATATGCTGTGCCACTATGATTACTTAGGTAGGAGTGTTCATCTGTGCCAGGGCTGACCTTAAATTCTTAAATTTAACAAGGGTGAGCACCAAGAAAGTGGCTTTGAATTACAGTTGTTCTAATCTGATTTATCAATAGGAGGAGAACTCAAAAAGTTACCAAAATGCATCAGAAAATAGGATGGTTTGTTGGATAAACAGGAAAGTATGGCAAGATGTTAATCATTGAACATTCCCGATAGGTATGTGGTTGTTCACGGTACAGGGCGGGGATTACCAAACCTACTGAGAAATTCTGCAGAGATAATTATGTTCAATATATTGAGACCAGCAGAACCAGCAGTTCTGATTTACTCAATCAGTTGTCTGTGGTTTGTTTTGAATAGGGCCTCCAGTCTAATTGTAAACTTTTAAGGAAAAAAATTCAAGTTGTCTGTTTCAGATTCCAAGAGTTACCCTTGAGAGACTATGCAGGGGAAAGGTAGGCTGTCTATTTTGTTGCATGTGTGTCACACATTGGCAGTGCTCATAACAGGTTCAGCAAATAACAGTCCTTGAGCCAAGACCAGGCTTGGTTCTGTATAGCCTACAAGGTAAAATTGATTTTTACATGTTAAAGTGGTTAGAGGAAAAGATTGTTTCATGATACCTGAAAGTATATGAAACTCAAATTTCAGTATCTATAAAATGAAGTTTCATTGGAAAACAGCCACATCCATTATGTATTGTTCATGGCTGATTTCTTGCTACAACCACAGAATTGACAGGCCATATGGCCTACAAAGCCTGAACTGTTGACTGGTTTGTTCTTTCTTTCCTTTCCTTTCCTTTTCTTTTCTTTTCCTCCCTCCTTCCCTCCCTCCCTCCCTTCCTTCCTCCCTTCATTTCTTTTATTAACAGCAACAACTATACAAATCAATGAGTTTTACTGTGACATTTCCACACATGCATATTCATGCACTTATCGCATCCACTCTCCTTTTCACCTTTTCTTTCCCTCTTCTCCTTTCCCTTTCCTCTGCCCCCTTCCCAAACCCTAATAGTCCCTCTTCTACTTCTCCTTTTTTGTTGTTATTAATGCATATTATGATAGAAAATATGGATACTTTTCTTCCTATGTCTGACTTACTGCACTTGATATGATGTACTCCGTTTCCATCCATTTTCCTGCAAATGATAGGATTTCATTCTTTTTATGGCTAAGTTAATACTCCTGTGTGTGTGCATGTGTGTATATGTGCTGTCTTTTTTTTTTTTTTTTTTTAATCCATTCATCTGTTGCTGGGCACTAAGGCTGATTCTATATCTTGACTATTGTGAATAGTGCCACAATAAATATGGGTATGCAGGTGTCTCTTTTGTATGCTAACTCCATTTTCTTCTAATGTAAATGAAGGCGTGGTATAGCTAAATTATATGGTAATTCTAGTTTCAGTTGTTTTTTTTTTTTTTTTTAAGAACCCCCATACTATTTTTCATAGCGGCTGTGCTAGCTTACATTCCCACCAACAGTGTATAAGCTTTCCTTTCTTTTCACATTCTTGCCAGCATTTTTTTTTTAAATATATAATAGTCATCTAACTGGGATGAAGTAGAATCTCAGTGTAGTTTTCTTGTTTTGTTTGTTGTTGTTGCTGGGTTTTGAGATGGGGTCTCACTGTGTTGCTTAGGCTGGGAACTCTATCTTCCCACTTAGGCCTCCAGAGTTACTGATGTTACAGGTACATGCCACTGTGCCTGGCCTATGTAGTTTTAATTTGCATTTCTCTGATGGCTAAATTCGAGCGTTTTTTCATAAATTATTGGCCACTTGTTCTTATTCTGAGAAGTCTCTATTTAGGTGATGTGGCCATTTTTAAAATTGGATTACTTGGGTCTTTGTTTTTAAATCTTTTTAGTTCTTTACATGTTCTAGATATTAATCCTTTGTCAGAATTGCTGGTTAAGATTTTCTCCCATTCAATAGGTTATCTTCTTCATCCTCTTGTTTCCTTAGTTTAATTTGATATAATTCCACTTGTTAATTCATTTTTCATATTTTTTCCTGAGCTATTGGAGCCACATACAAGAAATTATTACCTGTGCCAGCATGTTGAAGCATTTCCCCAAGCAGTTACATCTTTGGTTCACTTTGAGTTAAGTTTTGTATAGGGTGAGAGGTGTCTAGTTTCAGCCTTCTTTGTGTGAATATCGTATTATCAGCAAACAGGGATAATTTGACTTCCTCCTTTCCTATTTGTATACCTTTTATTTCTTTCTCTTGCCTGATTGCTCTGGCTAAAATTTTTAGTACCATATTGAATAAGAGTTTTTGAGAGTGGGTACCCTGGTCTTTTTTCCCACCTGGTAAGATGTTAGCTATAGGTTTGTCATATTTAGCATTTATTATATTGAGATAAGATCTTTCTATACCTAATTTGTTCAGACCTTTTGTCATGAAGGGATATTAAATCTTATCAAAGACTTTATCTATTGAGATGATTGTGTGATTTTTATCCTTGAATCTATTTATGTGGCATATTGCATTTTTTGATTTGCATGTATTATACCATCCCTCCATCCTTGGAATGAAATAAACTTGATCGTGGTGAATGATCTTTTTAATGTGCTGTTGAATTGGAATTTCAAGTGTTTTACTGACAATTCTTGTTAATCTGTATTCATCAAGGATATTGGTCTATAATTCTCTTTTTTGTTGTGTCCTTATCAGACTTTGGTAGCAGGGTAATACTGGCTTCATAGAATGAATTTGAAAGGTTCCTTTCCTTTCTATTTTATGGAATAGTTTGAGGTGCATTGGTGTTAATGCCTAAATCTGGCAAAATTCAGCAGTTAATCCACCTAGTGCTGGGCGATAGGTTATATATATCAAGAGATTTGTTTCTTCTAGGTTTTCCAGTTTATTGCCATATAATTTTTCAAGGTATTCCCCAATGACCCTTTGAATTTCAGTGCTATCTGTTGTAATGTCTTCATTTTCATTTTTAATTTTATTTATTTGATTCTTAATCTCTCTTTTAGTTTAGCTAAAAGTTTGTCAGTTTTGTTTATCTTTTCAAAGCACCAACTCTGTTTCATCGATGCTTTGTATTGTTCTTGTAGTCTCTTTATTTCTGCTCTGATCTTTATTATTTCTTTACTTTTATTAATTTGGGGTTTGGGTTTTTTCTTGCGTTCCTAATTTCAAACACATCATTAGGTTATTTATTTGAGATATCTATCTCCCCCTACCCTCCCTTTAAGTAGGCACTTACCACTATAAATTTCTTTGTTAGTACTGCTTTCATGTCTCATAGGTTCTAGTATATTGTATTTCCATTTTTGTTTGATTCAAGGAAGTTTTAAATCTCTGAAAATGACCCACTGTTCATTTGGTAGTGTGTTGTTCCATCTTTGTGAATTTGTATAATTTCTGCAGTTTCTCTTGCTGTTTATTTGTAGTTTCACTCCATTGTGATTAGATTATTTCAATTTTTTAAATTTGTTCAGATATGCTTTTTGACCTAATATATGATCTTTTTTGGTTACGTTCCATGTGCTAATGACTATCTATAGCTATTGAGTGGAATATCCTACAGATCTCCGTTAAGTCTATTCAATCTATAGTATGATTTTTTTCTTTTTGTTTTGCATTACTGGGGATTGAACCCAGCTTCAACACTGAGCTATACTCCCACCCTTTTTATTTTATCTTCTTGATAAATTATTCCCTTGATTAATATATAGTAACCTTTGTCTCTTCTGATTTTGTTTTAAAGTCTGTTTTGTCAAATGCAGGCATAGCTACTTCCACTTGTTTTCAGATTCCGTTTGCTTAGAGTATCATTTTCCATCCTTTCGCTTTCAGTCTATGTTTGTCTTTGCAGGTGAGGTGAGCTTCTTGTAGGCAGCATATTGTTGGGTCTTGGGGGTTTTGTTTGTTTGTTTGTTTGTTTTGTACCAGGGATTGAACCGAGGGGAACTTAACCACAGAGCAACATCCCCAGCCCTTTTTATTCTATATTTTGAGACAGGATCTTGCTAAGTTACTTGGGGCCTTGCTAAATTGCTGAGACTGGCCTTGAACTTGCAGTCCTCCTGCCTTATCCTCCCAAGCCTCTGAAATTACAGGCATGTGCCACTGCACCCAGCTTGGCTTTTGGTTTCTAGTCTGTTTAGCCAGTCTACATCTTTAAATTGGAGAATTGCAGACTTTAATATTCTTTCTTTGTTCTGTAGTTTTGGTCATTTAACTGTAATATGTTGTACAGAGGTTCTTTGGTCGTGACTGTTTGGGGTTTTAAATGTATCCTATACTTGAATGTTCCTGTCTTTCCCAGTATTTGGGAATTTTTTTTGCTGTTTTTTTCAATAAATTAGTTTTCTATGCCTTTAGTCTAATAGCTCTTCTCTCAAGTATTCCAATTATACATACATTTGTATGTATGTTGTCCCAGTGATCTTGTTTGTTGTGTTCATCCTTTCCTGAAAATGGTATTTCATCAGACTTGTCTTCAAGCTCTGATATTCTTTGTTCCACCTGATCTATTCTGCTTGTGAGCTTTCAACTGAGTTTTTTTTAAATATTTTTTATTTATAGTAGTAGTATGTATTACAATTCATACTGCACATATAGAGTATCTTTTTACACAAAACAGTTTGTATACAAAGTATATTCGTAGCATTCAAGTCTTCATTCATGCATTTAGAATAATGATATCCATCTTATTCAACCACTTTTTCTTTTTTTCCCCTCCATCCCCCCTTGCTCCCTTCCTTCCTCTCCCTTCCCTTTGAGCATTATAGTGTTCCTCTAATCCTCCTATGTACCCTGACCCAACAATACTGTGAACCAGCCTCCTTATATCAGAGGAAACGTTCGGTATTTGGATTTTTGAGATTGACTGATTTCACTCAACTGAGTTTTTATCTGAATTTTGAGCTTTTCATTTCTAATTTCTGCTTGACTCTCTTTTAAAATCTATATCTCTATATTGAATTTATCATTCATATCCCACATTGTCTTCCTGTAATTCATTCAGTGGTTTATCTGTATTCTCTTGGAATTCACTGAGCTTTTAAAAAAACATTCTTTTGAATTCTTTATGCAGCATTTCATCAACTTTGATATCTTTGGAATGTGAGGACCTTCTTAATAAACAACCTCTTAGCCATGTGTCTTGGGATATCAGTTTATTGTGTAGTGTTGAGTTTAATTTCAGTTAAACTTTACAATGTAATCTCCCTGTGGCTTCTTTAGCTGTCATTAGTGATTTTTGATACAATGTGTACTGTATCAGAGCCCAAGTGTCCCACTTTCTCTATAAATCATGCAAGAGTAGGATCCCTCTGATAATTGAGGATAGTATGGTGTAGACCATAGAGTATATGAGGGACACCCTTTGTGGTTACTGTACAATAAGTGGAAGCCCCTATTAGGTAGTAGGGATTTCAGTGGCACTGCTGATACTGACTCTGTTACTTGTAAGCAATTCTGATATTAGTTGCTCCAATCACAGTAAAGGGCCTGAAGCTTTTATCCTCCGTTTAGCTACTAGTATAGTTCCTAGTGGTTCATGTGGCAAGGCAAAAGCCAGAATCAGAACTCCCTTTCTATTGTACTCACATTCAGTCTTATTGCCAACATAAGATCTGACATGGTGTGGGAGCAACCAATGCTAAGGACCCTCATAGGTATAGTGTTCACAATAATTATTTCTCTTTGCTATTTCTATGGGAGTGACTGTCTAGGAGCAGAACATCAGACCCCTTACCCACCACCTATACCCCACTTGTGGACTGGGAACTTTTGTCCCCTCTATCTTTTAGGTTGGGCAGGGCTAGGTCAGGGCTGGAGTTAGATATAGTTCCTCTCAGCTAGGCTGAGAGTGTAACTCACTGGCATAGCACCCACCTAATATGTTCAGATTTCTGAACTGGAGCCCCAGCTGTTGTTTTGGCTCTATCTCATGGAGAAGCAGGAGAATTCTGGGTGTCTCTAATCTACCATCTTGACTCCTTACTATCTGAATATTTACAGAAAACCTTTGCCAACCTCTGCCATATAAGACAGATATGTTACTTTCACACTTTCAGAGATTAGGCAATCAGATTCCAAAGCGCATATGATGGAGTATGGTGACCATATCCCCTAGTCTGTAACTTTAACTCATCCTTTTTTTTTTTTTTTTTTTTTGCTTTTAGAAGTGAATTTGGTTGTTGTTGTTTTTTCCTCTCATTGACTATGGCAGCTAACAAGTTGGCTGTATCCAACACTCCAAGGGAAATTTTCCCTCTGTTCTTTTCAGCCTTGCCATAGTGTTACATGTTAGGTATGACCCAGAGAAAGAAATGTTGATCCTAAGAATTGTATTTAATAACAATCAACCTTGAATTGCAGTGTCATGTTGACTCTTAGAGATGAATTCCCAAAGGAAAAAATAATTGCTGCTTAGGTGAGGGTGGAGTAGAAAACACTTAAAAGCATCCTCTGCCTTTCTCAGTGGGTGAACTGTGGTGCATGTAGTTCTGAAATATGTTTCTCATGAAAAATCTAATAAAGCAGACAATTAGGATCCATTGCACAATTAATTAACATTTCACTGAGATGTTCACTGGATCTCTGTGGCTTAAATGTTCTCAAAGCCACATTGTATAACTACAGGACAATCAGAAAATATAAGTTCAATGACCTCACAGAGACATGGTAAGCCTAGAATCCCTGTGCAGAATGAGAGAGTCCCTGACACGCTCTGTTACCTCCATGGTAGCACTCGGCATTACTGGCTCACTTGCTTTTGATGAGTTGTGTGATTATGAACAGTTACTTGCATAGATGATTTCTACTTGGCCATGATGAGGCATTGTACAAAACTTTTTCTTTTGCTTTTCTTTTTTGGCATCTCTGGGTCCCCCTCCCACCATGTCTACCCCCTGCTACTTGCCAGCATAAAAGCCAAAAAAAGGTGAACAAGTGTTTCTAAAGCTATATACTAATTTAAAACAGGCAAATCAAATAGTATATCATTGAACATTGATCATGTGCCTTTAAGCAAGGCCCAGTGCTAAGTGAGGTTCATTTATTCATTCCACCCTGAGCACCTACTAAGTGCTAAGTACCAGGTTACCCACGTGAGCTGAGCAGGTATGGTTGCTTCCATCATGGAGCTTCTAGTCTATCGGGGGAGCAGTGGCTAATCAATTAGTGATACAAATGGGTATAAAGCAGCAACTTTGATGAGGACTTGGTGGTGAGATGGGGTAGGATGAGGAATAGGAAAGGCTGTGGTGGGAGAACTCAATCTCATGAGGGATATCAGTCTTGGAGGCATTGCTCAGCATTTAGGTCTTTGTGCCCAAAGCATTGTGAAGGCATTAAAGAGTTTTTTTTTTTTTTATTTTAATATTTATTTATTTGCTTTAGTTGTACACAATGTATTTACACAATGCGTTTTTTTTGTTTTTACGTGGTGCTGAGGATCAAACCCGGGCCGCGCGCATGCTAGGCAAGCGCTCTACTGCTGAGCCACAATCCCAGCCCGGCATTAAAGAGTTTTATGCAAGGAAGTGAAGTGATTAGGTTTGTGTTTCAGAGAACTCACCCTTGCTACTGAGTAGAAGATGGATGACAGTAGGACAAGGTAAATGTGGCCAGCAGTGAAGAGGCTTTTGCAGAGATCCAGAAAGGAGATATCAATTCATTTACCAGTGTGGGGGCAGTATGCAGGGAAATGATGAAGACCTGAAAAGTACTGGGAGGTCAACTTGGTAGGACATACAGGCTGATTGGGTGTGGCTTGGGAAGAAATGGAAGGTCATGGATCATTTACTGAGATGAGAGGAAAGCCCTGGCTTGGCAAGGGTGGGGACCACACTGGAAGAATGGTGAGTTTGGGCTGGAGTTGTGGCTCAGTGGTAGAGCGCTCGCCTGGCACGTGTGCGGCCCAGGTTCGATCCTCAGCACCACGTAAAAACAGATTGTGTACAACTAAAGCAAATAAATAAATATTTTAAAAAAAAAAAAAAAGAATGGTGAGTTTGTTCATGGATGGGAGTATTGACCACAAGGTGCTTTGGAGGAGGCCAAGTGGTACTACCACCTGGACACTGGACACATTTCTAGAGCTCAGAAAAATGGCCCAGATTCTAGGGACCTGGCCTGAGATTTCCTGCCTCTGTGCCCTTGATCCTGTATCACGGTTCCCTACTGCCTCCTCCTCCCACATCCCATCTTGTGACATCCTCTCCATCTGAGTCCATAGGCATGTGGCCTCCTTGGGGACCCTGCAGTACCTTACCCATCACTCAACACTGAGCACCCATTTCTCCCAGCCAGCAGTAAACTTGCCTTCTCCCCCTGAGGCTTATTATTTCAACCGTGCCTGGAAAATTTGCATCTTTGAATCCCTACCAGTATTTTTACAATCAACCCCTCCCCTTGAGCACCTAGCCCAATGTCTTCAGGTAATGGGAGTTGGGTAAGTAGTAATTCAACCCACAGTTACATTTATTGTCTACATGCACACACACACACACACACACACACACACACACACACACACACACACGTGTTTGTACTTTTTGTAATATGAATTCTTTTAAGCTCCCTTCATTGGTGCCCTCTTTCATAGTAGCTTGACTATTGGTTAGCTGCTAGGTTCTTTCAGAGAGTCATAGGGGTTTTCTGCTTTCATGGAGAAACAACACAGGTACTATTTGATTATGGCAAATAACAGGCACAAAATTTCAAAATTTCAAGGGAGTATTGATAGGTAATAAGCCTAGAAAATTTTATCTCCTTGGAGTTTATTTTACTGAAGGAAAAAATAAGTAAATTATGACAACTATGGCAAAAGGCAGATTTTTAAGCCATAAGTTAACCAGGGTTGGCCCAAGTGGAAGGAAACTGAATTTTCCGGGTTTCCTGCATCAAGAGGAACAGGGTCCCAGCCCTGAGAAGAGCAGTGGTGGCCCCATGTAGAGACAGTAACTCACTCTTTCCTAATATTTCCTTTGACCACTTGTTCATTCTGCAAGAATTTAAGTATAAACATTGCTCCCAGAGTAGACTTCAGAATTCATTGAAATTGCAAAAGCTTCTGAAAAGGCACACTAAGAAATCCCATTGTCTTCAGCAGACAAATCAGTGGGTGCTAACCAATGCCAGCAATTCTAGCATTTTTATGTATTTGATATATAGAAACCTAAACATGTAAGTGTCCATCATGCTTGCATTTTTCTACCACATGTTTGTTGGTGACCTCCTTTTTAAACTGTTAGTGTTACTGGCAGTAGAGGGATACATATTTTAACTTCCTAACATCTCTTTACATTCTAACATCTTAAATTCCCTACTTCAGGTAGTTCACTTTGTGCTTACCTAAAAGCAATAAAACTTTATACATTAGTGTTTTCAGAGAACTGTTGGATAGAAATCATCCTCCGCCTCCCCTCCCAGGTGATCACCCTCCAGCAGGAACCCACAGTGCCCAGTGCACACATGGCACATCAGGGCAGAGGGTACCTGGGCAGAGCCTGCTGAGGGGAATATGCAGAAGTCACTGATGATGCTGTTGGAGTAGCAGTGTACCACCAAAGCATCAGCAAATACCTCTGGCCACAATAAGTCTTGACATTTTATTTGTGTTTTTAAAAATCTGGGAGGTATATAAAGTTTCTGGCCTTCTAGTGAATAACAGTGCTTCTTCCCTAATATACTCTGTAATTACAAACTTTTTAGTGTCTGTCATTTTTTTTAGGCTCTGTCTTTATTTTACAGGCATGAAAAGAAAAAGAAAATAATGAACAATTTAAAGTCAAATGGTAAGAGAAATAACTGGACAAAAATTTTCATTTTTCATTTTAATCAGAACAGTTGTTTATAACATGTATTCGTCTTCTCATCCTTATGTGAGGACTGTGAAGTGTGCCTGCGTCCAGTGCCCATAGAGTGGGATCTGAGGACCTCTCAAGACATGAGAAGATATCAGTAGTCATGCAGATTGTCAAACTGGTCACTGTTGATGACCTCACCATATCCTAACAGTTGTCCAGAGGTTACCTCAGCTCCAGTTCATGGACATGTCTGCTGCCTTCTATATCAGGCAGCTGTGAATCTATGTCTAAAGGCTCTCTCTGGCCACAGGATCCAGCATGTCTAGCCTTCACAGGGCAGCCCAAGTGCAGAGAGTTGATGCCTTCAGTTGAAAACTCTCAACCACGAAATGAGATTTGATGGATCTATAATTCTACTTCTTTAATCTTCACTGGGACAATGTGAAGAGAGTTCTAGTTCTACACAGTCTTTCAGAACAGAATCGAGTCCCTTTTGTGCCCTGCCAACACCCACTTGTTAATATACTTTTTGCTACTTCCTCTCTTCCCCGTGGCACTCTCCTACTCCCCTCCACATGGCTCATAAGATCACCTCTCAAAATAAAGAACGTGTTTCCGAGTGCTGTCTTGGGCTTAGCATCACTGCTTATTCCTCCACCATGCCTTTCTCTTCTCTCTGCTCTTGGAACAGAGGAAGCTGGTTAGAATAAGGCCTAATGAAAAACTCCAGAAGCCCTGTTTCCTTGTTAAGCCTGATTTTAAATCCCTATCCTATAGTGAAAAATTGGGCACAAGAGAAAAGGAAGTATTCTGCAAAGGAATTTCCATAACAATGCATAGAACACACTGAAATATCTCAATTTTTACAGTACATGCATTCATTCTGGGTGTGTCTGGTAAGGTACATTATGTGGTATCCCTATTAGCTCTCTTGCAGGCCACTGCTCTAATTAACCAGTCCCACTGTGCTGTTTCATAAACTTTTTTTATTTTTTCTTTTTATATACAAATGACAGTAGAGTGCTGTTTCATAATTCTTAATCAGAATGCAGAAAATGTTAAATAGCTGTCTGCTTTTCTTTTCCAGCATTCTGGGGAGAGTCTGATGATAGTAACTCAGAAATTGAAGCTGCTTTGCGTCCTAGAAACTATAACACATCCACTGATGATTTTGATGATTTTTACGACTAGTAAGCTGTAACATCTGTTGGAAATAAAGCTTTTAAATAAACTGAAACTCTTTGTTTACATGTGGTATCCAACCCTGTGTTTATATGTGGTATCCAAAATAAACATGTCCTTTTAAATTTGTTCAGGAGGGAAACATGGGAACACATTTGCTGTTCAAGTGAAATCTCCTGATAGAAATATGAACCTAGCATATTTACAAGTGTGATCAAGAAACAAGGTGATGAGTGCAATGTCCATTAAATTCAAGTTGACCACTGTTTCTCCCTCTGGAGATGGCCTATATTCTCCATTGAATGTCTGTTCCTTGCTCTACCCCCAAAGCTTCTTACTCTCAAGGTAGCACACATTCTTCCTTGAATGTATCTCTGCTTTCCTAAATAAATCCTGTATATGTCTGTGAAATAAAAATTCAAGTTGGTTTCTCTGTTGAAATTGACAAGATGAAATTCAAGGGACTTAGAATAGCAAAAAACAATCTTTAAAAAGAAAAAATTGAAACTGCTGCACTTCCTGATTTTAACACCTATTAAAAACCTACAGTAATTAAGACAGTGTGGTCCTGGATAGACACATAGATCAATGGAATATTGATTTCACTAATGTATATATAATCTAGAATTTAAAATTCAGAAATAAACTCTCTCATTTATGGTCAAATAATTTTCAACAAGGCTGCCAAAACTATTCATGGGGAAAGAATAGTCTTTTCAACAAATGATGAGGGAACAACTGGACAGCCACATGCAAAAAATGGAAATTCAATCTCTACCTTACATTACATACAAAAATTAACTTAGACCAGATGTGTTAGTGCACACTTATAGTCTAAGCTACTTGGGAGGCACACACTCAGTGACCTATCTCCTCTAGCCATACTCTACCTGCCTACAGTTAACCACCCAATTAATTCATATCAGTGGATTAATGTACTGATTAGGTTCTGACTCTCACAATCTCTTTCACCTCGGAACATTCTTGCATTGTCTCACACATGAGCTTTTGGGGAAGAACTCATATTTAAGCCATGTATAACAAGGTTCATATGTAGTAAAGGTAAGAACATGCATAAGGGATTCATGAGATCTTCAAGAAGGTGATTAGCTCTGAGGAAAAAAAGAGAAAAGATGGATAAAATAAAGGTCTGGAGTATAGTTCAGTAATATAGTGCTTGCTTAGCAAGCATTAGGCCCTGGACTTGATCCCTAGCATCACAAAAAATAAATGCATAAATGCAAAGAAGGGGCAGGAGTGGGTGGATGGGATAAGAATAATTTTGGTGCATCAGCAGCTTATTTCTATAAATTAAAAAATATATATGTATACATATATATTCTGTATATATATATTTATATTCCATATATATGTATATGTTTATATATGTATGTGTGTATCTTTTTTTTTTCAATTCTGGCCAAAATATTCCCTCAACTTCATGTGCATGTGAGTATAAAAAGACAAGGCCATATTCTTCATTCATCATTGATAGCCACTCATTGTCTCACATTTTTCCATAGATTGTTTACTATAAAAATGCAAGATGGAGCCAAAACTTTAGGTATATATTACACTGTAATTTTGGTTTTGTCTTTCTAGAATTTTCTAATATATATTGGAAAATGTGTATTTTAAAATATTTTTGGAATGATTTTAATATGTTGGTCATCATTTACCCTGAATTTTAAGATCTATTATAAATATTATTTATGCTTACAATATGAAAATATATATTGTAGGCAAATATGGCAAAATATCAAGACTTATCAAATATTTGTCAAATCTGATGGGTGTCTACATGTTTTTCACATTCTCTGCATATTTTTGTGTTCATAATTTTATTTAAATATATATATATACATATATATTAGTTGTAGGTGGACACAATACCTTTATTTTTATTTATGTGGTGCTAAGTATCAAACCCAGGGCCTCACACATGAAAGACAAGTGCTCTATCGCTGAGCCATAACCACAGCACCAAGTTCATAATTTTAAAAAGAAACAGGTTATGAACTGTTTTGTGATGATAAGGAATTTGGACTTTATTCTGGAAGCCATTAAAGGGTTTTAAATAGGAGATTTCCATTTTGAGAGCACATTTGCATTTTGGCATTCTCCTGTAGGGTCATCCAGCCCACCACTAATAAAAGTCAAGGAAAGCATTACCATGTTTCTTTGCTTCTGCCACACTTTTTTTTCTTTACATTTTAACAATCCTGAAATAATGATGTGTCCTTCTGGTCAGACAGCAATCATGTCATGGTTGTCATTGCAGAATCGGTGTCAGCTGCTCAGGTGGAAGTCTCAGAGGCAATGGAGGAGCATGCTACATCACCAAGTGCACTTAAGGATGTCGTGGAAGACATGGTGTGGCAAATAGTGACACTGGCCACGTGGAATTCAAGTTATTTATATGAGAGGCAGGTTCTATATGTGGAGGAGTTTGGTGCACAAGAACGAGATTTGTTTTTAATTGTTTTTAAAATTTTTGGTAAAATACACATTAAATTTACCAACTACCATAAGTAAATGTACAGTTTGATGGCATCAGCACACTCACATCATTGTGCCACCATCACCACCATCCGCCTCCAACAAATTTTCATCTTGTAAAACAAACTGTGCCATTGAAACCCAACTTCCATACTTCCATTCCCCTCTTCTCTGATCCCTGGCAACTGTGTTCTAACTTTTGGGTTTTTTTAAACAGTACTGGGGATGGAACCTAGGGATGCTCTACCACTGAGCTACATCCCCAGCCCTTTTTTATTTTGAGACAGGGTCTGTCTCAGTCTTTGCTCAGACTATTCTCAAACTTCAATCCTCATTCCTCAGCCTCTTGAATAGCTGGGATTATAGGCATGCACCATTGTAACTGGATAACTTTCTGTCTTCATGAATTTGCTTACTCTAGGTATCTCACATAAGTGGAATCATACAATCTTTGTTCTTTTGTGTCTGGCTTATTTTACTTTGCATAATGTGTCTTCCAATTTATTCATGTTGTAGCATATCAGAATTTCCTTCCTTTCTAAATTAGCTGAAGAATTTTCCATATTCCATTGTGCATATGTATTATGTGTATGGATATACGTGTGTGTATACATGTATACACACAAATACAAATGTAGGACTTAAAATATATTTAAGAGATTATTTTGAATCCAAATATTGTAGCAAATGAATTAGAATAATTGAATTGGCAACAAATTATCATAATTTTACTTAGGCAAACAGGAATCTGGGTTTGCAAAACAAAAAAAAGGAGACTGTCAATGTGTGTTTGTTTTAATGTTGTTATTAAAAAAATCTTTCACAGGAAAAGAAAGGGGGATGCCATCTCCTTAGTGACAGGAGACCACTTATAGTCACACAGGAGACTACTTCTCACCTAAAAGAATCAAATTAGATCTAGCAGAATTGGTCTCTGGAATACAACTGTTGCTATTGTAGAAAATACTTAAATTGCCTCCTCTATCTCTTCTACTCCTTTGTTACTAATTCCTGAAATTCCTTTCACTGAATAAAAAGTCTCACTTTTGATTCACAGTGAGAGACATTTAAAATATGATTGCCTGATTGCAGTAATCACTCCCAATGGTCAGAGAGTTCTTAGTTGCAGACAATGGTGTTCACTCTCAATGAGACTAGGCAGAAAGGGATTGACTGAGATTTTCCAAATCTTTAGGACTTGTGTGTACATACAGCCACTACAAGGAAACCAGGAAAAATGTCCAAGTTACAGTTGTAGTGAAAATAGTTCCACTTCCGTTGCCTGCCAACTGTGATTTCACCACTCTGCCTGGACTCCTGGGGAACCCGTTGCCTCTGCTGCCATGTTTTCTGGAAAGCTACACTTTCACACCAAGCTGCAAGGTTATCCCATGGTTTACTTTTGCATCAGAGTTTGTAGGGGTACTTCTGATTGTAAGGTTCTAGGTTATCTGCTTGCCTCACAGCTGCAAGGGAATCTAAGAAAGGTCATTTTTCATATTCCCACCTTAATGATGTAGGAAGGCAAATAAAAGGGGTTGAAATAGGAAATGTGGGTTGGGCTGATAAATTTAACAGTAGATGCCAAACCCCTGGACTGAAACTCAAGCTGAAATATAAATAATCAACAACTATAAATAGTTAATTTCTTATCTTTCCCAAATGCAATAAAACAGGAGCTTGGGACCTTTGGGGGCATGTGAAGTAGAGGAGGTGTCAACTTCAGAGTAAGAAAAGCAATCAGATAAGGCAGATGACCAAGACTGGAACGGGCAAAACTCCAACCCAACATTTGTTACCAGGAAGGCCTATGTATCTTTAATAAAATAGGACAAATAGGAGTCATCATCAGTTTCAAATGCTTGCTACATTGCCGAAATTTTATTATGAAAGGGTTTTTTCCTCTCTGTCTTTGAAGAGGAAAATGTATACATTGACTCTATTCCCAAAGAATTCATTGAATACCACACAAAGATTACAGTATATGTAGCTGGAGTTGTGGCTCAGTGGTAGAGCCCTTGCCTAGCATGTGTGAGGCACTGTGTTCAATTCTCAGCACTGCATATAAATAAATTAATTAAATAAAGGTCCATCAACAACTAAAATACATTTTTAAAAGATTACAGTATATGATCATGTTACAATAGACATATTAGGTTGAAAGGTTTTTTCCCCTAATGATCTCTGATAATGTACAATATCTGGGCTCCATGAAGCCAGGTATCAGACACATCTGTAGCGGTCACCCACTCACCTACCTTTAAGACCTGGGGCATGGCTTGATCTCCAGAGAGCTGACAACTTCATTCAAATCAACTTTATTGAGGTACAATTTATATCAAAATGCTCCAATATTAAGTAGAGTTTTGATAAATGTGTACACTCATCACCACTACAATGAAAAATAATTAACATGGGCTCTCATTCTTGCTTAGCAAGTTATTTCCTGACCACAGTTGGCTTCCCAAGTGGTTATCTTGGGCTTCTTCAAAGCATGGCAGTCTTAAGCAAGACTCAAGCCAAGTTGGATTCCCTACATGGAAGCTCGGTCCTTTAAAATGCTCCTTTGAGCATTCCAAGAGAACCAGGAAGAAACTGCAATGCTTCTTGTGACCTACCCTCAAAAGTCCCAGAACATCATTTCCATTGCATCCTGCCTTTGTATATGAGAAAGGAAACAATTGATGAGGACCATCTTTGGAAACTCTCTGATACAACAGACCATTGAATGGCTTAAAGAACTGTTAAAACTGAAAAAAAAAAAAAAAAAAAAAAAAAAAAAAAAACAGATATAGCCACACACCATAGAAACCAGACCATCAAAGTATCTCTTGATTGCCTTTTGTTCAGAGGGAGCCACTTGCCAAACTGGAAAACTACAGCTTCCAGTTTCACAAACATCCCCTTTGCCACAATGAGGATGCCATAGTGATCAGAAAACTGCCACAATCAGGAAACCACCATGATCATAAATCCCCATTACAGCTGCCAGCTTCTAAATCAAGCTCCCTTTTTACCACCTACAACAGCAAAATGGATGTCCTGTGCTGTGCCTCAACACCCTGGGACCTCCACTGACACCTCCACAATCAGGCCTGCAACCTAAGAAGCAGTAGCACATCCCTGCCTGCTTCCCATTCTCCAAATCACCTGCAAGTACATCTGATTAGTGGGACCTATCTAAATCACACACAGAACTCTAGCTGCAAAAGAGTCTAGAATATACAGTCTTTAGTCAGGCATTGTGGCATATGTCTGTAATCCCAGCAGCTCGGGAGGCTGAGGCAGGAAGATCACGAGTTCAAAGCTAGCCTCAGCAACTTAGCAAGGCCCTGTCTCTAAATAAAATACAAAAAAAAAAAAAAAAAAAGGTTGGGGATGTGGCTCAGAGGTTAAGCACCCTGGGTTCAATCCCCAGTACAAAAAAAAAAGTAGAAGAAGAAAATAGTGAAAATAGTCTTTAGCTTTCAGGCTCTGCAAAAATAGCAAGACATACCACATAAGGCTGGAATGGATGTTAAGTGTTCTACCATAACCTCTGTAAATATCCACCAGTCCTGGCCTGTAAATACAATTGAGAAGAATCATTCTCAATGGAGAAAACAAATTCCAAGAGGTGAATTCTGGGAGCCACCAAAATCAACCATGCTAAATGCCTTTCCTAGGATTCCACACCTGTGATGTCCCACACTTCATCCAGACATAAACCCTAATGATGCAAGTCTTGACTAAAAACTTTACACAGATAAACCCCATAAAATTTCCTGCATTTGCTACCACCGGGACTTGGCTATCCTTGAATTTTTCCATTTCAATGAATTGATTGATTGATTGATTGATACAGTTCTTTAAACCCAGGAATACTCTATTACTGAGCTACATTTTCAGCCTTTCTAATTTCACATTTTTTAATTTATTTTGATTGATTGATTGATTGATACAGTTCTAGGGATTAAACCCAGGAATACTCTATTACTGAGCTACATTTTCAGCCTTTCTTATTTAGTTTTTTGTTTGTTTTGAGAGAGAGAGAGGGGGTCTTGCTAAGTTACAGAGGCTGTCCTTAAATTTGCAGTCCTCCTGCCTTGAAGTTGCTAGGATTACAGTGTGCGCCACCATGTCCAGCTAATTTCACATTTTAAAAAAATGATCAGCATGCTGCTCTGTCCTCCCTGACTTTCCCGGTTACCATGTGGTTTGATATGCTTAGCATTTAGCTGTGTTATTGATTGATGAGCTTTTATTAAGACCCCGTTTTTCATATTTGTGACAGTGTATGAACTTCTTCTTTCCCTCGGCCTCTCTCTCAAAAAAGAGAAAATCAAACAACTACAAATCCTAACAGCTTTTATCTGATTCTAAAGTTTTCGTCCACTTTTGATATTCCTGTCACTGATGACCGTGTCCTCAGCACAGTGCTTCGGTGACGGTCAGATTTCAATGGATCAAACTGGCAAAAATACATTAAAGATGGTCAAAATAATTCCAGCCCCAAATCCAAGCAGATAAAGATGATATGACTCAAGAACTTGCCTCGGGTGACAGGAACTGAACTTGTCCAATGGAAAGTCTCATTAGCATTCAGCAGCTAAGATTTCAAGTCTAACTGCTTTTAGTAGTAGTTTCAGATACTTATTTCAAAATCATCTGGAAATCTCTGGATCCTTAAGGTTAGCTCCCCTTAAGTCTTTTTGAACAGCACGGTGTCATCATTTGCCTTCCTCCACTGATGTTTTCCATTTCCTCGATCCAGTCCAGCCATTGACACAAAGACTAATATTTGATGACAGATGGCTCTGTGAGCTTCTGTTAAGGCCATATCTCACTTTTGGAATGCAAGTGATAACTGAGTTCCTCTAGAGCCTTATTTATTATACTATTATTGTGCACAAACTCATTAGATGTAAAACATTCTGCCAGTCAACTTGATCCTACTCTTCCCCAGCTGTCACATTGGCAGCTCAAAGATGACAACAGATGACACCATTGGACAGTACCACACCATCTCTTGCCTTCCCAAATTGAAAGCTGGGTGCTACTCAACCAGGGGATGTGCTAGAGAAAAGAGCTAGGGAGCCTTTCTGTGGCATCCTGCAGTTTAATCACCATGGTAGTTTACTACATGGCATTTGTAAGGTCCTGCTGGCTGGTTGGGTTTTCCTAGCCTTTGCAAGCACACTTACAGCCACTGTGTGAAATCGAATGAAATCAGACTGCATCCCTCCCTGCATTCCCACAAGAATACTATCAATTCTGCATGGAGACTGGATTTTTGCTTAGACAAATCTTTCTCCTTTTTCAGATATGCCTCCATCCAGTCTCAATGCAAAAAATTCTCCCAAGCATTTTTTCTATGATTTAAGAAGTAGTCAGTTTTTTGTAGCTGCGACCAGAATACCCAACAAGAACAATTTTGGAGTAGAAAAAAAAGTTTATTTTGGCTTTATAGTTTCAGAGGTTTAGTCCATGGTTAACTGACTCCATTGCTTAGGACCCAAGATGAGGTAGAACATCGCAATGAAAGGGTGTGGTAGAGAGAGGGCAAGAAAGATGAATGAACCCCTCCAGGGCATGCCTCCAGTGACCTACCTCCTCCAGCCTTGTCCCACCTACCAATAGTGACCACCCACAGTTACTCCATCTTACTTTTTTATTTTTTTTAAGGCAATCATTTGAGACATCAGGACCTAAACACTCCAGTTTAGATTCTTATCCTCCAGACATGAAGGATTAACTTCTCATTGGATTACAGTCCTGGCTGCTTTGCTGCCTGTCCTTAGTGCCACCATGATGCCTGTGATTCTCAAAATGTATGTTGATAATCTTTCTTTTCCCACATTCTCCCAAGGGGCTCTTCTGAGGTTCAGTGTCACCAAGGGCCTGAATGTGAATCTTGGGAGCCCAGTACAAGCTCCAATGGTATAAGAAAAATTCTAATTGTTCACAGGTGTAGAGAGTGGTGACGGTGACTGGGAGACCAGTGTCTGAGATTGGGGTTCCTGATTACTTCATGGCTGTGGCATGCTTGGTGACTGGGAAAGTTTCTATGCAAAGGTGTAGGATGTCCAGTTGCTATGGCAGTGCTATCTATGGGGAGACTCTGTTGCAAGTCTTATCAGCTTTGACCTTATTCTCAGGCACACAGATCCTGGGAATGAAGGAACTTCCTTGATAAGATAACCACAGTGTTTCACCAGTTCTGCTGCTCCTGAATCTGCCCAGGAATTAGTAACTTTAAACAATGAACTTTCTTGAGAGCTGCACAATGCTCCTAACATTGCACATTGCAACTGTAGAAGGTAACTGAGGAAACAGCTGCATACTGTTGCTAACTCTTTTTTTTTTTTTTTGTATTATTTATTTATTTGCTTTTAGTTGTACACAATGCATTTATTTATACGTGGTGCTGAGGCTTGAACCCAGGCCTCGCATGTGCTAGGCAAGCGTTCTACCGCTGAACCACAACCTCAGCCCCTATTGCTAATTCTTTAACTTTCATGAATACAAAGAATAATGCTTGCACAATCTTTAATCTGATTAATGAGACATATATAATAAAGATTGCTGGTGTAATTCTTTAGACCTGCTTCTCCATCAGAAAGCAGCACTCCACCTGACCCCAGCTGTTTTATCTTCAAGATCTGTATGTGTGACTCTTTATTTCTTCCAATCTCCCACCACCCCTCGCCAGAACCTGCTAGTTTGGCCACGCCAGTCGCGGCACACAGGGAAAAGTGATATCCTGATTATGCACTTGCTTCACCCATGCCAACAATGATTAAACCCCCAGAAGTCACTTTGATGATCTTCTATTGGGCTTTTGAGACTCAGCCCAAAGGTTATCTTCGTATCCAAGCCTAATAGGACCTATCTCACAGGCAGTGTATCCAATCTATTAAGTGCATTTTGATGGAGTGGCAAATAATACTATCATCTGATAATATTTATTGAACTTTCTATGTGTATGTACTTTATAAGTACTGGGATTCAACTATAGACTTGCTAACTTCTGAACTTAAATGTTTAACCATTGCATGGTTCAGTTTCTCTTTGTATAATCCTTATATTTAGCATATAGTACTGGAAAGCAAAGAATTCCAGTTTCTCATCAAAATCAACTTCCCTCTTCTTCCTAGGAACATGGTTGCCCAGTTGGCGATTGTTTGCCAACTTACTTTATGGCTAGGTGTGGCCAAGTAACTAAGTATTCACCAATGACATGTAAGAAATTCCCATGTCACTCCTGAAAGAGAAGTCTTTCCTAAGACTTCTCCTCTCTTTATTTTCCAATTTCTGGAACTCAGCATGACCACACAGACCAGGATGGTGCTCTGGGGGATGGTGGAGGAAACAAATGGAAAGGATCTGAGCTTCTGATGGTTAACTGACTCCATTGCTTTGGGCTCAAGATGAGTAGAACATCACAATGAAAGGGTGTGTTAGAGGGGTGCTGCTTTGTTCGTGGTGGCCAGGAAGCAGAGAGAGAGAGAGAGAGAGCAAGAAAGATGAATGAACCCTTCCAAGGCATGCCTCCAGTGACCCACCTCCTCCAGCCTTGTCCCACCTGCCTATAGTGACCACCCAGTTAGTCCATCTTACTATGGTTGACTTTTTTTTTTTTAAGGCAATCATTTGAGACATCAGGGCCTAAACATTCCAGTTTAGATTCTTATCTAAAGGAACAGAGCTATCTGCTAAATCTGGGGCTATTAATATTGTGAATCAAACGTTGCTATTCCCTAAGCCACTATACTTTGGGGCCTGTTTATCATAGCAGCTAAAACCTCACCCTAAACGATTCACATTGAGATGATCTTTCTTCTTTTTCCTTTGCTATAGAAAAGTCCTTGAAGGCAGACACCATGCCAACTTCATCTTTCTATATATTTGACCTGGCATAGTGCATAGGGCATAGCAGGTGCTCCAGAATGAATGCACCTATAATGAGGGATTCCACAAATGGCTTTGGTTTAGATATAACATGTCCCCCAAAAGTTCTCTTTCCTACATGTGTTGTACAGGAATATCCAGAGGTAAAATTATTGGATTATGAGAGTTGTAACCTACTCAGTTCATCCTAGTTTGAATGGACTAACTGGGTGTTAACTATAGGTTAGGTGGGACAAGGCTGGAGGAACTGGGTCACTGGTGGCATGCCTTGGAAGGGAAATGCTTTTCATTATATCCCCAAGCACATTAGCTTAAATTCCCAGAAAGTTCCTGCAATAAGAAAACTCTTGTTTTCCCTTTTTTTCATGGAACACTTTGACCACGGTTTTCAACTGAAATGCCTTGGTATGGCCAAGGAGATTAAGAATTTTTAAACACAGTCACCCTTTCGGTACCCTGTTCCTGTGGTTGCCTACCTACAGGAAATTTGCACTGACCACAGCTTCTCTTTCCTACATGTGGTACACAGTCCCTTTACTGGTCCACCATGAGCTTCTCTACCTGGCATTAAAGTTTTCTGAAGCTGACCTGGCCCTGTGACCTGCAGCAGAATTGACATTGTGCCCCTTTTAGGCCTGAGCCTCATGAAGGTCTCTCAGCGTCCTCTTTTGCACATTGTGGGAAGCCAGCTGTCATGTAAGAAGTCTGATCTCTGAGACCACCATGCTGTGAGGAAGCCCAAGCTAACCACATGCGGAGAGCACCTGGAGGAAACCAGGAATCCAGCCGACAGCAAGTTATTCTGTTCAGCCACCAACATTTTGAGCACCACAGGAGATGCCACATAGAGAAGAGATGAGTGTCTGTCCAGAGTACAGACCAAGATCAAATAAGCAGTCGTTGGTTTAGGCCTCCACTACACTCAAACCGGTATATTTTCCATGTGACTGAGCGGACTTCTGAGTTGATATGCTGGATCCTCTGACACCTTCAATCTCCTTTCTTCTACGGTATCTGCTTTTTTCCTGGTAGCCTAAATGTTCTAGCCAGCATCTTCAAGGAAAAAGAATATCTCCTACCCGATAACAATACTAATATCTCATGTAAGGCCATATCCCCAATTATTGATCTCAAAATAAAAAATAAAATGGGCTCAGTGGTAAAGCATCCCTGGGTTCCATCCCCAGTGCCAAAAGGAAAAACGGGGGGGGGGGGCAGGGAGGAGTGAGCCCTGGAGGGAGAGAACAAAGAGGAAGGCACACCAGTCTTTGCAGTGTGGTGTTGAGAAGAGAAAGTAAACCCAAGGTATTCCAGTCTCTTTTGGTAGAAGAAGTGACAGGACATCTCTAGAAACAGAGCCATCCAGGATGTCGGAGACTATAAACCTTAGTCACATCATTCAAACCCCCATTTTGTTTTTTGCATGAAAAATCATACACACATTAATGCTTCTTCTTGGTTGGTACATTCTCTGCTCCAAAGCCAAATGAATCCACAAGCTTATTCATGTTGTATGAAAGGATCCTGAAGGCTTCTGGTGAGTTTATCCTGCCTTTACATCAAGTGAAGGAGTCATGATTTTATTCTAATATACATGTTCAAAGGTTCACTTTTGGTTTCAGGCCCTTTTGGTGTGAGCCCTTTACTTTGAGTACTCTGCCTGGAGGGAAAGGGACCATGGCCCTTATGTGGACAGCTCCTCTCATCCACCCTCTTCCTTAAAAAGCTAAGAAAGCAGAATTCTGTCGCAACCCCACAGGTTATAACTGGGATATTGGAAGTCAGATGTAAATGTTTGCCTATTTCTTTATAAGGAAACCTCTCTTCCAGAACTGAGAAAAGAGAGAAAGAGAGAGAGAGAGAGAGAGAGAGAGAGAGAGAGAGAGAGAAGACAAAAGGACAGATTGCAGTCCCTATCTTCTGTGCAGCCTCCAGGGAAGAAACACTGATTAAAAATAGAAGGTCAATATTGTTCCTGCTGGGCAAACTTAAGATCCTTGAAGAGCCTCTCAGCCCAGTAGGACTCTCAAACCCTGCTCTGGAGTGAGCAGAAAAGAGACTCAGTAGGTTTTCCCTCCACAGCTAGTCTTGGCCTGAGTTCATCATTAAATAAAAAGCATTTGGATCTTTATGTTGCCCATGCTGCCCTGGTCCAAACAGCATTCGCCACAGTTCCTAGCTTTATAATTTCCTGAAGAAGCACAAGGTTGAAGTCACTCCTTTTCAGAAAATGGGAGATGACCTTTGAACTGTCCAGAATAGCACACCAGGTACCTTTTGGAATAGCTCCTCCACAAGGCTTGTCTGTGACCTCTCCTGACCCTTCCATTCTAACTGCATTCATTTGCTAAAAATGACCAGCCTCTTTTCTAGGGCAGCAATAAGTTTTATTCAGAGATTCTAGAGTAGATGTCAAATGTCATCATAGCCGTGGTTTGGGATCACAACCACCTTCTCCCATCCCAGCAGCTATACAAGGAAACTCTGAGGTAAACATATTCCCAGTATAGGGTGGGAGTAAGGAATTGATCCCTGACCCTTAAGAGGCAAAGCAGATAAAAAGGTCAGAGGGAAGTTCCTCTGACCTTTGCTCCCACTTACTCAGCAGCCTGAAACCCTGGCCTTGATCTCTCTGTTAAGAATGTCCTGTACAGCTGGGCATAGTGACACATGCCTTAAATCACAGAATCTTGGGAGAATGAGACAGGAGGATTGCATATTCGAGGCCAGCTGCAGCAACTTAATAGGACCCTTTCTCAAAATAATAATAATAATAATAATGGCTAGGAATTTGATCCAATGGTTGAAAGTCACTGGATTCAATCCCCAGTACTGAAAAAAAAAAAAAAAAATTCTGCAGGGATTCTCATGACTATTTTCCTTGAATTCATCCTCATCTGTTAGAGGAGGCTCAACAAGGAGAAAAAGCAACCTCTCATGAAGACTATTCTGAAATCAGAACCAGGTATAGAACAGAATAAGAATCTCTGGAGATGGCAAATACACCATATACTCAGCTCTGACACGCACTGTAGATTTTCTTAAACTTGGCACCTTTTCTTGCAGGTTCTGGTTCAATTTAACCCCGCGGTATGTTTGGGTACCACTATTCGACTCCCAGAGTACGCTTTCCTTTTCTGTTCCCTGACTGGAGGCTGCTGGGAAACCAGCTAGTTTGTTAAGTACCCAGTTCTGACCCCTGACCCTTCTCCTTAGAGCAGTGGTTCCCAAACTTGAGTGGCATCAGAATCCAAGGGTGTGGGGAGCATGTAAAATCCAGATTCCTAGAGCTCACTCCAGAGATTCAAATCCAGAAGTCTGGGGTGGAGCCTGAGAATACGCCTTTCTTACCAGTTCCCAGAAGGTGCTGTTGCTGCAGGGTGGGGGACTGCACCCGGAGAATTACTGCCTTTAGATCTCTGTGCCATCAGCTAATTGCCCGCTCTCGCCTTGTTTTCCACGCACAGCCTCACACTGTGGGCAAACTCTGCCCCCAAACCACATGCGACATGGGAAGAAATGCATTTCTTCCTGGGACTCCTGGGACAGTTGTATTTTGACCTGACTCCTGGATAATGTGGAAGGGTGTTATAGTTTAGATCTGAAATGTTCCCCCAAACTCATGTGTTAGGCAAGACAGCAACGTTCAGAGGCAAAATAATTGGATCCTGAGGCCTGTAACCTCATTAGTGATTAATCCATCGATGGCTGAAGAGATTACTGGGAGGTGGGACCTAGTTGGAGGAAGTAGAGCACTGGGGGTGTACCCTGCAAGGGTTTATCTTTCCCGCCTTTTCCTCTTCCTCCCCCACCCTTTCTCTCTCTTTCCTTCCTTGCGGGCAACATGAACTAAGCCGCTTTCCTCTCCCATGCCCTTCCACCACAGTATTTCTGCCTTGGAGCCAGCCAATCATGAACTGAGTTCTCTGAAACCATGAGTTAAAATAAATCTTTCCTCTTCTAAGTTGTTCCTGTCAGATATTTTGGTCACAGTGATGAAAAACTAACACAAAAGGAATACAAGCAAGGAATCGTGTACTAAAATTATACTTGCCACCCATTGCAAGACTTGAGCTTTTGTAAGTCTTGAGCTTTGTGCAGGGTGCAGTGGTATATGCCTGTAATCCCAGTGGCTCAGGAGGCTGAGGCAGGAGGATCACGAGTTCAAAGCCATCCTCAGCCACTTAGGAAGGCCCTAAGCAACTCAGGGAGACCTTGTTTCTAAATAAAATATGAAAAGGGCTGGGGATGTGGGCTCAGTAGTTAAGCACCCCTGGTTTTAATCTCTGGTACCCCCACCCCAAAAAAGACTTGAACTTTACATTGATTTATAGGGAAAGTAATCCTACATGAATAAAGGCAAAGGAATTTCAAGAGTGGAGGAAAATTTAAGCTTTATCAACTATTTTAACTTCCTTTAATCCAATCTTACAAATATTTATCTTCCAAAGTTAATTTATAAGTTGTTGTTTCACCCCTAGAATGCATTTTCTCATAACAAGTGTTCTACATAGTGGCCAGGTTCAGATCAGCCCACCAACTGTTATGCAAGTGCCTTAGGTGTGGCTGCAATTACTCATTTTGCACAAAAACTATACATAGCAAATCATGTTTTACTTTCTCCTGAATTTCATATGGCATATAAACATATCCTGTACAACAAAAACCTCATTTAATTTTTGGGTACTAATTTTTACTTCTTTTTAATTTTCATTATGGAGAATTTCAAATGTACACAAAATCTTTCTTCACTTATATTTCTTTTCATTACTCCATAACCCACCTATACTATTTTAAAACAAATGCAAGGTATCACATTATTGTATTGATAAGCAGTTTTGCATGTATATATAAGCAATAAGCATTCTTTTAAAAATTTTGTTTTAATTAGTTATACATGACAGTAGAATGTATTTTGACATAACATACATAAATGGGGTGTGACTTCTCATTCTTCTGGTTGTACATGATGTAGAGTTACACAGGTCATGTAATTATACATATACATAGGGTCATAATCATAGGGTCATAATTTATGATTCATTCAACTATCTTTCCTACACCCATACCCCCTCTCCTCCCTTTACTCCCATCTAATTCAAAGTACCTCTATTCTTCCCAAGCCCCACCCCCTTATTTGTGAATTAGCATATGCATATCAGAGAAAACATTTGGCCTTTGTTTCTTTGGGATTGGCTTAACTCACTTAACATGATATTTTCCAGTTCCATCAATTTACCAGCAACTGCAGTAATTTCGTTCTTCTTTAAAGCTGACTAATATTTCATTGTGTGTGTGTGTGTGTGTGTATATACATCCCACAATTTCTTTATCCATTCATCTGTTGAAGGGCACCTAAGTTGGTTCCATAGTTTACCTATTGTGAACTGAGCTGCTATAAACATCGATGCAGCTGCATCACTATAGTATGCTGATTTTTTAAAATATTTTTTTTAGTAGTCAATGGATCTTTTGTTTTATTTATTTATATGTGGTGCTGAGGATCGAACCCAGGGCCTCACACATGCCAGGCAAGCACTCTACTACTGAGCCACAACTCCAGCCCAGTATGCTGATTTAAAAAAAAAATTAAATTTGTTTTAATTAGTTATACATGACAATAGAATGCATTTATGCACTTTGATATATCATACATAGATGAGATATAATTTCTCATTTTTCTGAGCGTATATGTTGCAGAATCATATTGGTCATGTAGTCACATATATACATATAGTAAAAATGTCAGTATCATTCTACTATCTTTCCTATCCCCACATCCCCTCACCTTCTCTCCCATCACTTCTCTCTGCCTAATCTAAGGTAATGTTATTCTTCCCTAGTGCCTCCCCCCATCTTATTGTGAATTGACATCCACATATTAGAGAAAACATTCAGCCATTGGTTTTGTGGGATTGGCTTAAGTCCTTTGGGTATAAAACTAGAAGTGGGATAACTGGGTCAAATGGAGATTCTATTTCAAGTTTTCTGAGGAATCTCCATAATGCTTTCCATAGTGGTTACACCAATTTGCAGTGCCACCAGCAATGTATGAGTGTACCTTTTTCACCACATCCTCATCAACATTTATTGTTGTTTGGATTCTTGATAATTGCCATTCTGACTGGAGTAAGATAGAATATCAGTGTAGTTCTGATTTGCATTTCTCTAATCACAGAGCTGTTGAACATTTTTTCATATATTTGTTGATTGACTGTACTTCTTCTGTGAAGGGTCTGTTCATTGAGTGTTTGGGGTGGTTGTTTGGGTGTGTGTTTGGGTTTGGGGGTGGGGGGGGGGTTGGTTGGGGTGGGTTTGGGGTGATGGTGGTGGAGGGCGGGAAAGTTCCTTAGCCCATTTATTGATTGGGTTGTTTGTTTGTTTGTTTGTTTGTTTTGTGTGTGTGTGTGTGTTAAGTTTTTTGATTTCTTTATATATCCTGGAGTTAATGCTCTGTCTGAGGTGCATGTGGTTAAGATTTTCTCCCTTTCTGTAGGCTCTTTCTTCACATTATTATTTCCTTTGCTGTGAAGAAGCTTTTTAGTCTGATTCCACCCCATTTATTGATTCTTGATTTTGCTTCTGATTCCACCCCATTTATTGATTCTTGATTTTGCTTCTTGCACTTTAGGAGTCTTGTTAAGGGAGTCAGTTCCTCAGCTGACATGGTGGAGACTTGGTCCTACTTTTTCTTGTGTTAGGCGCAGGATCTCTGTTCTAGTGCCTAAGTCCTTGATCCACTTTCTTCTTCTTCTTCTCCTTCTTCTTCTTCTTTTATTTTTTTCTTTTTTTGGTGCTTGGGGATTTGAACCCAGGGCCTCATGCATGGCAGGCAAGCACTTTACCACTGAGCCACATCCCCAGCCCCTCTTGATCCACTTTTGAGTTGATTATTGTGCAGGGTGAGAGATCGAAGTTTAATTTCATTTTGCTACATATGGATTTCCAGTTTTCCCAGCACCATTTGTTGAAGAGGGTATTTTTTTCTCCAATATATGTTTTTGGTGCCTTTGTCTAGTATGAGATAACTGTATTTATGTGGGTTTGTCCCTGTGTCTTTTATTCTGTACCATTGGTCTATGTGTCTGTTTTGGTGCCAGTTCCATACTGTTTTTGTTACTATTGCTCTGTAATATAGTTTAAGTCTGATATTGTGATGTCTCCTGCTTCACTTTTCTTGCTAAGGATTGCTTTGGCTACTCTGGGTCTCTTTATTTTTCCAAACAAATTTCACAATGGATTTTTCTATTTCTATAAAGAACATCATTGGGATTTTAATAGGAATTTCATTAAATCTGTATAATGTTTTTGGTAGTATGGCCATTTTTATTATATTACTTCTGCCTATCCAAGAGCATGGAGATCTTTCCATCTTCCAAGGTCTTCTTCGAAGTTTTTCTTTAGTGTTCTGTATTTTTCATTGTATAGTTCTTTCACCTCTTTTGTTGGATTAATTCCCCAGTATTTTTTTTTTTTTTGAGGCCATTGGAAATGGGGTAGTTTTCCTAATTTCTTTTTTAGTGGATTCATCACTGATATATATGAATGCATTGGATTTAATGGTGTTGATTTTACATCCTGCTACTTTACTGAATTCATTTATTAGTTCTAGGAATTTTCTGGTGGAGGTTTTTGGATCTTCTAAGTATAGAATTATGTCATCAGCAAATAGTGGTAATTTGAGTTCTTCTTTTCCTATTCGTATTTAATTTAATTTATTTATTCTGATTGCTCTGGCTAGAGTTTCAAGGACTATGTTGAATAGAAGTGATGAAAGAAGGCATCCCTGTCTTGTTCCAGTTTTTAGAGGGAATGCTTTCAATTTTTCTTCCTTAAGAATGATGTTGGCCTTTGGCTTGGCATATATAGCTTGTACAATGTTGAGGTATGTTTCTACTATCCTTAGTTTTTCTAGAGTTTTGTACATAAAGGGGTTCTGTATTTTGTCAAATGCTTTTCTGCTTCTATTGAGATGATCATATGATTCTTGTCTTTACATCTATTGATGTGATGAATTACATTTATTGATTTATATATGTCAAGACAACCTTGCATCCCTGGGATGAACCCCACTTGATCGTGATGTGCTATATTTTTAATATGTTTTTGTATGCAATTTACCAGAATTTTCTTGAGAATTTTTGCATCTATGTTCATCAGAGATATTGGGCTGAAGTTTGCTAGAATTCTTTGAGGTCTGTTTGTTTGGTTTGGGCATCAGGGTGATACTAGCTTCATAGAATGAGTTTGGAAGGGTACCCTCCTTTTCTATTTTATGGAATAATTTGAGGAATATTGGTGTTAATTCTTCTTTGAAGGTCTTGTAGAACTCAGCTGTGAATCCATCTGGTCCTGGGCTTTTTATAATTTGTAGGCTTCTGTTGGCATCTTCTATTTCATGGCTTGAAATTGATCTACTTAAATTGTGTATGTCCTTCTGATTCAGTTTGGGTATATCATATGTCTCTAGAAATTTGTCAATGTTGTTGAGATTTTCCATTTTATTTAAGTATAAATTTTCAAAACAGTTTCTAGTTATCTTCTGTATTTCAGTAGTGTCCGTCATGATATTTATTTTTTCATCACAAATTTTAGTAATTTGAGTTTTCTCTCTCATTCTCTGTTAGTACAGCTAAGGGTTTATCAATTTTATTTGTTTTTTGAAAGAACCAACTTTTCGTTTTGTCAATTTTTTGAATTGTTTCTTTTGTTTCAATTTCATTGATTTCAGCTCTGATTTTAGTTATTTCCTGTCTTCGACTACTTTGGTGTTGATTTATTCTCCTTTTTCTAGGGCTTTGAGATGTAATATTAGGTCATTTATTTGTTGACTTTTATTCTTTTAATGTATAAGCTCAATGCAATGAACTTTCCTCTTAGCACTGCCTTTATAGCGTCCCAGAGATTTTGATGTGTTGTACTTGTGTTCTCATTTACCTCTAAATATTTTTTTATTTCATCCCTGATTTCTTCTGCTATCCATTTATCATTCAGTAGCATGCTAATTAGTCTCCAGGTTTTGGAGTAGCTTCTATTTTTTATTTTTTTTTTATTTCTAGCTTCAGTCTGTTATCTGATAGAATGCAGGGTAGTATCTCTATTTTTTTTTCATATTTTCTGAGAGTTGCTTTGTGGTGTAACATATAGTCTAATTTAGAGAAGGATCCATGTGCTGCTGAGAAGAAAGTGTATTCACTCAATGATGGAATGACATGCTCTATATATGTCTGTTAAGTCTAAATCATTGGTTTTATTATTCAGTTCTGTAGTTTCCTGTTTAGTTTTTGTTTGGAGGTGCACTGATTCCCTTATCCATCTTCTGTGCTCATGGAAGGGCTGCTCTGGCTGGTGCTTCTGGCCTGACCATGGTAGTGGCTGTGCCACTGGGGATTTTTTCCTTATTTTATTATATCCAACCTCCTGAGTCCCCAATCTGCTTTGAATATTCAGTTTTAAATACCAGTAAAGTCCCCCCACACTTTTTTTGTTCACCCACCTTGCAGAGAAGCTGCCTATCTGTTTTCTTGGTTTCACACCTCAGAGCAGCCAGGAATGCAACCACCTCTATTCTGCCATCTTGAAAAAACCCAAAACATTCTTTTTTAAAGTCATGCTATTATGATTATTTCACCCCAAAAGGTTGGCATATTCCAATTTCTCTTTGTGTTACTAATTTGTAGTTAAATTTCATTGTAATCTGAGAGCAGACATTGTATGATTTGTATTCTTTTTTTATATATTTATTTATTTACTTTAGTTGTACACAATGCGATCCATTTATGTTTATGTGGTGCTGAGGATCGAACCCGGGCCACGCACGTGCAAGGCGAGTGCTCTGCCGCTGAGCCACAACCCCAGCCCCTGATTTGTATTCTTTAGAAATGGCTAAGATGTGTGTAGAGTTCACAATATGGTCCATGTTGGTGAATGCTCCATGTAAGTCTGAAAAGAATGTGTTTTCTGTTCATTCAGATGAATTAATCAACAGATGCCAATTGTAGTCAGGTGAATGATGGTGATAAGTTCAACTCTGTCCTTACTTGTTTTATATCTGCTGGATGTATCTATTTCACTTTAATTTTTAAATTTTTTTATTAACACAGATGGATTGTACAATATTAATAGGATTCACTGTGATATTTTCACACGTGTATACAGTATGCATGGATCACATCCATCCACTCTTCTTCCACCTTCAATCTCCACCCACTGAACCCCTAGTGATCACTATTCTTAAAAGTTTTCTCTTTTAGAGCCGGGCGCGGTGGCGCACGCCTGTAATCCCAGCACTTTGGGAGGCTGAGGCAGGAGGATTGCGAGTTCAAAGCCAGCCTCAGCAATGGTGAGGCACTTAGTAACTCAGTGAGACCCTGTCTCTAATAAAATACAAAAAAAGGGCTGGGGATGTGATCCAGTGGTCGAGTGCCCCTGAGTTCAATCCCCAGTACCAAAAAAAAAAAAAAAAAAAAAAAAAAAAAAAAAAGTTTTCTCTTTTAATAAGCAGCCATTATGCAATGTATGGCATTACAATAGATCATCGTCACTGATGGGACATACTAAGAAGAGGAGAGTATTGCATCTGTGATATTGCTCCCAAAACGTGTGATCTAAAATGAGTTAGGAAGAAATATCAGACAAGCCCATGCTGAGGGACACTTTATAAGAGAACTGTCATGTGCTTTTTAAAAAATAGTAATGTAGCCCTTTGCAGTGGCACATGCCTGTAATCCCAGCAGTTTGGGAGACTGAGCAGGAGGATTGGGAGTTCAAAGCCAGCCTCAGCAACATAGCAATGCCCTAAGCAACTCAGCGAGATCCTATCTCAAAAGCAAATATTTAGAAAAAGGCTAGGGATATGGCTCAGTGGCTAAGAGGCCCTGGGTCCAATCCCTAGTTCCAAAAACAAAACAAAAAATGGTGAAGTCAAGAAAGATTTTTTAAAAAGTGCTAATCGAAAAAGACTAAATTAGAGTCATGGCAATTCAGTGCAAATGTGTGATCTTTGGTGGATCCTGGACTGGAAAAAAATGCTATAGTAGATACTATTAGGACACCTGACAATATTTGAACGTAAAATGTTTAGAAATGATATTGTGCTGATAATTTTCTGAATCTTGGTAATTGAACAGAAGTTGTGATAATGGGTAAATGATCATTGTATCTCTAACTTTACCAAATGGTTCAAAACAATTGTGTGTGTGTATGTGTGTGTGTGTGAGAGAGAGAGAGAGAAAGAGAGATGGGGGGGGGGATTATTTAAAAAAAAAGGCAGAATGTTTACAATTCCTGAAATCTTCTGAATAAAAGATCATACAGGGGCTCTTTGCACTATTCTTGCAATTCTTTTCTGACAGTTTGAAAATATTTAAAAATAAAACAAGTTTCTAAAATCATTGGTTTTCTTATTTCCTAATGTAGGGCACCACTAATCCTTGTTGGTGCCGATAGGTCATGTCAGTACTGTCTCACTCCCAAATAGAGTAAATGTACAAAGAATTTTATTTGGATGGCAAAGCAATTTTTTTTCTCCCCCTAGGGCATTATTTGTGCCCTTCTTGTCTTAAAAGTTCCCTAGTCTAAAGTGCCAATTCTTTTCTAATCTCAGAATTTCTTTCTCATGGTCCCACCCACAGTCTTTGGCCTAAAATAGGAACCAGGTCCTAACAAACTCGAAGGTTAATGTTCAACCTTGTGTTTTGTTTATGCTTCCAAGAGACATACCACACTCAGTTTTCACACCTGACCTCTGAGCTCTGTCAGGATCCAAGATCCTTGGTCAATTAACATGCAACCAGGACCAACAGAATCCAGAGGATGAGGAAACCAGTGATGGGAACGGGAAGGCTCGGACCCTAAAATAGTGCTAGTGGTTAAGTGAGTGGTCCTTGCCCAAGGGAGGACTATGGTCTTAGAATATCATCACTATGGAAGAGAGAGACATCCTTAGGCAGGAAAAGGGAGTCTTTTGGCTTGCAAACCACCTGTACCAGTTTGCTGATCAACAGGAGTAGAGGCAGAGGGAGAAGAAAGGGAAAGTTTCACGTCCGGCAGTTGGTGGGAATGCAACTCCATCCAGTAAAGATATTGGTGATGGGGTTGCCAGTTCTGCCTGTGGCAAGCAGCTTTGCAGAGTAGTCATGTGAAGCTTGTCTGTGGAATTCATTTTCTTTCTGGAGCAAGACAACTGTGCCCACAGAGATGCCCCTACTACCTGGCCATAATAGGCTTCTGTTCCAAATCGGGGTCTCTGAAAAAGAAAGATTCCAAAAGTTTCTCAATATTTCTTCACCCCCACTGCTATATTCAGCCCTCCCTTAGGAGGTTTAGACCCAATGGGAAGAAGGTTCCAGAACATGCTTAGGAATTCTCACTGTGTAATTTCATGCCACCTTTAATGAGCATACTTTCTGTGTGTGTGTGGAAGGGGAAGGTATCTTTTCTGAATTCTATTGTTATTTCAACATTGTCTTTTATTTCCCCAAATAATACCCATTTTAAAAATGTACTAAATGTAAAAATAAAAATACAAGGAGATAAACATCAGTGTCTTACCCTCCCAAGAAATACTTCGCTTCATTCACTTCTAATTTCTCTATAAAATTTTGTTTTTAATGTCCAGGGGATTCATGAATGAGTTCTCTTAACTATTTATCACTCCATACTGAAGTAATAAATAGTTAAGTGTCCTTGGGTATGTTTTGCTATGTATTTACAAACATACATTTAGAAATCCAAATTTTTATGGTTTTGATTACAAAAGTGCTACAAATTACAAAATATGACTACCTATAGTTTTACCTTGGTCTTTCAAAATTTCTACAAGCAAGGTGCAGTGGCACATACCTGTAAATCCTTGTGCCTCAGAAGACTGAAGCAGGAGAACCACAAATTTGAAACCAGCCTTGGCAACCTAGGAAGAAGACCCTGTCTCAAAATAAAAAATAAAAAGGGCTAAGGATATAGCTCAGTAGTAAAGCACTGTTGGGTTCAATCCCTAGAATCAATAAACAAATAAATAAAACAAAAATAAAAATGAAGTTGCTAAGGAATATTTCTTTATACCAATATATCAGCTTGACTCAGCCATTTCTCCTTTCTATTACAAAGGGTCCTGCCTTGAAAATGTTCATACCTGCCACCTTGTACACAAGGACATTTCTCTAAATACTGAGATGAGAATGCTGGTACAGTTTAATAGAAATTGCCAAGTTGACCTTCAAAAAACTGCACTAATTTTCACTTCCATGTTTTATGAAATTACCCATTTTCCCATAACTCACCAACATGAGAGTTATTGTCAAATATAATGGAGAAAAACCTGGTATCATCTTTACTTAATTTGCATTACTTAGGTTGAGCATCTAGTCAGATTTACTGTTAGGGAATAAGTCACTTGCATTGAGGTCAGAAAATAAGGCTGGTAGAATGAGTGCCTTTTGTAATTTGCAGTGCCAGGCTCAATATATCAGTTTGGTAAATATTCTAATGATGTCTGGAGAGGACAATTTTGGAAGCCTGATGATTTCACTTTTAGGATGGGAGTATGTATTCTGCTTTAGAGTGCAAGGAGAAGGGGGTCTCCCCATGTGTAGCCCACTTCAGCCCCCATTGTTCAAGAGGGAACATTCCAGACCCTGGAACAGACTGCCTGTTCTGATCCTTTATCCCTCACCCCACTCCTTTCTCTGCTGATGCTTCTAATAGTCTATAGACTTAATTCAAATCCAGCATCACCAAATGGATGATTTACATTTATTTGCTTAAGCGTTTAATGAATAATGAGGCAGAATGGGTTGCATTTTTCTTTATTTTATATTTCTCTTTGTAATTGTCATGAATCACACATTCAAATTTTCTAGTTTGTGCTTCAGTTAAAATTGCATCAGTCCACTTAGTCACTGCAGGTTCTTTAAGAGCCATCTGCTAGTGTCCACCCTTTTTGATGGCTGCAGTGGCTCTCATCCTATAGAGACATAGTATATTTGTGTCTCCTGCAAAGCTTTGCTCATAGTTGATGCTTATTAAATGTTTGTTGACTGAATCTGTGAAGAGAGAATGCTCCCTGTACTTCCCTTTCTTTGAAACAGGTTTGGTATGGTTTTCCTTAGAGACAAATGTCAAGATTAATAATGTCTAGCCAGGTACAGTAGCAAATGTCTATAATCCCAAGTGATTTGGGAGGCTGAGACAGGAGAATCACAAGTTTGATGCCAGCCTCATCAATTTAGCGAGAACTTGCCTCAAAATAAAAAAAAATTTAAAGGTCTGGGCATACAGCTCTAGAGGTAAAGCACCTCTGGGTTCAGTCCCTAGTTCCAATAATAATAATAATGTGGTCAGACAAACATCCACATTGGTGCCTAACCAACTAGGGCTTTTGAGCCCTACTCCTGACCCTTTTGGTTGGTGAGTTTCATCAGCCACATGGATAACTTCATGGTTAATGTAAATCCATTTGCAGTTCTAGAAGAACTGCCACTCAGGTATGGCTCAGTTGCAGATGGGCAAGTAGTTTAATGGTGTATGATATAAGTACATAAAAGAAACAGGGGAAGGTGCAATCTGAAAAGAAACTAAAGGCAGATGGTGGACAGCTGAGATGATAGACTCAGGAGTATGAATCTCATGCTATAGAAATCAGGGCCTAGCCAGGCATGGTGGCGCACACCTGTAATCCCAGCACTTGGGAGGCTGAGGAGGCAGGAGGATCGCAAGTTCAAAGCCAGCCTCAGCAATGGCAAGGCACTAGCAACTCAGTGAGCCCCTGTCTCTAATAAAATACAAAAAAGGGCTTGGGATGGGGATGTGACCCAGTGGTCGAGTGCCCCTGAGTTCAATCCCCAGTACCAAAAAAAAAAAAAAAAAAAAAAAAAAAAAAAGAAAGAAAGAAAAAAAGAAAAGAAATCAGGGCATCAGGGCCTGAGGTGTAGCTAAATGGTAGAGCATTTGCTAGCATGTGCAAGGACCTTGGTTTAATCCCCAGCAACACACACACACACACACACACACACACACACACACACACACAAAAGCTCCCACAGTTTTTGATGAGGCCATTAAACGTTCTTAAGGCCATTTCTATAATCATTAAGCATTATATTTAGGTAAAATGATACAAGCCCTTTTGTAAACCATTTGGCAATTTCTTACAAACTTCAACATCCACCTATCACGCAACCCTTATTCCCAGATATTTGCTTCAAAGAACTAAAGACGCGTTTCCATAAAAGACATATATGTGGGGGCTGGGGTTGTGGCTCAGCGGTAGAGCAATCACCTAGCACGTGTGAGGCCCGGATTCAATCCTCAGCACCATGTAAAAATAAAGGCATTGTGTAAAACTAAAACAAATAAATAATATTAAAAAAAGACATATATGTGAATGTTTGTAGTACCTTTATTCCAAAAAACTAGGAAGAGCCCAAATATGAATCAACAGATGAATGGGTAAACAAATTGTGAGATGCCACACAGCAATTAAAACAAAACAGAAAACTGGGCTGAGAGTATATCTCAGTAGTAGACACTTGGTAAGGTCCTGAGTTGGATCCCCAGCACTGAAGAAAACTAAACAAAACAAAAAACCAATGATTCACACAGCATGGATGCATTTTTTTTTTTTTTTTTTTTTTTTTTTGTGTGGTACCGGGGATTGAACTCAGGGGCACTCGACCACTGGGTCACATCCCCAGACCTTTTTTGTATTTTGTTTAGAGACAGGGTCTCACTGAGTTGCTAAGTGCCTCCCCATTGCTGAGGCTGGCTTTGAACTCACGATCCTCCTGCCTCAGCCTCCCAAAGTGCTGGGATTACAGGCGTGCGCCACCGCGCCCGGCTAGCATGGATGCATTTTAAAAAAAAACATTGTTCTAAGTAACAGAAGCCAGACAAAAGACTACCAATGGTATGATTATATGAAAGTTATATGAAACTCTTGAAAGCTTATATGAAACTCTTGAAAAAAATTGAAGGACAAAAACTAGATCAATGATTGCTCAAAACCATGGATAGGAAGGAAGCTTCTTCCACAAAGGAGCCTAAGGGACCCTTTTAGACTATATTTTGACTGTACTGGTGATTCCCAAGTATATACATTTGTCAAAACTTATTGAACCCTACAGTTAAAATGGATAAATTTTAATGTGTGCAAATTATATCTCAATAAAGTCGGTCTTTTTTTTTTAAAGGACTACAACTGTGAACAGCTATACACAAGGTAAACAGGAGAAAACAGAAGAGACTTTCCACCCTATGAGTGAGGCTGAGGGGCTGACCCATGACACAGGGCCCTGGACTGAAGAACAGATGGCAGAATGAATTAAGTGGCCAAATAAACATATGGATAAGAAATAGAGACAGAGGGGGAGCAAGAGGGAAGGGACGGGTAGAGAAGTCGGACCACTATACCCTTCAGTTAACTACCTGTCATTTTAGTGAAGGTCTTGTCTCTCTCTTCCATCAAGTCCTGTTTCAAGTCCTCAGTTCCTTTATAAATTCTTGCTTGACTTCCTACCCACATTAAACTTTTTTTTTCCTTCCTTTGAACTCTTATATTCTGTTTATTTGTGAATAGTTATGGCCTCTCCTGCCTTGAACTGCTATTCAAATTAATAAATTTAGATGAGCTTATGTTTTATCAATCAAGACTAAGCTCTTCAAGAAAGTACTGGACCCTGGATTCCCACAGTTTCCTTTACAGCTAGGCAGTCTTGTAGGTGGTCTTGATTTGTCTTGATTTTCAGTTCCTGAAGTTGGACCGGGTTATGAATTTGGAGTAAGGAAGAAGCATCTATAATTCTATTAGAATTCTATTCAGAGACTTGGTAAGGAGATATTGAATCTTATGAACCCCTCAATAATTCATGCCACTCCTACTTTAATTGACAGACCATAATTTCTATCATAAAGTCAAGACTCACTTCAGGGATTGTCCTCTGTGACACAAACTGAAATGGAGTTATATAGTTAGTTACTTGGTGATTTCATATCTCAATGATTTTTTTTTTTCCAATCAGGAATTTCAGCCAGGGCGGTCACATTTGTATTCAAAGCCTGCCAACTCTGACCAGAAATCAGGTCTCCGTTTAAGACACACCTTGACAAGTGGATTAGATGTTCTAGTGAAGGCAGATAAATGTCACTCATGTCACTATAAATAAAAGTCTGGGCCTGCTTATCAGCTTGTAAGGTTGAGGTCTTACCTTCAACACTTCTCAGAGTGCTTTATACTTTATTATCCTTTAAACAAGGTCTTTTCCATCCAGCTTCTTCCTTTTATACCCCCAGAGGGAATTATTACTCAACTCTGAAACATACGACTTCTGTCAACTTCATGTCTTTTCCTTGAAGAGACAATACAACCTGTGGCTTTAAGTGGAAATCTGCCAGAATTTCCTCAAATGTCATATTAAGTTATGAAATGTAGTGGGATCCTTTCACAGTTCTGGATATAGGATGTCTTGTACCTGTTGTGAATCATGTTCTAGAGACTTTGATTGTTTGGGGGTATGTTTAGAGCATAGGATTTTTGGTCTTAAGACCATGTCGTAACAAGTATAATTTAGTTCTGTGGTTTTCATCACATCCTGTTCTCTGAAACCTAGGTACGTACACCAAAGCTTGTGAAACACATCAGTAGCAGCATGTAGACATTTCCACATGTCCAGCATCATTTATTTCTTAATACATCTGCAGCACCATTTTTTAAAGTATCTGAGGGATATGAGGCTTACAATTTTGAAAGAAAAAAAGATTATCATAGTTAAGAAATTCAGAGATGGGATAACTAAAAAGGATCTAAGATGGTCACAGATAGGCAGTCTGCTTAGCTCAATTGAATGCAGAATTCCTAAAGTTACATAACTGCAAAATCTCAGTCTCAAACATTTTGGGGTACACTACTCATTGTTTTGTTTTGGGGGCTAAGAATGTTATGTTTTTGATAGACTTAAGATGTGACCATAGATTGAGAAAGTTTAGAATTAAATAATATTTCTGATTTTTATCAGTTTATACTTATTGATGCCTTAAAAATGTGTCTTTAAAGGCTGGGGATGTGTGAGGCTCTGGGTTGGATCCTAGCATCGTATAACAAAAAGTCTTTCAGTTATCTGCATTTCAATATCTACATTTCTGAGCTAGATATAAAGCATCTTTGCTTATCAATGTTCATTTGCATTTGTGAATTATATTTCCTGATAATTATTGCAGATCTCAGGTAGCAAAGAACATTTGAGGTCTCAATGTATCAAATTCTAAAAATTTGAAAATTAGCTTTGGATGGGTTCTAGGAACAGAAACTTATAGATTCTATTTCTAGCTTAATGTTCTAAAATAGGTTCTTGAATTTTTTGGTCTCAAAATTCCTTTATACTCTTAAAAATTATTGAAGATCAAGGATCTTTTATTTTGTGGATTAGAACTACTAATATTTAGTATGCTAGAAATCAAACCTGAGAAAACTTAAAAATACTAATTTAAGGGCTGAGGGTGTAGCTCAGTGGTAGAGCATGTGCTTAGTTAGCATGCACGAATGGATTCAATATCCAGTGCTACCACCACAAAACAAAAAACAAATTAAAAACTCCAAAATTTGTTGATTCACTTAATAACAACACACACAAATAACAATAATAGATTCATAATATATTAATATAAGTGACATTTTTATGAAAATAACTGCGCTTTCTGAAACAAAAAATGTTAGTGAAAAGATTGACATTGTTTTACATTTTTGGAAAGCTTGTTCATATCTGGATTGTCACATCTGCTTCCAATTCAATTTGTTGCAATATCAAATGTCACAAAACCTCTGAAAAATTTCACCATACTCTCTCTTGAAGAATGAGTAAAAGGGAAAGTAACAACCTAATAGTATTATGAAAATAGTTTTGACCTCATGGGCCCCCCAAAAGAATGTCTGGAACATGCTTTGAGTACCACTGCTCTAAGAATTCAATTCAGTAAAAACACTGAGAATATACCAAAAGTCCACTATAAGATAAATAAAAAGATATGTCCCTAACTCCAAAGTCTTTACAGTTTCTTTCCACACAAGTTTCACAGGTAGCCTCAAACTTGCAATCTTGCTTCATCCTCCTGAGGAGCTGGGATTATAGGTATGTGCCACTATGCCCACCTTCAACAAAATCTTTTCATTGGTGCATTACATACACAATACTGGGATTCATTATGCCATATTCATGCATGCACATAATTTGATCAATCTCATTTCCCAGTTCCTTCACTTTCCCTGTTCTCCCCCCTCCACAACCCCCTTGCTCTACTCTGTCAACTAAATCTTTTTGTCTGTGTGTGGGTGCCAGAAATTGAACCCAGGGGCACCTACTACTGAATCACATCCCCAGCCTGTTTTATTTTTTATTTTGAGACACGGTTTTGCTAAGTTGCTCAGAGCCTGGCTAAATTGCTGAGACTGGCTTTGAACTTTCAATCCTACTGCCTCAGCCTCCCAAGCCACTGGGATTATAGGCGTGTGCCTCTGTGCTGGCCCTCGACTAAATCTTTTTTTTTTCTTTTTAAAATATTTTTAGTTGTAGATGTACACAATAACTTTATTATTATTTTTTTAATGTGGTGCTGAGGATCAAACGTAGTACTTCACATCTGCTAGGCAAGTGCTTTAACACTGAGCCACAACCTTAGCCCAACTAAATCTTAATACTATTCCAAGACTTGGTAATATTTCCTCCTCCCTATTGTTTTTTATTATCCCTTTGAATACAAAATCTCTACTTTTCCTAAATTGTTATTTGTGTGGTTCATTTGGAATTTTAATCAGATACTGTGGTGGAAGACTTCTTTTTCTTTACTGTTGGTCAAACTGATATGTAATTATTGATATTTCATTCTGTGGCTATATCTTGTTCTTGCTACTGATGGTAGGCTCTTTGAGGGCAATAATTTATTTTTTCCTTATGATGCCCAAGATATGTAGCAAAGACTATGGATCTCAAATTGATATTTAGCAATTTGCTTTGCAACTAATTCAATGTGACACAGAGAGTGTAATTCTATTTTCTTTTCCTATTCTTGAGCAATTAGGAAGAATATATTGCCCTGTCTCTTCCATGGTTGGCTTGGGGCCATATGATAGGGATTAAGCTACCAAGCCTTCCCCTTGGAAAGAACCAGTGTAGCTCTCCTTCCCTGTCTCCCTTTGGGCAGTGACTGTGGTGGTCATGTGTTAAGCTGGAAGAACCAAAGATGAAAGCAGCAAGATCCCTGAGTTACCATGTGGAGCACAGCCTTAGAGCTTGAAATCGCACAGAAGATTTCAAGCATTACTTGCTACTGCAACAAATCATACCTTATGCAGACATATTTTAGTAAAGAGAATGTATATAAATGAAATAGAAAATAACATAAGACATAATGTCATGTGTAGAAGAGTTGAAGTGATATGCAAGATGAGGGTAGGCAGGAATCAATTTGGTTCATATGCTGGGAGAGAGAATGAATAGTATTACAATTGGCAAAAAGATGGTGGGAACACTAGCAGGGCACATTCAGGAAGGTGGGAATGAGCAGGAAATACAGGTGAGAGAGGATGAAGTCAGGCTTGACATGAGAACATTTCCAGCCACATATGATAGTTGGAAAAATGAGGTTCTGCTAGATTTTTAAATTGTTCAGAACCTTTAAAAGTGGAACACACTAATTAAATTATAAGATTTCTTCAAGGCAAACAATGAAGAACAGGTAAGCACAAAATGGCTGACACTTGTTGGTGCTTAGCATGTTTGGGACTGTTCCCAAACACTGAATTGTCACAGAAATTTTATGGTGTCTCTAATCCTCATTTTACAGTTGAAGAAACTGAGGCTTAGAATGGTTAAACATCTTGCCAATGTATTAATCAGGGTTCTGGAGAGAAACAGAACTAACGGCATGTGAGAAAGATTTATATTAAGAAATTGGCTGACATAGATGTGGTGGGTTGAAAAGTCCCAAGTCTAATGTCTCCCTTCCCTGGAGACCAAGGGAATGGTTGCTGTCAGAGTTCAATGGCAATCTGCTGGCAGAATTTTTGCTCAGAAGAAGTCAGTATTTGTTCCACTAAGGACTTTGGATAAGGCCCGCCCACAGTATGGAGATTAATAAATTTAAATGTATACCGATTTAAGTGCTAATTTCATTTAAAAAAACCACTTTCACAAAAATATATGGAATAATATTTTAACATCTGGGCACTGTGACCCAGTCAAGTTGACATATAAAATTATAAGTATCACAGTCAAGACCCAGGACAAGACCTGCATTTCTCTAATTCCAAAGCTGAGAAACTCCTTAATAGACCCAAGCTCATTTTATATTTAAACTGAGATCATGTTGGCAATTTCCTCAACTTCAAAAAAGGCAATGCCATAAAGAATAGAGTTCTGTTCCCTACTCTAGAACCAAGTGTGCAAAGATTTTTATTCTGAAATATATTCATCATAAAGACAAAGTACTATTGCTAAGAAGTTGAAAGTGAGAAAATGATGTGACTATGGTCACTTCAGCAGTATACCAAAGAGGTATTTAACTGGTAAAATGGAACAGAACTTTTTTATTAAACCTTTTAAATCTGGATTGTTCTAGATGAAAATTGTACTAAAATGTTGTAAGAGAACGACATCAGGCTTTTCATAGTATGACTCAAAAAGGGCAACTTTTAAAATTGATAGGTCTTTATACAAAAGAATGAAATGCCATCAATACATTTCAGAACAAAGTAAAGAGGTAAGGCCAAATAATCTACAAATATTAGTAAATAAACTCTTTAGAGGTAGGGTAGAGAGATGGAAAAGCTAAGAATGATGCCAGGCATGGGCCGGAGCATGATGGTGTAGGTATGGAAAGGCATCCTGGCATCCTTTGCCTTTTCAGTGGCACACAGTGGATACTCAACAAATGTTCATCAAGGAATGATCAAGTAGTAGTAGTTTTTTGTGCTGAGAAAAATCCAAAAGACAACACGTAGAGTTTGCCTGGCCTGCCTGAACCCATGTGGAGAATTGGAATCCACATTATGTGTGTACTTCAGTTCATTGTGGTATTCTCACTTAGAATTTTGGTTCATTTACCTGTTCTACTGTTAAATAGCAGGGTGACTTTGTTTTAGCTTAGCCAGAACAATAGTGCTATGAATAATTTTGCATGCCTCTCTGGGAGTAAATTGCTGGGTACTAAAGTAAGCCTATCTTTAACTTTAGCAGATCACATTAAACTTTTTCAGAGATTCAACCAATTTACATTCCCACCAGCAGTAAAGGAAAATTCCTCTTGCTTCATATCTTTGCTTTCACTTGGTATAGGTGGACTTTTCTAGATTTGCCAATCTACTGGATGTACATTGTAGCTTTCCTCTGAAATTCTGATTGCTTGAGTTGAGAATTTTTTGCACATGTATTGGCCATTTGTATTTCCTCTTTGGTGAAGCTTTTGTTGATATTTTTAGCCTATTCTTCCTTTGGATTTTCTGTCTATCTAATTAATTTCTAAGAGTTCTTAAATATTTTGGATATTAGTCCTTCGTCAGTTGTGTGTATTGCAAATAGTTTTTATAAATCAGTGGCTGGCCTTTTTATTGTCTTTACCATGCTTTTTTGGAATAGAATTCTTCATTACAGTGTATCCACTTTACCCATCTTTCCCTGAATGGTTAGTGATTTTATACCTCCCCATCCAGATATTCTATATATTGTCTTTTAATTAAATGCTTTATAATTTTGCCTTTCATATTTCGTACCATAATCCAGTTGGAGGTTGTTTTAAAAAAGCTTTTAGGTAAATATCCAACTTCATTTTTTCCATTTAGATAAGAAATTATTTAAAATTATCCCTTCCCAGTGCACCACCTGTCATTTTTCAGGTGTTCACAAACACATGTGGGTCTATTTTGGGGCTTGTTTCCCATTGACTTTTTTGTCTATTCCTACATCAATACTCTCTCTTAATTATTATAACTTAATAACTCTTGTTTCCTAATTTAGATAGCATCTTTTCAAAAACAAACTATATTAATTTCTAGGTCCTAAACTTGTTTAATTTGGATTAAAAATGAAACTTCAAGAGAAAAGGAATACCTCTTCTTTTCAGTTAAAAAAAATCTGATGCAGAATGGGAAGAAAGTTAACTGGAGGCTTATCTCACATGGAATAATAAAACGTACATGACAACTTTCAATGAATAAAACTCTTTATCAGAGTTCTGGCAGGGAGAAAGATACCTAGCTATTGATTATAAGGACTTTGCACACATGATATAAAAAAGACTGGCAAATCCAGATCTTCATTGTTAGCTGACAAGATTTGAGACTCAGCAAAGCCAATGGATAGATGAAATCTGAGAGCAACTGTTTAGACAAATCTTTTTTTGCTTGGGGGCTATTACTTTTGTTCTATTTAGGTCTTTCACTTATTCCAAGAGGTCCACCCACGTTATGGAGTCCATCTGCTTTACTGATTAAAAATTTATTCTTATTTTTAAAATGCCTTTCTAGAAATATCCAGAATGTTTGGCCCAATATCTGAGCACCCCATGATCTAGTCAAGTTGACCCATGAAATCAGCCTTCAGTACTATTTTAAATACATCAGGCTAGATGAATTTTGTGACGATCAGGAGGGAAAAGAGGCACTTCATAATCTAGAGGCAAATAGGAAGGAAGAAAATTTCAAAAATTCCTTTCTATTATAATAGCATTATGTAATGTTAATAGTGTTTAAATGTTAATTTATGGATGTTTATGAATATTGTTTTCTATATATTATACATTTTCATATTATTCTTCACATTGATATAAATCTGTTGTCAGCTGGGGCCTCCTTCTGCCTCCTCTAAGTCTAGGCAAAAATGTTTCAAAACCTCTGGGTTCTCAACCTGCAGAAGCTAAAAGTCTAGTTCAATATTACTCCAAATTCCCAACACTCATTCTCTTTTCTTCTGTTTCTTGAATTGTCTGTTGGCTAGTCCTGTGATTCTAGACCACAGTGACCTTAACATTAGACTCAGGTCTCTTCTTCAATTTCTTCCTTTTTAAGAGTAAGAGTAGAATTTATTGAAGAAACAGGAAAAGAACTCTTACAGCGCAAGAGGGCACCTGATCAGGTTTTCTCCCTTCTTTAATTTCTATAATAATAAGAAAAAACCCATACTAAGCCTGAGTCTGACAGACTTTTACAGGACACACTGGGCTGAGGAAGGTGTCACAACACTTGGTCCATATACTTCTGCCACTTTTTAGGTTTCTTCTCCTATCTAACTTTTACCCTCCCCTTTTCTAAGTGCTAAACATTTCAAATTTCTGGACCTATTCAATTTTACCACCTGGGTAAACTGGCTGTGCAAACCCCAAATATGATTAATGGTTTGTTAAGACTCTTTCCTTTGCAAGAGATTGGAATTTAGTCCAAACCAGCTTAAGGCAAAAGGAGATTTTTTAATTTTTTGCTCATGGAAACAAAGGACAAACTTATCAACTACACTGCTGAAAGACAGGGACTTAGCAGGATCTCAAATACCACGGGCACCCGGGACTTAAACCTACTGGTAAAAAGTCCCAATTCTTATCTTAGAGCTTTTGACCAGTTGGGAAGGGCTGTCTTACATTCTTTATGGTTTGAAGTTCAAAAATGCTGGGCAAGAACTTCAAATGGCTCAATTTGGTCAGCTGCCTTACCCAGTACCAACTGCCTCTGATGTGTTTTCTATAAGAAGAAAGCACTTCTCAGGGAAACCAAATACTTAAGGAGGAGGGATCTTTTCCAAGTAAAATGAAGAATTTCACCATAGACATAATACTCTGGAGTAGTTTTCACTACCCTTAAGTAAAACACAAGATAACCACTTCTCTAAGTTCCATACCAGCAATTTAAACAAAGTGTCATCAGACCACAGAGGAGGGGGCGATGATTGCCTGCCGGGTAGCAGAGAAATACTTCCATTGAGGCCTCTTGAGGTGAGCCTTTAGGATTGAGTGTGATTTGCTAAGCCAAGAGGGGATTCAGGGAAGAGAGACTTCCAGGCTTGAGCAAATGGACATAAATACCTCCTCTTCCAGACCCTCTCCTTTCATATGCTGGAAAAAAAAATGTATTTGAAACCATCAGAAAACAAGGGATAAAAGCATCATAGTGCAAGGACAGGAGATTAAGTGATCACTCACAAGCTATGTGAACAAACAAGTGATTTAACCCCTTTACAACTTGACTTTCTAATACGTTACACAGGATGTCAACGCCTTAGTACATTCTAAGGGCTCAATAAACACTAGTTATATTAGCAATTTTTTATACACCTAAGTGTAGGTGGAAGGCTGTACGGAATGCTATGTCCTGGCTGGATTCTATACCTATTTAAAGTGAGTTATTTATGAAGACCAGTCATAATTATTGTGAAGTACTTTAAAATGCTCCTTTCTATAGTCCGGATATGTACTGTGGGCACAAAACCAAAAGGAACCACGAAATGGAAATAATGAGAGTTTAAATGCCTGATTCAACTCTAGATTGAGACGAATGAAAAAGGAGGATAAAAATAAGGCACGCTTTTCCAAAGAAGACCAAAAGCGCAAGGAAGAGGTTCTTCCGAGGCCTGCAGAGCGCGAGGTTGCCGTCCCAGCGGAACCCAGATAAGGGTGAGATCCCGCGAAGGCGTCAAAGAAAACCCCGCGAGCTAGACCTCGCGTTTCGGGACAGTGAACACCAAAAGCAAGCTCGTCAAGCGAAGCCAGCCGCAGCCTACACAACACCTGGTCCACCACCGAACCCGGCATTCCAAAACCGCTACCACCAAGAGAGCCCGTCAGCTCCTCCACCTAGCTGAGTTCCCTTCCCGGCTTCCTCGGCGCAGTGCCGTGACGTCACTTCCGGTCTCCGGCGCGCACGTGGGAGGAAGTGCCGGTGCCCGCGGCTGCCGCTCCTGTCTCTCTGGTTACGCTGGTCCGCCGGCCCAGCCGCTGACTCCAGGTGCGCTGCTGCTATGGGAGTCCCAGCGTTCTTCCGCTGGCTCAGCCGCAAGTACCCTTCCATCATTGTCAACTGCGTGGAAGAGAAGGTGAGCAGGCTCCAAGCGGCCGCTGCGGAGGAACCCAAAGCCTTGGTTTCTCTAGGCCGCGGCCCGCGGGTCCAGCCGCCTGGCCGGGAGCAGCCTTTCGGAGCTCGTGCCACCTTGCCAGCCCCGCGGGCAGCCACTGTCCGACGCTTGTTTGGTCGCGGGCTCAGGGATTCGGGATCCCTGGGAACAGCCCGAGAGGGGCGGGGGCGGAGCTGGGTCAGAACGCGCGGGAGGGCCGCTCCTCCCCTGTCCGCTTTTCCCGGCACCGGAAGGCTCCGCCCACGGTTTGTTTCCTCCCGGGACCGCGCATTTTGGGTCTCTGTGGAGACTCTGCAGGCTCAAAGGCTGTTGAGCCACATTTGCCATTGGTAAGGGATGCGCGGATGCCGATTCTTGCTTAACAACCTTTAAAGTAATTCTTTTGGCGAGCTTTTTGTTATTTACTATCCGGGAGAGGCCATTTGTTGCTGTTGTTAATTCCTAGGCGGAAGGTAGCATGTGAGACAGGTCTAGGACGAGACAGGTCTTGTAAGTGCCGCGTTCTTGGTGTGTGCCGGCTGCTGGACAGCTTGCTTGTTGAAATATTCAAGATTCTTAGATACCTCGAACAACACTTTGTTGTTGTTGTTAGTTTGCTAATATGTAGGTAGATTTGGGGCCTTTCTTGAGTTCTGGGTTTAGCGATTCTGTCCGAGCTCGATTTTATTTTGTACTCTTACTTAGAATTTTTGGACAGGGAAGGTTCAGGGTCGCGGTTGTCTCCTCCCCTCCTTGGTTTTTGAAGTCAGTACCTGCCTGTCGATGTGATATTTCTTTTCCTTAGATTGCTGAGATCTTGACTTTTACTTTCTTAGCTCCTAACCCAGTAGAAACCAAAAGCCTTGTTTTGGTGACATTCCCAGTAGTTCTCGTGTTTTTTTTTTTCCCCCCAGAAGAGAAACTTCTAAACTAAATACTTGTTTCCTTTGTAAAACTTTCATCAGACTTTACATTCCCGTGGGCTAAAACAACAGCAACAACAAAACAGTTCCTTGTTCTATCCTTTCCCATCCTATTGTCTCCCGAGGCAGACACGTAACTATCTCAGTTTGTTTATACTTAATTTATCAGTTTTAGCTTTATCTAATTAGTTCTGGCCAAGGTAGGAGAGGATTTAGTCACTTATTCAGCCCCCCCTTCCCATTCTCCTAATGTAGTAAAGCGCTATCTTTAATACTTCTGTTTGCAAACTTTGTAATTTCAAGTAATACACCTTAAAAACAAAAAGTCTATCACCTGTGTAAAGTATCCCTTGAGTTATTGGTTTATAAGATTGCTATTAGCTTTTCTGCTACTGCTTCTCTTACCCTTCACCTCAAGTTTGTCAGCAGCATCTTTTCATTTTTTACTTTAGCTATACAAGTTTGTTTCTAAAAGCAGAGATCTGATGGTATCATTGATTGTTGTCACTGCAAATTTATATTGTGTACTGTGATTCTGTTTTTATGCTCCTTTTGTCTTTTTCATAGTGCTGCCTTTCTTTTTTTTTTTTAATATTTATTTATTTGCTTTTAGTTGTACACAATGCATTTATTTGTATGTGGTGCTGAGGATCAGACCCGGCCGCACACGTGCAAGGCGAGCGCTCTACCTCTGAGCCACAATCCCAGCCCCGAGTGCTGCCTTTCTTTTTTCCACTTTACACCTTTCTCACCCAAACATTCTTTTTCTTTCTTTTTTTTTTTTTTGCCTTCACTCAAATCCTTTTTCTTCTTGGAAAAGAAGTTTGGAGTTTTATTTCTGTTGCATTCGCACCTGGTTTTTCTGTAGGCTTGCTGGAAAGCTGCTTCCTGAAATTTTCAGTGGAAGGTACTGTGTTCTATATTATCTCTTTGTTAGATAAAATCCTTCCTTGGTTTTTATTCTCAATTGATTTCTTAGGAAAAGCTGTTTTAGGATGTGATTTTTCTGTCAGTTTAATCTCCCACATATCTCCATTCTATCCCATACGTGTAAGTAATCATAAGCTAGGTATAGAATTCAAGTTTGGAAACTAGTTTTCCTCAAAACTTTAAAAGCATTATTATTTTGTTACTTGGTATTGTTGATGGCAAGTTTAATGTTAGAGTGATTTTTATTTATTTAACCAACACTTATGTAGCATTTACCACATATACCAGGTATTATTCTGAGCACTTTCCAGATATTAACTTGTTAGATCCTTGTAACAACTACATGACTGCTGCTACTACATATAACAAGGGTAAGAAAATAGAAATAGAAGGGATGAGTAACGTATTTGAGATCACTCAGCTAATAGATGTCAGAGCCAGTGTGTGGAAACTAGGAAGGCCATGTTCCTCATTTTTATGCACTTCAGCTTTCATTCTCTTTTGTTGATCAATTTTTCTTTCTGAATTTGATTTTGGGGGTAGGTACTGGGGATTGAACCCAGGGATGCTCTACTGTTGAGTTACACCTCCAGCTCATGCGCGTACACATGTGCGTGTGCGCTCCTTCTCTCTCTTTTTTTTTTTTTTTTTTTGAGACAGGGTCTAACTTGCTTATGATCTTGCTAAATTGCTGAAGCCAGCCTTGAACTCGTGATCCTCTTGCTTCAGATCCCAAGGTACTGGGATTACAGACCTGTTCCATTGCACCCTGCTACTTTATTTGTTTATTTATTTTAGATGTCATCTGTCTGTTGTCCAGGTTGGCCTCGAACTCCTGGGTTCAAGCAATTCTCCTGCCTCAGCCTCCCAAGTAGTTGGGACTGTAGGCACACACTACTGCACCTGCCATTTTCTGAATTTTAAACTTTCGTGATTGTGTACCTAGGTACAGATTTCATTTAAAATTTATATTCATTTTGATCAGTATTTGGCAAAATCTCTGAGTCTGGAGTCTTGTGTTCTTCAGTTTTCAGGAATGCTCTTTGATTATTTCTTGACCTTTATTTCCCCCTTACCGAACTCTGAATATTGGTCCTCTTAAGCAGATTTTCCTTTTCTGTCTCTCCTTCTGTAGCTCTCCCCCTCTCCTCCTTTTTTAGCCTTATTGAGGTATAATTGACATAAATACATATTAAAGTGTACAATTTAGTATAATGTATATATCCATGAAACCATCACCACAATCAAGACAGCAAACATCATCTCTAAAACATTCCTTCTGTTCCTCTGTAATTTCTCTCTACCCTCCTTGTGGCCCCTCTTTTATCAATCACTGATTTGTTTTCTGATGTTACACAGATAAATTTTCATTTTCTAAAATTTTGTATAAGTGGCATACAGCATATACTCTTTTCTACATTTTCATGTAGCATAAGTGTTTTGATACTGAGCATCATTTCAGGTGTATCTTCCATTTATCTTTTTGGTGAGGGATCTGTTCCAATTTTTTGTTCATTTTAAAATTGGGTTATTAGTCTTATTGTTGAATTGTAGAGTTTGTTGTATATTCTAGATAGAAGTCCTTAGATTGATTTTTTTTTTTTTTTTGCAGATATTTTCATTTAATCTTTAGCTTGCATTTTTACTTCTTAAAACACATTACATTTTAAAAATTTAACTTAAGTCTGACTTATTAACTTTTTTCTTTTATACTCCTGCTTTATTGTGTTGTATCTAATAAGTCAGTCAAAGCCAAGGTCCCTACGCTCTTATGGTTTCTTAGAGAAGTTTTATGGTTTTAGTTGATGCTCTCTGGTTTTAGTCTTTTAATATGGTAAGTTACCTTGATTTTAAAATGTTAAGCCACCTTGCATAGATTAGACCCCACTTGGTCATGTTATATTGTTCTTATATATTGTTGGGTTCAGTTCACCAAAGTTATTCTTGAGAAGTTTTACATCTGTGTTCACAGAAAAATTGAAGTTGCAATGTTTATCTTCAGTTTTCTGAAAGAGTTTGTATAGAATTTATATTGTTTCTTCCTTAAATATTTAGAACTCGCCAACAAAGCCTTCTAGGCCTGGGGTTATGTGGGAAGGTTTTTAGTAGATGTAGATTTTTAGTAGATATAAAACGATCCAGGTTATCTATTTTTTTTTTTGGATGAGCTTTTGTAGTTTTGTAGCTTTCATGGATTTTGTCCGTTTCATCTAAAGAGTCAAATTTATTGACATAAAGTCACTCATAGAATTTATTTATCCTTTTAATATCATTAGAATCTGTAAGTGATAGCACCTTTCTCAGTCCTGATATTGGTAATTTTGTCTTCTCTCTTTTTTTGTTCCATTTTCAGTCTGAGTAGACTGTTTCTCAAATAACTAGTTTTTGTTTCATCAATTTTCTTTATTGTTTACCTGTTTTCTATTTGTTTGACTTCTGGTGTTATTTTTATTTCCTTATTATACTCACTTTGGATTTAGTTTGGTTTTCAAGCTGAGGTCATTGATTTCAGACTTTCCTTCTCTATGTGTGGAGTGTTATAAATTACCTTATAGATGTTGTTTAAACTATGTGCCACAATTATGGGCATGTTTCCATTTCCATTGTGTATATACCTAAAAGTAGAATTCCTGGGTCATGTGGAAAGTCTATGTTCAATCATCTGAAGAACTTTCAGACTATTTTTCAAAGTCATTGCACCATTTTACATTCATTCACCTACAGTATATAAAGGCTCCAGTTTTTCCACATTCTTGGTGTGAACCACTATGTAGTGGTTACCAGCTTACTTGAGTTTGGTGAAATAGAGCATCCTATATAATAAGTCACATGAAGCAGATTTATTATTTACAGACAGGCAATAAGGAACAACATAGAGGCAGGCATAAAAGAGGCTTAAAATTTGATATTGATTTATGTGGGATGGTACCCCAAGACTCAGGAAAACTGCCGAGGGCAAATGAACTCTCAGCTGCCCTACATGCACTGCAGGTGAGGGACTCCCTAAAGGCAGCCCACCTGGGTTATATACCTCTGGGGCGATGTGGCTCACTTGCTAAAAACTTTGGCATCAGGCTTCTGGGGGAAAGAGGAACAAAGCCCAGACTGTCCCTGGCAGTTCTCACTATCTCAAGATGTTCCATTCCTTGGGAGGAACAGGAAAAAAATGCCTGGGCAGTTTCAGCCACTTCTTTCCTATTTTAGGATATTGCATTCCCAGTAATACATTCTGCAGTTACTCTTGAGAACTCATAAGCAAGAAAAAGTGGGGGCATTGGGCGTGGTGTGGGAGTGGACTGTATTGGTCTAAGGCCACCAAAGGACTGTCATGCACTTGGAGACACTTGTTATCTGACATTTTGATTCTAGCCTTTCTAATGGGTGTGTGAAATGATACATTGTAGTTTTGACTTACAGTTCCCTGATGACTAATGATGTTGAACATCTTTTATATCCTTATTATCTATATTTCTTTTTCTTTTCTTTCTTTTGAGGAATGTACTGGGTGAGAGAATATTTGTTTCTTTCTGGATATAGGACCCTTTCTGGATATATGATTTGCAGTGTTTTCTTCCCTTCTGTGGGTTGGCTTCCCACCTTCTTGATGGTGGCCTTTGATTAAAAGTTTTAAATTTTTGTGATGAAGTTTAATTAATATCTTTTTTCTTTTATTGATTAGGCTTTTGGTGACATTTAAAAATCCATTGCCAATCTAAGGTAACAAAGATTTCTGTTTTCATCTAAGAGTTTTATAGTAGTATAGCTTTTAAATTTAGGTTCAGGAGGTAAGGGTTCAGCTTTATTCTTTTGCATGTGGCTTATTGTCCCACACCATTTCTTAAAAAGACTGTTCTTTCCCCTATTCAGTGGTCTTGACACCTTTATAAGAAGTCAGTTGACCAGAGGGATATTGATTTATTTCTGGACCCTAAATTCTATTGCATTGATCTGTATGTTTAACCTTGTGCCAGTACCACTGTTTTGATTTATGGTCACTTTGTAGTAAATTTTGAAGTCAGGAGATAAAAATATTTTTATTTTATTCTCTTTTAGGATTATATTAGCTGTTCTCTTTCCCTTGCAATTCTATTTGAATTTTAAAATGAGTTTGTCAGTTTCTGTAGAAGTCAGGGGGATTCTGATAAGGATTTCATTGAATTTGTGAAGCAGTTTGGGAGTATTGCAATATTAATGTAGAGTCTTCTGTTCATGAATGTAGGATGTTTTCCATTTATTTAGAACTTTGATTTGTTTCAACAATGTTTTGTAGTTTCTAGAATATAAGGTTTGCATTTTTTTTGTTAAAATTTTTCCTTCTTTTTTTGGATACTATTGTGAATGGAATTTTTTTTTTTGAATGTTCATTGCAAATTTATAGAAATTCAGTTGATTTTTATGTTTTGATCTTATTTTCCTGCAACTTTGTTGAACTCATAGATTGGTTCTAATAGTTTTTTGGTGGATTCTTTAGGATTTCCCGTAGACAAAAATTGTATCACCTGCAAATATGCTTTTATTTCCTTTTCAACATGGATGTCTTTTATTTCTTTTTCTTTCCCAGTTACCTTGCTAGAATGTGGAATAGAAGTAGAAAGACCAGGCATCCTGGTCTTGTTCCTGGTCTTTAAAATAAAGCATCCAGACTTTTACCATTAACTGAGGGTTTTGGGTTAGATGCCCTTTCTGTTGAGGATCTTCAATTCATAGATTGCTGAGTGGTTTTTCTTTTTCTTTTTCTTTTTTTTTTTTTTTTTTTTTTTTTTTTGTGGTACCGGGGATTGAACTCAGGGGCACTCGACCACTGGGCCACATCCCCAGCCCTTTTTTGTATTTTATTAGAGACAGGGTCTCACTGAGTTGCTAAGTGCCTCGCCATTGCTGAGGCTGGCTTTGAACTCGCGATCCTCCTGCCTCAGCCTCCCAAAGTGCTGGGATTACAGGCGTGCGCCACCGCGCCCGGCGTGGTTTTTCTTTTTAATCATGAAAGAGTATTGGATTTTATCAAATATTTTTTCTACATGTATTGAGATCGATTATGTCATATTTGCTTATAATTTACTAGTATGCTATATTGCATTAATTGCATTTTGGATATTAAACCAACTTTGTGTTGCTTGGGATAAATCCCACTTGGTCATGGTGTATAATTCTTTTATATATCGCTGTCTTTAAGTTGCTAGTATTTTGTCAAGGATTTTTGTATTCATATTCATAGGAGATACGGTCTATAGTTCTTTCTTATCTATTTTTGTTATGCCTTTGTCTGGTTTTGTATCAGGGTAATAGAGGCCTTAAAAATGATTTGGGAAGTCAGGTGTGGTGGCGCACACCTGTAATTCCAGCAGCTCTGGAGGCTGAGGCAGGAGGATCACAAGTTCAAAGCCAGCTTCCGTAACTTAAGGAGGTCCGCAACTTAGTGAGGCTCTGTCTTTGAATATAAAAAAGGGTTGGGGATGTGGCTCAGTAGTTCAGTGCCCCTGGGTTCAATCCCCAGTACCAAAAAGAGAGAGAGAGTTGGGAAGTGTTGAAAGAGTTTGTGAAGAATTGGTATGAATTTCTTCTTTTTCATGTTTGTTAAAATTCAGCACCAAGAGGGCTGGGGTTGTGGCTCAGCGGAAGAGCACTTGCCTAGCACAAGCATGGCCCGGTTGGATCCTCAGCACCATGTAAAAATAAAAAAAATGCATTGTGTACAACTAAAGCAAACAAATAAATATTTAAAAAAAGAAATTCAGCACCAAGGCCATCTGGGCCTGGATTTTATCTAATTTTTGGGTGTATGATTATTCATAATAATTTTTTAAGTAATTTTTGTTTCTGAAAGGTTGGCGGTAATGTACTCAGTTCTGTGTCTGATTCTAGTAATGTAAATTTTTGCTTTTTTCTTGGTCAGACTCACTAAAGATTTGTTAGTTTCATTCTTTTCATTCTTTTTATTATTTTTTTCCAGATCTGTACATTTATTTTTATTTTTCAAAATTTATTTATTTATTCTAAGTTGTTATACATGGCAATAGAATGCATTTCAATTTGTAGTACTCATATAGAGCACAATTTTTCATTTCTCTGTTTGTACACAGAGTCACACCATTTATGTCTCCATACATGTACTTAGGGTAATGATGTCTGTCTCATTCCACCATCTTTTCTACCCCTATTTTCTCCCTCCCCTTTCCCCTATCCAGAGTACCTCCATTCCTCCCATGCTTCCCCCCACCACTCCATTATAGATCAGCATCCACATATTAGAGAAAACACTTGGCCTTTGGTTTTTTTGGGATTGGCTTACTTCATTTAGTGTGTTATTCTCTAACTCCATCCATTTACCTGCAAATGCCATGATTTAATTCTCTTTTAATGCTGAGTAATATCCTGTTGAGTATACATACCACAGTTTCCTTTTTTAAAATTTAATTAGGTATATATGACAGCAGAATGCCTTTTGATTCACTGTACACAATTGCAGCACAACTTTTGATTTCTCTGGTTGTACATGATGTAGCATCACACCATATGTGCACTCATACATGTACCTAGGATAGTGATGTCCATATCATTCCACCATCTTTCCTGCCCCCATGTCCCCTCCCCCTTTGCCCAATCAAAGTTCCTCCATTTTCCCCATCCCCCACCCCTTATGGATCAGCATCCACTTATAAGAGAGAACGTCCAGCCATTGGTTTTTTGGGGATTGGCTTACTTTGCTTAGCATGATACTCTCCAACTTCATCAATTTGCCTGCAAATGCCATGATTTTATTCTCTCTTTTTAAAAAATATTTATTTATTTGCACACAATGCAATGCATTTATGTTTACGTGGTGCTGAGGATCGAACCCAGGTCGCACACGTGCTAGGCGAGCGCTCTACCGCTGAGCCACAACCCCAGCCCTTTTATTCTCTTTTAATGCTCAGTAATATTCCATTGTGTATTTATACCAGAGTTTCTTTATCCACTCATCCATCGGAGGGCATCTAGGTTGGTTCCACAATTTAGCTATTGTGAATTGTGCTGCTATAAACATTGATGTGGCTGTGTCACTGTAGTATGTGATTTTTAAGTCCTTTGGGTATAAACTGAGGAGTGGGATAGCTGGGTCAGATGGTGGTTCCGTTCCAAGTTTTCCAAGGAATCTCCATCCTGCTTTCTAGATTGGTTGCACCAATATGCAATCCCATCAGCAATGTATAAGTGTGCCTTTTTCCCCACATCCTTGCCAACACTTATTGTTATTTGTATTCTTAATAGCTGTTATTCTGACTGGAGTAAGATAAAATCTTAGAGTAGTTTTGATTTTCATTTCTCTAATTGCTAGAGATGTTGAACATTTTTTCATATTTGTCGATCGATTGCATATCATCTTCTGAGAAGTGTCTATTCAGTTCCTTACCCCATTTATTGATTGGGTTAATTTTTTTTTTTTTTGATGTTAAGTTTTTTGAGCTCTTTATATCCTAGAGATTAGTGCTCTATCTGATGTTGGTGTGGTAAAAATTTGTTCCCATTCTGTAGGCCCTTTCTTCACCTCACTGATTGTTTCTTTTGCTAAGAAGAAGCTTTTCAGTTTGAATCCATCGTATTTATTAATTCTTGCTTTTATTTTTTGCACTTTGGGTGTCTTGTTAAGGAAGTCTGGGCCTAATCCAACATGATGAGGATTTGAGTCTACTTTTTTTTTCTATTAGGCTCAGGGTCTCTGGTCTTAATTCCTAGGTCCTTGATCCACTTTGAGTTGAGTTTTGTGCATGGTGAGAGATAGGGGCTTAATTTCATTTTGCTGCATATGGATTTCCAGTTTTCCCAGCACCTTATGTTGAAGAGGCTATCTTTTCTCTAGTATATGTTTTTGGCACCTTTGTCTAGTATGAGATAACTGTATTTACGTGGGTTTGTCTCTGTATCCTCTATTCTGTACCTTTGGTTTACAAGTCTATTTTGGTGCCAGTACCATGCTGTTTTTGTTACTATTGCTCTGTAGTATAGTTTAAGGTCTGGTATAGTGATGCCATCTGCTTCACTCTTCTTGCTGAGGATTGCTTTGGCTATTCTGGGTCTCTTATTTTTCCAGATGAATTTCATGATTTCTTTTTCTGTTTCTATGAGGAATGTCATCAGGATTTTGATTGGAATTGCATTAAATCTGCATATTGCTTTTGGTAGTATGGTCATTTTGACAATATTAATTCTGCCTATCCAAGAACAAGGGAGATCTTTTCATCTTCTAAGAACTTCTTTAATTTCTTTCTTTAGCGTTGTGTAGTTTTCATTGTAGAGGTCTTTCATGTCTTTCGTTAAGTTGATTCCCAAGCATTTTATTTTATTTTATTTGAGGCTATTGTAGATGGGGTTGTTTTCCTAGTTTCTCTTTCAGAGGATTTGTCACTGATGTACTTTGATTTATGGATATTGATTTTATATCCTGCTAATTTGCTGAATTAATTTATAGTTCTACAAGTTTTCTGGTGGAATTTTTTGGATCCTCTATGTATAGAATCATGTCATTTGCAAATAGTTATGGTTTGAGTTCTTCTTTTCCTATCCATGTCTCTTTAATTTCTTTCATCTAATTGCTCTGGTGAACTATGTTAAACAGAAGTGGTAAAAGAGACCATCCCTGTCTTGTAGTTTTATTCTTTTTAAAGAACTAGCTTTTGGTTCATTGATATTCTCTTTTTAAAAATTGTTTCATTAATTTCTGCTCTAATCTTGATTTTATTCCTTCTGCTTCATTTAGGTCTAGTTTATTCCTTTTTTGATATCTTAAAATAGAAGGGTTAGGACATTGATTTGAGGTTTTGTTTTGTGTTGTTTTAGTGGTACTGTGTTGCCGCCTGAAGCGCCTGGAGCAACGGAGCCGCAGGAAAAACTTCAGAGGCGAACTGGAGACAAACAGCTTTTTATTCTGATAACTTTTCTCTCTGGTTCTAACAACGACTAACACACGACAAACACACACGCTAAAATGGCGCTGACCCGATCAGCAATTTCGGCCAAGTCACTCGAGATCCCGCAACAAGTCCCGTGAGACTACGGGAGGCAACAAAGCCCAAATCTCCACGGCACATAGTCAACCGCAAATCAAGTCAATCCCCAAACAGGGCTCCTGCATTTCCCCCTTTTTGTTTTAAAAGAGGTAATGCTCTAGGACGTCTATGTGCAACCAACATTCTTACCCGTCATCGGATAATCAAGGCTGTGCCCTTGACTCCTGTCTTAGGTTGATATGTCGGCCACATGAGACTGTCCCGTGCGACTGTGCCTGTCTTAGGTTGTCCCCCTCTGGGGATCTTACCCGTCATTGGCTAACCAGCCATCCAATGGAGCCCTTTAGGATCGACTATATATGATGACTAACAGCCGTCCAATTGTGAGGAGATGTTGCGGCTTTAAGGCGACAAGCCTTTTGGTGATGAGCCAAATTGCATAGCATATCAAATTGTTTAAACAAATCAGCTGCCCTAAGTTCCATCAAGTAACACACTGAATTCTCTAGACAAATACCCGCAAGGCATTGTCCCGTAAAGTCCCAAACAATGAAAGATCAAAATGTCCATTTGTTATAACATGTTGATGTAGGAGGCCCCATGCATGTAGAGCAGAGGCCACACTGTTGGTGAGGTTGTTTGATGTTTGAGCAGCAGGGATGCTTGCGGCGGCCGCGGTCCCTGCAGCTGTAGCAGCAGACGTCTTTTTTATGTTTAGACAATGCCACCGGCAAATCTTCAGGGCCCGCTACCTAGAAACTCAAGCATCAATTATTAAAGGAAAGGCAGTGCTATTGCAGCACTGAGTCAAGAGGCGAGTTGTCAAACTACAAAATAGAATAATTAGATTAGAAAATTAAAGTTGATTTTTGTTCACATACATCGCTGGTTGAGCTGAAAATTAAAGTTGATTTTTGTTCACACACATCGCTGGTTGAGCTTCTACAAACATAAGTTGGAAAAATATCATATTTAGAACAAATCAAAGAAAGACTGAGGGTAATTACTGCATTAAAGATAGATTCAAGAAAAGGTAAAGGCACATTAGAGAAATAATTTGTTAACTGGAACCCTTGAGTCTCTGTATACAGAGCAATCTTTTACCTGTTGAGATAATTGAAATTAATGAGCTATTAAACAAATGAAGTTAATAACAAATAAACAATCTTAAGTTAAAACACCAAAATATCAGGTTATATAGCACTAGTCATATTGTTTGCTAAAGAGAAGTCCGAGGGACACCTATAAATCAAAATTGAAAGTACCTTCATTTATAAAATTATTTACCTAAATTGAATACTCTTAACCTAAAATGAATTAAAGTTATTTGGATCCATATATATATATATTTTCTTTTTCATAAGCACTTTGTTCTTTGTGACGTCACACTGGACAGACGAACAAACATACAAACATATATTTGTGACGTCACATTAACATGAAATGTAGACAAATGTACAGACATAAAGACATGTATAAAAAGGAAAAAAAAATACAATTGTGTGCACACTAAAGAGAGATCTCCTTGTCCCGGCCGGGAGGAATGACACTTAAGTTGTGAAATATTTTGAAGGACTCTTTTGAGGGAATCATTCTGTACCTTGATCTTGGTCCTCTTGATTTTGTACCTTTTTTATTAATCTTGATACTTCAATAACTTCATCTTGATCATTTTGATGTGGTACCTGTTTTATTAATCTAGATGGTATCCATATTGGAGAGGATTCGTCTTTTGGAAAAACACAAACAGATCCTCTTCCCCAAATTAATACTGGATCTGGACCCTTCCATGTACCTGAAAGAACATCCTTCCAGTAAACCAAAGGTTTATGTTGTTGGTGTGGATTCCAATGTCTGTCTCCAGCAGAATAACCATTAGAGTCTAAAGTTAAAAAATTTAAGGTAAACAGGGCAACTGCCAATCTGTCCTTAGGACTTTTCCAATTTCCTTCTTTTTGTTTTAATAACATAATTTTCAGTGTTCGGTTTGCTCTTTTAATAATGCCCTGACCCTGAGGATTGTATGGGATGCCTGTTTTATGGGATATATTGAATTTTGCGCAAAACTCTTTGAAAGATGAGGACGTATATGCGGGGCCATTATCTGTTTTAAGCATTTTGGGGATGCCCAATGCAGCAAAAGCTTGCAAACAATGAGATGTAACATCTTTAACTTTTTCTCCAGAATGTAAGGAAGCAAAAATCATGCCTGAGCATGTATCTGTGGTCACATGAATAAATCGCAATTTTCCAAAACTTGGCTCATGAATAACATCCATCTGCCACAAATGATTGGGCATTAATCCTCTAGGGTTAACTCCGAAATGAGGATTGGGCAAATGTGTCATACAAGATTTACAATCTTTTACAATTGTTCTGGCTTGCTCCTTTGTGATTTTAAACCTACGTTGCAAGGTGGTGCTGTTGACATGAAACTGGGAGTGGAATAAAGTAGCTTGTTGTAGCACTGAAAGTATAAATATTGTTTTTGTAAGTTCATCAGCCTTTTGATTACCTTCATGGAGGGGACCAGGCAAATTAGTATGTGCTCTAATATGGCCTACGAATAGAGGTTCTTTTCTTGCCCACAAAAGTTTTTGTATTTGATAAAACAATTTAAAGGCTGGAGTATGAGGTGCTATTGGTCCTGCTAACTCTAATTTTGGGACGGCTTGTACAATATAGTGGCTATCTGAAAAAATGTTTACAGGCTGGTCCCTAAAATTTTCCAGAGCTCTTACCACAGCTTCCAATTCCACTAGTTGAGCTGATTTATGTGCAGTTATGTAAGTCATATTTTCTTTTTTAGTGACTACTGTAGCAGTACCATTTGAGGACCCATCTGTAAATACATTAAATGCCTTAGGAATAGGTTGATTTTTTATTACCTGTGGAAATATAATAGGATGATTAATACAAAAAGATAATATAGGGGACTTAGGAAGATGATTATCAAAATTTGCAGAAGTAGAGCATTTAGCTATAGCCCAATCATTATCATTGAAGCATAAGTATTCAATCTGTGATGATGAATAGGGAGTAATAATAGTAGCAGGGTGAATGCCAAATATTTTAGTAGAAGTCTTAAGTCCTTGAAGAATAAGTTTAGCCACCATGGAGGTATAAGATTCAATTATACTTTTAGGAGAGACGGGCAAATGTATCCATAATAAAGGCCCTTGTTGCCAAAATACTCCTGTGGGTGTATATTGTGAAGAAATAATAATCAACATCAGTGGTTGAGTTAAATCAAATCTATCACAATGAGCTCCTTCGATGGCTTTTTCTACTAACTTTAAAGCTTTCCTAGCATCAGGAGTCAATGTTCGTGGTGAAGATGGATCAGGATCTCCACGAAGGATGTCAAATAAAGGTTTTAGTTGGTCAGTAGTGAGATTTAGTGTAGGGCGAAGCCAATTAATGTCTCCCAGTAGTTTTTGGAAATCATTGAGGGTGGTCAAATGTTCTTTATTTATTAGAATTTTTGGGGGTCTAACAAAAGTATCCATGATTTTAAATCCCAAATATAATATGGGAGATCTGGTTTGAACTTTTTCTTCTGCTATATATAATCCATATTTTTTTAAATTTTCTACCACATCACTGAATATATTAAATAAGATTTTTTGATTAGGGTGGGCCAATAAAATATCATCCATGTAATGTAGACACATGAGGTTTGGATATTTATTTTTAATGGGTTGGATAGCCTTGTCCACATATATTTGGCATATGGTGGGGCTATTAGCCATTCCCTGTGGTAAAACCTTCCTTTGATATCTCTGATCAGGGCCATTATTGTTCATAGAAGGAATGGAAAAAGCAAACCTGGGGGCATCCAGAGGATGTAGGGGAATAGAAAAGAAGCAATCCTTTATATCATGAGTAATAAGATGGAAATTTTTTGGAATAGCTATGGGACTAGGAAGTCCAGGTTGAGTAGGGCCCATAACTTGCATGGTTTTATTGATTTGTCTAAGATCATGTAACAATCGCCATTTTCCTGACTTTTTCTTGATCACAAATATGGGGGAATTCCAGGGAGAGGTGGAAGGTTCTATATGACCTGCTTCTAATTGTTCCTGAACTAGTAGGTGGGCCGCTTGTAATTTCTCTTTAGATAGGGGCCACTGAGGGACCCACACTGGCTTATCAGAAAGCCATGGTATTTTCAAAATTATTTTCTCAGTGGCCCCGAAAAAAAATATCTTTTTCCTTTATGACAATGATTACTTTTAGGGTTAAGATTACTCTGTACTTTTTGATAATGAGTTCTTTTATGGTTAAGATTACCCTGTAGGTTTTCACATTTAACATCTGCAGGCTTGGTTGCAAGGTGTACTCCCATTTGTTGCAAAATATCTCTTCCCCATAAAGTAACCGGTAGATTAGGTAAAACATAAGGCTGAAATGTTCCTTTATGGCCTTCATCATCCTCCCATTTTAAAGTTACTGCACTTTTATCTGGGAGGTTATTATATCCCAAGCCTCTTAAACTGGTTGAAGCTTTTTGCAGAGGCCAGTGCTTGGGCCATTGGCGTAAATTAATAATGGAAGAGTCAGCTCCAGTATCTATTAATCCCTCCATTTCTATTCCTTGGATTTTTATTTTACAAATAGGCCTCCTTGAACAGTCTCGAACCCAGCAAGCCATGGGACTTGAGTCAGTGGAACAAAATCCTCTATTGTTCCCTTCTTGAGGCATACCCATTTTAAATGAATTATGTAAATTGGGAAGGAGAAGCAACTGAGCAATTCTATCTCCTTGATTAACAGAAGTTATACTTTGGGGTGAGCTAAGCATTATTTTTATTTCCCCTTTGTAGTCTGAGTTTATTACACCTGGGGTCACTTGCAAACCTAATAAGCTTTTAGGACTACGCCCGATAATAAGTCCTACAGTCCCTGAGGGAAGAGGTCCCCTGACTCCTGTGGGTATCAGTTGAACCCCCATTTCAGGTGTTAACACTATTCGGGCGGTGGAACAGAGGTCTAATCCTGCATTTCCTCTTGTTCCTCTGGCGAGGGAGTGGATGGGTAGTAGGGATTGTGTCGGGGAAGCATCTGAGTGGATGTTTGAGGATACTCCTTCTGCAATGCCCTGTACATTTGTGGGCCCCGGGGTATTGGGCCCCGTGCCCCGTTTTTTGAATTCCTGAACAAAGAATTTCCATGGATGTCAAATTTTGAATGGCATTTATTGGCCCAATGATTTCCCTTTTTACACCTGGGGCAGCGGCCTGGGGCACGGTATGAGCTTGATCTTATTTCTCTTTTGGGATTTTGCCTAGAATTGCCTGATTGATTATGATAATTTTGCCTGGAATATCCTGATTGATTATAATATCTACGTTTAACCTTTGTGAAATTTCGAGAGGAAGCACCTCTCATTGAGGCTGCAATCACATTTCCTGTGACAAAGGCGTCATTTATATCTTTACATAGTTGTATATATACGGAAAGATCCTTTTTAGTTCTCCATGGCCTGATGGCTGCTTGGCACCATTTATTTGCATTTTCATAAGCTAATTGAACAACTAATGGCATAGTTTGGTCAACATCTGCAAACACACTACCTGCAGTTCTCAAAAGTCGATCAGCAAAGTCGGCATACGGCTCATTAGGTCCTTGAATCACTTTTGACAAGCTACCTTGTAGATCCCCAGGTCCTTGTACAGTTTTCCATGCCTCTAAGGCAGCTGCATTTATCTGAGCATATACATCTGGGTCATAATCTGTTTGAGCCTATAAGTCTGCGAATTGCCCTTCTCCTGTGAGCATGTCTATATTATAGTTTTCAAACCCTGCAGCCGCGTTTCTTTTAGCTGTTTCTATACAAAGTTCTTGGAATTGCGATCGCCAAACCAAGAATTGCCCCCCGCTTAATGTTGCTTTACATAGACTTTTCCAGTCTGAGGGGGTTAAGCTAAAGGTGTTAAGGGACTCCAGCATACTCAACGTGAAAGGAGCTTGGGGCCCATAAGTCATTACTGCCTCTTTGAGATTTTTTATTGTTTTGAAATCTACTGACTGATGGACACTCTGTCCATTTTTCTTTTCAAATGCTGGCGGTTCCCAATGTATCTGTGAGTTGTCCTCGAGAGCGCATAAGCGATCAGAAAGACTTTTTATTTCTGTTTCTAGGGTATGCAAATGCCTAGTAATACCCTTCATATTTTCTGTAATGGATTCCACCCATGGGGGAGTAGTCACTTCCACAAGTGACTCCTCTGCCTGACGGACCTTTTTCTCGGTCTTTTTTAGTTTCTTTTTCCTCATTTTCTCAGGATCACTTTTACTAGATTCCTCACGACTGCTAATTTCACTGACAGCAATATCCTGAGGCCCAGGTTCCAGTGAGAGCAAGTATCCTTCAGCTTTTACCAATAACTCCCGAATAGCTTTAATAGCTTGGATTTTTGTCATTTTTGGGTCTCTTCTAATACTCTCTTTACTGGTCTCAGTTGGCCCAGTGGAATCTACACTTTTTTGATCACTTTCACTTTTGTCTATATACTCCTCACTGAGAACAGAGTCAGGTATATCAAGGAGTCTTTGCATAGCCTCTATCACTTGGGATTCAGTTATATTCGAACCCATCTTTAGAGACCTTTCAGTTCTTACCTGTCCGTTCCGAAGTCCCCGTACGGGCCGCCACCTGTTGCCGCCTGAAGCGCCTGGAGCAACGGAGCCGCGGGAAAAACTTCAGAGGCGAACTGGAGACAAACAGCTTTTTATTCTGATAACTTTTCTCTCTGGTTCTAACAACGACTAACACACGACAAACACACACACTAAAATGGCGCTGACCCGATCAGCAATTTCGGCCAAGTCACTTGAGATCCCGCAACAAGTCCCGTGAGACTATGGGAGGCAACAAAGCCCAAATCTCCATGGCTCATAGTCAACCACAAATCAAGTCAATCCCCAAACAGGGCTCCTGCAGTACTGGGAATTGAACCCAGGGGTGCTCTATCACTGAGCCTTCAGCCCCTACCCCCTGCTTTTTTTCCCTTCTTTCTTTTTATTTTAGGACAGGGTCTTTCTAAAATACGCAGGCTGGACTCAAACTTCAGATCTTTTTGCCTCAGCTTCCTGAGTTGTAATTACAGGCATACTCCACTGCTCCTGGCTGAGATATTTCTTAATTTAGGCATTTGCAGCTATAAATTTCCCTTTGGAATTTAGAATTATCCCGTAAGTGTTAGTATATGTGCCTTCATTTTTATTGCTCTCAAAGTAATTTTTTATTTTCCTTTTGATTTCTTTTTTGACCTGTTATTTAGGAGTATGTTATTTAATTTCCACATATTTGTGAATTTACCAAATTTCCTTCTGTTGATTTTTAAATTTAATTTCATTGTGGTTGGAGAATATACTTTACTATTTTTATGCTTTTCAATTGAGAGACTGTCTCGTGCACTTGAATGTACATTGTTCTGTAGATAGATGTCTGATAGGTCTAGTTTTTGATGTCGATCAAGTCATTTGTTTTCATATTGATTTTCAGTATCATTGTGCTACCCATTATCAATAGTGGATTATTGTCTTCAGCTGTCATTTATTGAATTGTCTCATTTATTTTTTATTTCATGTTTTGGTGCACTGTTATTAGGTGCAAAAATGTTTCTGTTATATCTTTTTCTTGATGGGTTGTCTTTAATATGTCCTTCATGATCTCTAGTAACAGTTTTGTTTTAAAGTTTATTTTGTCTGATCTCAGTATAGCCATTTCAGTGTTCTCGCGGTTGCTCTTTGCATAATTAACTTTTCCTGTCCATTTACTTTTCTTTTGTGGTGATGGGGATTGAGCCCAGGGCCTTGCACATGCGAGGCAAGCACTCTACCAGCTGAGCTATATATCCCCAGCCCCCAACCATTTGCTTTTACTTCCAGTTTTGAATTTCAAGAGTATGGTCTGTAGATAATATATAGTTGGGTCATTTTTAAAAATCCATTTTGATTGACTGCCATTATGTTGGATTATTTAATCCATTCACACTTACTATAATTACTGATATAGTTGGTTTTACATCTGCAATATTATTGTTTTTTGTTTTCTCTATCAAGTCATTTTTCTTTCTATTCCTCCTACCTTCTTTTGCATTGAGGGAATGAATATTTTCTAATGTAGCTTTCTAATTTCAGTAGTGATTTTCTTCACGATTTTTTGAGTGTTTTCCAGTCATTGCTTCAGAGTTACTATATATGCTTATTAGAATCAGCTTCAGATTTATATTTGCTTAAATCCAGAAATTTATAGAACTTTTACTGCTACATAGCTTGATTCCATTCCCCCTTTTGGTATTTTGTTATATATTGTATATAATAAGATTACAATCCAGCTAATTTCCTTAGCCCATTGCAATTTTACTTCCTTCCAAATCCTTTTGTGCTGTTGGCATACAAATTACACAGATTGTATTTTATTAGTAAACCTAATAATATATTGTATAATATTTTATATAGGTTCTTTTTAGTTCAGTTAGGAGAAGAGGAAAAATATGTAAAATTACTGGAGTTCTTTGAATTTGAATTGTCATGGGTCACTTCCTTTCAGCCTGAAGAACTTCCTTTAGGATTTCTTGGAAGTTGAGTCTGTTGGCAACATATTTTCTCTCTCATCTGAAAAGTCTTTTCGTTTTGAATGATAGCTTTCCTAATTTCCTTCCTTCTTTCTTTTTTTTTTTTTTTTTTTTTTTTTTGGTGCTGGGATCGAACCCAGGGCCTTGTGCATGCAAGGCAAGCACTCTACCACCTGAGCTATATCCCCAGCCCAGCTTTCCTAATTTCTTGATTAACAGTTTTTGTTTCTTTTTTCTTGCTTCATTCATTCTACTGCATTCTGGCCTCCCTACTACCACCCCCATCCTTGCCCCCAAGTCAACTGTTTATTTCCTTTTTTATTTTGGCACCAGGGAATGAACCCAGGAGCACTTAACCACTGAGCCACATCCCTAGCCCTTTTTTGTATTTTATTTAGAGATAAGGTCTGGCTGAGTTGCTTAGGGCCTCACTAAGTTGCTGAGGCTGGCTTTGAACTCAAAACCCTCCTGCCTTGGCTTCCTGAGCTGCTGGGAAGCTGTTAATTTTATTGGTGTTCTCTTGTAAGTGTCTCTTCATTTTTTTCTTTGTTCTCTCAGTATATTCTCCTTGTATTTTAGTTTCAGCATTTTCACTGTTCTATGTCTGTTGGCCTTATTCTATTTATCTTACTTGGAGTTCATAGAGCTTTCCGTATATAGTGATTTTTCTTTCAATAAATTTGGGGGGTTTTCAGCTGCTATTTCTTTGAGTGTCGCATCACCCCCCCACACACACACACACACACACACTCCTTTCTCTTTCTCCTTTCCTGGAGCACTTAATTGTGTCCTGTATTTCTTTTCAGCTCTGTTTATTTTTCTTCATTTTTTTCCCTCTGATTTGGCTTGCATAATTCTTTTGTGGGAATGTACTAGGGATTGAACTTCAGGGGGCGGGGTGGTGGACTTGACCACTGAGCCACACCCCCAGCCCTGTTTTGAATTTTATTTAGAGACAGGGTCTTGCTGAGTTGCTAAGTACCTCACTAATCTACTGAGGCTGGCTTTGAACTCGCCATCCTCTTGCCTCAGCCTCCCCAGCTTCGGTTACTTTTTAACTCTTTCATTTGGTTCTTTTTGTATATAATTTTAAAATCTGTTGACATTCTCTATTTAATATAAATTTTCGTCATACCTTTGTTTTTGTCTTCAGTCATCCTTTAGTTCTATATCTAACTAAATGCCTTACAGGCAATAATGGCTAATTTAAAATATCAGTTAAGTCTAAGATCTGCTCATGCTCATAGGCAGCTGCTTTTGCTTTTCTTCCTTTCATACTTTCTTGTTTTTTGCAAGCCTGGTTATTTTTGGTTGCAAACTGAACATTTCTGTTGGGTATTAGGCTCCCTTCAAATCCTTCTGTGGCTTGTTGTTACTGTTTGCTTATTCGTTTATTGACTGGCTGGATTATTTTAGTGAATTTGTTTCTCCTTATTCTATTATGCCTTTGTTTTTGCTTCTTATGGCAGCATGATTTTTGGTATGCCTACAGTCACCCTTGGATAACAGTGGTACAGATTCTTCCTTCTGCTCTGTTATTTTCAACAGAAATTTCTCTACAAACTAGTCTTCACTATGGCTTGGGATTAGTTTCTGAGGTCAGTGTTTGGTGTTTATGCTAAATCCTGGAGGGCTCCTTTCCAGTTCTCTTATTCTCCAATTCTCTTCTGCAAACTAGCTGGCCTGTGGTCTTGGTTATTTCTTCAATAGACCCATGGATCTCCTCCCAGTTTCTTTTTACAACTTTTTAACATTCTTGAGAGTGCCTTTAAGTTTAACTTTGCTGTGCTTTTCTGCAGTTGAGGTAATTTTCAATATTTTCATAGGTTTTTCTTGATTAGATCGCTGTTTTCCCTTAGGAACATTTCCAAAAATTTTAAATGTTTTTGTGTTTAAAATAATCTCACCAGCTTCACTGGGGAGCACATAAGTGGACCTCCTCACTCTCATGTTGCAAGTTGATCCCTCTCATATGTTTTAACGTCTGGAAAGAAAGGATCAGCTTTACACATCTTAAATATTTTGTGTTTTCCATAGTACTAGCTTTAGTCCTTGGCACACATAATATTGAATCTAGTGAAATTACAGTTAATCAGTTTAGCATAGTAGTAAAGATAACAGGTTCTAAGGTCAAACTACTAGATTAAAATCCTGGTTCCTGAATCCAGTAGGAAAAGCCACTTAACTATAAGCATAAGCATTTGTAAGTGGAATACTTCAGATCTCACAGAATTGTTGTGAGCATAAAATGGAATAATCTATGAGTAAAGGGCTTTAGAACAGTGCTTGTCACATTTTAAGTGCTCTGTAAATGTTAGTGATAATTATTAGTCTTTCTTCTCTAACATTGTATAAAAATGAAGCTCTAACACACAACTTGGAAAAATAGTAATCACCTACAAGTTTCAAATGCCCTATTTGGCAGATAAATTAAAATGTATAGCCTAGAACTGAAGATAAAGTTTAATGGGGAGAGAGCTTGCTAGCATGTGTGAGGCACTGGGTTATATCCCTAGTACAGCAAAACAAAATCAGACACACACATGCACACAAACACACATAAATTTATAGTCTCATTTTCTAAAACAAAAATAATAAAATTTGAGACTTTCATTAGCCCTTTGCATATTTCTCCCCAAAATACAACCCATATCTTATTTCTTTCTTATAGTTTCTAGCTACTTTAAGAGAAATCTAAAATGAGTCATGCAGTTTGGCAATTTTCATCAGTGGTACACACTCATTACTCTGGAAACCTTTAAACATGATTCATGATTTTTCTGATGTTGTGAAGTCCCTAGTGGGCTTAAACAAAAATGCATCTAATCAGCTGTTAGTGGCAGTAGTTTCTGTTTATAAAGTTGATTGTAACAGAGAGTTGGCATGAAATTGATTTTAGGGGTTTACTTCAAAACCTGTGAAATGTATTTTTATACAGTAGTCCTCCTTATTTGCAATTTTCCTTTCTGAGATTTCAGTTACCTATGGTCAGCTGTGGTTCTAAAGTATTAATGGAAATTTCTGGAAACAAACTTCATAATTTTTAAATTATGTGCTATTCTTAGTAGTGTGGTGAAATCTTACACAGTCTGGGATGTGAGTCATCCTTTGTCTAGTGTATTTATTCTGTGTACGTGCTACCTGCCTGTTAGTCACTCAGTAGCCCTATCAGTTATCACATTGATATGTTATTGCAGCATTATTGCAGTGTTTATGAATTGCTTATTTCTCGAATTGTCTATTAACATTTTGGAACCACAGTTGACCACAGGTAACTGAAACTTAGAAAAGTGAAACTGAAGTGTTGGGGGAGGGGGTTGCTGTGTAAGACTACATCCCACATTGTATTGCCACTGTTCAAGTAACCCTTAGATTACTTAATAATGGCCCCAAAGTATAGGAATAGTGATGCAAGCAATTTTGACATGCCAAAGAATAACTAACTGTGAAATGCTTTTAACTGAAAAGGTGAAAGTTCTCAATAAGGAAAGACAAAAAAAGAAAAAAAATTGTGTTCTAAAGTTACTTGGATCTATAATACTGAAACACAGTATAGTGTTCAGAACTATCCACACTTTCAGGCATCCACTGGAGACCTTAGAACATACTCTCTGTGCATTAGGGGGGAAATTGCTGTACAGACATCATTATTTATTATTATTATTATTATCTTCTTTATATTAATTTCTTGGCATTTTTGTGCACAGATAACATTGACAATTGAACTTCTGGTTTAGGATACATGTGTCTTTTCCTTTTTCCATGAAGTAGAGAAGGACCCAGCTTCCTCCTAAGGCAGAGCTACCTTGACTGCCAGCCTTCTGAATAGGGATGCTCCCTGTTTCTTTGTGGAATTGGTAGTCAGTCAGGCATTGCCATTCTGCCCCAAGCTCCCATATTCTCTGGGGATGCATGTCTCAAGTTGCCTTATACAGTTGGGCCTGATGGGAAGGGAAGGAAAGAAGAGGAAAGGGCAGGGGTTGGCCCTCCCAGCTGGTTCTATTCTGATGGGTCTTCCAGAAACCATCCCTTGAGCTCCCTCTCTGGGCCTGGATTCTTCTTGTTTTCTCCCACCATCAGCAGCATCTCTCTTCTACCATGTTGTAGATGTTGTACTCTGTCTGCAGTCAGGCTGCTAGTTTCCCATATTGCAGGCATCTCTTGTGCTTTCTTGTTCACAGAAGGTTCTACTACTGGTTTCCCACCATAGTTACACAATTACTTTTTTTAACTTTTCATGTGGTCTTGGGTAGAAAAACTGCATTGTGTTCTTAGTGTGTCATCTGAAGGCCCTAAAAGATAATGAAAAGTCATTTTTTTATTTTTATGTGGTGCTGAGGATTGAACCCGGGCCACACACGTGCTAGGCGAGCGCTCTACCGCTGAGCCACAACCCCAGCCCCATGAAAAGTTTTTATATGAAATTAATTGGTTTTAAGATTCAAAGTGACTCTTATTTTAGATGCTCTTTGATTAAGGATCTCTTTTTAACTGAATGGGAAGCATGCTGATATTGTGTTTGACAAAGTTTTTGAGGAGTCGGTACCTTTGTTGAGCATCAAAATTTCTTGTAAAAAGGAATTCTAAATTTATGTAGTATCTGTTGAATGTGTCTGCAGTTCTCCTGAGTGGAAAATATATTCACTTTTTTTATTGGGCTTTTCTCAAGTTGGGATCCTTACATGCCACTTTCCCCATATTGTGGGTTTTTTTTTTTTTTTTTTTTTTTTTTTTCTGGGTAGTGGAGATAGAAATTCTTGTGCAGCTACATTCAGTATTCATTGAAGAGCTACAATACCTAGTGCTCTGTAAACACTAGGGTAGGAGTTAGCGTGCCAGTAACCTGTTTTGTGACTAAAGTTTTATTGGAACACAGCCACACATTCATGTATATCTTGTTTTGACTGCTTTCACTCTACAAAGGTGGAAAGTTTGCATCTGAGATCATATGCCTCAGAATAAAATATTTACTTGTGAGGCTCAAAAAATGAGTATTGGTTTTCCTGAGTGTGGTAGATGCTTGTTGCAGGAGAAAGGAAGATGTGGACTCTGAGGTGTAGGGGTTAGACCGAGAGACAGATGGCTTCTTGACTGAACAGAACTTGGTTTAGTTTGGTGTTCGAGTTATTTATTTTTTTTTCCCCATAGACTGCCAAGAATTGTCTTCCTGCTTTCCTTGCCACTTACTACCTTCCATGTGCATGTGTGCACACACACAGTTTCTCATGAAGCTCTTCTCTCTTGATTCACAGAATTTATGTACCAAATGCTAACAGATTCTTCTCCAATCTATCCTTAAATCCCTGTCCATATCCTTTTTTCTGATTATAATACAAATTGAAGTCCCATCTCATGTCCTTCCTCCTCCTCAAAAGGTAATCATGCTCCTAAAATTTGTGTTTAAACTTCATTTGCTTTTCTCTCTGTATTTACCCCTGAACAGTATCTAATATTATTTCATAATTTTGTGTAAATGGTATACTGTATGTAGTCTTCTGTGACTTGCTTTTTTGGTTCAATGGTATATTTATGACCATTCACTCTTTTTTATTTTTTTAATTAATTTTATTTATTTATTTATTTATTTATTTATTTATTTTTGGTGCCGGGGATTGAACTCAGGGGCACTCGACCACTGGGCCACATCCCCAGCCCTTTTTTGTATTTTATTAGAGACAGGGTCACACTGAGTTGCTAAGTGCCTCACCATTGCTGAGGTCACTCTTTTTCTTAAAATGTCACTTTTGCCTGGCAATCCAGTCATATGAACATACTAGTTTATTATTTTTGTTATCTTTATTTATTTGTTTATGTTTGATATCAAGGATTGAGCTCCAGGGTGCGTAACTACTGAGCCATCCCAGCCTTTTTTATTTTTTGTTTTGAGACAGGGTCTTGCTAAGTTCCTTAGGGCCTTACTAAATTGCTGAGATTGACTTCTAAGTTAGGATCTTCCTGCCTCAGCCTGTTGAGCTGCCTGTATTATAGTCGTGCACCACCACACCTAGCTTTATTATTCTCTTCTTGATAGGCTTTTCCTCCCCTAATTGACTTCTGTTTTTTTTATTCTTCTAAAAATAGCTTTATTAAGATTTAATTTATGGGCTGGGGTAGTGGCTCAGCGGTAGAGCACTCGCCTAGCACATGCACACCCCGGGTTCGATCCTCAGCACAATGTAAAAATAAAGGCATTTTGTACAAGTTTAAAAAAAAAGTTTTAATTTATATATCATGAAATGAAATACACTTACTTAAAGTATGTAGTTCAGTAGTTTCTAGTATATATATAGAGTTGTGCAGTTATCTAATTATAAACACTTTGATCACAACTAAAGCAATGTTGTGTTTGTTATAAGTAACTTCCCATCTCCCTCACCCTTCTTCTACCCTAACCTTGAAACAGCCATGAATGTACATTCTGTCTCTATAGGTTTGTCTATTCTGTCATATAATTGGGATCAATACAGTATGTGGTCTTTTGTGATTTTTTTTTTTCACATAATGTTTTGAGGTTTATCTATGATGTAGCATGTACATGATTGACTTTTAAATTGTTTATAGTATTTTTGCTAGATCACTTTGTATGTGTTTAAAGAATGTTATTTTTTGAATGACTTTCTGTTACTAACAGTAAAAACTAGATCTCATGTTCTTAATCTTTTGTTGAAGCTCTGGAAGGAAAAGACAAAGGTAACACCTCTGGAAGTGAGTAGGCCTTACCTTTTGAAGAAATCACAGTGTAGTTGGGTTAGAATAACAGGTTAATTATACAACTATGGAAATACTATCAGACAGTAAGCACAATTCTAAGGAAATGTTGAGAGGAAATGCAGTTAATATCTTCAGAGAGATGTACAGGTATTATAAAGTAAGTGACATTTGGTCTAGACCTTGGAAAATTAATAAGGTTTTAGGAAGTGAGTGCTGGTAGGGAGGAAGGAGCCTTTTGGAAAGGAGATGAATTAGGAAAGGGTATTGGGAGATGGAAGAGCATTTCCTAGGAACTTTTGAGAGACCAAGTGGGCTTCAACATTATGACGGCAGGCCAGGAGACTAGATCAGACTCATTGGTTAGCACCCGTCCTGGGAATCATTGGAAATTAGACAAGATTAAGATAGGTACATTTATGTTTTAAAAGGAGGACTCTGACAGTATAGCATGTGGGCTGGAAATGAGAGTCTACTGGGGAGGCAATCCATGGGAAGGTTGTTGTGATCTTCTAGGTGAGATATGATAACCTAATGTTACTGGTAGTAGGAATAAAAGAAGATGAAATGGAAAGGCATTTTTTAGGTTAAATTGACAGGACTTACTAATGTGGGTGAAATTAATTCTAAGATGAATCCCTTGGTCTCTCACTAGAACTATTTGAATGATTTGGGAATTTTGATAAGAACCTCCTACACTGTCAAAATTAACTTGTGTTAGAAGCCCTGTACTTTCAACAGATGAGTTTTCGGCTTCAGTTTCTTTTAAGGAATAAAATAAGTCCATATCTTATAATTTATTATTTGAAGTGTTTTTATTCCAGTTCAGAAATGAGACAGGTTCATATTGAACCTAGGATCTGTCATTTTTAGACCTGAACAAACTACTATTAATTATCACTTCCTTATAGCCAAAAGAATGCAATGGTGTAAAGATTCCAGTTGATGCCAGTAAACCTAATCCAAATGATGTGGAGTTTGATAATCTATATTTGGATATGAATGGAATCATCCATCCCTGTACTCATCCTGAAGACAAGTACGTAATCCATTTAGTCACTGGTATCACGAGTCATAGAGGAAGTACTATATTATATTACATTGTTTGCTTATCATTATAGACCAGCACCAAAAAACGAAGATGAGATGATGGTTGCAATTTTTGAGTACATTGACAGACTTTTCAATATTGTAAGACCAAGACGACTTCTCTACATGGCAATAGATGGAGTGGTAAGTGCTAAAATAATTAACTTAGAAGCCTCTTAATATTTTTGCTGTGTTCCCAATGTGTAGAATGAAAGCTAAATAGTGAAACATGTTGATAAAGCCTATTGCTTCATTCATTCATTCAAGCATTGTTTTAGTGCTTATTTTGTGCCAGGTACTGTGAAATTCTGGGGTTATTGATGAATGCCCTTATTTTTAACGGACTTACTATTAAAAGGAAGAAGACATAGATACAGGAATGAGTTTAGTTACAGGCACTCAATAATATGTGTAAGGTGTTAAGGAAGCCAGGGCTGCTATAGAAATTAAGAGATAGAGAAGATGGCGTTTATCCCATTTCTTTAAGGATGAAGAATAATTGGAGATTGGTAGCCATTGGTTGAGGGATGAGTGGGAGTTGTGGAAAGGAGGGATGACCTTCCAGATTCTTAAATGTGTTGCTAGGTAAACACACTTTCCATGCCTTTGACCACGCTGATGTTTGGATAACTACACGTAATTTGGATTGAAAAGGGAAATCGAGCAATAGTTCAAGAAAGCCTTATATGCCTCTCTCAGGAGTTTGGACAGTGAGCAGTCATCAACAGTAATTTAAGAGCAGAGTAGCTTACTGACTTACAATTATACCAAGTAGGATAGGTTATAAATGATCACTAAATTATATATTAAGATGTAAGAAAATTAGGGTAAATCATAACCCTAAATTTATTAGCTATAGGCAACTCAATTTTCTTTTAGATTTAGTACATCCTGGTGATTAATGGAATGATTTTGAAATCCAGAGAACTTTGACTCCAAAAAAATTAACTTTACTATGTGGATTTTTTTTTTTTTTTTTTTTTTTTTTTTTTGGTACCGGGGATTGAACTCAGGGGCACTTGACCACTGGGTCACATCCCCAGCCCTTTTTTGTATTTTATTAGAAGCAGGGTCTCACTGAGTTACTAAGTGCCTCGCCATTGCTGAGGCTGGCTTTGAACTCGCAATCCTCCTGCCTCAGCCTCCCAAAGTGCTGGGATTACAGGTGTGTGCCACCGCGCCCGGCTATGTGTGTGGATCTTTTTACTCAATGAAAACTCTTAGCTTCTTTTAAACTTGCGGTTACAATGGAGTAAAGAGAAAAAAGAACAGGGATACATCTTGTTAAGAGCATATTCCAATATACATTCAGCTAAACTTCTTGGAGAAAGTCTTTAATTTTACTCCAGTGTGCTCTTGCTATATCAAGTATATGTTTATGTATATATGTACATGTATATATGCATTTTTTGTTGAAGTGTACATCATAGAACTTGTTATGAGAAGACTACATTAAGTAGTCTCATTTTACAGAAAGAACTTTTTAAAGTAAAATTATATAACTTTGATGTTGTCAAAATTTTGCAGAGTTATTCCAACCTCAAAATTCACCTCAATAACTTAAAAAAACTTACAGTCCATTTCACTTCATTTAGGCCTGTTCCGTGATTTAAGTTACATTTGGTTAGAATGATTTTAAAGTACTTTGGGTTAAAACATTGCTCTCTTTCTAATTGTTGTGATGTATTGAAAAGGCAGATAGTAATTATGAACCTTATTGTGGGAAATACAAAATAGAAGTACATTGAGGTCCTGAAGGTCAGAAAACAGAAGTTCTCTATTGCTTTTAAGGGACATTGTGAATCTGATTTGGAGACTGTCTTTCCTTTAAGTCTAGGACATAGAAAAGGTCTCCCTGACCCTGGATCTGTAGTAAGTACTCTATTAATGCTTGGCTAGGTCTTGTCTACCTTGAAGCACCCTAATCCAAGAGAATGAGCAATAGGCTGTGACCCTTTGCAGTATGAACTATGTGGTTTCATAGAATGTTCATTTGTTGTATCATTCACTCATCTGATAAAGCTCAGCTTTTAGGTTCTTGGGTCCAAATTTAAGTTCTCAGGATCTGCTATCTTATCATGAAAAGATTATTAGACTTGGTACCTACCTTCCATTTTAGTGTGTTCTTTTTATAAGAATGATTGATTGAAAACAATATACAGATTTATTTGTGAACAGTATTATGTAAATATGAAATAAATGTTTTCAGGCACCACGTGCTAAAATGAACCAGCAGCGTTCAAGGAGGTTCAGAGCATCAAAAGAAGGAATGGAAGCAGCAGTTGAGAAGCAGCGAGTCAGGGAAGAAATATTGGCCAAAGGTAGAAAATATATATATTGACATTGGACTTCCTACTGGTGTTCTCCAAAGCCTTGAAATCCTGGTGGGTAAAGAGATAGATGCTGACTAAGTATCATTGAGGAGGAAGTTCAGAGACAGCTGATACTTAATGGTTCTCTCCTAACCCGCCTGCCTGTGTGTGAGGTGAGGTATGGTTGGTTTTAGCAGGGTGATTTGTTTGGTGTCTGCTATATAAGGCAATGATAATAGATCAGGAAAGCCACAATTTATTTGCTCAAGACAATTATACTTTACAATTGGAAAAAAGATGTCATAGGCCTGCAGTTATAATAAATTTTATGTTAATTTGCTGGAAGTGTGCAAATATAGTTAATTTAACCACAGCTTGTAATTAAGACTTAAAAACCTGTTTGTGTTTATGATAGAATGTTTTTTGTTTTAAAGGCGTTTTCTTTCTTGAAGATGCTATAGAACATATTATTTCTTAAGAAGCAGCTAATCAGAGACACAGAAGGAAAAATTGGATTTGCATATCCTGTTAGCTCATAATTTTATTTCTTACATAAAGCTCTGATAAACTCAAAATTTTAATTTCATTTTTCTATATCATCTTTATCTTAAGAACTGTTATCAAAATTAAAAACCCTAATCAGGTGTGTGTGTGTGTGTGTGTGTGTGTGTGTGTGTGTATAAGGAAAGAGCTTTATGATTTTTATGTTTTAAGTAACAATATAGTATCTTTTGTATAGCATATGCTCTACAGTCTTTTGAAAAAGTTAATTTAAATTTGAGGAGAGGAATTTTATTTTCTTACCCCCAAAGAGGAACATTTTCCTTAGATAACTTATGGTGGTTCTCTCTCTCTCTCTCTCTCTCTCTCTCTCTCTTTTTTATCTGAACTTTTCTTGTTGTTCTGCTTTAATATTGATTAATTTATTTCAGTTTTTATGGGGAAAACAAAACATTGCCTCTTTTCTCTAGGTGGCTTTCTTCCTCCAGAAGAAGTAAAAGAAAGATTTGACAGCAACTGTATTACACCAGTAAGTAGTCTTATATTTTGCTAGCTATTGCTAACTCTTAAATGATGGGTTAATTTATTTCCTTCTATCATTTTAGGGAACCGAGTTCATGGACAATCTTGCTAAATGCCTTCGCTATTACATAGCTGATCGTTTAAATAATGACCCAGGGTGGAAAAATTTGACAGTAAGTTTCACATTTTGGTACTTCAAAAAAAGATGAGAGTGATCATTGAGATTGTACTTTGATATGACTGATATTATTTATTCTTTTTTCCCTCCATAAAATGCCCGTTGACTGTCAGGGAAAAGAAGCATCAAAGGTTATTGGAAATGGGATGCCTTGATTTAGATAGCTGAATTTTCTCTCGGTGCCAGTTTTGTTCTCTTACCATCACTGTGGAGCCATAAAAAGGGATTCGTAATTTTTTTAAAAATGTGTACATGTATATAAACATATGTATGTGCGTAGAAGAATAGAGTTTTTAAGTAGAAAATTCTATAGTTAGATATCAAAATATAGCCAGATTAAAGTTGTGGAGCTACCTTTTAGAAATAAAACATAAATGAAATTATGTAATTTTAGGTTCATAAATGTGTTTTCCTTTAATTAGAAATGGTGAGTTATATTTAATTGGCATCTTTTATTGATTGTTCTTGGGGCTTGTAAGATTTGGTGCTTTATCCTCCAGTAGTAGTGAAAATAATAAGAACTTGTGAACTGATCAGTTTTCCTAAGGCTGTGTTTTACCTAGACATTTCAGTCTTTTCCATTCTGTGTAGTAAGTTAATGGAGTAATTTTGGTGTTTAACATATGCACCTTATTTAGAAAATTTTCCAACTGGAATTGCTGTTTTAATGTAATCATCTCAGTTTTTCTTAGTTCTTCTGATTTTGTTGCTGGTAGAAAATGGAATGACCTATTAAAAACTTCCTTTTTTAATAGGTTATTTTATCTGATGCTAGTGCTCCTGGTGAAGGAGAACATAAAATCATGGATTACATTAGAAGACAAAGAGGTAAAACTCACTTATAAATATTTGTATGTTCTATGAAGAAAAAGTGAGCCAGGCTGGGGTGGGAGAGAATTTACCTAGTGGGTGCAAGGCACTGGGTCCAATTCCTAGCACTTCACAAAAAGGGAGGAACACGAAAAGAAAAAGAGCCATTGACTATAAAATATTTGGCAAGATGTAATATTTTGTGGTATGTAATATGTTTATATAAATACATGTTTCTCTCCTCTTTAGCCCAGCCTAACCATGACCCAAACACACATCATTGTTTATGTGGAGCTGATGGTAAGTTTCTTCTTTGGGATTTGCTTTTCTTGGATTAAACCATAGCAAGTTGATAGGTTGGTGTGTAGTAATGGATTATTTAAGATTGTTGAAAATGCTTGCTTGTTTTAAAATTCAGAAGAACTACTGAGTTGCTATTTAATCTGTGATCAGTGATCACCTGTCATTCTTTTCTTTTGGTACTAGTGATTAAATCCAGTGTTTCACAAATGCTAAGCAAGCTGTGTGCCACAGAGTTATATCCTCAGTCATTTCTAAAATTTTATTTTAAGACATGGTCTCACTAAGTTGCCCAGTTGAACTTGCCATCATTCTGTCCATCCTTCTGAGTAGCTGGGATTATAGGTGTATACCAACATGCACAGCTTCAACCTTTTGGTATTGTTAGCTACACAGCTACACATACCTTTATAATGGAAAATTCTCTAAGCATTTAATTCATAATGGTAGTCTCTGTTGTAGGTCCACATGTCTGGAGGACCTGTTGACTGATAACTGCTAGAAAGTTGTAGACTTTTGGCTTTCCTGACTATCTGCACTCATTGGGGATTTTCCTTATGTTGGTGTCTTGTAATATTTCAGTTACAAGAATCCTCTCAGTGTTCACTGTTCAATACTTTTTTTTCCTCATTAATTGAAAGCTGATCTCATTATGCTTGGCCTTGCTACACATGAACCCAACTTTACTATCATTAGAGAAGAATTCAAACCAAACAAACCCAAACCATGTGGTCTTTGTAATCAGTTTGGACATGAGGTCAAGGATTGTGAAGGTTTGCCAAGAGAAAAGAAGGGAAAGGTAAGAACTTTGAGATGGTAAAAAACTTTTTTTTTTTAAATACATAATACAGAATACACCATTTTAACTATATTTAAGTGTAATATTAAATAGCATTAAATGTATTCAAGCTGCCTCATTTTTAAAATGCTACTCCTTACTGAAATGTACCTTTTAAAGCATTTTATTTTATTTATTTTTTTTATTTTTTATTTTTGGTACCAGAGATTGAACCCAGGGGTGCTTAACCACTGAGTCACATCCCTGGTCCTTTTTATTTTTTATTTTAAGACTGGTCTTGCCAAGTTGCTTAGGTCCTTGCTGAATTGCTGAGGCTAACCTTGAGCTTGAGATCCTCCTGCCTTAACCTCCTGAGCCACTGGGATTACAAATGTGTGCCACTGTGCCTGGCCAGACTTTTAAAGCACTTTAAACCCACATTCAAAAGCATGCACATACTCATTTTCTAATATACCCTATATCTTTGTGAGGTAAGTTCTTATAGATAATAAGATCCATTACATGTGCTTTGTAGAAGTTTCTGGTTTCAAACGAGTATTCCTTTTAAAAGTAACTACAAATTAAATATATTAAACTTCTTGATACCTTTAAATTACTCACAGTTTCTGTGTGTTTTGGGTTCACTTGTTTATAGCCAGTTCTCTTTAATTGGATTTCTGTTTAAGAATATGGCATGGGGGAAAAAAGTGAATAAAAGCAGATAAGAAATATATACAGTATGATTTCAGATATGCAGTAGAATAAAGGTGGCATACTTGTATCTGTGCACACATTTCACAGAGAAAGGAGTAGAGGTGTTTACATCACAGTATTAATATTGTTTGAGTGTAGATAGGGATTGGTAAACTACAGTTATCCAGATTTGGCCTAGGAGCTAAGAATGGTTTTTACATTTTTTAAGGGTTGTAAAACTATAATAAAACATGAAAGAGTACATAGCAGAGATTGTATGAGTCCCTCGCCCCCAGGCTAAAATGTTTACTATCTGGTTCTTTACAGAAAATAGTTGCTGACCTTTGGTGTAGGTGTGATTGTTTATGGGTAATTTTTATTTTAAAATGATTGGTGAACTTCTTAAATTTTGTACCTGTCATATTAAAATGATCTTGCTTTCAAAAAGCCTTAAAATTTCCTTGGCTTGGAAAAAATGCAGAGTTTAGATTAAACTTTTTTACTCTCTACTCCCATTCTTGCAGCATGATGAGCTTGCGGATAGTCTCCCATGTGCAGAAGGAGAGTTCATCTTCTTGCGGCTGAATGTTCTTCGTGAGGTTTGTATCAGTTAGTCATTGAAACTAGAGTTCCTAAAACCTTTTGATAGCTTTAATAGCAGTCGTTGCTTTTGGTTATAGTATTTGGAAAGGGAACTCACCATGGCCAGCCTACCATTCACATTTGATGTGGAGAGGAGCATTGATGATTGGGTCTTTATGTGCTTCTTTGTGGGAAACGACTTCCTTCCTCATTTGCCATCCTTAGAGATTAGGTAAGTGTTTTTTTTTTTTTTTTTTTTTTTTTTTTTTTTTCTGAACTACTGTTTTAGTCTTCTTAACTTTACAGAGCCTGCTGATCCTAATGCATAATGTTTGTCTCCTTGTGACAGGGAAGGTGCAATTGACCGTTTGGTTAACATATACAAAAACGTGGTACACAAAACTGGGGTAAGTTCCATTCTTGAATAATTTCAAATAAAAATATTTGCTTTTTTAAAAAGATCATTTTTACATGTATTTTATCATTTACAGGGTTACCTTACAGAAAGTGGTTATGTCAATCTGCAGAGAGTACAGATGATCATGTTAGCAGTTGGTGAAGTTGAGGATAGCATTTTTAAAAAGAGAAAGGATGATGAGGTAAAGTGTTTCTATTGTGGTAGCTAAAATTGCTCCTGTCTCTAATAGGCTGTGATGATCCTGTTATTGTACTTTTAACATCTTTGAGTGCGTTGTTATATTATTATAGTGCAACAACCCTAACGTAATCGTGAACTGTCAGTGCTTTTGACTATTCACAAAGGCTGTGATTACATTGAACTATGTATTGCATACCATTTGAGTAAAATTTTAATTTTTTGCCCTCTCTTCATAATCTCAATTAGGATATGAATCCAAATGCCTCTCTAGCCAGTAAAAACATGGAATTCGGATGTTAAGCCTTGAATAATACTGGTGTTGAGCTAGTGACTGCCATGCTTTATAGGGTAGGGAATAGTTATGCTCTCTAAAGACAGGTCAAGACCTAAGAACGTGTATTCTAGGAATATAGGAATAGAAGGTAGAGAGATCTGTCTGGGTTAAATTGTATCAGCTGGGGCAGAGGGCTACAAGAATGTAGAATCTGTGGAGGGATAAAGCTCTTAAGTAAAAACTTGAAACATAAAGGAAGGAAATAAAATAACAAAGCACTTGAAATTGTATGTATGATGGGTAAATGCTTAGAGAAGTCCTTTCTGATTTTGGCAGTTAAGAGTTTGCTGGTGCCACTCTTTGAGATAGTGAGCACTAGGGGGGCCTGGGACAAAGTGGGAATTGAATTTCATTTTTGACATATTGCTTTTGAGGGGCTACAGGATTTCTGAGATGAAAAATGTATTGAAAAGAGATTTGAGAACTCTTATTTGATGGGAGGAACTTGAGCCATTATTAAGAAATTTCTTGGGAGCTTGTATGAAGTGAAAGTACCTCCAACAAAAGCCTCAGGAAGCATGGACATTTAAGGAGAAAGGAGTCAGTTCCAGAGAGATGCTATCGAAATCCAGAGGAGAAGCCATTGGAGCTTCTGAAGGGATCAGAGTGAAATGGTCAGGCAACAAGCCCATGGCCAGGGCTTGGGAGGCCCTGGGGAGCTGGTGGAAGTGGAAGGACAGCATCCAGGAGGCAGAGTGAGTTGGAGAGTTATTGGAGTAGCAAAGGAAGTCAATACTGGGCAAAATGAGCATACAGTACATTCTTGCAGTGAAGGATATTCTTTCACTGACTGATTTTATAAGAAGTCATATGGCTGTTTTGAGCAAATGGCAACATAATAATGTTGTTCCGTTGCTTCATGATCTAACATTGACTCTGACAAGATTTTCTATTTTCTTCAACTTTACATACTACAGTCTAGTGGCCTCTTATTTTTAGAACTTTGAACATCATTCTGTGTAACACTGTGTTGACTGTAAGCATTCTTTTCAAAAGCTGTCAGTACTTTGGCAATCTTTTCTGTGATGGCAAGAATTTTCACATATAAAATTCAAAGTATAAAAGTAGCTTTGGCAGTATCAAATATCACTGGAGCCGCTGTTTATAACTCAGGCTTTAAAAAAAAATTGACCTTTGCCATTTATGCTTATCAGAAACTATACACACTGTGTTCTACTTGTATAAAAACCACATGTTAGAGGAGCAATGGCTCACACAGCTGTTTTTATGTGACTTTAGCAGTCTCTGTACCGTTGAATATTGATGATAACTTGGCATTAGAAGGGGAAGTATGGGATTTCAGTACTGTTTCAGATTTAGTTGTTATGGTTTCCATATGACCTAGAGGACAGAACATTTTAAAACTTCTTTTTTGGTGTCCCTTAAGTCATATGATGTTCTTCAACATGGTTTTTACACCCTCGAAATTCAGTATGAGAGCTTGTGAGTGTGTACACTTTTCTGGGAAGTAGTCCATGGCTTTGGACAGATTTCTGAAGAAGCTCTTAGTATAAAAAACAATTAAAGGTCAGTAAGGTCCACACTGGTAGTCTGCTGTTCTGCTTGTGTGTGACTGACGCTGTTAGAAATAAATATTTAACAAACCAGCAGAACAGATGGTAGAAAAGGAATGTGTCAATATTCGTTACTAAAATTGAGCAGTTAGGCCAAGCCTGGTGGCACACTCCCATAATCCCAGCTGTTTGGGATACTGAGGCAGATGGATCACAAATATGAGGCCAGTCTGGACAACTTAGCAAGACCCTGTCTCAAAATAAAATAAAGGTGCTGAAGATACAGCTCAGTCTTACAGCACTTCCTTAGCATGCATAAGTACTGGCCCTAACACCAACAAAAAAGAGCAGTTAGGTCAGAGATATGGTGCTTTTTATATTATGAGGTTTGATGGTTGCCTTTTATCTTTAAAATGTTGTTTTATTTATTTATTCAGCAAATATTTGTTAAGTGTTAGCCATCTGCCAGTGTTCTGAGTGGTGGTGATATAGCAACAAACAAAAATCCCTGCCCTTGTGGAGCTTACATTATTCTTTGGCGGATGGACAGTTAACATAGTAACCAAGTATACCTTGTAATGTGTTAGTGATAAATGCCTTGAAGGTAAAGCAGGGAAGGAAGCACCTGGGAAGGTGGCAATAGTGAGATTGCAATTCTATAAAAACTGCCCAGGGAAAGCTTCACTGACAGATGACTTTGAATAAAAACCTGGAGGATGTTCAGGAGGGAGTATGCCACCCAGATGTTTGAAGGAATGGCACTTCAAACAGAATAGCTAGTGCCAAGTCTCTGCAGTAGGTGCATACCCAGAACGTTGACAGAATAGCAAGAAGCAGAGGAAGCAAATGGAGGGTAACATAGATGAGATTAGAAAGATGATGGAGGGCCAAATCTGGTAGGACCTTAGAGGTCATTATAAGGACTTTAAATTTCATTGTACATCACTGGGTGGTTTTGATAGAAAAGTGACAAGATCTGACACACATTGTAAAAGGATCGCTTCTAACTGTGGAGACAAAGGTAGAAGGAGCCCAGTGTAGCAGAGGCTTTTTTTCCCCGCCTCCAGTTATCCAGGGGAACGCAGATGATGACAGTGGAGATAAAGGGTTGTTGGATTCTGAACATGTTTTGAAAATAGAACCAGTAGGGTCTGCTAATGGATTAAATGCAGGATGTGAGAGAAGTTGAGCTGTTAAGAATGATTCTAGGGCATTTTGTCCAAGCAGCTAAAAAAAAAAACGTGCTGAGCAATCCTCATGAGAAAGTCTGTGTGAGGTACAGAGGTGGGAGTAGGGATTCTGTGTTCAGATATCCAGATGGAGATGTTGCATGGGGAGAGGTCCTGGTTGGAGAGTCAGGTTATAGATGGTATTTAAAGCCAGGAGACAAGCCAGGCGTGGTGGCGCACGCCTGTAATCCCAGCACTTTGGGAGGCTGAGGCAGGAGGATCGCGAGTTCAAAGCCAGCCTCAGCAATGGCAAGGCACTAAGCAACTCAGTGAGACCCTGTCTCTAAATAAAATACAAAAAAAAAAAAAAAAAAAGGGCTGGGGTTGTGACCCAGTGGACGAGTGCCCCTGAGTTCAATCCCCGGTACCAAAACAAATAAAGCCAGGAGACCAGGTGATCACTCTTGGTAAGAGAGACATGGAGAGGTCCAAGTACTAGGCTCAGAGCAACACCAGCATCAACAGGCTGGGGCACTGAGCACAGGCAGAAAGCAAGAAAGGAGAAGGAAAACCCAGTGAGTGTAGCGTGTGGAAGCCAAGGAAAGAGTATGATTCAAGGAAGAAAGAGTCATGGTCAGATAAGGACTAAAAACTTACAGATGGGTTTCCCAATCTGCAGATGAATCCTTGGTGACCTAGACAAGAGAAGTTTCATTGAAGATGGGGGCAGAAGCTTGATTAAAGGTATCAGTGGTTTCCACATCATAGGAGGTTTTAAGGTAGTCAGTCATCTACCTGGCCTACATTTCAGAGAAGCAGACTTCTTAGGGTCCAGTGTTCACCCCTTTCCTGACAGAAAGCACCAATTTCACATCTCATTAAAGTATTATATTGCATTTGATAGGACTGACTTGAAAGTTTCAACAAGTTAGGGTAGCCACTAGTATAGTACCTGTGGTTCTCTGTTTTAGGCCACAACAGCAGCCATGGCCACTTTAGCTGTCATTTCAGTCCTTTGATACTCAGGGAAATTTGAGTGTCAGCATGGGTGACCTTTGAACTAACTTTCCCAGAGTTAGTAGCAAGATTAACTCCAAATCCTGTCCAATTGAAATCATGGCTGTGCTTTGAAATGAGTGGAAGGAAAGAATCATTGTGAACTGGACATCTTCCTGTGGATTAAATTGCCCCAGAGTAAGAGTGTGTACATCTGAATTTCCTTTTTTCTTCTATTGGACTGATTTTTTGGAAGCTAGGTGTTGGTGTTTGCATAGAATCCCACTTCTCTCTTTTCTGTATTATGCCTTTCATGCTACAGATTTAGGAACAAGCCTTTAATAATGTAACTGTCTCTTTATTTTCTTGTAGGATTTTTAAAAAATTATTTATTAACTACACTCAGCTAAAAACTTAAGAATTTTTGTTTTCTTACTATATGTGTTTCCTCCATATTGACAACCTATTGCATCTAAGGTAAAAACCAAGGGTCTTTGTCATGGCTTTTTCAGTTTCCTGAAATGTCACAAGTATTTAAAGAAAATTAAGAAGAACAATTATCTAAATTCAATCTTTCTATGATCTACAATTCTGATAAACATCACTTTGAACATATAGTCCATTGCCTAGTTTAATCTTTTACCTAGATTGTTGGGGTCTTCCTTTAAAATTTAAATGGTCTACTGAATCATTCCTGGTAATGTTTAACTCTGACATTTTGTGTAATTATTTGACAGAATATGTGGATTTTTTATACTTTTAGGACAGTTTTAGAAGACGACAGAAAGAAAAAAGAAAGAGAATGAAGGTGAGTTTTAATTAATTTCATGAGATTGGCAATAGCATAAGTTTATAATCTGTGAGAAAGATATTCATTACAGTAACTTTATTCCATATCTACTAGAAATTGGTCAGACACATAAATGTCCAACCAGCTGCCTTTTTACCTGGAAAAAGAACACCCATGTCAATTTCTAAGCTCTGGAGTCAAGGATACAATAAGTCAGGGGATATATATGACAGGCAGGAGGGGGGAAACAAGTGATACTTGGCTATTAGAATTGTTTAAAACAATCAGATATTGTTTTTGTAATAAAAACAGCCAGTCCTCTTTATATCCTTTTGAAAGTCACTACATACTCTTTTTATTTCTACCTCTTTGTCCGGTTAATCTGCCAAGAACATGCCACTCTAAGCTTTGTTGTTTCCCTACTTGGAAATCACCACTGACTCCCAGTCCCTAAGAATCCAGCTTTTAGTTGGACATTCAGAGAACACTATAATCTGGTCCGATTATAGCCATCCACTTTACCCCTCATTGTCTTCTAAATATACAATGTGTCTGCTGACTGAGAGTGATATATTCATTTGGTACCTCCAAATGGATCCCTTTAACTACATCTTACGTTTTCCTGAAGACCTCACTTGTTGGTTTTGCTCCTAGTACTACAGTCCTTTCTTTCATCTGTGCTGCTTTCTCCCTGTCATATTTGTTTTCTTACTTAATTGCATAATGTTTTATAGTCATTTAACATCTTTAGCTCTTCTTTTTCTTGTCTTTCCAACTGGATTTTCAAAATTGTGGTGTTTCAGAACTGCCTTTTGTTATCATGTTTTATTAAAATTGAACAATTTCAGGAAACTAGAAGGGAGAAAAGTTGAGTTTATTATTGCATTTAGTTTCAAAATTACTGATATTTTGAGGGACATTTGATTCTACTTGATATATTATTTTCTTTCAGTCAGTATTTTTTATCATTCCAGCTGTAATAGCTCCAGTTAGTTGAAAATAAAGTTAAGTTCTAGCAAGGTGAATGGTAAATAAATATTGCTTAATTATAATTCAAACTTTACTTTTTGAACTTTGTTGTTATTTTCTTTGCCTAAAATTGTGTCTTGAATGTTTTCTAAAATTTTAAACAAAACAGTGGATTGGCGTAATAAGACTTTAGTCAGTTCTGTGTGTCAGAACAGTGGCAGATATGTTAAGTATTACAGACTGTTGTTTATAAAATATAAATAACCATCTAGTCAAAGTATAGACAGTGTATGTTAATGGAAATCTATTTGGTCTTTTAGTGAGTTTTAATCGTTAAGCAGTTACCATGAGAACTGCTTCTGTTGTATTTTTCTTCCTGTCACCTGTGATTTTGTAATTTAATTTAATTTCTACATTTATTTCCATTTATGTTAGAGAGATCAGCCAGCTTTCACTCCTAGTGGAATTCTAACCCCTCATGCCTTGGGTTCAAGAAATTCACCAGGTTCTCAAGTAGCCAGTAATCCAAGACAAGCAGCCTATGAAATGAGGATGCAGAATAATTCTGTAAGTGGCTTACTTTTATGTGGCTAAGTGATGAACATCAGATTTCCTCTTACAGCTCGTTGTGTGTGTGTGAATTCTATTACATGGCCTAGAATTGTTTTGTTTTAGTTTTTTTCCCCCCTCCTAATTTCTTTTGCCTTAGGCAGTTTTAACTATTAAATCCATTTTTATCAATATGAAAATACCTAAATGATGTGAAAGAGAAGTATGTGGGATAGTCAATACATGTGAATATAGATAGCTAAGCAGCCACAGTTGCTTTTCCCTGCCTAAAGAACTGCGTGGTAGAGGTGCTAGAAGCATGACTGACATCCAGATGCCTCACAGCTGGATCAAGAAAGAAGGGCAAGTTTTGCTCTCATATTTCCCTCAACTTAAGGAAATCATGGGCCAAATTATCAGTTCATTTAAAAGGAGCCTCTAAGTTTTGGAATTTTTGCTGCCTTATTTATCCTTAGCCATTGGGCTTGGTCTGTTGATGGTCAGTATTTGGTCTATTGATGGTCGACATTGTTAATTTTTTAGATAACTTCTGTTTTCTTATATTTGTGGTTTTAAATTTTGCATTTATTATATCTGAGGCTATCATAATAGAATTTGATTGCAAAAACTTTTAAAAAGAAAGTTTTTGGAATGAATTTGTATTTGGTATGTTTAGAAAAGGATACATTTTTTTGGTACAGGGAGAGCTGCAGAGTTAGCATTAAATGATGGACAACTTTTTTTTCTTTTCTTTTCTTGAAATTATGCTAGTTTTTGTAATATAAAGATGGAGTTTATATCCTGTTAAGTAACAGTTTGGACAAGTATCATGTGGGTGATTCCAAGTTCTGCTGTCAGTGGAAATAGTACCTAGGGCCCATTGTACCATGGCTGCAGAGGCATGTGAATTTCTGTACAGCTCAACATGGTGAAAGGAATTCTGGGGCAACAACTTCCAAGGTGGCCCTAGGCAAGCAGCATGTCCTTGCACTCTCTTCTCAAAGCAAAGTTTTTAAAATTAACTTTCATTTTTACACACTTGAACTTGAGATGGGTGAGTTCTGGCCAATTCCTAATATGAACTCAAGACATCTTTCCTATTGTCACTATACGAAGTATTTGGCTTCTTTTTAGTGGTGCTCACCTCTTCAGCAACCATATCTTTCTTGGCCCCAACTTTCATGAGCTTTTCTGGCCAAATTGTAAGTTTTCAAATCTTTCTGCTAAGCTTTTGTTCGTGATTATTGCAATAAAAGTGACTAACAGTAGCTGCCCCCTCAAAAAAAGAGGATCCATTTGGGAAAGTTTGCTTCTTGTTCAACTTTGTATTTAGACAGTTAATAGCAATGTCACTCTCATGATTTAATCCAAATGTATTAGCGCAGGGTTTAAAAAATAATAATGTAGTAATGATTTGCCAAATGGTTAAAGACATGTGCCAGGCAAGCAGCATGCTAGTTAGTAATCTTCTATATATATTGTTATATTTAATCCTTGCAATAACCTGTAATGAGAGCATTTTCATCCCCTTTTAAAACGAGGCTTACAAATGTTAAATTGCCTAAGGCCATGCATTCAATAAAGGTTGAACTTGATATTTCAGGCTCAAATCTGTCTGACTCAATACATGTCTCATTTTCCAAGTACAAGTTGCCTTCCTGTACTAACTTTTATTGTGTGTGCTTCTTTCTTTTGACAGTATTGTCTATACATTTTCATGAATAAAACTGACATTGTACATCTTTACAAGAAAAGTGTTTTTTGTTTTTTATTTTTTAAGCTCTGTGAAATATATCGGCTTTTTTTTTTTTTTAACCTTTGCCTATGGTGTGACTGCCTTCATGTATCTTTAAAATAGTCTCATGGACTCTTTTTTAAAGATATTTGAGTTTGCAAAAGATATCTAATATGCTAATAGAAGGAAAGCTTTATTGTGAAAATGTTTTCCGCTGCTTAGGTTTTTGGTCATTTGATAATTTAACTTAAATAAGTTACAGGTTTTCTTTTAATTTTTAAATTAAACATGAAAATGTTTTAGGGCCCTGTTATCTTAATTTGATTTGGTACAAAGGGGAGCTGATATTAAATTTAAAGTGACTTCCAGTTCATTGCAATACTAATGTGCGTTTTTTCTAAGATGATTTTTATTATCATTGGGTTAAAAAAAAACAGTACATAGGAAACAATCTAACCATTATTGGGTCACAGTCTCACTAAACTGTTGCCTTACTATTTAACTGTACTCTCACCAGCATTGACTACTTTATATGTTGTTATACACTATTGTTACATATTGTTATATATGTTATAGATGTAACATACATTTTTTCCCCTCAAGCCTTTGTTATTTGATAAGTTGAAAGTGACTGTGAATTTATAACATGAGGGAACCACCAAAGGAAAACAAAATCCAAGTCCTATTATTTTAAAAAATTTATAAAATTAAGTTTTTCTTTTTTCTTCTGAAACAATTTTTATTCTAATGTTAATTCTTTAGAGTTTAAGCATAGGAAACTTAGTGTACTCTTTTTTTTTTTTTGAGGAGAAGTGGAATGGGTCAGATAAGTCTCTGTACTTTCTAAATATGTTTTCCCTATCTATTTAATCACTTAAAGGTAGTGGTAGTTAGATATACCTTCTAATGTAAAATGAATAATGAAATCCTTGTTCTATAATGTCACAATTGTCTGCAGAGTCCTTCAGTATCTCCTAATACAAGTTTCACATCTGATGGCTCCCCATCTCCGATAGGAGGAATTAAGCGAAAAGCAGAAGACAGTGACAGTGAACCTGAGCCAGAGGATAACGTCAGGTGAAGCCATTTTTTGGTAGCACTTTGTTAGCAAATTGCGGAAATAGATGCGGTCTAATTAACTTTATTTAGCTTAGAGCAGTAGTGCCTTCAGATGCTTGCCTGTGATCTTTTTATCCACCAGTAATTAATGTGGAGAGTTAGAATAGTCAGTAAATTCCAGTGAGATGTGTAAGCTATAGCTGTTAAACCCAAGTATCTAGATTAGTATGCGTGCAGATTTTCATCTTCCAAGCCGCTTTTCCCTCTGAGACCAGGCACTAGATCTGCTAGACATGCAGTGTTTAGCTCTGATGGTGTGATCTGAATGTTACTATTTGTAGATTAAATTTTCAAGCTGCTTAACCTAGAAAGTTTAGTTACATTTGAGCAGTAATATAGTTTGTTTTAATCTTTGCAGTTGAAGAGGTTCTTTCTTAAAGTGAAATGTGCAAAATCCATTCTAAGACATAATTTAAAAAAAAAAAAACAAAACCACAAACTTGGGTATATCAGGAGTTTTCGTGTTAGTTGTATACTTAAAATTTATTGTAGAAAAATTATTCTTTAATTGAGCCAAAAGTTTGGGATTAGTATGTAATAAGATTAACAGCCTTTAATATAATTAAGTCTGGATTTGGTCTTCTAGGTGCAAAAGGCCAACATTTTAGGCCCTGATGGTGTAGCTCAGTGGCAGAGTGCTTGCCTACCATGCATAAGCCCTGGGTTTGATTCCCAGAACCACAAAAAACAAAAACAAAAGGCCAACAATCTAAAAAATTGTAGCTCATTCAAAGTTTAGGAGAATATTATTCAAAATTAAACAGGACAGTAGTGGCCCACAACTCTTGCTTTTATGGAATGTGGAAGTGTGTGGTTCATGTTAATGTTTATAACAAGGGTCATGTATATTTCTGCATTTCTCTCATATCCGATGTCAGATCCATGTAGGCATGTAATCAAACAGTTACCTGATCTGTCTTTGGTTTCTGTCCTCTTCTTTAACTCTGCATTTCCCTCTTAGAGCATTTTTTGGTTTTGCTTTTTAAAATTTACTTGTAGCCATCATGATCAATGCTAGTTTAATAGGTAACTTGATTTAATATTTTATTATTTAATCCTGCTATTAGAGGATAATCAGGGTAAAATTACTTCTACCACGAAGTGCTTTGAGCTTTTAGCATTTATTTCATGAACATTTTCTTATAAAACAGTGATATATCTACTTTATGGAGAGAGGCTATTTCTCATAATTATTTTCTGTGACTCCTTTGTGTGGGGGTAAAAATTAAAATTGTTATGGTATTCTGAAACATGACTGCAGTTAACATGTGCAATCCGGCACATGTGGAAAACAGTCCTTAATAGAGAATCATCTTGTTGTTCTTGATCTGTCCTGGCTTCTTAAAGTGTTCTTTTGCTTCTTTATGTTCCTTAAATAAAATGTTTAAATCTTTTAGAGAATGAAAAATGGGCACTTAAAAACATGTTTTGGGTGAAAATGTGGTTCTTTATATTGTCTTTTCAGTGAAAAATGATAATTAGTGGATTTTACAAAAAAACTGCTTCTAGGTTTTACCAGAACATACATTGTATGTGTATAGATATATGGAAATATAGAATGTATATATCTCTATCTCCTTCCTTTAAGCCATCATCAACTCTTAGCTGAAAGAGGGATGAGTCTCAAGCAAGGATAGAAAGAACAGGTATACACATAATTTCTGCCTGGCACCTAGGATATTTCATAAACTATTTTTTTACATTAAAGAATATCTTCTTTTTTTTTAATATTTATTTATTTGCTTTAGTTGTACACAATGCGTTTATTTGTACGTGGTGCTGAGGATTGAACCCGGGCCGCGCACGTGCTAGGCGAGCGCTCTGCCGCTGAGCCACAATCCCAGCCCCAAAGAATATCTTCTTAATAGTACTTTTCCTTGCATAGTTTAAATATGTTTTAGCAAACTGAAGAACTTGAACTATATAAAATACCTTTAGTATTTGAATCTTAAGATGTAGTTTTAGAATTGTTGCACACAAAAAAAATGTAAACCAGTATTAAAATTGAGCAAACAGATGTTCTGAGTGTACTTTTTTTTTTTTAATATCTATTTATTTACTTTAGTTGTACACAATGCAATGCATTTATGTTTATGTGGTGCTGAGGATCGAACCCGGGCCGCGCACGTGTGAGACGAGCGCTCTACCGCTGAGCCACAACCCCAGCCCCTGAGTGTACTTAATACATGGTTTTTCTCTCTCTTTTTTATAAATGTAGTGTTATAATGGTTTTACTAAATGAGTATTTTGGATTTTATTGTTTGTCTTTAAGTTGATAAATTCTGTGCAAGTGAACTTTTGTGAAATAGTTACATGAATCTGTGTTCATATTACTGTTTAACTCATCCATGTTTTCCCTGGATATTAAGTATAAGTTGATTTGGGATATAAATCAGTAGACAGAATCTATTATCAAAAGTATATTAATTCAACATAAACTGACTTTCCTTGGCTTTTAGGTTATGGGAAGCTGGTTGGAAGCAGCGGTACTACAAGAACAAGTTTGATGTTGATGCAGCTGATGAGAAATTCCGTCGTAAAGTTGTACAGTCTTATGTTGAAGGACTTTGCTGGGTTCTTCGATATTATTACCAGGTACCAAAAGAAAAATTTTTTCCTATGTATCTCTACTTAATCATTTTAGAAAGGTAGTGATTTCTATAATAATGTATAATACTGAATATCCTGAAATAATACCCAGACTCATTTTTCTAAGCTTTCTATTCAGAAATTTGTTACCATATGTAATATTTGTTTGTAAAGACTTCAAAACTACTTGGGTTTATATAAACAATTAGGTTTTGTTGTGGTAAAAGATATTTGTCATTAAGTAATGTGGTTAACATACTTTGTCTTTAAGATGATTAAAGTTTATAGTTTTTAACTGACAATTTAAAAATACCTGGGTTATTAATTGACAGTTATTAAATAACTGAACAAAGCATAAAGCCTGGTAAATACCTATAAGAAAGGAATTTGAATGATCCTATTTCTTTCATAATATAATGATATATGAAATGAATTCTAATCTTACTTAAACCTTCGATAATTGACAGATTGGTGAGAGAGTAGATAGACGATGTACACTGATAATTATCTGGCTTCACGCTCAGAGTCAATCAAGTTAAGTTTGGTGTGACCTGGGAATAGATGAAGTTTGTCTATAAGTAGAAAGTAACAACAGTAAACCAAGCATCAAATATAAAATATTCTCTTTGTATGTTTGACTGTTACTCTTCTTAAGATGAATCAAGACATGTAAAAAGCATCTCTTTTCTTTGTGTGTTTGACTGTAACTCTCAAGAGGAGTCAAAGATATGTCAAAAGTCATCTCTTTTCTATGAGTATAACTTGCTTTTGTTTTCTTTTTGGTATGTTTACTGATTTTTGTAGTCATGAGAAAATTATCACATTAAAATATAATAGTGAGTTGTAAAGTGAAATTTGACTGCTTTATTCTGAACCAGTGTTCCAGTGATTTCCCTAGCCACCTACAACTCAGTAAATGTCAGCTACAACTGCTCTTGCTTTTAATTGGTGATGACAGCTCTAAAATTGGAAAGAAATGTCACCAAATATATAATCAGGATGAAATCTTCACCAAATTGTGTTTGTGAATATAAAACATAAACTGCTGATAATTTGAAGATGCTTTGCAGTATTTTTGTAAGCCAGAGAGCCACTGGTATGAAGCAGAAAGTTCAGATTTAATCAAAACAAATTTTAGGATTAATGGGGAATAATTAATATATGGAATATATACCAGAAGTCAGATGTTTTATAAATAGAATATTATAGGTGAACAGTGTTAATTTTTTTCTACTACATCCATCATTAACGGGTTTTTATTTTTTATTTGTTTTTAATGATTATAGGGCTGTGCTTCCTGGAAGTGGTATTATCCATTCCATTATGCACCATTTGCTTCAGACTTTGAAGGTATTGCAGACATGCCTTCTGATTTTGAGAAGGGCACTAAACCGGTAAGCTTGATTAATTAGAATCAATAAATAAAATTTGGATTAGATAATAATTTGAGGTCTCAACTTTTTTTTTCTTTTTTTTTCCCCCTCCTTTCTCTCTCTTGCAGTTTAAACCCTTGGAACAACTTATGGGAGTTTTTCCTGCTGCAAGTGGTAATTTTCTACCTCCATCTTGGCGGAAACTCATGAGTGATCCTGTGAGTCTTGGTATTTTCAGTATATTGTTTTTTTTTTTTCCTTCCCCTGCTCTCCCACACCCAAAATACTAGGACTTGAACCCAGGGCCTGCATGCTGGGCAGATGCTTTACCGCTGAGCTTCATTCCCATCCCTATAACTGGGTTTTTATCATGTATTTAATTAACATTAGTTGCGGTTACTTTTGCATCTTGTAGTTAAAAAAACTTTGCAGAAACTCAAGTATTTGAGTTCTTCTGTGTATTTTTTGCTACCTTTGTTTTCCCCCCCACATAACATTATTTCCCTGTTTTCCTTATACATGAGTGTCCTATCTAGTAAATAAAATTGGGTGGGTCTCAAGCCTACCCATAAGTCTTTTTTGTTGTTGTTGTTTCAGCCTTGTATGATGGCTTCCAGAAGCTTAAAAGTCTGCCTTACTTGAAATTACCTCTGAACTTGTTTTGTGTATTAGCTAGAAAAAGTGAGACCCAGCTAGGAAGTAGGAATTGTTAGAGTAAATAAATAAACCTGCCTACCTGTGCCCCACAGTTGTCAGTTCTAAAATTCCTTTCTTTTCATCATTTTAGTAAAATTGTTAATTTTGTTCTACTGTACCTGGGATTGATGACCTCATATCTTAACATTTTTAAAAGGGGATGTATCTCATTTCCTTATTAGCCCTGACAAATTGAACAAAAGTCATATCAAATTCTTTGTAAGAGAGGGGTGTGGCTTTTGTTTTGATTCTTTATTTTTCTCCCTGATGTAGGACTCTAGTATAATTGACTTCTATCCTGAAGATTTTGCTATTGATTTGAATGGGAAGAAATATGCATGGCAAGGTAAAATTTAGACATTATTCCTTTTTTGTTAAAGGTTTTTGGTAAAACTGGGCAATCATGACTTATAGGATGAAAGAATTCTTGAAAAGGTGTTTTCAGAATTACATATAAAAAATGATATTTGACCATCACTTATAATTATCAAATGATTAGTAGTATTTTATTTTATTTTTGGTATTGGGGTTTGAACCCAGGAGTGCTTTATCATTGAGATATATATACCCATTCCATTTTATTTTTGAGACAGGGTCTCACTAATTTGCTGAGGCTTCCTTTGAACTTGCAATACTCCTTTCTCAGCCTGTTGAGTTGCTGGGATTATGATGCCCAGGTTTTAATAGTAATTAATAATAACATTTCGATAAACAAATTAAGTTGGAATATGTTAGTAATTGCATCTTTTGTCTTCTTTATGATTAATCAATAGCATTTGTTACATTCAACGAGTAGTTCATTATTACCTATTGAGAGTAGGAGAAAGAAACATGGTAGTGTCCCTTCAGAGATTCCTTATACTACGTGAAAATTTTTGAAAATATACTAGATTTTTTTTTTTTTTTTTTGTACCGGGATTGAACTCAGGGGCACTCAACCACTGGGCCACATCCCCAGACCTTTTTTGTAATAATTAGAGACAGGGTCTCACTGAGTTGCTAAGTGCCTGGCCATTGCTGAGGCTGGCTTTGAACTCATGATTCTCCTGTCTCAACCTCCCAAGTGCTGGGATTATAGGCATGCGCCACCGCGCCCGGCTTAGAAATTTTTATTTAGTTTAAATACTTGACATTAGTCATTGCTTTACCTATTATTTTTTGTTCTTTTTATTAACAGATTTTGTAGGAATGGCCAGTTTCAGTAACTTAGTGAGACTCTGTCTCAAAATAAAAGGTGCTGGGGTGGAGCTCAGTGGTAAAGCATCCCTGGGTTCAATCTCCAGTACTCAAAAAGTCCAAAAAATAAATAAACAAACACATAAATAAAATATATCTTTGTACTTTTCCAAATTTTAGAGTGTGTGTACTTATCAGTGTTGTAAATTTACTAGCAATATTGTACATTTGTAAAGTTTATTTAGTATAGATATATAGCATAGGTGTTTTGATTGCTATAATTTTATATAGGAACAGAAAACTTAAGTAATTTGATCAGAGGGTCTGACTCTAAATCTTACTTTTGAAATGACTGTTTACCTGAGCATACCCACACTATCTGGACTGTCTCTGGGTGATTGGGAGGATGAGATAAAGTAATGCATGTAACATATAACTCAGAGAACAGTAGCTGTTGTTCTCATTTTTACTCTCAGCATGCCCTGAAGCACTACTGTTATCACACCTGGATGTAAGATGTTCCTTTCTACCTGGCCAGTAGGGTTGATGTGTTGCTTTTAAACTTTATTGCTCGTAGTAGCGCTGTAGGTTGCTTTCTGATTGGATTTAGCTTCTGAAGTTAAAGTTCAGTAATGTTGTTTCTCATTGATGCATTTATCCTGAGTGTTACCAGATAAAGCTTAACAACTCCTTAAGGGTTTTTCTGTGGGTTAGCAGTAATTGAAATAGCCTTACTCAGATTATTATTACTGTTGTTGTTGTTGTTGTTGTTGTTGTTAATGCAGTGCTGGAGATTGAACCCAGGGCCTCATGCATGCTAGGTAAGCTTTTTACCACTGAGACACATCCCTAGCCCTCTTATATTAATATTTTTGAGATCACTTTTTAGCCTCTTCAGAATTCATAGTAAAACTTAAGTTTCTTTGTAACTTAAAAATTTCTCCTTACTAGATAGTAAAATTAAATGTTTTCTTTGAAAATATGGTAGCTAATGGGCTAGGAATGTAGCTAAGTGGTAGAGCACTTGTGAGGCCCTGGGTTTAATCTTCCATACTGCCCCCAAAAAACAACCAGAATGAATGTGTGTGTGTATATATACTCATACATACACACACACACACACACACACACACACACACACACACACACACACATATATGTATATGTATATAGAGTAACTTAATAATGACAACTTGGGGCAACCTTTTTTATTCCTCCTAATTTTCAAATGCAGCACTTTTGAATGGCAGTAGTTTCAAAATTATTTAGTTCTATTTAATATTTGTTTTTGCTCTTTACCTTAAACTTTTGTTTAGCCAAAATACTATTTTTTGATGCATAATAGCAGAACATACATGTTTCAATAACTTCTTTATTTTGCTGATAATGGATACTTTATTAGTGATATGATATGTTTTGCTGAAAATTATGCATATCGATCCAAATAAAGCATTGCCCTTAATTCTGTCATACTCTAGGGAACCATTTTCAGCCCTTAAATGAGCAGCCTCTGTTCTGTTCTCCACCTCAAGTTATTTAAGGACATCTCTAAAGAATTTTTGTACATGAATTAACTAGTATTCTTTAAAAAGCATAAACTGAATACTATAGGATTTTGAACTGGAAGATACCTTCCTTATGGTGTATTTGAATAGAACTTTTGAATATTTTAGTTGAATGATCTCATTTTATAACAGAAGACACCAGGTGCAATAAAGATTACAAAAAACCTCAAGGGGCTGGGATTGTGGCTCAGTGGTAGAGCGCTTGCCTAGCATGTGCTCAGCCCAGGTTCGATCCTCAGCATCACGTAAAAATAAACATTGTGTACAACTAAAGCAAATAAATAAATATTTAAAACAACAACAACAAAAAAAATCCTCAAGCCCTAGGATGATTAGTTGGGTTCTCTGAGGGCATCTTAGGGAGTAAGGCAAAGCTTAGATTAGTGTCTAGGTGGCCATTTACTCATTTCATTTAAAAACTGTATCATATGACAGGCATGGTGCTACATACCTGTAATCTCAGGGGTGGCTGAGGCCAAAGGATTGCAAGTTTGAGGCCAGCCTGACCAACTTATAGAGACCCTGTCTCAAAAAATAAATAGGTTTGGGGTGTAGCTCAGTGGTAGAGTGCCCCAGGGTTCAATCCTCAGTACGTACCCCCCATAAATAAATAAATAGATAAATTAATTAATTAATAAAATGGTATCACCACAAAGATTCAAAAAACATTTTCTATATGAGCCTTTTTTTTTTTAAATATTTATTTATTTACATTAGTTGTACACAATGCAATGCATTTATGTTTACGTGGTGCTGAGGATCGAACCCGGGCCAAGCACTTGCGAGGCAAGCGCTCTGCCACTGAGCCACAACCCCCGTCCTATATGAGCCTTTTAAGTATGAAAAATATAGAGAATTTTTTTTTTTCTTCTGCTACATACAAAATTGTTGCATCTGAGTTTTGGCCAAATGACAAAATAGAGTTCAGTTCCAAAATGTTTTTATAGCAGAAAGGGTATTCTACTAAAAGCATTTATTTGGATCAATAAGTTGGAATTAGGTGATTCTAATAGCTGGGGCGGTTTGTTTATTTCCTCAGGTGTTGCTCTGTTGCCATTTGTGGATGAGCGAAGGCTGCGAGCTGCCCTAGAAGAGGTATACCCAGACCTCACTCCGGAAGAAAGTAAGATTTGTACTGCCATTTGGTCAACTTTGAGCCTGTGAAATATGGACTTCACATTTTCTTATAACATTAGACCACCCCCCCACCCCCGCTTTTGTCATATTTCCTATAGAGTGAGCATAAATTATTGATTTTACTTTTTATAACAGATGTTAACTTTGTTTCTTAATCTATTATCTATAAATTAAGAAGTACTTAAGTAATATTATTAACTTAGAAGTCTTTGTTAAATTTATTAAAAAGTGATACTTCAAGAATATCCTTTGAAGCCGGGCGTGGTGGCGCACGCCTGTAATCCCAACACTTGGGAGGCTGAGGTAGGAGGACCACGAGTTCAAAGCCAGCCTCAGCAATGGCGAGGCACTTAGCAACTCAGTGAGACCCTGTCTCTAATAAAATACAAAAAAGGGATGGGGATGTGACCCAGTGGTCGAGTGCCCCTGAGTTCAATCCCCGGTACCAAAAAAAAAAAAAAAAAGAATATCCTTTGATTCTTTGATTTTTTTTTTTTTCTTTTTTCTCAGGGGCACTTGACCGCTGGGCCACATCCCCAGCCCTTTTTTGTATTTTATTTATTAAGACAGGGTCTCACTGAGTTGCTAAGTGCCTCGCCATTGCTGAGGCTGGCTTTGAACTCGTGGTCCTCCTGCCTCAGCCTCCCAAGTGCTGGGATTACAGGCGTGTACCACCGCGCCCGGCTTCCTTTGACATTTTGATTGTTACATGACATGCACACACACAAAAATATTTTTGTCTGGTGGGAAAATATTACTCATTTCCTCTGTCTTCCTCCTCCATGGCCTCTAAAATAATAACCTTGCTTGAAAGATTAGGGTGAAACAAGCATTTGCCCTTAGAGTGCTAACTTGAAATATTATTTTGCATAAAAGGTGGCATTTTGTAATTAATACAGTAGAACGTATTTAAATGGGGAAATTGTAAAGCTGAGTTCTATTGAAAACTGTATTTAATAATAAAAGTCTGGAAGAAACAGTTTCTCCAGCAGGTATCTTTAGAATAATCTTTATCCTTAATGATACAGTTTGTATTTCCTTATATTAAGAAATTGAATTCTTTTTTTTTTTTTTTTTTTGGTACCAGGAATTGAACTCAGGGGCACTCGACCACTGGGTCACATCCCCAGCCCTTTTTTTGTATTTTATTTGGAGACAGGGTCTCACTAAGTTGCTAAGTGCCTCACCATTGCTGAGGCTTGATTTGAACTCGCTATCTTCCTGCCTCAGCCTCCCAGAATGCTGGGATTACAGGTGTGCGCCACCACGCCTGGCAGAAATTGAATTCTTTTTATTTATTTATTTTTTTATTTTTATTTTTTGCGGTGCTGGGAATTGAACTCAGGGCTTTGTGCACACAAGGCAAGCACTTTACCAACTGAGCTATATCCCCAGCCCTGAATTCTTTATGAATAAGAAAACCTTGCCTTTTATCTTACGATATATTCAGTTATCTTACAATAATATCTTTTTCTGTTACTAATCTTTGAAAACATTGTCAAAATATTTTTTTTCTTCCATTGAAACACATCACACATTTAGGTCTGTCACTTTAAAATTATTTTTCATAAACATCATAGTAGAATTGTTTTTAAAATTTAGATGAGCCTGGCACGGTGGCGCACGCCTGTTATCCCAGCACTTTGGGAGGCTGAGGCAGGAGGATCGCGAGTTCAAAGCCAGCCTCAGCAATGGTGAGGCACTTAGCAACTCAGTGAGACCCTGTCTCTAAACAAAATACAAAAAAGGGCTGGGGATGTGACCCAGTGGTTGAGTGCCCCTGAGTTCAATCCCCGGTACCACAAAAAAAAAAAAAAAAAAAAATTAGATGATTTCTGTTATTGTGTGTTCATAAAAATGGGTCTAGTAAATACAGTTGCATAATACGTTATCTTATTCTTTTCTGACTTTCCCCTTAGATAAAAGAAACAGCCTTGGAGGTGATGTTTTGTTTGTGGGGAAACATCACCCACTCCATGACTTTATTTCAGAGCTGTATCAGACAGGTTCCACTGAGGTATGGTATACCACTGTTATGTACTAAAATGTACATACCATGAAAGTTACCATTTTAATCATGTTTTAGTTTAAAATTATGTGACATTAACTATGTTTATGGTATTGTGTGATCATCACCACTGTCCATCTCCAGAACCTTTCATACACCCAATACGGCAGTTCTGCAGGAATTAAACTCTTGTGTCCTCATTCTGCTGTTCCCCCATCTCTGGTAACCTCTCTTTACTTTCTGTCCCTGAATTTGCCTATTCTTGGTACCTCATATAAGTGGAATTTGTCCTTTGTGTCTGGCTTATTTCACCGAGTATATTTTTAAGGTTCATCCATGTTGTGGTATACACCAAAATTTCATTCGTTTGTATAGCTGAATAATTTCCCATTTATATGTCTCATTTCCATTTATATGTATATGCCCGTTTGTCTGTTGCTGGATCCTTGGGTTATTTCTACCTTTTGACTCTTCAAATTATATTCCAGTGAGCTTTTATGAATAATAGTCCTAAGAACTTAAGTGTACAAGTATCTGCTTACTTCCCAATTTTTCATTAATTTGGCTATATAATTAGGAATGCATTTTTCCACAGCCAGTGGATGTGCCCCCTGAACTTTGTCATGGGATTCAAGGAAAGTTTTCTTTGGATGAAGAAGCCATTCTTCCAGATCAGTAAGCATTCATTTGTATATAACTGAGGTGAATGGAAGGAAGTTTAGTTAGCATTTTTCCTTGTGTTCTAACATTTTATTCTCTCATAATAGTGAGAAAATAATACTTAACACAAAGTAAAACCCTGCTGGATTAAAAAAGACTTGGTTTCAAAGCCCAGCTCTTTAACATATAGTAGACTGCAGATTGTGCGGAGAACTCTGTAGTACCTGAAACCATAACAGGCACCTACAAGATCATAATTATTTTCATAATAACACTAAGATTGTATGGTATTACTTGTTTTTCTCACTTTATTTTCTTCTTGAGTGCACAATGGAGTTTTTCAGAAGATAAATATAGTGTGATATTTTTAAGAGGTGGAATCAAAAACAAAGAGTCTGACTTACAGGTACTAAGCCAGATACTGAGACTTTTTAAAACTGTAAAACAATGACGCTGTTCTTATTTATTTTTGTTTTGCTCTGTAAAAGGTAGTTGTTTTTCATTAAAATGTTATTTATGTTAACATGTAATGGATTTTCTTTTCATTATCTTTAAAATGTCTTAATTTTAAAAATTAGTTTTAATTTTTTAAATTAATAGCTTTACTTTTCAAAAGGTACATACTGATAGATACAATGAACATAAGCAAAAGCTCTTGGAGTTTCTCAGTAATTTTTAAAATTGTAAACAACAACAATAATAACAAAACACTGAGATCAGAGTTTGAGAATATGAATATATAGGTTTATATTCAGGAATGGAAATTTTTTTTTTCCCCTTTGGTACTAGGGATTGAAACTCAGGGGCTGTTGACCACTGGGCCACATCCCCAGCCCTTTTTTGTATTTTATTAGAGACAGGGTCTCACTGAGTTGCTAAGTGCCTTAACATTGCTGAGGCTGGCTTTGAACTCGTGATCCTCCTGCCTCCGCCTCCCAAGTGCTGGGATTACAGGCCTGCAGCACGCCTGGCTCAGGAATGGAATTTGAAGGTGATTTACAATCACGTTTCTTGGGCTGGGATTGTGGCTCAGCAGTAGAGCACTTGCCTAGCACCTGCGTGGCCTGGGTTCAATCCTCAGTACTATGTACAAATAAACGCATTGTGTACAACTAAAGCAAATAAATAATTTTTTTTAAAAAAAAAAAGGAAAAAAATCACATTTCTCTGATTCTAATGAGGTTAAATATCTAATGGCTAATCATTTGATTTTTTAAATTTATGAGGTACCTGTACTTTTTTTAAGTTAATCTGTTCCCTTTACTGTTTTGTAGGATTTGTTTTTTGTTTTGTTTTGTTTTTGTTTTACAGATTCTGATAAACTTTTGCTCATAATCATTTTCTGTTTAGGAGATGATAAATAAGGAAGGCGGGGTCATTTTCTAAAGATACAAATGGTCATAGTGGTTTTGTTTCTTCATTTTAATTATTTTGCTTTTCTATAGCCTAATAAACATATTAATATATTACTTTTATCTAAAAAGTTACAGTTTACAAATGGATGGTTCTTTTCTTGTTATCCTTTAGAGTAGTATGTTCTCCTGTTCCCATGTTACGAGATCTGACACAGAACTCTGCAATCAGGTAAGTTTTCCTAAATTCATAGCATTCACCCTGAATGCAGCTCTGAACTTGCAAATGAATAAAATTTTAAAAGAACTGTGATTTCACAAGGAATTGGCAACTGTTAATCCACCAATGCTTTGAGATTGGTGGAGAATCCCTGTGTGCAAACCTCAGAGCAGGACCTCTTGACTTTAAATTATGTATATTGTTAAGGTTGCTGATTTAACAAGCATGCTTATCTCTTTTCCGGTTTCCCCTGACAACCTTTAATTCTTCCTGGATTAGGAAAGTGGGAGGTGGAGAGTAGGAGTTTCTAGTAGTTTGCCATATAGAAGCAAACAAACTTCTACACCCCAGCAGCTAACATAACTTCACTATATTATTTTAACTATTTTAATAGTTGTGGTCCTACACAGTGTAAAAACAAAAACATTATATGATATGCTTTAGTTAAGATGAGACAGATGTGTTTGTGAAAATTTTTATTACTGGTGGAGCTGGGGTATAGCTCAGCCATATAACTGTTGTCTGGTATATATGAATTCCTGGGCTCAATCCAGAACACTGCAAAATAAATAAAATAAATAAGTAAATAAGGTCATCACAAACTTAAAAGAGTTAATTTCTCCTCTCTGGAAAACTTATTTATCCCTCAGTTCTTCAGCAGTGATAGTACTTTCTACTGAGTAAAAAATAATTAAAATATGACTGTTTAGAATAAAAATCAATGTTACTCATTTGTGCAATATAATTAGTAATTTTGACAGCAGAGTTTTTACTGTCATTTTCTCCATTATTTAGGTAAAACTAAATGAAATACATCTCAGATATTCAAGAATTTGGTAAAAGCCTTCTAATCCTGATTCTTACTTTCTTATCTTTTTTTTTTCTCAGAAAACATTTTAGATTTTGCATAGATTTCTCAAGTATAAGCATGTTTATTTCCTATCTTTAATGGATTTAGGTAGTAAATGTCATTCTATAAAACCTTTTATTTATAGAAAGTTGGGAAAATCTTCCTGGATTGGTTGATTTTTTTTTTGTTGTTTGTTTGTTTTTGTTTATTTTTACACATAATTTGTCCTGGCTCTTTGTCTTTGTACTCCTTTGTTAAGGGTGAAGTACAGACTTTAAAGCCATGCTCCTAAGCCCATCACAAACAATCTGGCTCTGATAGATTCATGTAGACTCTCTCTATTCACCCTTGGGATCTCTGACTTGCATTGTCACTTCAGGCTGGTTAATTCCACCAGTTCTCTTTGGATTGTCACATTCTTGCTTGTGCTTCTCAGTTTTTCTGCATCTTTTCAAGGTCCTTCCTGCCCAGCCCTCTAGAAATAGTTAATTCTACTTAACTTTCTAATAAGGATAGAGAGGCTTGTCCAAAGGAGAGTTAAAGAATTAATGGATAGATCCTAGAGTTTTTGTTTGGTTGATGATGATGTTAGTTGATTGTTTCTGAGCCTAAGGTGTTTGGTACCCACTATATTTTCACTATGTTAATTAAATTTATAAAATGAATCCCAGGTCTGTGTGCATATTCAGGTATATGTTTAGAATAATTTCAAAATACAACTGATTTTGAATTATTTTCATAAACATTTGTGAAAGATTGAAGTTAACTTTTACCTTATGAGGTAATTTTCAGTGTTTTCTCTGAGGGATAATTTTGAGGCCAAGAACCATTTTATTGCAGTGTGTCTGTGTCTGTGTCTGTATCTGTGTCTGTGTCTGTCTCCCCAGGCTTGTTGTGCATCCTGGCATTATATTTGCTTTATAAATGAAAATCTAAAAATGCAGCCTCCATTGTTAGTTGTTTCTTTTGCCTCCTGCCATTTTCCCCCCTTTCTCTGTTTGAATGCATCCATTCCATATTTGAGAATTTGTTTCCTTAAACTGGGTTGGTTATTCCCATCATATTTGGTCTAATCTGTAGTATTCAAAAGTATATTATACAAGTTATTAAGCTTTTTGTGTGTATATGTGGTTGGGGTTGCTGGGGACTGAACCCAGGGCCTTGTGCATGCCAGGCCAAGTGCTCTACCACTGAGTCACATCCCCAGCCCCTTTGAACTGTCTCAACTGTCTTAAGTTCATAGAAGAGCCCTTAGAGAATATAATCAGCTGTGACCTAGGAGATCTTTTTCAATTCTGATCTCATATGTTATTCACCATATTAATAGTATAACTTTGAATAGAACCAAGCTTTCTGCCTTAATTTTCCTCATCCTGGTCTTCTTACACATAATATTTTTTGAATAGTTCTTTGTTAGCTTTAAATATATAAACCCGTCTGTGTGTGACTTTAAAATTATAGAAAGATTATCTTTCTATCAGCACAGTTTTCTGTTCCTTTGGAGGGGTAGGTATACACATGTATTGATATACATGTACCCTTTTATGTTTTTGAGGCCTGTCATAATTTGGCAGAGCCATAGCTGTGTGCCTGCAACCAAAGACATCTCCTTTCTACCCAGGCTGGTTCCTTCAGCATCCCTTTGACCTCTGTGTCTTCCTCCCATTATTTGGAATACTCTTCCCTTTTTTTCTCTGCCTGTCCCTTTGTTGCTCCCCCCCCCCAAAAAAAAAAAAAAAAAAAAAAAAAAAAACCACACACAGTGTATAATTTATGTAATTTTGTGCATGTTATTTTTAGCATTGTTAGGTTTTTCTTTTTTCTCTCATGGTGTCTAGCATGGTTCTAAACCCTTATAAAGGTTCAATTGTTCATCGTATTGGAAGCAGTGTTTGCCAGATTCTTCCAAGAGTTAGAAACTTTTTTGTTTAGAGGAGTGTTTCTCAAACTTTGTTTTCATCTTTGGGTAAATCAGGGAAAGAACAGAACATTTTCTTTCTTTAAGAAGTTTCTTTTTTTAAAATGTGAATATGTGTGGAGATGAAGTTTTTAATGTAACCATTACTGCAGCATTTGTAAGGTTCATTATTGGCAGGCAGCTAACTTGAAATCAGAAATGGCTGGCAGAAGTGGAATACATGAAATCAGCAATAAACTTCATGGTGGAAAACACTTTAGAGGGTTTAACCTCCACTGCCTGTAATATTTTGTAGGACACTGAACTGGTTAACCTCTTTTGAAAGAATGTCACAATTCTATAAACTCTTTTAAGTGTTTTAAAATGTCAAGTATATGAATCATGAAATTTTCCCTGCAAGAACAGTTTGCATTGGTATGCTGATTTAGCATTAATTACAGAATGTGTCACAGAAAGGTAGAGTAAAAATGAAGCCTGGTATTTGGAATTTTCTGCTTTCTTTGTAAAGGGGTGCCACTATTCTCAAATGTTACTAGTACTTAATGTAGCATTCCTAAGGATAATTCTTACAGTGAATTACATCAGGAAAAGGTATTGTACATATGTTCTCTTTTCTATTGAGACTTTGCTGTGTTTTCTTCTTATGGTAGTACAGATAAAAGCATTGTTTAGTTTCCTTATTTTCAACCATGTTTAGGTTTTAAATTTCTGTTTTGCACTTGGTGTGTTTATGAAGACAACCAGGTAATGAAAATAGAAGAGAGGTCTTACTAAGGAAGAGATCCATTATATTGCTTTTGGGGCTAACCTGGTGGGTAGAGGCTAATGCTGGGTAAATCAGTAATTTTGTTCCCGTGTTTGGAAAAAGTAAGTGAAAATACTTCTGTAGTTCACAGAATTAGGTAAAATAATATAAATTCAAACACAATTTAACTGGTAAACCTGTTGAGTCCACTAGCTGTTCCAGGGCTTTTTCACTTTTTTGAGTGTTTTTCTTGGGAGGGGGGTTGTTTTGGTTTTTGGGTTTTGGTTTTGTTCTGCGGATCAGTCTTGGGACCTCATGCTTTAGGCAAGTGCTCTGTCACTGAGCTAATCACCAGCCCCCAAAGACTGTTCTGTTAACTATTTGTTTCTTCCCTGGACTTCTGAGAGATTTAGGGGCTCCTGTCCTTATCTCAGGGTTACTTAATGTTTTCCCTCCACAGGTAAACTCTCCACAATTAATGCCTTAGCCCCAGATGGTGGAAATTGTCAAAGGGTAATATGTGCTTTTTTCTCTATCAGTGCTCTACCTTTAAAAATTTAAATTATACACCTGAAAAAAGTGAAGGAACTTTGAGGGTTTTAATTCAAATAAAAGTTATCCATTGGCTCTTCCCTTGTCTGTTTCATCTTTAGGAATTTTGTTTGAGCTATCACATTGGAAAAGTGCATTCCTAAAAACATAATAGATCTTAGTATACATTCTTAGGAACCAATTAAAATACTAAAAATCTCTTTACCAGGAGAAGTTTAACTCATTTTAGGAGAGAGTATGATTTCAAATTGTTCTCAAAGGCCCAAGGAACAAGAATGCTTTAATCTTTGAGAGCATAAATAGTGTCTTTGTTCCTTCAGTGGAGACCTCCAAACTAGGTACTCCTTTTGTCTCTTAATGGTTTGGATTATATTAAGTGTATAGACTACTTTGTTGTATCTACTTCTTCTGGGGGACAGTAAGGGAGATCTTAGAAATTATTTTCTCTTTTCTTTTCTTTTTTTTTTTTTTTTTTTTTTTTTTTTTTGAGGGGGGCATACTGAGGCTTAAACTCAGGGGCACTTGACTACCGAGCCACATCTCCAGCCCTGTTTTGTATTTTATTTAGAGACAGGGTCTCACTGAGTTGTTGCTTAGTGCCTTGCTATTGCTGAGGCTGGCTTTGAACTTTGATCCTCCTGCCTCAGCCTCCCAAACCACTGGGATAACAGGTGTGTGCCACTGTGCCCAGCAAAATTATTTTAATGGCTTGGAAATTTTTTACCTTTTAGAGCATGAATATAAAAAAATGGGATTTTTTTTGAACAATTGTATTAAATAGTACACACAGTGGATTGCACATATTAAGTGACTAGATGGATTTGTTTTCCCAAACTTTACTTTCAGTTATCTTATTAAATCTCTTGTTAATAACTGCTGTCCTTTGGAAGAGATTATTCCTTCATTCCTGGGATTGTCTGTCTTCTCCCCAAGAGCGTGTTACTTTGGCTATTTCCTTCATTTTCTTAGTGTTAAATCTTTATGTGTATGACTAGCAGATAAAATCGTTATCTTGAGCCTTCATCTGAGTCTGATCTTCATTCTAGTTCCAAGCCTGCCATTCCATGTGGTTTCCCAATATCCCCCTCTCAAGTATATGTTGCAGGCTCTTACCTATATTACGTCCATGATTTTATGGGTATCTTGTTCTGCCCTCTTTCAAATGCTGCTTGCTTGTTCTTTCTGAAATGTATCTTTGATCACTTTTATTTCCTTACTGACCACTTGAAATGGCTTCATGTTGTAGTCAAGCCCTTTGTGACCATAACCCGTAGCCTTTCTTCTTGCCCACTTCTGTTTCTGCACTTAGCACTCCAGTCTAGCCCATTTCATTTGGGGTTCCACATGAGAATTAAGCCTCAAGAGATTAAAGCATGTGTTGTATGTAACAAGTAACTTGCATGTCCTGTGCTTCTAAAATGGTACTTCCTATGTATATTCCTTGGGAGAATTGAGAATGTAATGACTTGAATTGTTTTTTTGGTAGGGCGTCTCTCTCTCAGATCTCCATTGAGAAGGACTGCTCTAATTAAATTGAGCTTTACCTTGGTCCTGCAAACAGGACCATGTCTTTATTCCTCCCTCTTCCTTACTGTCAGGGATCAAAGCTAGAGCCTCACCTATACTAGGCAAGCACTCTACCTCTGAGTTACATGCACAACCCCAAATTTAATATTTTTCAATTGGCATGAAATACTTATGGAATATGGTGTTGTAATTCAATAAATGTATACAATATGTAATGAGCATAATTACACTTTTATCTACTTAGATATTATCATTTCTCAGTGTTGGGAATATTCAAACTCTTCTAGTTATTTTGAAATGTATAAATGTTGTAGGCTGTAGTTGCCTGATTGTGCTATATAACGTCCAAAATGCTTCCCACTATCTGTGTTTTGGTTCCCATTGTCCACCCTCATGGTATCCTCCTTCCCTCCTCTCCTAATGCTATTTGTCTCTTTGTGCTGGCTTATTTCACTTAACAAATTGTTCTCTAATTCTATCCATGTTGTCACAAAAGACAGGATTTTGTCCCTTTTTATGACTAAATAATATTTCACTGTGTATACATGCCACAGTTTTCTAATTCACCTGTCAATGAGCATCTGTGGTGATTCCATATCTTGACTCTTATGAATAATGTTACAATACACATGGCATACAGGTATCACTTATCACTTTGATGTAATGATTTTGTTTCCTCTGGCCATATACTCAGTAGTAGGGCCGGGATGTAACTGAGTGTTAGAGTGCATGCTGAAGCCCTGGGTTCAGTTCCCCACACTGCAAAAAAAAATGAGCAAACAAAAAATGGATATATACCCAGTAAGCAGTAAGATTGCTGGATTATACAGTAATTCTATTTTCAGTTTTTTAGGAACTTACTGTTTTCCATATAAAACAACAGTGTATAAGTTTCCTTTTATGCATCCTTTCCAGCATTTATGATGATGGTAATGATAATGATGATGATTGAACCCAGGGGCGTTTTATCTCTGAGCCATATCCCCAGTCATTTTTATTTTTTATCTTGAGATAGGGTCTCACTAAGTTGCTGAGGGTTTTGTTAAGTTACTGAGACTGGCCTTGAACTTGCGATCCTCCTGTTTCAGCCTCTCAAGTCACTGGGATTGCAGGCATGCGCCACCATGCCTGGCTTGTCTTTTTAATTATAGCCATTCTAATGAAGGTTTTAGTTTGAATATGTTGAAGACTTTTTACATATTTGTGTGTTGAGAAATGTCTGTTCAGATAATTGCCCATTTTTTACTTGGATTATTTGTGGTGTTTGTTTTTTTGCTGTTGAGTTGTTTGAGTTATAATATATTCTGGATATGAATCCCTTATCTGGTGCGTAATTTACAAAAGTTTTCTCCCATTCCGTAGGTTGCCTCTTGAGTCTGTTGTTTCCTTTGCTATGCAGAAACTTTTTAGTTTGATATAATCTCATTTGTCTAGTTTTGCTTTTATTGTCTGTGCATATTGGATCTTATCCAGAAAAAAAATCTTTGCCTATTCCAATATCTTGAAGTGTTTACCCTTTGTAGTTTCATAGTTCGGGATCTTAAATTTAGGTCCTTAGTCCATTTTGAATTGTTTTTTGTAGGGGTCTAATTTCATTTTTGTGTATGTATCTGTCCAGTTTTCCCAGCATCATTTGTTGAAGGGACTGTCCTTTCTCCAATGTGTGTTCTTGGCCCCTTTATCAAAAATCAGTTGGCTGTAAACATATGTTAATTTCTTTTATTCTGTTCTGTCAGTCTCTACCTTTAAAAAAAAAAAAAACAGTGTTATATTGTTTTGATTATCATAGCTTGGTAGAATGTTTTGAAGTCAAGCATTTTATGATGCCTCCTTTTGGGAAGGGGGTATGTGTTTTGGTTTGAATTTTTTGTTTTTGTTTTGTTTTTCCTAATTCTTGCTGAATGCCATTGGTATTTTGGTGGGGAATACATTGAATCTGTAGATCACTTTGAGAAGTATGGATATTTTAACAATATTAATTCTTCCAGTTTGCTAGCATGAAATGTCTTTCCATTTTTTTGTGACCTCTGTGATTTCTTTCATGAATGTTTTATAATTTTCATTGTAGAGATCTTTTGCTTCCTTGGTTGGATTTACTGCTAGGTATCTTATTGTTTAAAAACATTGGCTATTGCGAATGGGACTACTCTTTGAAATTTCTTTTTCAGACAGTTTGTTTTTGGTGTGTAAAAATGCTATCTTATTTTGTTTTTGTTGTTAATTTTGTGTCTTGTAACTTGACTAAATTTGTTTATCATTCCCACCAGTTTTTTGGTGGAGTTCTTAGGGTTTTCTTTGTATAAAATCGTGTCATCTGCAAGTGGGTATAATTTGACTTCTTTTCCAATTTGGATACCCTTTATTTTTTATGTTGCTTGATTGCTTTTCTAGTACTGTGTTGAATAAGAGTGATGAAAATGGACATCTTTGCCTTGTTCAAGATCTTGTAGAGGAAACACTTTCAGCTTTTCCCCATTTAGGGTGATGTTGATTGTGGGTTTTTCATATGTAACCTTTATTGTGTTGAGGTATATTCCTTCTGTATCTCATTTATTGAACCATCCTGCGTCTCTGGATTAAATCCCAGTTGGTCATGGTTTATGATCTTTTCAATATGCTGCTGGATTTGGTTTGTTCGTATTTTGTTGAGAAATTTTGCTTATGTGCTCATCAGGGATATCAGTCTGTGGTTTTCTTTTATCTGGTTTTTTTTTTTTTTTTTTTTTTTTTTCTTTTTTGGTTTTGGAATCAGGGTAATTCTGGCCTTATAGAAAGAGTTTGGCAGAGTTCCCCCCTTTTCAACAAAAAAGTTTTTTTTTTTTTAATAGATTGAGAATAATTGGTATTAGTTCTTGTGTTTTGTAAAATTCAGCAGTGTCTTTGTTTCATTTATTTTCTGTACCATACTGTAACTAATCTGGTCCCACCTTAAACCACAGCCTCTTTGATGATGGTTTCCTTCGTTGCCAGGTGAAAGAAATCCCTGTGAGATACTTTTTAGTTGCAAGTCCTGCTGTATTTTCAGTTTTCTTTTTCATATTGCAAAGCCCTAAATGAGCCCAAATCATAATCACTGTTTTCTCTGTCATGCTCTGAAACCTTTAAAAATCACTGCCTTATTTTGCCCTCCCTATGCAACCTTGTCCAGTAGGGAACATTTGAGGTGAAAGCAGTTGCCAATAAAGGATGGGTTATTAGAAGAAATGGTTGAGTGAGTAAAGGTGGTATTCAGCTGTTCTCGAACTTATGTTATTTTTATTATAAATGTGAATCTAATTTAGTACACTTAAAATATACAGCAAAATCCTACTACAATTTTCAGTGTAACAGAGAAGTTGTTAAAGTGGCATTGTTCAAAAAGGAAAAAAGATCAGCTATCTAAATATGTCAAAAAGTTCAATGAAACCTTTTTCAGTAAAATCATTATAGCTTGGCTATAATTAAAATCTGTAATCATTGGAGAAATTTTGGAAAACATACAAAAGAATTAAAGGAGATGATGATTCTACAAAGTCACTGATAACCTTTTGATGAATATATGTTTAGTCCATTGTATATGTTCTTCCCATATTGTTAAGTATTCTGTTAACTAAAATTTTAAACTAACGCCTGAGGATTCCATTTTTAGAAAGAACCCTGGTACCTTAACTAGTCCACTATTATTCATACACTTGGGTTTACAGTCTTTTTAACATTATGGATAAGGATATTATTGGTACCCTCGAGTGTAAATCCGATGCATAGCTAACTGAGTCACTGGGTCAGAAGGAAAACCTTGTGCATGTGTCTGCCAACATTTGAGATAGGCACACATATATGGTCACTGCCATCAGCACTCCCAGAAAAGGAATTTGGCCTGGCTTTTACTCAAAGGTTGAATGTATAGCTTTAAAAAACAGGTAGTTGTGTAGTATTTAAATCATGACTGTTCCATTATTTTAAAAACACACATTAGGAAAGAAGGGTATAGGATTCCAACCAGGAAGTTCAGTAGGTTGTTTGTTTTTAAATGCCCTCATAGTTGCCTTCACATAGTATGTATTTTTATTTTTTATTTATTTTGTAAGCCTCTTCAGCCTGTCTCTAGTATCATACTGATATATCTCAAGAGTAATGTCCTTATTTCTCTGTGATCAACTGTGGTTGGCTACAAAATGGCTCTTCCCACAAAGAAAGTTAAAAGAAGCCTATGTGTTAGGAATCAGAGGCATTTTAATGAGGAAGATATTTAGCCATTTGGCAAAATCATTGGCTAAGAAAATTTTTAGAGACTTTTAAATTTTATTCTGTTGAAACAAAAAAAAAAATGTCAGTTTCCATGGTAATTAAGCGAGGAATTAATCAAATCATTGAACTGTTTATTGTTCTCTTTCAGCATTAATTTTAAAGACCCACAATTTGCTGAAGATTACATTTTTAAAGCTGTAATGCTTCCAGGAGCAAGGTAATAGCAGTAAACTGTCTAGGTTTATTTTTTGTGGGTGGTGTTCATCCTTGTAACTAAATACTGTATTTTCAAATGGTCAGAAAGCCAGCAGCTGTACTAAAACCTAGTGACTGGGAAAAATCCAGCAATGGACGACAGTGGAAGCCCCAGCTTGGCTTTAATCGGGACCGGCGGCCTGTCCACCTGGATCAGGCAGCCTTCAGGACTTTGGGGTGAGTGGTAGGTTTCGGTCCCTTGTATATTTTGCTTTTTTTAAAAATACCTGACAAAGCAAGTCAGTATTTTTGATACAGATATTTAAGAGATCATAAGATACACTGATTTTGTAGATATTTTAATGACTTTAATGCTTTCCTTCGCTTTTAGAAATTAATATCTCTATTTATTTGATTTATGTATTGCATGAAAATTGTATTATGTTCTCTAAGAGATCTCGGTCCCCATGCTGGTTTCCTCTCCATCCCCCAACTCCACACCCACTGTTTTCCCCCCACAGTGCTAGGTATTGAACCCAGGGCTTCAAGCATGCTAGGAAAGTGCTGTACCACTGAGCTGTATCCCTTGCCCACTGACAGTTATTTTAAAGGAATAAAACATTCTCTTTACCCTCAAGAAGTTTCAACTGAACTAATAGATAACAGAATCCACATAAAGGGTTAATCAGTACATTAGTACATAAAAGCAACTCATCTCAAATTTTTGTTTACCTAGTGCTTGAACAGTGGTGTTCATTGTTGCTTGAATTGTATTTTTGGTCTACTCAGATTATCTTTTAATATGTTTAATTGTCCTTTTTTTTAAATTGTCCATTTATATTTCTTCTTTGTAAATTTCTGATTTTTGTCTTTTGCTCTTATTAGCTACTAAATCATCTTTTTCCCAGCCGTAGAAATGACAATAAGTAGAAAGGACTTTGAAACAATTACAGGTAAAGCTGGGATAAAAAGAAAACAGAGCCGGCCGCAATGGTGCACGCCTGTAATCCCCAACACTTGGGAGGCTGAGACAGGAGGATCGCAAGTTCAAAGCCAGCCTCAGCAATGGCGAGGCACTTAGCAACTCAGTGAGACCCTGTCTCTAAATAAAAAAATACAAAAAAGGGCTGGGGATGTGGCTCAGTGGTCGAGTGCCTCTGAGTTCAATCCCTGGTACAAAAAAAAAAAAAAAAGGCTGGGGGAAATAGTAATGAGTCATGATTGAAGAATTAATGATAACTCATAAATAGGTATTTCTAATTAATAGGGAGGTCTTAAAATTAAAAAATTTTAAGACAGAGTTACCAACAGCATGTAATTATACCCCAAATAGTAAGAGACACAGTGTGGCATAGTGGTTAAGAGAGTGGGCTTTGGACCTTAAATATTTGGATTCAGTTTCCTTTTTCACCTTTTAATATTATTTTATTTTATTTTTTGGTACCAGGGATTGAACTCAGGGGCACTTGACCACAGGGCCACATCTCCAGCCTTTCTTGTATTTTTATTAGAGACAGAGTCTCACTGAGTTGCTAAGTGCCCCGCCATTGCGAGGCTGGCTTTGAACTTGCGATCCTCCTGCCTCAGCCTCCCAAAGTGCTGGGATTACAGACGTGCGCCACCGCGCCCGGCTTTAATATAATTTTAAAAGTTACTGGACCACTGTATGTCTCAGTTAAATTATATGTAAAATGGAGACAATAATTATACCTACCTCATGACATTGTAAGAATTAAGTGAGCTAATATGTGGCAAGCACTTAGGATAGTCCCTAAACACTGTGTAAATGTTAGCTGCAACTGTGGTTGTTTTAGAAAGCCTTCATCCTTAGTATTAAAAGAAACAAATTTAGAATGGTCTTAGGATATCTTGTGCTTGTTTGAAGCACACCTGTAATTCCAGCAGCCTGGGAATCTAAAGCAGGAGGATCATAAGTACAAGGCACACTCAGCAATTTAGCAAGATCCTGTCTCAAAATAAAAACGGTTGGAGTTATAGCTCAGTGACAGAATACCTGTGGGTTCAATCCCAGGACTGGGGTGGAAAAAAGTCATTTTGCATTATTCCAACTATTCTAGAAAGCCACATAAAAATGCTTTTATTTTGAGCCAGGATCTTGCTAAGTTGCCAAGGCTGGCTTTGAACTTGCTATCCTCCTGCCTCAGCTTCCCAAGTTCCTTGAATTACAGGTATATACCACCATGTCCAGCTCTCAATATACTCTTAATTTTTCATCCATATTCTTATTTTTTTTTTATTTATTCTGATAAAAAATTTTTAAAGGAACACAATTATATGTATACGTATTTGAGTGTATTATATCTATAATACTAGCACTAAATAAGAAGAAAAGCTTAAAAACTTGAGCTGTCATTGTAGTGAAGTATTCCATATTCTGTAGTATACATATTATAATTATGAAAATTAAAAATATGGGGAAATGTTTGATATAGTAAATTGAAAACAGCAAGATGTAGAGGAGTAATGTGTATAGTGATAGATAGCAACAGTGTGATCCTAAAGAAAAAAAATAGAAATGGGGGGGTGTAAGACATTATTGTTTTGTATAATATAATTTTATATTTAAATGATTACCTATTAATCTTGGTGTAACAAATGAACATTTGCTATCACCATTACCATCGTATGCAGTTTTAAACTTTAATTATAAATTTCTTATTAATTTTTAGCTTAATCAGGTCTAGTAGTAAAGAGATGGTTCCTAGCATTTAATTTGTGTCAAATTAGTGTGATGGATATATCTCTATATTTTTTTTCTGATGTGTTGTGGGGGGGCCTTTTACAGCCACGTTATGCCACGAGGCTCAGGAACTGGCATTTATAGCAATGCTGCACCACCACCTCCCACTTACCAGGGAAACTTATACAGGCCACTGTTGAGAGGACAAGCCCAAATTCCAAAACTAATGTCAAGTAAGTTTTTACTAATTTGTTATTTTACATCCTAAATTAAATATCAGAGCAAAGGTTGACTTCTAATCCCCATTGCTAAAAATTTCATGTATCAGTGCAAAGTTAAGGGCTTTAAAGACATGTAATTTTTAAGAATTGTAAGAGAATATGCAAAATCTTTTAAATACTTTTTATCTTGATTGTATAGTTAATTGAATAAAATGAACAGGATTTCTTCCTTATAAATCTGGTTTTTAGTTAACATGCAGAAATGCATATGGAATTGATTGGTGTTTATTTTATTAATGCAAATATTTGGGCAGTTACATCAGGCAATAGATTGTTGAACAAACAGAAGTATCTTTCTTATTCTTTGCAGTGCTGGGGATCTTGTGTATGTTAGGCAAGCATTCTGCCACTGAGCCACATTCTAACCCAAAAGTATCCCTCCCTTTCTACCTAAAATACAGCTATGCATTGCTGTAGTTTTGACCTTCTTTAACCCCTCATAACTTCTCTTGTGGACAGTTCTGAAATTTTAATCACAGAAATAATTAACATGGTATTTTGATTGCCTTGGGAAAGGTAGAATATAGTGTAATGTTAGACTTTATAGATTTTGCATAACTTTATCTCTCTTTAATGTTATTTTTTAACTCTATGGCTGCACCCATTTATCAAGGAAGTATAAGTGATGTGCCAAATTCTCAAAACCACTGTCATCATGGGGGATTTTATTTCTCCATTTCCTGTTATCTGATTGGTACCCAACCAGACAGATGCAGCATGGGGGAAAAGAAACAGGGTAGCAAGATGCTAACATTTGTTAAGTCTGAATGTCATATGTCATTTGAAAATTTGTTTTCTAAATGTTTGAAATGTTTCATATTTTTTTAACAAAAGAGTCTACTGTAATAACAACATTCAGAGCTCTTTACACCAGATTCATAGTTATTAAATTGCTAGGTTAAAATAAATGATTGTTAGGAAATATTTATGCTCTGTGCCTAAGACTGTTGTAATGCTGAGTAAATTACAAACCACTTTTTAACCTAAAACTCAGATTTTCTGGGTATGGTACCCAAGGAAAAAATGGGTTCTGAAAGTCTTATTCTCTCAGGGCCCTCAGTTTCCAAGGTATGCTTTCTCTGGTGGTCTTACTTGGAGTGTTCTATGCTTTAATGTCAGTGAGTGGAGAATTATGAGAGACTATCTTGAAAAGTATGGACTTTAGCAATTTTATTTAGTGAAGTGTAGAAAGAGTGCAGAGTTTAATGAGCCTGTGGGGGTCTGTGTAGTACAGAGGTTAAATAGATGCTTCCCTCCTAAGATTTGTCAAATAAGTCTTCTGAATATCTCCATATATTCAATATCAAGTCATTCTTGAAAGAGCTGTTTATGCCTTGAGATTTTCCCTGTAAATGTCCAAGTTAGTTTTAGATATGGCTGTTTATTGACACAGTTCTTAATCAGTTCCCTTTTTCTTATCGCTCTTTGGCATTTGCTTTTATCCTTATGAGATAGCACAGCTTCCAAACAGGGAAAATAATTGAGATGCAGAAATGCTGGAGCTGGTATGTCTCAGCTTGTTTAGTTTTATGTATGTCATCTCAAGATGATAATTATGAGGAATTTCTGAGGTTATTGCATTAAGTAAACTTTAAAAGATTTGAATAGCAAAAGTGAAAAACGTGAGTTTCCCATCAATCAGCTTCCCTCCATTCCACATGTATTAGTTGATTTTATATTACTATAATGAAATACATGAGACAGGCTAACCTATAAAGAAAAGAAGTATATTTTGATTTGGAGTTCTGGAGGTGTGAGGTTGAGGGGCCCCACGTGGGGATTGCCTTCTTGCTAGCAAAGTCCTGAAGCAGTGCAGGGCATCACATGGTGAGACGGGAGGGGGGTGGGGGGAATGTATGTATGTGTTTTCTCTCTCCCTTTTACAAAGCCACCAAGATTTAATCATGAGGGCTCTACCCATATGACCTTATCTAATCCTAATCATCTCCCAAAAGCCCCACATTGGACCTTCTAGTCAAATAAAGTTTTGACTCTCTTAATACATCACAGTGGGGATTAAATTTGAATATATGAAGCCGTGAAGGACACTCAAACTATATCCAAACTGTAGTACTATATTTCCTTAGGTCTAGTAATCACAGGCCCACCACCACCATGGTCTATCTAAATATTGCCTAGTTATTTGCTTATTTATCTTTACTTCAAATTTTTTTAACTCACATTGATATATTTTAAGTTTATAAATTACAGTTACTGCTCTGATATTATTGGTTTGATGTGCTTTTTTCTTCCAAAATACATATCAAATAGAGATGTGGCTCATTGGTAGAGTGCATGCTTAGCAAGTGTGAGACCATGGGTTCAATCCTCAGCATCCATCCTCACCCCCCAAAAAAGAAAAAAAAAAAGTCAAATACACATCAAAATGAATATATAAAACCACGTACATAAAAAAAAAATGTTCACAGACTTGGTTCCCCCAAATCTTCTTGCATTTATTCTTCAAGATATGTTGGAAATGTTACTCTAGGTCAGTGGTCCTTAACTTTTGGAAAATCATAGGCCCATAATCTAACATTCATGGGACTGATCTCCAGAAAGTTACTCAGTATGAGGTTCAAGTACCCCATCTATTGTCTTTCAATTTCAGACCACCAGATCCTGCTCTAATACTAAGATGAAAAAACAAGGGTCTGGGAACGTAGTTCAGTGGTAGAGTGCTTGCCTGCCTATGTGAGGCTGGGTCCATCCCTGGCACCACAAAAATAAATAAATAAACCAAAAGTTTATTTTGCTCATCAGCATCTTCACACCAAAGGTAGGGAATTTATGCCCTTTAAGGAGCCTGCAGTTCTGTAGTTGTTGGTCTGCTTTTCGTGGAAAGAGGCAACACTTACTTGCACCTGTGCGTTTTATTTTAAGTAGTGGATACTTCAGGTAAATAAATCCTCATTTGCCATTGTTGTAGCTGTTATTAGATATAATTTGCACATATAAAATATTTATTAGGTACATATTTATTTTTATTTTTCCTTTTAGTCCTTTCTCTTTTTTGCAGTACTTGAGATCAACCCCAGAGCCTTGTACATTCTAGGCAAGCTTTTTATCACTGAGCTATTTCTCCAACCCTTTGCTTCCTGTCCTAATTAGCTGTGTGTAATAATGTCAGTTCTAAACTTTCAAAGTATTGAAAATAGTTTTCAAATCCCTAATCCTGCCTTCTTGAAACCCTAAGCTTCTGAGCCTTCTGATTGAGAAGCACAGAACTTGAGGGAGGTTCTTACTGATCCTTCTGTAAAATAAAAATCACACAAAGCCTCACCTCAACCAACAGTGTGTCTGTGAAACTTGGAGGTTGCATAGTGTGGTGGAAAGTGACTAAGAGAATACAGCCCATGTCATTACTCTGCTCTGTAATAATTCTGTGACCTCAGCAGATTTTGGTCAGTGTCCCAATTCTTGTCTCAAAGATGTTACAGAGAATATGAATGTTTGTGTCACAGAATATCAAGACTAAGTCGGTTTAGTTGTTAAATACTTAAAAAACAGTGCCTTACACATACTAAGTACTATGAAAGTATTAAGGGATGAAAGATCAACTTTCCTTTTCATAGAATTTTGAACTTTAAAATTTGGCTAGAGATTGTTTTTTATAAAATGGAAATCTAAACCATTTAATCTTTTACAATGTTTTTAGTATCCTATTTTCTTCATATAGTGTAAAATTAACACATAAGAAGGGCCATTTGGTCAAACTGCCAACTCTTTATCAAGTGTCTGCTGCAGGTGTTTCTTATTGTTGGTCTTTGATTTGTCTTTGATGTATCAGTTTTTGGCTGATGAGTAATTGTCTGGGTACTGATAACTTGTTGGAGTCAAGTACAGTCCTGAGTACTCAGTATGAATAAAGGATTCAGTTTCTGTAGCCCTGATGAGAACCTGATATGTGACTTCTCTTCATTTCCGTCTGTAAACTTGTCAATTAGCTGCATTTGAAAAAGTGATTTTTGATTAGTGCAATCAGTAAACATGGAATCTTTTCTGTGATTGCCACGCTGATTAGGTAAATTGTCACTTGAGAATCTATTGGTGAAGCCTTGGTCTATGTGGCCTTAGGGCTCTAGAAAAGGAATAAGTTTTTAAAGACCAAAGGAAAAAATTAACCATCATTTTCCTCTCTCGCCTGTACCTTCTGAAGTGCAATTCACTATCTCAGATTTTTTTTTCTTCCTCTCAAATGGATCTTCTGTTAGAGTCATACAAATGAATGATAATAAGTTTGTTTTACCATCTACTTCATTACTTATCAGCCAGGAAATGGTTCTGCTTTATGAACACTTAAGAGTTATATATATATTACTCAGAGGCACATTGAAGAAATTTGTTTAAAGGTAGCCTTGAAGTTTTTGTTTGATCTTTTCCATTTTTCTTTTGGGATTGAAAGCAAGGGATGTTTTATATGACAGAATTATTTAAGGTTTTAGGAAATTTGCTTAGGTTTTTAACCAAAAAAAAAAAAAAAAAAAAAAGAATTTTTTTTTGGTGTTGTTTTTTGTTCCTGTTTGCACTGTGGGGGAAAAAAAATGTCCTGGAGGTGAGAAATAGTAAATGTGAAATAGAGAAAACAGGCATACTAGAAGTTATGGAATAGGAACTTTTGCTACTTTCTAGCACTTTGTAGACAGGTAAACTATTGAAAAGTTCACTTGGAGGAGCCCTAATTAAGGAGATAGCTAAGATTGCGGTTAGCTGTGAGTCATAAGTATTACCACCTTTTATGGTCTCGTGAGACTTGGCCCGGGACATTGTGGATTGGGTTGGCGCCATTTGTATGGTCTCATGAGACTTGGCCTGGGACATTGTGGGTCGGGTCGGTGCCATTTTGTGGTGATTGTAGGAGTGTGGATGGTGTTAGAGTTGTTGTTGGAGCCGGAGATAGAAACTAGCAGAATAAAGAGCCTGTTTGTTTCCAGTCCACCTCTAAACTTATTCCCGCGGCTTTGTTGCTCCAAGCGGCAATCACTTCAGGCGGCAACATTCACTTCCTGCCCCTGCCAAATATTTATGTTTAGTGAACCTTAATTTCAGTTCTACTTGGATATATAGCTCCTTTAACATGAAGCATGTTTGAATCTAATGCATTTGTATAACTCATGGTAATGGCTTTCCCTCCGTTCATTCTATTTCGAGGAGAAAATGTGAAAAGTTTTGTTTTTCATGAGATATTAGGATAAGTATTTTGAAAGATGTTTCTTTTTTTTTTTTTTTAAATATTTATTCATTTGCCTTAGTTGTGCACAATGCATTTATTTGTACGTGGTGCTGAGGATCAAACCCGGGCCGCGCACGTGCAAGGCGAGCGCTCTACCACTGAGCCACAACCCCAGCCCTGAAAGATGTTTCTTAAAATAGATTTTTGTTTATTGTCTTCATTTCATTTTAAATTTATTAGGAATCTAGTATGGAAGTTTTTTTAAAGTTCCATAGAGAGTGTATTCCATGATTATGTCATACATAAAGAGATACCCTGGAACCAGAATCACAGAATTGTTTTAGCGATAAAAAGTGTGTTTTCAGGTGATCACAGCAATTCTGTGCATGTGAAGTGCAATTTAGATAGAGGTCCAAATGAAATCCACTATATTTCTTTTTACTTTTTTCATATTAGCTAAGTTTGTATATGTAAAGGCATTAAAATAATACTGGGAACATTTTCATACACAATATGAATAAACCAGTGGGCTTCAAGTTTAACAAAGTAATATTCAGAAAAAGTGGCACAAATGTTGATTTACTTTCAGTAGGATGCTTTCTCATAAATAGTAACTCATTGAAAATTTTACAATATGCTGAGTAAATGAATCTTAAATTTTTCCATAGGAAGAAACTACATAATTGAAATGATTGCTGTTTTTCTAAGAATGTCTGGATTTTACCTCTTCTAGTTATGATTTTCTGGTGGCTTTAAGTCTGTAGTAGTAATTCATTCTGGGCCTTCTTAAGAGTAGGGAATTGTTTTCTCCCATTTTCTGTGGATTATGTGGTGATTAGCTTCCTGAACTTCCATTCTAGTTTTAACAGGCACTACCCATCTGATGACCACCATGAAATCTCAGTTTTGTTACTCAGTTTGACTCGTAGTCTTTGGTTTTTAAGAGGTTATTTTAAAAAAAAAAAAAAAAAAAAAAAAAATTTAAATTCATATCAACTAGTCATACCACCTTTTTTCTTATTCAAAATGGAATGCCTATAAGTAACAGTTGGTGAAGGCTTCCCCTTCTTTTCTGAAAGAGTTGTTTCTAATTTTACTGCTGGAAACCTCTGCTGGTCATGGACCAAGAGGGCAGTGGGCTGCATATGGCCACTCCCCTTCAGGTAGCATGTCCGCATTTAGAAAACTCTCCCAGTCTTGCCATCTCAGTCATGTCAAGATGGGAAGAAAGTCCAGAGCAGAGGTAGTCAGTTGTATCATGCATTATGAATAATAGACGATTTACTTATTTCCATATTCTCCTTTGAGGTGTTTTTTAAAACACAGTTCTACTCTTCTCCCCCCTCATCCCTTTTTCTTTTCCACCAAAAACCAGATTGCATTTTTGGGTCTTAACCAGAGATAAGCTTTCATATCTTCCCTCCTTTAAGACGGTAATTTTGAAAAGCATGTTTCTAGTTTGTGTTTCCATTAAAATGTGAGCCTGAATACATTATAGTAAGCCTTGTTGTCCTTGGTCTCGGGAGTCTGGAGTAGGTTACTGTCCTCACACAGTGAACTCATTAGACAACTTCTGGAACCAGCTGTTTTAATTAGGTCACAGCAAACCCTGCTAAAGACTGGAGCCAGGAGCTGTGGTTGGTTGATAGCCAGCCCCCTGAACTGCTGAATGCCCTCACTGACCGGGTGTTGGTGGGCTTTTCCTCCCATTTAATGTTCAGTTTATATAGAAGAGCTGCAGCCATCTATTTGTATTTTATAGTTAGATGTTGCTAGTTCAGTTTTTTGGTGGGGTTTGTCTATCAAAATCAAGAGAAAAGTGGGTGGTCCTTCATTATCTTGTCTTCCTGGTTTGTGTTGGAGAAATTGTGTGCTCTATGCCTTTATGTTATAGCCATTTACATATTAAGAGGAAAATTTCAGTGTTTCTTTTAAAATTGCTGTTTGTTCAGTCTGCGTTTATGAAAAAGACCTTAGTCTTTTCCTTTTGTACAGCATTTAAAATATAAATGTTAAAAAATATTGTTTACACATACAGAGGACAAATCATAAAACAAACATATCAGATGATCCTGTTACTTTTTACACTTGTGTGTATAATTATGATATTAATTTACTTGGTTTATGTTCTCAGATTTTTTTTTGTCCTGAAACAGTTTTAAAATATGTGGGTAACTGAATAATGATTACTTTAAAAAAATTTTAAGTATTCTATATTGTTTAACTCTTCCCTGCTATTTTCCAGATATGAGGCCCCAGGATTCCTGGCGAGGTCCTCCTCCTCTTTTCCAACAACAAAGATTTGACAGGTAATAATAAAGCAAACATGCTTTCCGTGTCAACATTTGGGGTTTGTTGGCTTTTTAGAAACTAAAATTTCCATGGCTCAAAATATACTTTTTTCTACCAAAAACAATTGTTCTTGCACCTGTCCTTTGGGAAAGTATATAGTTAACACTTGGAATTAAAATACTCAAGTTTATATATTTGGGTTCTTGGCCTTTATTTTATTGAAGATTTCGAGATGCCCTGAAAAATGCAACACAGCTTAAAAGTGTATTAAGTTTTGGTCGGGCTAAACAAATTTCTTTTTAGAAGGGTTGTGCAACTTAATGAGGCATAACTAATGGTGTTTCACTTTTATCATTTCTGTGCGGTGCGGCAACACAGCATTAGTACAGACCAACCATTGATCCTTGCTACAAACCTCTTGAAGTCCTAATCAGCTTCTTTGGTAAAACTTTTTCAGGGCTGACAAGCCTATTGTAGGGCAGTGTCACTGTAGGTCAGTAGTTATTAGTTGCCACTGAAAACAGTTTCTTTAACTACTTAAGACTGAACTGAATTAAACGCAGAAGGGACTCAGAAGAGGATTATGGGATCTGCAGTCTAATAAGTGCCATGGACTAGGAAGAATGTGACATGGTTTAATAACAAGGGATGTTTGACATGTGTTTCCTCATTGATAAGTTGTGTGCTCCTAAGTAAGATGGACTCTATACAACAACACATCTAGGCATGTTATGAATAATTATATTAACATGTAGAATAATTTTTTTAAAGTCAGCTTTAAAATGTATGGTTCATGCTAGTTTTGCCAACAGTAATGCAAAAACAGATGGAGCCCCATCATAGTAAGGCTTCCTTTTTTGCATTTCCAGTTCTAATCTATTTTAGTCTCCTCTGCTTTGGTGTTTTAGCAGTCTCTAATCTGTTCACATCTGAAGTGATGTTTTTTAATAAATGCTGCTTTTAAGAAAACTATAATTAGACTTCAAATTTTTATTTTATTATTTTCTTCAAGAAGATAAAAGTAATCGTGTTATCCATTTGATTATTAGTAATACCAACTACTTAGTGAAGTCAAATCTTAAATTTAATACAACTGGAAATATGTGTGTACTTATGTTTTATTTTTAGTGTAAGTGCTCAAACACATAGTATAGGATGCTGTTTCCTTATCATCAAAATAACGTCATTTTTAAACAAATAAGGATTAAATTTTTCTAAATTATATACTTAGTTTCCCCATCTTATTGCTCACTTCTTCCCCATATTGATAATAAGTGCTAATATTTATTTTCTGCTCATGAACTGTCAGCACCATGTTAACATCTTTTCACAAACATGATTTTATACATTCATCCCACTAACCTTTTTGCTATTATTTTTACATTTTTACTGATGAAGAAACTGAGACACATAGTTTAGTAGCTTACCTTAGGTCACTTTTCTATTATTATTCTTTACTAGGAAACTTAACTGAAACAAAACTCCTAAGAATATTTACTCTGAGCATAATATAAAGGCCACAGGGACTTCAAAGAAAGTAAAGGATCTACTTCTGCTGAGGCGCTCTTCAGTCCTAGCAGCTTTCCTTCCTCTGTACACATTACAAAAGTTTTCCTAAGATCATCATCATTGTCCCTTTCCTTGCCCTGATGTTCTTATTCTACCCTAACCAAGTACTGGTATTATCCTGACTGACTTTGTGAACTCGGCAAATTAAGAGCAAGTTTTAAAGGGTGTTTTTTGCTTCCATTTTAGTCAGATACAAGCAAAAGTTAAATGTGAGTTAACTTAAGTTTTATAAGTCTTAAATCATGTCATTTAAGAAATAGGCCATTTTATTTATAAAGAAAACTAAGTTTGAATTCTGTTATCCTAGGTTTTCCACTAGCTAATAAGCAGGTGTATTACATCATTTCATAGTACTTGTCAGTTCAACCATTGAGACCTTAGAGGACATAGAGGAGAAACTGTTTTGGCTTTGCCAATGTATCACAACTGGAATTCTTATAAGAACCAGGCTTTACATAAGGTCCTTAATTTGGTACATTTCCACTGTACTATTTTGAGGGTTTGTTGAGATTCCTTAGTAAAGGGAGTTTGGGGTGTTTTTTTTTTCCCTAGACTATACTGTGTTGTCTTGAATTATATCCTAGTTAGATATATCATTTATAATACATATATTCATTTGATTTAAAAATACAATAGAAACATCCCTGTCCCCTACCCCTGCTCCTCACACAAAGACAACCTAGTGTTCATATTAAGCAGAAATGTCTGGCATTTGAGTTCCCTTTGCCACTTGAGTTTCGCCACATTGTCTGGGTTCTTATTGCTAGAGGAGGCTTGTCTTTTCTAGTCCTATGCAAAGCAGGCATTTAGTTTTTAACCTACGGATGTTAAGCTCAGATAGTCATGGGAAATCTTTAAAAACTCTAATTTGCCGTATGTCTAAATTAAAATTATTAAAAATGTTAGAATTCGTATTGCCAGTTACTTTTCAAAGCAGTAATTTGCAAACTTAAGAATAGTGTTTCCACTGTGATGCCAAATGCCTCAGATAAGCTAGTTTTATAACAGCTAATTTTGAAAAGTTAAGATGTGCCAATTTCAATGCTTCTATCTCAGACCTTAAAGATATATTTTCCTAGGACAATTTCAGTTTATATATGTAAATTTATATAATCAATATAGAAATATGATTGTCTTGTGAAAAACAAAGGCCTTTCTTCCAATAAACAGCAAAAGAAGGTAGTACATGTCACTGTTTGTTATTTTATTCTTTTTACTTTTAATTAATGATTTTTATCATAAATATCTGTCAAAATACTATCAGTAATAATTTCAAATGAAAAGGAGAATTTTGTGTTTTTAATCTGTGGCTTTGTTCCTAACCTACTTTTCAAAATATTTTAAAAATTGCATTTATTATTCATGTCAGTAGATTTTCCTGGACATGGGTTTCATGTGAATTTTATCATTGTAAAACTAAAAAGAAAAACTGGTCACAGTAAAAACGATATGTGATTTGCATTTTTGGCTTGTGGGTTTTGCACAAATGGCCAAGATTGATGACTGTCCTTGGTCACAGTGCAGATCTGAGCCCTTCATCTCTGGGAAGATCAGAAGAGACCATTCCTATCTCTGCACATGGAGCTGTTCTTCCTGAAACAGACGAAGCATTCTTGCTATAATTTATTTGTTTTAATAATTATAAGCCCCAAACACATATGCATTTCTTTCTGAGATATAGATTTTTAGTTTTCTCTTGAATCACTTACAGCAACTTATCTTAATGGAGCTCTAGTTTCCAACACTAAATGTAAAGGATAGGTTTGGCCTTCTTCAGAGAACTGTTATTCTGTTTGAGTGATCACACAAAAATAATTATCTTTGGGTTTGTTTGTTTGTTTGTTTGTTTGTTTTAAAGAAGGTTAGCCCCAAGTGAAGGGAGAAAGGTAGAATGTAGAGAGGATGGAGTCAGGCTTGAATAGCTGTGAGAAGAATACCTTACCCTGTGAGCCCAACTTTGGGCTTTATTATCCCTAAGCGTATTTTTCCCCCTAAAAAGTGAAATTTATATGCCAGTGTGATAACAACTAATACCAACTAGTCAGCATTTGAGTGAATATAAAGGTTAATTTTTCCTAATATTCTTAATGCCCCAAAGCTTCTAATGTTAAATATACTGGGGAATTTTCCTTTTGTTTATTCTTTGTGTAGTGACTTATATAAAATAGAAGTTGAGAAAAGTTGTTCAAGGAAAAATTTTTACATCTTAAATGGCAGTTGCCTTTAGAAGGTATATGGGTTCTGCATCGTTTATGGGACAGCTTTTAATTAAGTTATGGTTTAATACCTTATACCTGTTGTTTTTGTATCTGCAAAGTTAAAATAGGCACTTGAAGACAATTAAAACATTTCTTTTGACTAGTAATCTGGGACAGCAAACTGGGTTACAATAGCTGTTGAATCTGTGTTCCCATGTAAACTGTACACCAAATGCCAGTCAGCCCATGCCAATTAGTGCTCATGTTGCTAGGTCACCGTGGTCAATTGAAAGCTGCATCAATAGAACTTGAAAAGGTTTCCTCCCGATCAGACCTTCTGACATATTGAGCAGCATAATGGATGGGAAAAAACAGCCAAGTCCCCTACCCTGGATTCAAAATACTCAGCAGTAAGAATTCATTTGCAACCTGCAATTAACTAGAAAGAATGGATTCCAAGCACAAGTCTGGACATTTTTAAAAATAAAGCCTCATTCTCCTGTCTTGTACATGTCTACTCTTTGGATAGCATCTTAAATGTAGCCAACTTGGTGATCTTGGATCTATATCTTCAAATGACTAGAAGGAAATTTTACAATTGAAAATGAACAATTGCTTTTTTTTTTTTTTTTTTTAAGTTAGACCTAATTGAATTTAAAGATTTTGTTAAACAAATGCTGATATGCATGGTGAAATATATTAGACTGTACTGGATGTATATAAGGGCCATTCTGATACTTTCTATCTCATGTGACATATCCAGACAGATTGGATTGTCCTAAAATGGATTGTCCTACAATTTGGAGATGATATCTTTTAGGCTTTGTAAGTATAATAGGCTTGACTTCTAATGCAGACATGTACCTTTCCACAGAGGTGCTGGAGCTGAACCTCTACTGCCATGGAACCGGATGCTCCAAACCCAAAATGCAGCCTTCCAGCCAAATCAGTACCAGATGTTAGCGGGGCCTGGTGGGTATCCACCCAGAAGAGATGATCGTGGAGGAAGACAGGTAATACTTCCTGTGGACTGGATAGAAAGCATACTGTTCACTTTGTTTTAAAAGCATGCCTTTGAGGACTCTGTACTTTCCAGCATTTCTGGCAACAATATTGGCAGAGTAGCTTTGCCAAACTTGTGTCCTTTATTAAAAAATGTACCTAAGGTAGGGGCTGGGGATAGAGCTCAGTTGGTGACCCTGTCTCTAATAAAATACAAAAAAGGGCTGGGGATGTGGCCCTGAGTTCAATCCCCAGTACCAAAAAAAAAGTACCTAAAGTAAATAGCTGCCTCACTAACCTGATAATAACCTAGAAAGGTACTGAAGAATTACCAGCCCAGAAGCCCTTTTAATAATAGCAGTCAGTGATAAAGCATAAATACAGTCAGTCATCAAAACATTGTTTTTCCTTTAAGGATACCATTCTTTAATATAAACTCAAATTTTCTTAACAAATAAGAATTTTTTGAAGTTGAAAGTAAGAATCTACCGATTCAGGTCGATTTATTCTTCTTGGAAATCTCCTTTCTTAATTCATCATTGATATCCTTCTAGATGGAAAAAAGTCTCGTCTTGAAGATTTTTCACATTCATAAACAAGTTTGGTAGATGTAAGCTTCATTTTCTTCTCTTGATAGCATCCAGTTTTAGTACCATTTAAGATAGAGTTCTGTTTAACATAATTTCTCCCAGCAGTTTGACATCCTGGCCAATATTTACATGTTCTTTAATCAAATTCTTGCTAGAGATCAGGATTGGAATGCAGTGGTGTTTGTAGAGTTTGGCACCTGCAGTGATTTGGAGTGGTTTTTAAATTGCTTACCTGGTGTTGCCTGCAGGACTTTTGCAGTGCTTTGCATATTAATATTCTAACTCAGGTTTTTGCTATGTGTTCCTTTTTATATATAAGGCCTCTTTTCTGATGGCTAAGGAAAATCTTTTTTTATACTTTTTTGTGGATTCTTACAAGTCTCCACCTTTTGAGAAAATAATCACCTTAATTGCAAATATTTAATTCATTTGGAGAATTTGTTTATAGTTCAATAAAATCAGTTCATTTGACTTTGAATTCTTTCAACTCAAAATCAAAAAAAAAAAAACCATTGTGTACAACTAAAGCAAATAAATAAATTTTAAAAAAACTTTAAATAGATTCTAGATGTCACTATGCAATTAAATAAAGAGGATATAGGGCTGGGGTTGTGACTCAGTGGTAGAGCGCTCGCCTAGCACATGCAAGGCCTGGGTTCGATCCTCAGCACCACGTAAAAACACATTGTATACAACTAAAAACAAATAAATAAATATTAAAAAAAAAATAAGAGGATATAACTAGAAGAAGCCTTAGAGAATGTTTAGTCCAGTCACCTCATTTTCCAAGTCAGTAACTGAAGTCCTGGAACCCCATACAGTATGGCAGCAGAAATGGGGGACTGGCTGCCTGGCTTGCTGACTCAGTTCATCATCTTCCTACTTCCTATAGAGGAGATCTCTTTCCTTTTAGGGTACTCTCTGCTGTTAGAAGAAGTTATTCTTATTTATTTAGATGATGTAAACTAGCTGGTAAATTTATGATTCATTTTTTTCCCTCAGTCAGTCTTGTTTCCACTGAGATAGTTTTTTATTAAATCATGATTGTCAAAGTGCTATTAAGTTGCAGAAATTCCAATTACAGAATCATGCCTTTATTATCTTTTTGGTGGAGTTTATGACTGAAAAGGCCTTACATGATGGCCTTTGGAGTCTGCACATACTATAGTTTAAGTTATAAAGTGCTCTGAGTAGCAAAATGGAGGGTGTTCAGTTTTATAACCCTGGAAGCCTAGAAAGGGAATTCTTCCCCCACAGTGCTGGGGATCAAACACATGGCTGCACACATGTTAGGCAAGCATTCCACTACTGAGCAACACCTCCAGCCCTTAGAAAAGGAATTATGATGGAAGGGTTGTCAAGTTTTTATCTTTTATTATACAGAAATGTTATTTGCAAGCATACTAGATTATATTACCACTAATTGATTATGTAATAACTTTAATTTATTACTTAATGCTGTATTATTTATAACCAAACAAAAAAATCCCTAAAATCAATTGCTCATTAGGCCTTCAGCTGACTCAGCAGGCTCTTTCATTGGTTAAAAAAATGACTTTCTTAGTGTAGTACGTCTAAAGATGATGGGGACTCCTTACCACAAAGTGAACTTGAATTACTGCTCAAGATGGTGGGAAAATGAGAACATGTTTACCCTAACACTTTACTGTAATTCATTGTATATATTTTGAGGAATTTCTTAAATGTGGTTGTTGAGGCTTATTTGGTTAGTTTTCAGTGATATCCTTTGTGCTCCAATCTCCAACTTTGCAGCAAGCTTCTGTTAAAGCTCTGGATTCAAAGTACCTGTTTATGGGACTTTCCATGTGCTGTATACCTTAAGACACACTTAGCTTTTTTTATTATGTGTTTTTCCACAGAGGCGTAAAATTGATTTCTTTGCAAGGGTATTAATCCAGAAAATAAATTCTCTCTTTTGTTTATTTTCAGGGATATCCCAGAGAAGGAAGGAAATACCCTTTGCCACCACCCTCAGGAAGATACAGCTGGAATTAAGCTTTTGTAAAGCTTTCCCAAATCCTTTCATCATTCTACAATTTTATGCTATTTGTGGAAAGGAGATTTCTTTCTCAAGTAGTAGTTTTTAATAAAACTACAGTACTTTGTGTATTTCTTTTAACTGTGTATATTTCTACTGATCTGATCTCACTGTTTTATGTTGCTTTCCAAAGATGTGTTGTTGCATAATACAGTGGATCTGAATTTATTATTGCTTGTAAAACACATTTGATGGAATTAGGAGTACTGGTTTTTCATTATGGTTAAAAATCAAACCAGCTGTGGATTTCAGAACACAGTGTATTCTTATTCTAGATCATCTAAAATCCATGCTGATTTTTAATGCACAAGAATTAGGTGTGAACTCTTGAGCTGGAACCCTCAGCAAACTAGAGTATATATTGTTCAGTATTTCTTTGGAAACATTTCATTAACATACTTGTCTTACAGAAATTTCTGGACTTTAGTAAAAAAAAAATAAATAAATAAAGTCAAACTTTAAAAAAAACTCTAGTCTCATGTTCTTTTATAGGATTTCAGCTTTGAAAATCTTGACTAAGCATGTTTTTTATAAATCAACTTGCACAAAACAGTTCATTTCTACAATTAGATGTCAGAAGCAAGTCAGTGAAGAAGTAGATATTAAGAGGATAATATGGTCAACACAATTCAACAAAAGTTTTTATTTTATTAGTATGTTCATGACTGATAGTCTTTGTAAAGATAAATTATTTACATCTTTATAAGTTTCACCTAGACTTGTGTTCCAGTTTTAAGGACTTGTTCTGGATCTTTAAAATTGAAAATTTTAATTCATAGCTAAATAGTCTTTACTAAAGTAACTAAATACCTATCTGTATGTTATTTTACAGATTTCAATTTGTATCATTTATTTTTCTTACTACTAAGCACATTAATTCTTAAATGTATGTTTGGAACTCACCCACAGTGTTTTTCCATGCATTGTTATTTGATTAGCAAAACAAACTTAGACATGACTCCTGTAGACTGTGGTTGCTTTGTCTCAATTTTTCCCATCCTAGCCAAAGATTATAAGATTTGATTTTGACTTTATGACTTAGGATGTTATTGCTTTAATAACTCAACCAAACACACTTTTTAATCTTAGGTTATGTGAAAAAAAACGTTTCACCTTAACCTTGAATAGGAAGGTATTTTGAAACAATAGTGGAGTTCATTGCTAGTGCTGGGTGAATGAAGCAGGATCCTTTTATGAGTGCATTAAGATTGCCAACATAAACATTATGTGTTACCCTCATTCTACATTAAAGTGATAATGCTGTCTATTAAATATCTTCCAAATATTTAGAAATGAAGTATTGCATTTTGCAAAGGTGGCGCCTAAGTGTCTTAGCTTGAAGTGTGTGTAGCTTGATAGGTACACCAATCCCACACTTTTACCCTTTATATTTTCCCCAGACTAAGTTTTATTTTAATCCTTCATGAGATTATCTTAAATAATTAATCTTTTGACTGAATGTTTAAGCCTAATCAAAAAGCTTGATGGGCCAGAGATGATACTAAAGTTCCCTCTGCAGAAGTGGGTATGCCTCACGGGCAACTGTCTGCTAGTGGAACCTTCCATTGTTTCACCCTGGCTTCCTTCTCTCCCCTTTTCTTGTCTCATCTCTTTCCGTCTTATCCCCACGTTGGACTTTTACAGTTATTTCAAGTAAAATGCTTTTTACAGTTTTTTAAGTGGAATATTTACAGCTATAAGTGTCTCCTCAAAATTCTAATGTCAAAGTCAAAGGCCCAATTTTAAGTAGTTATACTGCATTATATTTTTAAATAGGGTACTTCCCCCCCACACACACACACACATTAACGAGTTTTAAAATCTTAGAACCTGCAAACAGCCTGACTATTGTGGCACTAAGGGCCCCTAATGAGCAGCTGTCTTCCCTTTAAAGATCAAATGGGGTAATATATGTTAAAGTGCACAGCCATCTACAAACTGATATTAGATTGCCATTTAGCGTTACAGAGGCAAATTGGGTGTAATGACCCGTAGGCTAATTTCCACCAGATGACGCGGGACGAAGGGAACAAGCCGAGGTGGGTGTGGGGTTCTCGTCCTCGTGTTTTTCCGCTAGGCGCCTTGGATGGAGGTCCGGTGCACCTGGGCTGAGCTGAAGGGTCCGAAGACGCTGCGATTTCGCAGCCAGAAATGGGGTGGTCCTCAGAGTCCTTGTTCTACTGGCCCAATTCCCCTCCCGCCTGGGTCGGGAAGCGCCGAGGCACCGCTGTACATGGAGCGCGTGCCCGCATTCCCTCCCCGGCCCGCGAGTCCCGGCGACCCAGCCTCTCGCCCCGCCGCCCTGGAGCGCCGCAAGCTGGCTGCATGGAACAGGGTGGGTGCCGGAAAAGCTCAGACCTCCGACCCTGGGGTGGCATTGTAGCATCATCCCTTCGCTCCCGGGATGCGGCGCCGGGCTCCTCAACCTGCCCAGTTTCATCATCTCACGGCCCTGTATAAATGCAAGCGCTGAACCTATAATAGAATATCAGAAATGTTCCTGCCCCCGCCTCCTCCGCGAGGCTACCATTTGAAGTTCGAAGTCTAAATGTAATCAAACTTAACTATGCTTAGAAATCGGAAATATAGACATCCCTGAAGTAAATTTACCATTTCCAGACTGCAGAATCGCTGTCTGGCTCCGTCCCAAACGTTAAGCCACCTCCTGCCTACCCCAAAAGGATCATGGAACTGAGAGCCCATCAGATTCTTCCTGGTGATCATCTGCTTTATTTCTAACCTGGAAAAAAGGTTAGCTAACGAATGAAATAACAAACGGCCCATTGTGGACATACGTTGCCGGTGTATGTTGCCTCCAATCACAGTTAAATCGAACACTCTGGCTTGTTTGACTATTTTATATTTATAGAATGAGGACCAAGAGAGAACACGATTTAATATGTTTGGGTGAAATAGGACTAGAGATGTTCACTACTGCAATTTAGTTTTTACAACTTAAAATTAGGCAAACATAGTGGTTTAAATTTTATTAGACATCACCTAAACAATTACTGAAATTAGAGGTTACATAGATTTCTTTTCTTTTTTTTAAAGGCATTTCATTAAGCAAAAGGAAAACAAAAAAACTCCTACAATCTTCTGTTATCTCTAAACTTAAAAATTATATAAATGATCTTGAAATCATAGAGCAATTTCAATACTTGTTGGAGAAGGAATTCCTAAAGAAATGTAGGTGCAGTTCCCAGTCTGGGCATCTTCTTTGAAATATCCCCAGATGCTAATTCTCACTAGCAGTAAAAGGTTACTTATGTTTTATAGACTGTATCCTGGTTCTCTCTTTAGGCTTGAGAGTGGATTAAAAACGGAGCTTCAAAAAACTGGACTCAAATGATCAACGTACAGGGTTTCATCTACATACCTTAGTGGTGTTAAACAGCTGGGTAACATCATCCATCCTCTGAACTGCATTTGAAATTTATGTAACTACCATATAATGCATTTTTTCTAATATGCACAAATTCATATCTAAAAATTTGGTTGATATGTCTTTATATAATTATGGTTTGTGAGTTTATTTTAAAAGTCTTCCTAAATCATCACTATTCCACGTAGTTAAAGCGAGTTTATGGAAGGTGTTTGCATTTAGTGAACAGGATTGAGTCTCTGATTTGCTTTAAGTTGAAAGTAAACAGTCACTAGCAGAATGGAGTTTGAACACATCTGTGTTGATAGAAGTCTGATTGACTACTTGTTCTGACCTTTAGGTTGTGGTTCTAAGCAAAGCCTTAAATAGAAGACAACTGGGTTACATTCTCACCCTCCCATATACAAAACACCCTTCTTATGTCCTTCAAAACTGCATACACTCTCATACACAACACTTCAATTTACATCCCAATGCAGATTACAGAAAAGTACCTGCAATCCCTGCCATTCCTCTCCGCAACTTTGATTCTGGGTTTTGGTTTCTGTGCCTGTATTGGAAAAGATGTTAGATCCCCAAAACTGTAGGAAAATGTCAGATCTCTAGAGTTAGTGTTTCTGAAACTGAGGTTTGCTGTAGCCTCTGCTAAACTTCGAGGGGGCTTTGTTCCACTCAGACCCTGTGCCAGTTCTCTCTCTTGCTTGTGGAGACACTTATCCTCCTCTTCAGTTAATGAGTTTCACCTAGTCTGTGTTTTTATAAAAAGATCTGCAGAGCACTAACTGCAAAAGAAAAAAGCTCTTGCTTTGCATTAATCAAAAGGTGGATTTCTATAGCAAAAACATTTTCTTTTAATGTTTCAAGAAGCAAACCTTTTCCTAATTTCAGTATGTGCACACATAAACTCAATAAATTTCTGGGTGCAGAATAGTAAGCCTTCTGCAGCAATTACTTCTGGCTTGGGTCTTTTACTACTTAAAGGAATGCTGAAAAGAAAAAAAGATGGCTACACTAAATACACTTTTAGAAAATATTGAATAAAAATGTTTTTCTTAATGATGACTTAAAAAATAGAGTTCACTGCACCAGCCCAAGGGATTCTTTGTTCTAGAAATAAATTGTCAAGGAAAAAAACCATCCAGGAAGATTCTTTTTTCCTTAAAAATATTACCAGGTGCCTTAGGCCATAAGCAATTATTGCTTTTGTAGGTACTGGGCTGTTTAAAAAATTATGCAGATATATGTGTATGTATATGCATATGTATACACACATATACATATATTGCAAACCATGTGGACTTTAAAACATGTATACTAGAGCAATATGGGATCAAATTGATATAAACAAGCATTTTGAACTTTGACATATCAGTGATAATTTTGCTGGCTTGGTTAACATTTACTTTATAGTCAATCCATTAATATGTTAAAAAAAAAACAGCTGGGAGATTTTTCTGTAGGTTTATTGTACCATGTCAATAATAATTTGTTTACTGAAATTATTTCTTCTCATGTAGAAAGTTTTTTTAAATTTCATTTTTCAAAATGTATACACAGTTCTTTGAAAAAGGGATGATGATCATTTTGCTTCTTCCTACATCCCTGTGTGACAGGAACTGGGGTTACTAAAAACAAAAAAAGAATTTGATATGTAAAATACAGTTTTGAGAAAGTGCAAATTTAACTTCTGTAACACCTGCCTGTGGATTCACTTTGCACATTCAGAAAAATGTTCAAACAATGAAATGAAATGTTTCAGGTCCAAACTCTTATACTGAAACCTTAAAACACAGAAGACATTTGGGGTCTCTGGTTACTATTTGTTTTGGTCATTTGTAAATCATGCTTTATCCATGTTCTTTAACTTTCATTAATTTATCAGCTCACATTATTCAGCTGTTTCTGAGTATTTTTCCAATACCAGGTATTTAAATCATGAATAAACTGAGTTGTGTTGTCACATCATTCCAACTAGTGTCTTAAAAACAAACAACAACAAAAAACCTATACACTTAATGAAAAAGAAATGACCACTTGACTTTTAGGGAAAAAATACTTAAGGTTCTTTTAAGTTATATTTAAATATCCATTTGAAACATAGGAAATATAAATCAGCATATTAAAGAGTAAATACATCATTATACAATAAAACACCAACAAAATCGGTGCAACTCCTAATAAGTTCTAAATATGATGGAAAATTAAGTATTTTAGTTATTTTTTCTTTATATCTTGATTACAATTCAATAAGACACCTTAATCTTTCTTCTTGACATACTTTGAAATAGACTGATGTTAATTTTAGCAATTTTACTTTTTTTTCTAGTACTTTATCAAAATTTTCAAATTCAGACAAAAAAAAATGCCCTAAAAAGAGTAAATACCATGCCTATGGAAAATAGGGTGTATTTATTTTATCAGTTGACTTGGAGAAACCCAGATTCGATATAAAAAGTAGTTTATAACCTTTCTTATGGTGCGCTGCATCTGGGGATAGGGCGGGGGCAACAATTCTCCTCTAGGGTAATACAACACTGGGGTGCCAGATAATGATCAGGACATTTTGAAATCAGCATTAAATTTAAAAAGCTATTTAGATTCATAAATCAGTACTTTGTTTTTTTACCCATTGCTCTATTTTACCTAAATGGCAATAATTCCTTTTAAATAATGTTGCTATGTGTCCGATCCACCTTGAGCTACAATTCACTTTACTTTCAAACATAACTGCAATTGCACTTGGGGGGGGGGGGGGCTTTGAAAATTTGTCTCCCAAGATAAACAAACGTCGCTTCGAAATGGACTCATTGTTAAAGCTGGGTTGACTCTTAGAGCTACAAACACCAACAAAGTTTCCAACTTTTAAAACTCTAGAGAGTTTTGGTTAGGAACATGGTGAATAAGGACTCGGCCAGCTTTTCGTGTGATTTAGGAGGAGGAAATCACCACCTCCGTCCTGGGGCTGTCGCTGTCTCCCACCCTCAGCAAAGATCTTCAGAGCTGCCCCTCTCCGTGACCCGTTCCTTTTTTGATCTCTGTGCACACAAGAGTCAGCTTCCACGCGCTCCCCGCATCGGTTCCTGTAGACGATTGCCGCAGGCGAGACCCCTTCCCGGGGCGCCCGCACGATCACCACGTCCTGCCATAGAGCAGGTTGGCGCCCAGCACGCCTCCGCCGTAGTCCCCGGCGGCCGCGTCCAGAGCTGCCAGGCCACCCCCGGGGCCGTGCAGCGCGGGCGGGCTGGGCGACAGCTCCTCGAGCTCGGGCGCGGGCGTCGGGGCCTGCGGCTGCGAGCCGGCCTGGCCGGGCGTTGGCGTGCCAGCGCCGTTCTGGCACGGCTTGCCGTCCTTGACCAGCACCGGCACGGCCACGCGGCGCGGCGACGGCGGCGGCGGCGGCGGCGGGCCCAGGCCGCCCTCCTGCTGCAGCTGCTGCGCCGCCTTGTCCTTGGCTTGCCTCTTCATCTTGTAGCGGTGGTTCTGGAACCAGATCTTGACCTGTGTGGGGGTCAGGTGGATCATGCTGGCCAGGTGCTCGCGCTCAGGCGCCGACAGGTACTTCTGCTGCTTGAAGCGCCGCTCCAGCTCGTAGACCTGCGCTTGCGAGAAGAGCACGCGGCGCTTCCTCCGCGGCGCAGCCGCCGCCGCCGCGTGCAGGGGCGCCAAGGTCTTCGCTGCGTCCGCGATGCCCGTCAGCGACCCCATGCCGGCCACGTTCACGCCCGCCGACGGTCCCATGAACCTGGAGACTGGGGAGGGGGCCCAAGGAGACGACCGATGAGCTCCAGGCCGTGGGAACCTCGCCCGCCGCCGCTCGCGCTTACTTCACCTCGCAGCAGCCACGACGGCGCGGGGCCTCGAGACCGGTCCCGAGACCCCCGCGCGCCGCGGCCCCGGCCCCAGCCCCCCCCGCGAGGCCAGGGGCCCAGCACCCCTCGCGCATCCCAGGACGCCCCGCGCGCCGCGGACCCGCGCTTCCGTGCCTCAGCGCCCTGGGCCGTGGCGGGAAAAGCCGCGCCGCCCGCCTGCCCTCAGCCCCGCGCTCCTGGCCCCGCTCACTTGACGAATAGCGCGGGTCCGGGTTGGCGCCGTACCAGCCGGTGGCCGCGGCGGCCGCGCCGCCCCGCATGCCGTCCGTGTAGGAGGGCAGCTCGCTCATGTTGCCCAGGCCACCGTTGCAGTAGCCGCCCATGGCGCTGTGCGGGAACTGCGAGACGCCCGGCGGCATGTGGTAGGTGGCGGCCGCGGCGGCGGCGGCCGCTGCTGCCGCCGCCGCGGCCGCCGCATTGTGGCCTGCCATGGCGTGAGGCGGCTGCATGCCCGCCACGGCCGCCGCCTGCGAGGAGGGGCCGGGCGGCGGCGCGCGCGGTAGGCAGCGGCCGCGGCCCCCAGGGGCGCCCCCAGGCCGGGCGGCGCGCCGTCCATGGCACCGCCGAACTTCTTGTAGGTCTCCTCGATGGGGCTCAGGATGTCGGACACGGAGAAGGGCGTCGTGTGCTTGGGGCTCAACGACATGGCTCGGCGGGCGGCCAGGTAGGGGGGCCCGGGGGCGGGCGCGGGCAGGACGCGGCGGCCGCTCGTCGCCGCCACCTCGGCAGCGGCGGCAGCGCCTGTGAGGAGTCGTCGGCGGCGCGGCGAGCCCCCGGCGCTGCGGGATCTGGGGTTTATTTTAGTCCGGCGCCAGGTTTACGACAGACTCGGGGGGCGGAGCAACATCCCAAACGAGCAAACAATGGTCATTGACATCTTTTTCTCTCGTCCCCCCCCCTCCCCATAACGGAGGCAAAAAAGGTAAGGGGGCAGTTGGGTGTTTCTTGAAAAGATCACCCCCCTTTGCTTTCTCCATCCTTGGCGCCTCTGTCCGCGCCAGTTACCCCAGCACCAGAAATAGAAGCCGGTGTGGAAGCTAGACGTGAAGGACTCCACTCTTGTCCTCGTCCAGACACAAGTTTTCCTGAAGTGACTTAGTCGCAAAGTCCAGTATAACTGGGGAGGGGGCAACATGCTGCTAAGTTTGGGAGGGGGCGGTTTGCAGGGCTTGCCTCTGCCTTTCTAGCTACCAGCCCCTCACTAGTTCCTTCATGTAAAGTGTTAAAAAAAAAAAAAAAAAAAAAAGGCTCTTGGGTCCCACCACGAGAGCGCATAAAGAGAAGAGATACAATGACCATCCTCTGCCATTGTAGGGCTCCCTAATTTATGCATCTTTAGATCCTTAAGCATCATTTTGTGGGCAACCGAACGGACACTTTCCAAATTAGCTCAAAGTATCCAAGTCCAAAGAAGAGAGAAAACACAGACACTGACAAATACAAAGATGCTAACTTGTAAGTATTGTGTTTTTACTCTGTGGTGATAGAGGTTGAACAAGGGAAAGAGGGCACTTTTTTTTTTTTTTTAATGTTTCATAGTCAGTTTGTATCTGTAAAAAATCTTTTAAACTGTTTTTTCCCCCTTTGTTTCCTCCCTCCCTTGCCCCCCACCCTATAGAATTTATTCTATCACTACACTAATTTAAAAAGTCAAATATTTCTAGTTGTTTAAGGAATATGAAAATGCAGAGATCATGTGAAAATAGTTTTTCTTAAAAAATACAAAACCACAGATAAGCTAATTAGAAATTTTCGTTTTGTCATATTTTGGTTTGCACATTTACCTGCATGCCAAAGAAGAACTTAGACATTATGAATTGTCCACTAAATACTGAACAATACAAAGAATAAAACAAAGAAGTGTGCAAAACATATTGACTGGATTTTGAAAACAGTCTTACAATTTCAAAAAAAAAAAACATACTGATAACAGGGAAATGAAAATGTAATTTTAAGTTTTCCTAAAGATTGGGGTAGGAAAAAGAAAAGCAAGGAGAATGCTTATGTAAGTAATATTTTGTTGTGTTTTTTAAAAAAGAAAGAAAGGATATGTGAAAACTATCAGAGGTTTACCTGACAGCACATGTCTTGAAGGCAAGAACAATGTTACATATTCCTTTTTCTGTTTGGTTTTGGGTCTACGGTTGGAATCTCCTTCCTGGTTTTGTCTTATTGTTTTAATCATTATTCTGCTCATTTCAGTGTAGTTTGGCAAAGAATCTGCCCTATTTCTAGGAGAGAAAAAGCCATATGGTCACCTATGGGAAGAAAGTGCAACTAGATGAGTGTTTAGAGTAATATTTGTAAGTGCATACTGAGGAACAAAATTCAGTGTTATATGAATTATTTACAGACATCAGTTATTGACTTAGCAAGATTATTATTGTTACAATTTTTAACATGATGCTACTTTTACAGATCTTCCCCGAACTTGAAACACCTGGGCTAGGTCTTCATCTTCACCTGTACAGGAATTACCTACCTGCTTTTCCTTAATTAATAATACACAAAGAAGCCTTTATATATGTATTAAGCAATTTCTGGGATCCTTCTGAAAACTCCAGCTTGGCTTTTAAGTTTTTGTTTTAAATTCTTATTGCTTGCATTTATTACCTTAAATAAAAAAATAATAGAAAGTTACTTTAAACTTTCTTCAAAGACAAGGTAAGTAAAAATATTTGTCTTATCCATGAATGTAAAAGTCACCTTGTGAACTATCACATTTTATTTTTCAAATTTAAATATATTTCATAAATGAAATTGTTATCATAAATTACATGTTGATTAGTTGTCCAAATTAAAGAGGTAATCACAAATCCAGATGAATATTATTTACTCCATTTTCAGGCAATACATTTCTTCTCATTTTATTTATAGGACGTCAACATAGCAATTTACAAGTGGTAACACTACAAGTTGTTGCTTATTTTACTTTTTAACTGTATTGGGTCCTATTACAAGTGCATTAGCATCTAGTAGGCTCCCATCTTTAAATAAAAAGCACTTTATTGTATCTGAAGATTCTCTGCAGAGAGTCACTTTCTGACTGCTTAGGAATATAATGAACCAAATAATACTTCTTCATTGGAGGTGAACAATTCTAGGGGAACAAAATCTATAATCTTCAATATTTCTTTCTATGACTTATTTGTATCTATGGAAATTACATATGTTCATCTGGAAACCCTATTTGGATGTGTGCAGGTGATTTTAAATAGATATAATTTGGAGAATGTATATGTATATTTAGAGACAAAACAATTTGATATTCCATTGAAGCTTTTTTATCAAATTTTATCATCAGATTATTGTCTGCTGAAATTCTGAATGGAAATTTACACTTAGGTTTTTTAAATACTATTGACTAAATTGGATTTTATAGGAAATATATTTCTCATGAATGTTTTCCTCCTTCCCCTTTAAAAACAATGCTGGCACTCAGCAAAGAAAAGGGAAAAAAAAGCCAATATTCTCAAAGGGTGAAAAGAGAAGGCTCCTCTCCCCTCTACCCTCCCAGTTCTCCTTCTCACACTAAATGTGTTTCTTCTGGGATTGTCTACTATCTTGAAGCATACCATCATTTTACATAGGAGGCATAACATGCCCTACATGGTTTGGTACCTTGCTTTTTTCATAGTTAGGTTTGTGGTTTCACACTTCACACTTCACTCTTCACACTGAAAACTTGGTAAAACAGCCTGTGGCAGATAAAAAGATTCAGTGGCCTTTCTCGGCCTTTTGACTAAAATGTGGTATTTATTGAAAACTTCTGATGTACTAATTAACCTTAGGAACAAAAACATTAGGCAAAGAAATTCTGAAAAAGGCACCCTTCCCAGAGTTTAGATCTGCTGTTGTCATCTCAGCAAGAGGGCCCTGGGAGGAGCTCAGAAACCTTCTGCTAGATCCTCTTTGAATTGAAGGTCCAGACCAGTACTGAAAGGGAAAATTTGTCTTTCTGGAGTAGCAGATAGATTGTCCTGACTTGTTCCTCATCAAGATGAACTGTGTTTGAAAATATAACTCTGCTTGATACTCAAAAGTGCCTTTTAGAATTGAGACACTTGCTGCATTTGGGGTAGCTTAAAATATTTGTGAAATAATTTGATTAATGAAATTTTCATGTTGTAGTTTGCAGTTAAGAAGTAAAAAAGATTCATGTCAAAGACACTTGTATTTTGTAGTAAAATTGGAGGTTATAAAAAGAAAACAAAACTGCTAAGAAGCTGAAATATAAAGTTTATTTTAAAATTTTTGCTAATTTCATCAGTTTCTGAAATTAGCCCCCCTCCTTTTAGTCCACCTAAATGCTTTTTTATTTTCAATGTTTACTTCAATTATTTTAAATTTGTTTTGATAATTTTATGCTTGTGTTAATATGACTTCATTATTTCTCTGTATGCGGTAATATTTTCACATTTTCTTCACAAAATGCAAAAATCTTTGCAATTTAACTATCTTGAAAATATTTGACTCATTCTTTCCTAAAATTCAGATTTTTTTCTTTCCTAAATTTCAAATTTTGCACTGAAAATAGTTTTCTGTGTTTTGATAAATGAATGTATTTTAAATTAGCACAATTATTAGTACAACCTAAGGATGAGTAGTAGGTATTAAAGACATTACCCTTGTCTAAATCATCATAATAATTCAGTCCAATTAAATGATTCCTAAAAACAACAACAACAACAAAAAACCCAACCCAAACAAAACAAGAAACCTCACTTTTACAGGCAAGCTATAATATTAGTTTTTTAGGTTCATAGCAGAAAATAATATTAGGTTATAACAGGGAGTAAAAATATGAAAATTGTCCAGTATATCACAATTCTCTCACCCTAGAATTGTGGGCTTGAAATTTGAAATTTTTTTTTTGTATTTTAGAAGTTATTTTAGAGTAAGTGATACATGATATGGAAAAAAAACAATGACACCTATGAAATATAATTTTTTATTTCTAAATAACAAGTTTATGTATCTTACTTACATAGAAAGTTTAAAATATTTTTTAAAATCATGGTATTTCCATTGAACAATATCTTTGACATCTTTTACATATTTTAGAATGTCACTAAATACTTTTTTATAAGAAAAAAGAATCCTTTGAATTTTAAGCAAAATCATATTTTTATGTACTATTTTGTGTGAGGAGCTCGTTATTTAAATGTTCACCCTATCACCACACATTGATTAAAATTACTATGTAGAACTTCTTTAAAATATATTTTATAATGTTTTTCTCACATGCTATCAATTTTTGATAAGAGTTTCAGTGATTTTAGATTTTCAATCTAAGAGGTTCAATGATTTTAATGTAAAGTCTTTTTCTCTACTATGTCTTATTAAAGATACATTACCTTACATTTACAAATTAAATTATAATTATCAAGGAAGTTATCAACTTTTATGTGTGAATTTTTTGTAAAGTAATTAAATTATTTGTTGCCCTCACTTTCTTGGAGGAGAACTCCCAATTTTTGATATCTTGGCAAATTTATTAGTAGGTTATTGCATTTGTTAATGAAGTTTCAGCATATACATTATAGAAGACATAGAACAATATTATTAGAGAATAATTTGTCCAATTTTGTCCTTTTTATGTACTGCTAATGTTCAGGTGATATTTAACATATATGTATGTGTATGTGTGTGTGTGTGTGTGTGTGTGTGTGTAGATAGATATAGATAGCAGTCTGAATTCTAGGTTGAGAATTGTGCTTAAAAGGAAGCAATAAGCTAGTGTTTACCTCATAAATCAGTAGCAGTTTTATTAGATTTTAAGCAATTTAATTACTAGTTCAATAATTTGCATTACACAGTCTAACATGAAACAATTTAATTGCTCTATTCAGTCTATGAGTGTTACAAGAAAAATCTGATTTATAAAAGTTGCCTCATTAGCATTCCTAAAAAATTATACATATATATACATATATATGTATATGTATATGTCTGTGTGTGTGTGTGTGTGTGTGTGTGTGTGTGAGAGAGAGAGAGAGAGAGAGAGAGAGGAGAAATAATATGAATGTGTGTGTGTAAGGGGAGTGGTGCTTCGGATGGAACCCTGGGCTTTGGGTATGCTAGGTAAATGCCCTATCATTGAGTTATACCCCTAGCACAAAATAAGAATCTTAACACCATATTTGTCAGGTGGACTTGAAAAATTTTGCCTTAAAATATCCACTTTGTGAAGTAATCTAGTAACGGGTCCTGACTTTTAAGGAAATCTAGTATTTATTGTAAAGTTTTTGCAGATGAAATACTAGATATAAAAGACAATTTGATCTTGTCACAGTATAGAGAATTATGTAGTAGTAATACTGAAAAGGTGATTTGAACTGGTTTTTGCTTCTAGGGGTAACATTGGAAATTTCACACAAGTGCCATAAAGCACAAGCTATTGGAATGTTCAGCCCAAAATATCATGCCAGAGAAATGGCAATTGCTGGAGAAAAACTATACCAGCTAAAATGAAAGCAGTTTATCATTAGTTTGCGATATATCTTTAAAAATATATAATTGTTTAATAGAAGAAAAAACATTTGGAATAGATTGCCTCTTCCAAAATAAGTTTACAAAAATAAAACTAAGTCATAAAATGGCAAAACTTGATGAAAATAATTTAAAAATTATACAATAAAGGAGACTAAAATAGAAGTTATGATCTTATAAAGTTTTATAAAAATGTTAAACTGTGAAGTGTATATTAAGGTTGAATATCATACATAAGTTTTTCTAAGGTTTAGATAATGTAATAACTTATAAAACAATTGTTTTAATACATTCTTTATATGCTTACCATGATAAACACACAAACATAAAATATTCTGAAAGATTTTTAAAGGAAAATATTTCACATGAAGTTTTACTTTTCTGTAAATAGTCTGGTATGTATGTACTCTAGAGTTGATTCTCATAAATGCAGTATTTCTTTAGGGTAATCAGTGGTAGTTCATATATGATTGAGCTACTATTGGCAGACTGCCTTGACAGCTTTTACTAACAATTTGCAGAGATTAAAAGGGTAGTGGAAATGGTGGTTTAGAAATTGCTTTCTAAAGACACTGGAGGATCAAAGAGAAACCTGGGGTTTCTAATGCTCTCTGAAATCATCTTTATATAAAACCCAGTTTAGTAGGTGCAAGTGTCATTCAAGTGCTCTGCTCATGGAAAAAAAAATTCATGTGGCATAAAGAAATTATTTGGTCATGGATCCTAAATGAACAAATTGGGTGTCTATTCTATACCCATGTCATAAAGAGAAATATAGAATGTTTTATATCTTCAGTATACCCTTTGTGATTGTACTTAATTCCATAGGTAACCAATGAATATAGGTAAACACTTAAAAAAAATCAAACCCTTTTCATGCTACTACTTACAGCCACTTGAAACTTCCAATTTTTTTGCTATCCTTATAAAGAAAATAAATACAAAACAAATATCCAGTTAAACAGCAAGTTTGTAAACTTTGTCCAGATAGCCATCAAAATCATCTGCAATGAAAGAATATTCTCACTAACAATAGCTATTTAAAGATAGAATAAATCTTGATCTGTTGAACTTGTAGAGAGACAGGGAAGTAGCCATACAAAATTCTCTGTGAGATCTCCTGCTCCTACCTTTTCAGAATATTTGTTTATTTGAAATCAGTGCTGTAGGTAACATACATGCAGATCTTTGTATACCATAGGATAATTTTCTAGAAGTAAAATTTAATCTGAATGTAAGTTCATTGCACATTTTGATAGAGGTTGCCAATTGCCCTCCAAAAACCACTGTATCCATTTATCTTTTGCAGAGTATGACTTTCTCCCCACATCTTTCACTAACACTCGATAATCATTAAAAATTTTTGACAGTCTATTTCCGTGTTACATAATAAGCATTTTAGCATCTCTTTAGTATTTTCCTATTTACAAAAATACTGTTAGCCATATAAAACAGCAAAAAGAAAAGAATCATGGGATACATAAAATGTGTGTGTGGTGGGGGAAATCCCCTGAAATAATATCCAGAAATATCTCTATATTAAGTATTCAAACTAAAAATTTTAGTCTAGAATGCTACTATATTTTCATTTTTATCCTTGTGACTTTAATAATATTTTGGTGAAAAGCAATTATGCTTTAGAATTAAATAGACTTCAATTGAATCCTACTTTGTTTACCACACTATAAAGTTTTGTGGCATATATAACTTAAGAATTCTGATTTTTGTATTTCTCAAATGTAAAAATGGGACAATTAGATGAAATATGTTTTGAGTAATAGATGAAATCATCTATCATAGCAGTTCCATAAAATGTTTATTTCTTTTATGAGAGCAACAAAAAAAGACATATTTCCTAAATAACCATGTTTTATTGCAGAAGTTGGTGGCCAGTATGTCAAAGGAGATGGCTAAGAAGTAATGTTAGTACATAAGCGGATCTGCATCTGCACCTGTAGAAGGAGTTATTTCTTGGAGTGCTGAGTCATCTTCTTATCATCCCATGACCTCTCTTTTACTTAACTTCCTTTTGTCACGTGGAATTCTACAGCCAAAATGTTGAATAATATCCTCCCTGTTGGAAAAACATGAATCTTCAGATATAAAGGAAGTACCTTCTCTTTATGGAAGAAAATCAACTGGATAATCCTAAAATCAAACAGAACAATTCTATATTTTTTTTCCCTTTCTCTCTCTTTTTCTTTCTCTCTCTTTTTCTTTTTCCTTTTTTGTTTGTTTGTTTGTTTGTTTTATTGTTGTTGTACCAAGAATTTGAGCCCAGTGGATTCTACCACTGAGATACACCCCAATCCTTTATTTTTTAATTTGAGACAGGGTCATGCTAAGTTGCCCAGGCTGGTCTCAAATTTGTGATCCTCCTACCTCAGCCTCCCAAATTGCTGGTATTAGAAGCATGTACCACCATGCCTGGCAGAAAAGTTTCTTAAGCACATGGTTTGTGGAAAATTCTGTGCTAAAATAGTAATATCTTGAGAGTTATGTCTTGGAAAACCCTAAATGGGAACTTTATGAATTTCATAGATCAGGGAGTTAGGAGGTAGAAATGATATTCTAGACAAAAGAGCATTAAAAGAGCTTGCATAGAAGTAAGTAATTTAAATCAATGAACATTTAGTGAATGTCTCAGCCCATGGTTTAAGTATGGTTGAAGTTTGACCCCCAGGGGTTCATGTGCTAGAAGCTTAGTCCCAATGTGTTGATATTGAGAGGTTAGTGGAATCTTTAAAAGCTGGGGATGGGAACTGGAGATGTAGCTCAGTTGCAGAGTACTTCCCTGACATGCACAAGGTTCTGGGTTCAGTGACCAGCTATGGAAAAATAAAAAGTGGGTCCTAGTAGGATGTAGTTAAGCCATTTGAAGCCCTGCCCTTGGAAGGGATCAATGTAGTTCTCTGATGACCTCACTTTGTTCTTTTTGAAGTGGGTTGTTATAAAGCAAGGTCACCCAAATTCTTAGCCTCATCTGCATATGGCAGTTTTCTTACCATGTTGTTATACAACCAAGGGGGCCCTCCCAGAGGCCAAACAGATCAAACACTTGATCTTGGACTTCCAGCCTCCAAAACTTAGCTAAATAAACCTCTCTTCTTTATAAGGATTCAACTTCAGGTATTTTGTTATAGCAACAGAAAATGGATTAAGACATTTATCATGTACCAAAGCTTGGACTTGAGAATAGCACTGGAGCACTAGATGCAAATTGAGAATTAATAGAAGATGGGAATGGAAAGTTTGGCAGGAGCCATATTATGAAGAATCTTGTATAACATGTTGAATAACTTGGACTTTATCCATAGAGAGCAACATGACTAGATTTATGTTTTGGAAAATCATACTGGCATCAGTGTAGAGAATGAATTAGGAATACTAATGCTGGGGGCAGAACATCCATTTAGGAATTTATTATAAAAACCCATGCAAGAAATGAGTGACAACCATGAGAATGAAGAAAAAATGTGAGAGATACCCAAGGGATAGGCTATATAGGTCTAAAAGCTTAGGAAATTGCCATACAGTAATCTCTTCCCTTATTATCATTTAACAGTTTTTAATTCTCTATAACCCCATGTAGAAATTTAGGCCACCAGTTTGCTTTTAAATACATGTTATAGCATTCACAGCTGGTTTTGGTTGTAGATTACAAGAAACTAACCTGAAATAGTTCATGTGAAAGAGGTATTCATTTAAATGCTACTAGGACTAGCCTCATAGACCAGAGAATTGGCATGCAACTGGGTGTGAGGGACAAATGGAATTAGAAACCCAAATCCAATTAGGGAACTTGTCCCCTGTTATCTCTCTGGATGTTGGTGTCATTTCTTCACTTTAAATGGCTTTTCTCTATGTGGCAAGAAACAGGGCTAGCAACCCATTCTGTGTCCCCCTCTTAGAGTGGCTTCTACTCTTATCCTATAATGGACTGTTTGTCTCAGCTTGGAACAAGGGCTCACCCCTGTGGCCACAGTTCTGTGATAGTCAACCACCACTAGAACTATTGGGTCTAAGATATGTGTGTATTTGAGAGAGGGTGGATAGAGAACAGCTCCCCAAAAAAGGCAGAAGCAGAATAGACAAAATGAAACATACCTGCCACACCTCTGTTGTCATATCTAATGGATTTCATTCAGTCCACTTTCCTTTGACTTGTCTGCTATCACTGCTACTTACTATCTTGCTTTCTGAAAAACTTTATTATCTTCTATTACTATTTCCCCTTCTACGTCATGTCCATGGTATGATTCCTTTTTTTTTTTTACTTCAGTTCCTTTTCTTGCCCTCTCAGTGAACGATGTTCAGAACTCTGATTTTTTTTTTTTTTTTTTTTTGGTACCGGGGATTGAACTCAGGGGCACTCGACCACTGGGCCACATCCCCAGCCCTTTTTTGTATTTTATTAGAGACAGGGTCTCGCTGAGTTGCTAAGTGCCTCGCCATTGCTGAGGCTGGCTTTGAACTCGTGATCCTCCTGTCTCAGCCTCCCAAGTGCTGGGATTACAGGCGTGCGCCAATGCGCCCGGCTAGAACTCTGATATTTTGATCAGCAGTAGATCTCAAAGTTTGCTGGTGGGTGTGCCAGGAATTGAACTTTGAGCCTCTTGCATGCTAAGCATGGTATCACTGAAGTACATACTTAGCTTCTGGATCTTAAAATTGTAGTTGGCTGCAACTACCATGTCCCACAGTTTTTGGATGCTCTTTTGTTTTTCATTCTTTTTTCCTCTTTTCATTTCCACTAGAGAAGTTTCTACTGTCCTCTCTTCAGATGCCTGAGTGGTTTTGATTTATAGCATTTCATTTTGATTCTCTTAACATATAATTATCTAAGATAATAATTATATGTTAGCATATAATTATTTAAAATTATTTGAAATTATTTAAGACATATAATTATTTAAAATTCCCTGCTGGATATTTCCAAAATTTGTACCATATCTAAGTCTGGTTCTGGTATTTTCTTTGTCTCTCAGATGGGCCTCTTTCTTGCCTTTTTTTTTGGGGGGGGAAGGGGCATACTGGGGATAGAACCCAGGGATGCTTTACCACTGAGCTATACTTATAGCCATTTTTATTTATTTTTTATTTTGAGACAGTGTCTCATCAGGTTGCCAAGGCTGGCCTCGAACTTGTGATCCTCCTGCCTCAGCCACCAGAGTAGCTGATATTATTAGCATGTGCTGCTGTAGCCCCTTCCTTCCCTTTTAATCAAACATTATTGATCAGGTAATAGAAACTGAGGTAGATTATTAGAATGAAGTTTGTTAATCTACCTAGGAGTTGGACTGTTTTTAATGTTTTCTATAGTTATAGGTGATAGAGGCTTCAGACTTCTCTAGTGTCCTACTTTTGTCTCTCCTGTTGTTTCTGGGCTTCTTAAAGAACTCTTTTTTACATGAAGTATGGCCAGGCGTGGTGGTGCACACCTGTAATCCCAGCAGCTCAGGAGGCTGACATAGGAGGATCACGAGTTCAAAGCCAGTCTCAGCAATTTAACAAGGCTATAAGCAACTCAGCAAAACTCTAAATAAATAAAACATAAAAAAGGGTTGGGGTTGTGGCTCAGTGGTTAAGTGCCCTTGGGTTCAATCCTGGTACCAAAAAAAAAAAAAAAGAGCCTGTGTCTTGTAGCCTTTTCAGCTGTAATCCACTGTTATGCTGATGTCCTTTTGGGTTGTAGTAAAATATGGTTCATTCTATAGTCTTATGAGACTATAAAACTCTTAATTTTATGATTTAGATTAAGAATTTTATAGTGTTATTTTATGATTATAGAACGCTTACTTAAATGATCATGTTTATTGGTCTGGGCTGTAGCTCAGTGGCAGAGTGCTTGCCAGGCATGTGTGAGGGTTAGCACCACATAAAAATATGTAAATAATTTTTTTTTTTTTTTTTTTTTTTTTTTTTTGGTACCAGGGATTGAACTCAGGGGCACTTGACCACTGGGCCACATCCCCAGTCCTTTTTTGTATTTTATTAGAGACAGGGTCTCACTGTGTTGCTAAGTGCCTCGCCATTGCTGAGGCTGGCTTTGAACTCGTGATCCTCCTGCCTCAGCCTCCAAAGTGCTGGGATTACAGGCGTGCGCCACCGCGCCCAGCTAAAAATATGTAAATAATTTTTAAAAAATGATCATGTTTATGATTATAAAACTCTTAATCTAATGAGTCAATTTCAGTCTTCCAGTGGGTCTGTGTCCCTGTGTATGATCTTTACAAGTATGTCTTACCTCTCCCATTCTTTGAGTCATAAAGGCTCACAAATGCTGGAGTTGAAGTGTCTTTCCTCCAGGTCAGTTACATCTTCCCTAAAATGCTTTCTCCCAAAGAGTGGGCATTTGTAGAGGAATGCTCTGAATGTATTGCACAATGGTTGCTTTCCCCTACCCATGGCAGAGCCTTAAGAGACTTTTTACTGCAAGAAACTTCTGGGGTTCCTAAAAGTAAAGCCCATGAAAGGAACCCCAATAACCAGGAGTCACAGAAACTTGCAGCAACCAGGAATTTCCCATTCTTATACTAGTCCACCTTTGGTCTACATTCTGCATTTAACTGCTATTACCAGTTTATGGCTCTAGCTCTTCTACTCCAAGTTAGCACATCCTGTCTGTGTGACTCTGAATTTGCTTAATCTCTCCAGATTGCAAGGTAGCAGATTTGTGTTCTTAGTTCTCTAATGGTGTTATGGTTTGGATCTGTAATGTCCCCTGGAAAAACTCGTGTGTTACAGGATGCAGAAATGTTCAGAGATTAAATGATTAGATCATGTAACCTCAACAGTGGATTTATCCATTTGATTAATCTATAACTTGAATGAACTGCTGTAATTGTGAGCAGGTGGAGTGTGGCGGGAGGAAGTAGATCACTGGGGGCGTAGCTCCTTCTTTTCTCTGCTTCCTGGCTGCCGTGAGCTGAGCAACTTTTCTCTGCCATATCCTTCCACCATAATGTTTAGCCTCACCTCAGGCCCAGAACAATGGAGATGGCTGACCGTGAACTGAACATCTGAAATGGTAAGCCCAAATAAACTTCTTCCTCTAAGGTCTTGTCAGGTGTTTTGGTCACAGTGATGAAAAGCTGACTCACACAAATGGGTTCAAAAAAAGCCACTAACTTCAGTTTCTTCTTCTTTCTCTTATTTTCTTTCTGTCTCTGTCTGTCCCTCCCCATCTCTCTCTCTTACTCTCCATATTGTAAAGAGGGTATTAAAAACTTCCAAGGTTTTTTTTTTTTTTTTTTTTGTGTGTGTGTGTGTGTGTGTGTGTGTGTGTGTGTGTGTGTGTGTGTGTGTGATGGACCTGAAGTGTGCTCATAGCCACTAAAAAATTATTTGTTAGACACTATAATTTTGAGTCTTTAAGGACTTATTTTTTGTTGTTCTGGGAATTCCCAGATAAACTTAAAGGTGTGTGTGTGTGTGTGTGTGTGTGTGTGTGTGTGTTTAAAGTAAAAAATTAAAGCATTTTGAGAGTTATAAAAGAAAGATTGGATTTGTTTATGTAAAAGATCTGTTAGTGAAAATTGTAAGTAGATCTTAAGATTTTAATCCAATATAAGAACCTTCTAATAAAATTATTCAACAGTGTTGGACTTGTGGGTGGCACTTTGAAAATTTGTTTTTAATTGTGGGTTGATTTGGGAATTCCACTAACATTTTCATGAACATATCTTGTTCCCCTGGGTTGAGTATGTGAAAACAGAAGCTAAATGACAACTCGTGTATTTATGGTAAAGGACACACTATCTTGGATAAGAAGTGGGACTGTATAACTTCTGATGTAGAGATTTTAATTATCAGAAACATTGTGTTCTTTAAATCTCCCAAAGGAGAAAAAATCCACCTCTATTCCAAATTTTTGTCTCATTGGAGTTTAAATACACTTGCCCAACTTACTGGTGATGGCCTTTAAGGAAACTTATGTAGTCTCCAGAACTGCATTTTAGGTTTACAGCCAGGCTTAGTCATAGAGCTCCTCCATAGCAGGATATTATGCCATGCACATAAAGGGGACTCTGGCAGCAAATGTGCGTTTCACTGCAGTGCTGGGCCATAGGTATATTGTTCGCAGTATGCCTGTGAGGCAAGTAGAAAGCATGTGCCTTGTGCACAAGATTCTGTGATGCTGGCTTTCCCCCTGCAGGAATTTTTGTGCAGTAAACAGCCCCAACGTGTCTTAGAATTGATCTTCATTCCTGAGAAAATGCCCTGTGCAGCAAAGTTGCTGAGAACTTGATATGGCTACTTTGCGTTGCTTTTTCACTAGAAGTTTTGTTAATAGTGAAAGAGGGAAGACCTTGGTTGGTTGTTTTACATTTTATTATTCTACTTTGAAGAAATATTCATGTTCCCAAATAATAAAAAGCTTTTAAAAGTTGTTTTCAAGGGCTATGAAATATCACTTTGAAATGATAATGGTTCTAAATTTTATATAATTCATAGTTTCTTAATTTTATATGATTTGGTGTTTTCTTTATTCTAATTCATTCGGGATACATTTATGAATATATTTTTATGTTCCAGAGATCACTTATATTAACTTCAATATATTGATGGCAGAGTTAACAGGTTTTATAAAAAAGTGGTCTTATCATTCATAATTTTGAAAAAAAATAAATTAAGGTATAATCATATGTTTTATGATTCATTCTTTCTAATGTTCTTTTCTATGAATTTTGATAAATATACAGTCATGTAACCACCACCACAATCAAGATACAAATTTTAAATTCATTAGTGTAGTTAAGACCAAACACTAGAGTTGGGGATGTAGCTCAGTTGGTAGAGTCCTTGCCTTGCATACACAAGGCCCTGGGTTCAATCCCCAGCACCATCAAAAAAAAAAAAAAAAAAAAAAAAAAACCTAACACTGTCATCAGTATTTATTTCGCTATTTACTTAATCTATAATATGTCCAAAAAAGTACAAAGCAAAGCTCTCTCCATATAATTTTTGACTTCTGAAAATGCATTAGGTAACTGTAACTCATTGACATTTATATCTCAGAGCTAAAATACAGTGATTACGTTTGGATCAACACTTTCATTACTTACATCCTGAAACTAATTATGTTGCCAGTATAATGAAATGAAAATGTTAACATGTTTAAATTTGTCATGTGAAAATATGTCAGATATCACAATGAAACCATTTACTGTCATTCTGGTCACAGTTGCCTCTGGTCCCATAATTACTTTCTAGTTTCTGAAAAATCAGTTTAAATATTTAAAATATTCAAGAATAAAATATTGAGAAAGCAGAGATGTTTCTTTCCCTGAACTCCTAGTAAAAATCCCTTTGTTTTTATCCAATATCATTTTGTCTGTCCTGAGTTTGAGGCATACTTTAAGATTGGGAGGACATCAGCTTCTCCTATATCCAAAGAGAATTTCTGTGTGTGTGTATATGCTTTTTCTTTCTTTCTTTCTTTTTCTTTTTTTTTTTCTTTGTGTGTGTGTGTGTGTGTGTGTGTGTGTTGGACAAGAGCTGCATTCTACCAGGTATGTTGTTTCTACAGTCTTCCATCTCCCAGCCAGCCTAGTTATAGTTAAGTAACTATAGATACATTTTATCTCTGTGGCATGGAGCTTGGGTGGGAGCACCCACCATAAACATTGTGCTTCTCTCTATACCCCCAGGGTTTGGGGTTCTTTCTGTGCATTGTCAGGGCCATGGAGAGGAGAGGAATGAGAGAGGAAGTTTTTACCTTAATCAGGGGAACCCTGTTCTTGTCCATTTTATACTCCAGCGACTCTTATTCTCAAACTACCATTGGGTGACTTTTTATAGTGTTAGCAACTTTCATTTCTGCTTTGACACTGGATGAATGTGATCATTCACAAACTCCAGCTGCCTCCTACTTTTTATATCATGCACTTGATCATGCACCTGACTCCAGAAATGTTTGATGTGGGCTTATCAATACGGATGTTCAATGTACCTGCTGAAGTTTACATGAATTTGCCTCCATTGTACTGTGGTGTTTCCTGCTTATCAAATCTCTGTCCCCCCTCTTCTCCAGTTGACAGCTTGTGAGATGTGCCTCTGAAAGGGCTTTATCTCAACACTCTTTGAGGACTCCCAGGAGGCAAGTCATTGCAGTTTTCTTGATGTCATTTCTCTCCTTCCCCAACAAATGAGTAATCTTTCTTATCATACACTCTGCCTGGTTAGAGCATAAGTTGTTACACCAAACTTGGGGGGTTTACAGAGTTTGTCAGGACTTTGTAACACCCTGCTTTCCCATCCCACCCCAATGTTACAACAGATCTTTTTATCCCTCTTTTCTTGAGGGCACAGCAGCCAGGAATAAGTAAGTAAGTGGTGCTAAATGAAATGTATCTAACACTCCTGATTCAGCCACTCACTCTCATGTGCTTGTGGTACCTTATTTATAAGGACTCCTGTAATTGGAGGATATCTTCTGTCCCTTTAAGAGTCCAACCCTTGCAGGAGAAGCCAGTAGGGCCAGAGGCTGCTGGCCCCATTACTCAGTCTTGCTTTCCACCTTTCATTATTTTAGGGGACACCTGGGCAAACAATTCTAGGGCATTTAGCCATGCCTCCTCTCATCCTCTTTCCTAAGACAAGACTTTCAGAGTCAGCCATTTAAAGAATAAGGTCCATAGTCTTCTAGATTCTTCCATGCATTTCTCTATTTTTTTTAAATATTTATTTATTTGCTTTAGTTGTACACAATGGGTTTTTTATTTGTACGTAGTACTGAGGGTCGAACCCGGGCCGCGCCTGCGCTAGGTGAGCGCTCTACCGCTGAGCCACAACCCCAGCCCGCATTTCTTTATTTTTAAAAATACATGGGGTGATATTGAAGCCAGATTTAAAGATAGGTAGTTTGTGTAGTTAGGTAAATCGGGTCTAATATCGAGTCTAATAAAGAAAATGGAGTCCATAAAGAAAATGGAGTTGGTCTGAGCTCCAGAAACTAGAACAACACCTGGGAGATTGAAATGTTAATGTCCCCAAGTCGGGGGACAATCCTAAAGAACTGTTAATGAAACAGCTCCCAGCAAGACAGACAGGGAGGTGCTAATCAAATTACCCTAGGCTCTTCCTGCCCAGATCACTCCCCACCACATCCTCCTGCCTGTCTTTCACCTTTTGGCCTTCCCATCTACATCCTCCACCACCTCAGGATAGAGGGAGATAAGCAAAATAAAAGACAGGAATGTAGGAAGACAAAAGAAGACCTTAGATATAAAAGGGAGAAGACCTCCCCTTCCCATAGATTTCACCTTTCTGGTCCCCTTTTCTCTCCAGGGGCAAAGTATTTTCTGCTATCTTTTAATAAAGCCTTTCACTTTCCACTCTACACTTGCCTCCACGTGCTTCTCTGGTGTTACACCTCAGCATTCGGGGAAGCAAGGATCAATATTACATAGACAGGATCAATATTATATAGACTGTAGGCATTTTTGTTTATGTACTCGTATGTTGATGACATTTTCTATGGTCTCTGCTATGTGAAAGTCCATCGTGTAACCATAGCATGGTTCACTTTACCAGACCCTTATTGACTAATGCTCTTGTTAATGCAGTATTCCAGATATTGTGAGCAGCAATGGTCCCATGGATGTCATTTGTATGTGTATTTTTGTACACCTGAACAAGATTTCCTTAGAAGTGAAATTGATGGTTTCTATTTTTATATATACTATCCTTATAAAAAGTAGTACCATTTATTTTCCCACCAGCAGTATATAAGGGTTACCTATTCCCTATGTCCTTGCAACCATTGGCCTTTAATTTCCTTTTTCATCCATCTCAGACCATATCCATACCAGTAGAAACGTGGTATTTTATTGTTTCAGTTTGCATCTCTTTGATTATTCATGTGATTGTTCATCATTTCCATATACTTAATATAGGCATTTGTATTTTTATGTGAATTTCCTGTTCTTGTCTTTTTACTACTCTAGTGTTCATGGTTTCTGTATTGCTTTGTAATACTCTTTATATAACAATTAACTCTTTTTTTTTTTTTTTTTTTTGGTACCAGGGATTGAACTCAGGGGCACTCAACCACTGGGCCACATCCCCAGCCCTTTTTTTTTTTGTATTTTTTTTTTTTTTTATTAGAGACAGGGTCTCACTGAGTTGCTAAGTGCCTCGCCATTGCTGAGGCTGGCTTTAAACTCGCGATCCTCCTGCCTCAGCCTCCCAAGTGCTGGGATTACAGGCGTGCGCCACCGCGCCCGGCAACAATTAACTCTTTTTAAAAAATATTTATTTATTTGCTTTAGTTGTACACAATACGTTTATTTTTATGTGGTGCTGAGGGTCGAACATGGGCTGCACACATGCTAGGTGAGCTCTACCACTGAGCCACAGCCACAGCCCAACAATTAACTCTTTGTTTTGCAAAAATAATGCAGATATTTCACTCAGCTTATTTTTTGCCTTTAAGCTTTGATTCTAATATCTCTTGCTAAATGAACTTTAAAATTTTTATGTAGTCATTTTTATCTGTAGCTTCTGGGTTTTTATTCTTACCCACTCAAATCTTATACAAATATTTAAATGTATTTATTGCTTCTAATGATTTTTTAAAACCTTCTAACCACAGAGGTTCTTTCTTGATATGAGGTTAACATTGTAGGACAACTTTCCATGTAGAATGGTATAATGGAGAAGGGTAATATGCAGTCACTTCTTCCTTTCTTCTTCATCCCATCCTCCCTGAAGTCACTTCTTGACAGGTCTGATGATGTGTAGAATCTTGTGGACACCAAAGAAATTTCTTATAACCAAGATCCCAATTTCATGACATTGGTGTTATCTACACAGTTATCTACATAATTGCCCCAAATGTTTCATAAGTGAGGGGTAAATTCTCTTGTTATTAAGTCAAATAAATATTTTGTATCCAGCTTTAACCAAATGTGTACTAGTGTTATAATTTGTAAACCACTAACCAGTTGGCCTAGATGTTTCTGTATCTGGGGGAAAGAAGTGTGGCTGAGCAATGTCATGAATTATTTTTGTAGCCACTCTGAGGAACAGAGTGGACATTCCCTCAAAATTGGTTTTGTGTGTTGATATTGATGACACCACACACATCAAGATAGTATGAAAAGCTTTATTATACATTATGTACATGACTAAGGTCTCTGGGGAAAGCAGGTCAGGTGTCCCAAGTAAGTCTGAAATGGCTCCAAGAGAGCCAGGAAAGGAAACTGTTGAGAGGTTTGGTACTGGATCTGGGAGCGGGGGTTCCATGTGCAGGTAAGGGCTTGCAAGGTTGGAGTCTTCCCCCTGTATCACAGGAGGGAGCCTCCAATCCTCTTGTCAGCTGGCCCAGATGTGGGGTACCGGAGCAGAGGGAGGGAAAGGCTCAAAAGCAAGTAGCAATCAAACATCAAAAAACAGAGTTAAGCCGGGCGCGCGTGGCGCACGCCTGTAATCCCAGCACTTTGGGAGGCTGAGTCAGGAGGATCATGAGTTCAAAGCCAGCCTCAGCAATGGTGATGCACTTAGCAACTCAGTGAGACCCTGTCTCTAATAAAATACAAAAAAGGGCTGGGGATGTGGCCCAGTGGTCTAGTGCCGCTGAGTTCAATCCCCGGTACCAAAAAAAAAAAAAAAAAAAAAAAAAAAAAAAAAAAAAAAAAAAAAAAAAAAAAAAACAGAGTTAGACAACTTAGCATATTACCAGTCACTGAGCAGTGATGTTCACATATCCTTAGACTTATGTTGAAAGGTGGGAGTATTGGTATATTGAGGAGCCCCTTTCTCCCACTAATAGAGACAACCAAACATCTTTTAAAGATAAAAATATTTGTGTTAGGAACTCTAAATAATCATGATGTAAGTGAGTATTCACCATGCTTAAACCAAGGCACCTGGATATTTCAAATATTTATGTTGAGATAGATTTTAAATGACTCAGCCACATGAATGTACAATGACCTTACACTCCTCTAATGATAATGTCTTGGTCTTCTGAGGTTTTCCATTACTTGGTGATTTAGTTACTAATGTTCTATGAATCAAATGTCAGCAATGCATTTATTTCTAGAATACTGAGTATCAAAGCTTGGGTAAACTGTGGCTATTTTCCTTGTGAAAATTCTATTCGTTGATATGTGATTTTATCATTTCCTCCTAAAATCACCCCATCATTGTCAGTAATTTCATTCTCTCTCTTTAGGCAGCAGTTACTGCCCTTGACTGCTTGCTTTTTAGATTTTCTGTCTTTCTTGGTAACTACTTTCAACAGTACAAACTGACATAGTAGAGAATAGTCTGCTTTTGTTGAGAGTATAAGTGGCCATTTGATTTCAGTGGGTTTTTTTGATTTTAAAAAAATACATATATATCTATATCTTTGTGAAAATATTTAGTTTTGAGATAAATTGGGCTTCATGTTCAATACTAATTTTCAAAGCCTGAATGACTGGTTGAAAAAACCAAAGAATTGAATGTTTCTCATATTTCACCATTTAGTGTTATGCTATGTGATTAATTTTTGCATTCTTTTGTCATATGTCAGGCTCTTAGCTATAATTCCATTTTTAGTTATTTGTTTTTGAAGAGCTAATAGTCTGTACTTTTGTTTTAATACTGCTACTTTTTATTGTTTATTACTTATTTTGAGATGGGGGCCTCACTATATTGCCCAGGCTAGTCTTGAATTGGTGGACTTAAGTGATCCCCCCACCTTAGCCTTATGAATAGCTGGGACTACAAGTGGGCACCCGACTCTACTACATCTTTTAAAATACTTTGACCTGTGCTTCCTACAATGGGTTTTATTATATTTACAAATAACTTGTTTTCTTTTTCAAGGTATTACTCAAGCATCTTTTGCCACAGAGATTCCTTTTATTCCATTTATTTGCTTGTCAGAATTCCAATTAAGAAATTTTTGACAAGTTAATGGTAATTTCACACTTAGGTCAAATTCATGGTGTTGAGGGATTTCTTTGACAGGCATATTGTTAAAAAAACAATATGCAAACCTGAAAACTAAAAAGAAATCAGTAAATAACATTCCTGGAAACAATGGACAAATTTTCACTTTAAATATGGGCAATAATCTTCCAATCATAAGAGTGATATTGGCTTACTATACTTAAAAGTAGAATTTAGTAGTAGAATGCAAAGAAATTGTGCTAATAGCATCCACATAAGTTAGATTTGCTTATTAAATCAAAGGGAATCAGTAACCCCTGAATTAAAAAATTTTTCAATAAATACAGTATAATCCTCACAAAATGATTTTTCTTACACTATAACATGACTGATGTCATTATAATCTTGTAGCAAAATTACATTCAACATGCCTGCACATTGATTATTGAAAGAGAACTGTGTCTTGTGCTCTATGAAAATAAACATAATACTAATATGATGAAATAATGCTTTGGAAGTGTAATCATGATGTTATTGGACATAGGTTCCAAGAATAGGTATCAAAAATGTTAAACCTTAGTCATCCTTTTGTCATAGTGGGCAGTGCATCAGTATTATAAAATGTTAAGAGTTTAATGTAATATGATGATGTTCCAACATTGCTATTTAATGTTCTAGTTTATGCCTAAATTCATAAAGTAGTATGGCAACATCAAATATTATTGCTTCATTTACCATTAGAATGCTCTTATTATCCAGTAAGAGGTCTTAATAAATCATGGTGACATTTCATGTAGCTGCTATATTAGTACATATTTCTTTTGGTTAGTGAATCAGATTGCAGCATGTGATTGCATGGTACTTTAAGATAATTTGGAAAAACTGGAATCAGTAGTAGAATGATTTTTCTACTTGTATAAATTGTACTAAAGATTCTAAAACTCCATGGTGATTAATTTTATGTGTCAACTTGGTTAGACAATGGTGCCAGGTTGGTCAAACACCAATCTAGGTGTTGCTGTGTAGGTTTTGTTTAGATGTGATTAACATTGAAATCAATATACATTGAGTTAAGCATGTTACCCTCCATAATGTAGATGGGTGTTATTCAATCAGTTGAAAGCCTTGAAAGTAAAGAGTTAAGACTCTAAGGGAAAGAATTCTGCCTCCAGCTGCTCTGCACATTTCAAACTTTCCAGCTCCCACAGTCACGTGAGCCCACCCCCGATATACACAATCAGCCCCTCAAATTCATGATTCCTTGTCTACAGGTTTAACCAATCATGTATTGAAAATATTAAAATTTCATCTGTATAGAACATATAAAAAAACTTTTTCTTGTCATCATTCCCTAAACAATACAGTATAACAATTGTTTACATAAGTATTTACATTGTATTAGTATAAAAGTGATCTAGAGATGATTTAAAATAACTCAGGGGTAGAGTCCATGCCTGTCATGTGCATGGCCCTGCCTCAGCACTGCATACAAACAAACGACAACAACTAAAACCAGCAACAACAACAACAACAAAGAAGTAAAATATATGGGAGGATGCACTTAGGCTATAGGCAAATGCTGTATCATTTTATACGAGGGACTTGAGCTTAGAGAGGCAGAATTTAGTACCACAGAACTAATCCACTGTAGATACCAAGGGATGGCTGTATACATGCATTTCTTTTTGGTTTTGTTTCTCTGGAGAACCCTGACTAGTACAACTGTCAATTTAAAATAATCCAGTCCCTGAAAACCAAATGTAAAATGTTCTCTCTCTGATATGCGGATGCTAACACACAACAAATGGGGGGAGGGGAAGAATAGAAATTCAGTGGATTAGACAAGGGGAATGAAGGGAAGGGAAAGGGAATAGGAAAAGGAAAGGCAGTGGAATGAATCAGACATAACTTTCTTAGGTTCATATATGAATATATCATAGTGAATCTCCACATCATGTACCTCCATAAGAATGGGATTCTAATTAAAATAAGATATACTCCATGCACATATATCAAATATACTCTACTGTCATTATATCTAAAAAGAACAAATAAAAAGATAAAATAAACTTTAAAACAAGAAAGCAAAAATGAATATTCTAAAACATAGGCTCCAACCCTGATAGTGGCATTACCTTCACAATGGTCTTCATCTAAAATCAGCTTTTCATTCTAGTTTACAAGATATTTTAGAAATTGGTTACTTTTATTTCTGTTTCTTCCTGAACAGTTGTTTGTGTTTGGGGACCTACTGGATGTCATGTTCTCACTGAAGCTGAATGATGGTTCTGTGTGTGTGTGGTGATAGACCATAAAAGAATTATGGTCCTAATTTCCTGTCTGAAAAGAGAGCCATGACTCCACTGTGGGCCTTCTCCATGTTACCTTGTTCCATATGTCCCTTGAATGTTCCTGTTAGACTAGGGCTGGATGCAGGGACATTTTATTCCTCATGTCTTCTTTCTTCATTCTTCCCCTCCAGCTATTAATTTCCTTGGTAAAATCCAGTTAATCTATAAAAGGGAAGAAGTTACAGAAGGGTTACATGGTCTGAAGTTTGTGTGTGGAAGTGAGAAGAGGTAATTGTGTTCTCTTTGGTGGTGGCACTTACGGTAGTATTGCAGGTCAAATAGGCTCAAGATGGGCTGGGGATATAGCTCAGTTGGCAGAGTGCTTGCCTTACATGCACAAGGCCCTGAGTTCAATCCCCAGTACCCCCCCCCCCACACACACACAAGGCTCAAGAGCACCAGCCAATTCATGCAGTATCCCATTTGTTACCACCTAATTACCAGTTGGTGGAACAGCATAGGAACCCTTAAAACAGAGATTTCAGGTGATCTTTCCTTAGGGTTTTAGCCATTCAGTTGCAGATGCTATTAACATTTGTCAAGCACCTGGTATGTGCCACGGCTTATGTTAGCAAATGATGTTGTTCAATATAAGTAAAATACAGGGTTTTTTGTTGTTGTTGTTTTGTCAGGGATTGAACTCAGGGGCACTCTACCACTGGGCCACATCCCCAGCCCTTTTTTGTATTTTATTAGAGACAGGGTCTCACTGAGTTGATAAGTGCCTCGGCATTGCTGAGCCTGGCTTTGAACTCGTGATCCTCCTGCCTCAGCCTCCCAAGTGCTGGGATTACAAGCATGAGCCACAGTGCCCGGCATAAAATCCAGTTTTTATCCCTAGAGAGATTATGTTCTAGTTCATAGAACAGCATATTAAATACTAGAATCCAAATTTGTAAATATGAACCATAGAAATATCATCCTTTCCTCTACTTTTTTGCATTGCCTCCTTTGTCACAAATCAAATGTATTATAAGGGCTTGGATTTCTTTCTGGATTCTGTTCCCATCTATTCCATTTGTCTTTCCATGCACCAATGCCACATTGTCTTGTCTTGTTTCCTGTCACTTTCTAACATTTTGATACCTGATTAAGTCTTCCTACTTAGTTCTTTTTCAAGAATGTCTTGACTATTCTTGGCCCTATATATTTTCATATAAATTTTAGAATCATTTTGTCAGCTCCTAAAAAAATTGTTTTTGGGATTTTGTTTGGAACTAAATTTGACTCCATAGATCAATTTGGAAGAATTGACTTATTTATGATGCGGAGTTTTCCAATCCATAAATATGGCATGTCTCTTTATTTGTTTAGTCTCTTAACAATATTGTTTAGTTTATTGTATAAAAATCTCATTCCTAGGATTTTTAATATTATTTTTAATATTATTGAAAAGGGTATATTTTTTTAATTTCTAATAATTGCTGGCATATACAAATATAGCTATATGGAAATACTTTAAATCCGTAAATTTGTTCAATTAACTAATAATTTGTTTGTAGATTCTTTTGAACTCTCTATTCCTACAATCATATTGTCTCTGAAAATGAACAGTTTTAATTTTTCCTTTTCAATTCTTGTAAGTCCTTTTAGCCCATCATGACAAACTAGGCCAGTTCAGTGCAAAAGTCAATCAATGTCAGGTGGGCTTGAGCCCAGTAGTAGAGCACTTGCCTACCACGTGATAGGGTTTGATACCCAGCACCACACAAAAATTTCAATGTAATTAACTGACCATATCAATAAATTAAAGAAGAAAAACCATATCATCACTCCCAATAAATGTAGAAATAGGATTTGACAAAATGTAGCATCCATTATGATAAAACTTCCTGAAAACTAGGATTAGAAGGAAACTTCCTCAGTCTGATAAAGGATGTCTACAAAAAACCTGCAACTAACATCAAACTTGACAAAAGACTACATGATTTTCCCCTAATGTCGGAAATGAGGCAAGGAAGTTCACTCACTCCAGTTATTAATTATTGTGCTGAGCATCCTGATTAGTGAAATAAGGTAAAAAAAAAAAAGAAATTAAAAAACTTATGGCTTGGAAAGGAAGAAATACAATCACGTCTCTTTGCACATAGCATAGTTGTCTATGTAGAAAATCTCAAGGGATCCTCAAAAACCCTATTAGAGCTATTAAGTTTAACAAGGTAATTTGATAGAAAGTTAATATGCAAAAGCAATTACATTTCTGTATACTAGCAATGAATGATTGAAAATCAGAAATTAAAAAAGGTACCATTTACAATAGCATCCAAAATTAAATGTTTAAGTATTAATCTAATAATATACATGTAGGATCTGTACGTTTAAAACTATACAACACTGATGAAAAAAAGTCAAAGACTTTTTAGGTGGAGAGCTGTATCATATTCATTGGATGACAATATTTCTCTCCAACTTGATTCAACACAATTTCAATCAGAATCCCAGAAGGGTTTTCTGTATACATTGACAAGTTGATTCTGAACATTTATAAGGAGAGGCAAATGATTCAGAATAGGCAAAATGATTTGGAAAAAAAAATCAAATTTGAAAGTCACACAAACTGATTTCAACACTTACTATAAAGCTACAGTAATCAAGACAATGTGATGTCATTTAAAACATCCTTTAAAATTGTATTACATAGATTTCAACACTCTGGATTGGAAAAAGCATATCAGAACAATCTAGGGGATTTGCATTCCAGTTCACCACTCTTCATACATTCCCATTCTAATCCAATGGTCCTCATTGATTCTGGCCCCTCCTCCCCTTGTTGAGAACAGTCCTATCACAGCCCTGGTTACTGTTGTGACCATTGGCTCAGAGCCAAATCACTCCCAGAAATTGTCCTCAGTGGAAAGGTTAAGCTTTCCTTGGAGCAGACTGCATCCAATGACTGAATGGTTGATAGACATAAGAATACAAAGATTGACCCTCCTTGCCTCAGCTGGAACTTTGTTTATGAAGGGCCATGTTCCCTGCAGGATCCTCTGAGGCCTTTGTGTGGCTGCAGTATGATTCAAGTTCTCTTTGTGCCAATTGCCAGCATTCCTTCACTAAAGCTATTCCCAACAGTATTCCCAATAAATATCTCGTAGACAACATCTGTCTCAGAAACTATCTTCAGGAAACCTCACCCATGATAGTTACCTTTTATCTGATCTGTCAAAGATAGAGGAAGAGTCACTAAAAGATTCTTTTCCTGTTCCCATTCTATCTCCTATTGTACCTGCTCATAGGAAAATTTGGTTAATTTATTCTTGAAAATGCTGGATACAAATATATAACTTTTATATGTTTTGGTGCAATTCTATTCAGAAAGTACAGGTTTATGAGACTATTCATTTTGAATTGTACTCTTATCTGCTGTGATACTCTGCCAATTTAATGTTTGTCCTAAATTCTAATCTGTTTGCTATTAGTTTTGTAACATGCTTTTGTATTATTTGAATCTTGCTGATGGACCCTCACCTGGCCTTTTTGATGTGACATTGTTGTTAATTAAGCAAGGAATTTGTCTTTTAATGTATTTTAATCTTTATTATAATTATTATAATTGGCATGTCTTGTCTTGCTCCAGGCATCTTTTTTTTCCCTCCTTTTTATCCTTTTTTTTGCCTTTTGTAAATAGTTCTGTGCAGGCATATCATGTGTGTTTTGCATTCATCTGTAGTGATCAAAAAGCATATATCTTGTTTTATTTCATTTTGGTGGTACTAGGGATTGAACCCAGGAGTGCTCTACCTTCTTATTTTGAGACAGGGTCTTGTTAAGTTGCCAAGACTGGCCTTGAACTTGTGATCCTCCTGCTTCAGGCTTCTGAATGGCTGGAATTACAAGTGTGTGCCACCACATCAAGTTAATGATTATCTGTAAGCTTTTCAGAAACAACATTTAACCCCTATTTCCATAACCTTCAGAGACAAAGGAAAAATCAAATATTGAAGTCTCTTCTATAAATCAAGAAATTTGGTATAATTTTATTCCTCTTTCTTGCCTTATTCCCGTTTTTGTGTTTTTATATGTTACTGAGTTTTAGATACAAATAATTGATATGTTTTATATTACATTTTATAATAATTTTTGAAAGAGAGGGGAATAATTTTATTTGCACTTATAGTTTAAAATTTTTTATTTTATTTTTTAATTTGTTCTTTTAGTTGTATATGACAGTAGAGTCTATTTTGACATATTTATACAAACATGAAGTGTGTCTTATTCTAATTAGGATCCCAGTCTTGTTGGAGGTACATGATGTGAAGATTCACTGTGACGTATTCATATATGTACATAGGAAAGTCATGTTAAGATTCATTCCACTATAGTTGCTATTCCCCCTTCCTTCCCTCTATTCCCTTTTGTGTAATCCAATGAACTTCTATTCTCCTCCTCTTCCCTTGTTGTGTGTCAGCATCAACATATCAAAGAGAACATTTGATCTTTGGTTTGGGGGATTGGCTTATTTCACTTAGCATGATAGTCTCCAGATTCATTCATTTACTAGCAAATGTCATAAAGTCATTCTTTTTTTATGGCTGAGTAATATTCCATTGTGCACATATACCACATTTTCTTTATCCATTCATCTGTTGCAGGGCACCCAAGTTGGTTCCATAGTTTATGCTGTTGTGAATTGAACAGCTATAAGCTACATTGGGTGAATCAATGTAGTATGCTGATTATAAATTCTTTGGATATGTACCGAGGAGTGGGATAACCAGGTCAAATGGTGGTTCCATCCCTGGGTCTTTTTTTTAGTATTTATTTATTTGCTTTAGTTGTACACAATGTGTTTATTTGTAATACGTGGTGCTGAGGATCGAACCTGGGCCGCGCAGGTGCTAGGCGAGCGCTCTACCGCTGAGCCACAACCCCAGCCCTCCATTCCTGGTTTTTTGAGGAATCTCCATAGTGCTTTCACCAATTTGCAGTTGTACCAGCAAGGTATGAGTGTACCTTTACCCCCCACATCCTTGCCAACATTGCTTATATTCTTGGTAATTGCCATCCTGTCTGGAGTGAGATGAAATCTCAGTGCAGGTTTTGTTTTGTTTTTGGTGCTAGAGATTGAACCCAGGGCCTTTTGCGTGTGAGGCAGTCACTCTACCAACTGAGTTATATCCTGAGCCCCCCCCCAGTGTAGTTTTAATTTTCATTTTCCTAATTTTGAGAGAGGTTGAATATTTTTCAATATATTTGTGGAAAATTCACGTTTCTTCTTCTATGAAGTTGTCTGTTCAGCTCCTTTGCCCATTTATTGATTGGGCAATAAATAAACAATTTGTTTGTTTTTGGTGTTAACTTGTTTTTAAAATTTTTATTTATTTATTTTAATTTGTTATACCTGCTTGCAGAGTGCAGTTCCTTTCATATTACATATAAAGAGCGCAGTTTTTCAATTCACTGGTTTTACATTAAGTATTTTCACACCATTTGTGTTTTTATATATGTACTTATGTGTATTGATGTGTATTGATGTCTAACTCATTCTGCCATTTTTCCTATCCCCTTGTCCCCTCCTTTCCCTTCCCTCCCCTTTGTTCTATTTAACATTCCTTCATTCCTCTCATTCCCTCCCTCCCTTATCATTATAATTCAGTATCATCATAGCAAAGGAATCATTTGACCTTTGGTTTTGGGGGATTGGCTAACTTCACTAGCATTATTTTCTCCAACTCCATCCATTTACCTGTGAATGCCATGATTTTATTCTCTTTTAGTTCTGAGTAGTGTTCCATTGTGTATATATACCAAAGTTTCCCTATCCATTCATCTGCTGATGGGCATCAGGGTTGTTTCCACATCCTAGCTATTGTGAATTGTGCTGCTATAAACATTGATGTGGCTGTGTCCCTGTAGTAATCTGTTTTTAAGTCCTTTGGGTATAGACCAAGGAGTGGGATAGCTGGGTCAAATGGTGGTTCCATTCCAAGTTTTCCTAGGAATCTCCATACTGCTTTCCAGATTGGCTGCACCAATTTGCAGCCCCACCAGCAATGTAAGAGTGTGCCCTTTTGCCCACATCCTCACCAGCATTTATTGTTGTTTCTGTTTTTGATAGCTGCCATTCCGACTGGCATGAGATGAAATCTTAGAGTAGTTTTGATTTGCATTTCTCTAATTGCTAAAGATGTTGAACATTTTTTCACATATTTGTTGATTGATTGTATATCATCTTCTGAGAAGTGTCCGTTCAGTTCCTTAGCCCATTTATTGATTGGGTTGTTTGTGTTTTTGGTGTAAAGGTTTTTGAGAGCTTTATATATCCTTGAAGTTAATGTTCTGTCTGATGTGCTTGTGGTAAAGATTTGCTCCCATTCTGTAGGTTCTCTGTTCACCTCACTGATTGTTTCTTTTGCTGAGAAGCTTTTTAGTTTGAATCCATCCCATTTATTGATTCTTGGTTTTAAGTCTTGCTCTATCAGGGTCTTATTGAGGAAGTTGGGGCCTAATCCAACATGATGGAGATTTGGGCCTACTTTTTTCTTCTATTAGGTGCAAGGTCTCTGGTTTAATTCCTAGGTCCTTGATCGACTTTGATTTGAGTTTTGTGCATGGAGAGAGATAGAGGTTTAATTTCATTTTATTACATGAGGTTTTCCAGTTTTCCCATGGTGTTAAGTTTTTTGAGTTCTTTGTATGTCCTGGAAATTAATGCTTTATCTGAAGTGCAGGTGGCAAAGATTTTCTACCATTTTGTGGGCTCTCTCTTCATGCCCTTGTTTCCTGTGCTGTGAAAAAGCATTTTAGTTTGATGCCATCCCATTTATCTATTCTTGATTTTACTTCTTGTACTTTTGTAGTCTTGTTGAGGAAGTTGGTTCCTGAGCCAATATATTGGAGTACTGGACCTACATTTTCTTGTATTAGATGCAGGGTTTCTGGTCTAATGCCTAGGTCTTTGATCCATTTTGAGTTTTGTGCAGGGTGAGAGGGGTTAAATTTCATTCTACTACATATGGATTTCCAGTTTTCCCAGCACGATGTGTTGAAGAGGTTATCTTTTCTCCAGTGTGTGTTCTTGGTAACCTTGGTACCTTTGTCTAGTATGAGATGACTCTGTTTATATGGATTTGTGTTATGGTTTGGATCTGAGGTGTCCCCCAAAACCTCATGTGTGATACAATGCAAGAAGGTTTAGAGAAGAAATGATTGGGTTATGAAAGCCTTAACACAGTGATTAATCCCCTTGATGGGATTAACTGAGTGGTAACTGAAGGTGGGTAGGGTGTGGCTGGAGGTGGTGGGTCATTGGAGGCATGCCTTTGGGGTATATATTTTGCATCTGGTGAGTGTAATCTCTCTCTGTGTTTCCTGATAATCATGTGAGCTGCTTCCCTCCACATTCTCTTCCGCCATGATGTTCTGCCTCACCTAGAGCCACAAGGAATGGATCCAGGTGTCTATGGGCTGAGACCTCTGAAAGCATGAGCCCCCAAATAAACTTTCCTCCTCTACAATTGTTCTTGTCAGGTCTTTTAGTCACAGCAGACAAAAAAAAAAAAAAAAAAAGCTGACTAAAACAGTTTATCTCTGTGTCTTCTATTCTGTTGTATTTGTCTTTCAGTTTTTCTCCATTTAGAATGATGTTGGTCTTCACATCTGGTTTGGTACCAATACCATGCTCTTTTTGTTACTATAGCACTGTAGTATAATTTAAGGTCTGGTATTGTGAGGCCTCCTGCTTCACTTTTCTCACTAAGGATTGCTTTATCTATTCTGGGCCTCTCATTTTCCAAATGAATTTCATAACTGCTTTTTCTATTTCTAGGAAGAATGTCATTGGGATTTTAATAGAAATTGTATTAAATCTGTATAGCACTTTTGGTAGTATGGCCATTTTGAGAATATTAATTCTGCCTATCTAAGAGAATGGATATCTTTCTATCTTCTAAGGTCTTTTTCAATTTCTTTTTTTGGGGGAGGGGGAGGGTACTAGAGGTTGAATTCAGGGGCACTTGACCATGGAGCCACATCCCTAGCCCTACTTTGTAATTTATTTAGAGACAGTGTCTTACTGAATTGCTTAGTGACTCGCTTTTGTTGAGGCTGGCTTTGAACTTGTGATCCTCCTGCCTCAGCCTCCTCAGCTCCTGAGATTGCAGGGTGCCACCCCACCCGGCAGGCCTTCTTTCCTTAGTGTTATGTAGTTTTCATTATAGAGGTCTTTCACCTCTTTTGTTAGATTGATTCCCAATTTTTTTTAAAGCTATTATGAATGGGATAGTTTTCTTAATTTCTCTTTCAGCTGATTCATCACTGATGTATAGGAATGCAATTGACTTATGGGTGTTAATTTTATATACTGCTACTTTGCTGAATTCATTTATAAGTTCTAGAAGTTTTCTGGTGGAGTTTTTTGTTTGTTTGTTTGTTTTCTAACTATAGGATCATGTTGTTTGCAAATAAGGATAGTTTGAGCTCTTCTTTTCCTATTTGGATCCCCTTAATTTCCTTCTTTTGTCTAATTGCTCTGGCTAGAGTTTCAAGGACTGTGTTGAATAGAAGTGGTGAAAGAGAGTATCCCTGTCTTGTTCCAGTTTTTACAGGGAATGTTTTCAGTTTTTCTCCATTTAGAATGATGTTGACCTTGCGTTTAATGTATATAGTTTTTACAATGTTGAGGTATGGTCCTAATACTCTTAGTTTTTCTAGTGATTTGAACATGAATGGATGAAAATTTTTAAGTTGTTGGGGACATTAAGAACACGTCAGCCGAAAGAATAGAAATTTAAGTCAAGGAAATGAAAACCTAACTCTCCAGCTGTCTCACACTTCCTGATAGTGGGCTTGGCCTAGCCCAGGGGTGTTGCCCTGACATATGACGAAAAATCAAACCACCACTAGGATAGGCTAGTGGCTGTTCCTCCAATGTGATCTGCTCGTGCTCCCTATGCTCCCCTATAACCTTTCTGCTGATTGGCCCATGTCTTCTATAAAGGCCGTCCAACTTCCTCAATAAACTGAACTTGTGCCTCGACCGGTCTCCCTGACGTGTCTGATTGTCCTCCGAAAGGAGGGCTGGGTGCGGGCGCTCAGTCGGCTCTTACCTTTCCCAATCCATCCTTGTTGGGGCGTGCTCCCCCTTCTCTTGCAGAGTCGGGGGCTAAAAACCCCAACATTAAGTAAAATTTTTGCTAATTTCTTTTTATTGTGGTAAAATGCATATAACATAATGATTTTTAATATTTAATTTTGGCTTTATAACCAAACATTTTGAATTGTTTCATTTTTTAGTGCAGACTAACAGTTCTCCACACCATTACTTCTCTCTCTTTTCCTTTCTTTAATAAAAGGTGAATCTACTTTCCATCTGGTTACAGTAAGAAACATCATTTAGTCATGAGCTCTGGTCTCTTGAGCAAAAAAATGTGATTAATTATATGAAAAAAAACTCCATCAAATAATGCAATATTCTGATTTGAGATGCCTGATTGACAGACTAAAAATATGATTTTTTGAGTCAATGACTACTCTTGTTTCAAACATTATTGATGCTAGGAAACTGGTTTCAAAGAGATCTAGAATAGATTGTGTAAAATTCTAAGTAGCCTGGAGTCATTCAATCGATGTATTCAGTTTCAACAAAACAGTCTAATGGGATTTTGGTTGGAATTGTGTTGAACCTGTAGATCAATTTAGGGAGAACTGTCATCTTGACAATATTGACTTTTGTAACTTATAAATCTTACTTAGATCTTCTTTAATTTCTACCAGCAATGTTTTAGGTTTGTCAGCATATACATATTGCATATATTTAAATTTGTCTCTACATAGTTTATAATTTTGTTGCTATTGTAAATGGCATATTTTAAATTTATTTATTGGATTGTTTGTTGTTAGTATTTAAAATTCAGTTGACTTGTACCTATTTACCTGTGTCCTGTGTGCCCTTAGTGAATTCACTTATTAGTTCTAGTAACTTTGTAGATTTCTTCAGAATCTTTTACATATATGATCTCATCTACAAATTCAGTGTTATTTCTTTCTCCGCCAACCTCTACACCTTTGATTTTGTTCTCTCACCTTATAGCAAAGATAAGTGCTCAATATTAAATGAAAGTGAAAGAAGATATTCCTGCTTTTTTTCCAGTCTTGGGGGAAAACATTCAGTCTTTCACTGGTAAGTATTATATTTAACTTTTTGTTGTTGTTGTTGCTGGTGCCCTTTATCAGTTTGAGGAAATTTTCTTCTATATCTAGGTTTCTGGTAGTTATTATGTTGATTTTTGTCAAATGCCTTTTCTGCACATAAGCAGAGGGTAATAATTTTCTCTATTCTGTTCATGTTACAAATTAACTTGTTTCTTTTTGGAGTACTAGAGATTGAACTCGGGCACATCCCCAGCCCTATTTTTTTGTTTTATTTTATTTAGAGACAGGGTCTCACTGAGTTGCTTAGTGCCTCACCTTTGCTTAGGCTGGCTTTGAACTTGATATCCTCCTGTCTCAGCCTCCCGAGCTGCTGGGATTATAGGCATGCACCACCACACCCAGGTACATTGTTTCTTTTTTAATATTAATCCAACCTCACTTAGTTATGATGTATTATCCTTTATATAAAATGATGGATTTCACAAAGTTTTAAGGATTTTTCCATCTGTGTTCCACTTCTCTGTTTTTGCATTCTGATTGCCCCCTCCCTCATTATTTGGTCAGCTGGGATACATCTTTAATACTTTGCTTTAAAGATATTTTTTAAAAAAATCTTCAGTCAGGCGGTGGTGCATGCCTATAATCCCAGCACTTGGAGGCTGAGGCAGGAGGATCGATAGTTCAAAGCCAACCTCAGCAATGGCGAGGCACTTAGCAACTCAGTGAGACCCTGACTCTAATAAAATGCAAAAACGGGCTGGGGATGTGGCCCAGTGGTCAAGTGCCCCTGAGTTCAATCCTTGGTACAAAAAAAAAAAAAAAAAAATCTTCAGTTGGGCATGGTAGTGCACGCCTGTTATCCCAGCAGCTCAGGAGGCTGAGACAGGAGGGTCGTGAGTTCAAAGCCAACCTCAGCTACTGCGAGGTGCTAAAACAACTCAGTGAGACCCTGTCTCTAAATAAAATACAAAAAATAGGGCTGGGGATGTGGCTCAATGGTTGAGTGCCTGTGAGTTCAATCCCTGGTACCAAAAAAAAAAAAAAAAAATCTTTATACTCTTATCAGATATAGAAGCAAACAATAATTACATTATAAAATATTAGTGTTCATATGTGAATGTGTGTGTAAATATATAAATGGGAGTATAGTAATACCCTCTCTATATAAATGGAAGTACTATACAAATTCATTTTAATTTGCTTTTTCACATACCAAAAATTCTGGAGATCACTTTGTAGAAATACAGATATAGTTCCCATTATTTTTAAATAGCTACATGGTATTCCGTTGTATGGCTATGCTATGATTTATTCAAGTAGTCTTCTACAGATAGAAATTTGAGTTGTTTCTAGTCTTTTGTTATTATAAGTGATGCTGCAGTGAATTATATGTATTACTTCGTATTTTTTTTTCAGTATATATTTGGGTTAGAGTCTTAGAATGGCATTGCTGAGTCAAAGGATAAACCACATATGTAGTTTTGCTATGTATGCCCAAGTTCCTTTCCAGAGATGTTTTTCATTTTTCATTCCCACAATCAATGTCTGACAGTACCTGTTTGCTGTCCAGAGTGGTTTTTGTAATTTTTGCTAATCTGATAAATGGTATTTCATTATTGTTTTAATTTGTCTTTCCCTTATTGTGAGTGAGATTGAACAACCTTTCACATAGTAAGAACCATTTGAATTTCTTTCCTCCTCCTCCTCCTTCTCCCCTTTTTTTTTTTTTTTTTTTTTTGCGGGGGAGGGTAGAGATCTGGGGATGGGACCCAGCATCTCATGCATGTTCAGCATGTTCTCTGCCACTGAGCTACACCTCCAGCCCCATTTGATTTTGAATCCCTATTTCTGAAATTTTCTGTTCAAAAACCTTGTTCATTTTTCTATGTTTGGAAGCTCTTTCTATATTGGAATGTCAACTCTGGGCTTGATGTAAATAGCAAAGTATTTTCATTTTGTCATTTGTCTTTTTGTTTTTACTAATGGCCTTTTTTACATGCAAAACTTTTTTTTAGGTAATTAATATTTTTCCTGTATTCTTTCCAGATTTTTAGGTCATAAATCTCAGTCCCAGTTTATAGAGCTATTCACTTTGTTTTTCTATTACTTGTATTTTTCACTAAAATATTTGATACAGTTAGAATTTATTCTGATGCATTGTGTGAGAAATAGATCCAATTTTAACTTCTTCCATATGACTATCTAGTTATCCTAAGATCCAACACCTTTTTTTCTAAGATGGCTAAGATGCTGCCTTCATCATATACAAAAATTTAATATGCAGTTGGTTCTATATTTATGTCTTCATTCATCTTTTGGTTCTTAACCCAGTGGCACTCTACTAGTGAGCCACATCCCCAGCCCTTTTTATTTTTTATTTTGAGACAGGTTCTCCCTAAGTTGCTAGGGCCTTACTAAGTTGCTGAGGCTGGCTTTGAACTTGTGATCCTCCTGCCTCAGCTTCAGAGCTGTTAGAATTACAGGTGTGCACCACCACAACAGGCCCATTTATGTCTTTTTAAAGAAAAATATGTGGATGGTACATATTCACAGGGTACCATGTGGTGTTTTGATTCATGTGTACATTGTGTCATGTTTAAACCAACATAAACATATTGCCTCACAAATAGATCATTTCTCTGCAGTGAAAACATTGACATTCTTTTCTTTTAACTTTTTTTGAAATATACAAATAAATTGTTATTATCTACAGTTCCCCTACTGTGCAATGGAATACCAGAACTTATTTCTTCTACCTACATATAACTTAGTACCCATTTATCAACCTTTCTAGGGGAAAATTTTGGTGAGTAGCAGTATTTTTGTATGATCATAAAGTGTCTCCTCACATACTGCTTGTTAGTTAGTAGGAGAAAAATAAACCCCAATAATTATTCAAAAGAAAAACTGGGTAACACTTTGACAACGTGACCACAATTAACAGTACCAATGAGGACCAGGCACCAATGATAAGCCATTGTGTGCCTTCAAATATAATGCTTTGATCAAAACAGGATGTTGTCTGTGCAGTATTCTAGCAGAGCATTCTCAGATTTTATGGGGAGATTATTTCAAAATTATGAAAGATAACATGTCTTATTCTAATAGCCATTAGAGTATCCTCACTATGTTCCCACGGAAATATCAGATAAACACAGAATAAGGGGAATTCTATTTTAAAGGGGAATTGGCTTCTGGAAGAGCACAAACCAAAGTGTCTTTGCCCATTAAGTCCCAAGTGTTTAATTCTGCAAATATTTTAATGCAATTGACACAGGTGTATTAAAATAGGTTGCAAATTATAATCTAGAGATTTATATATTATTATACTAATTAATATTTCAATAATTATAACCTAATCATATTATTACCATAATAATCACATTATACATTATTTACTATGTTTATGTTTTTATAAGTGTTCCACATCTAGTACAGTGGAACAAAATGGTTTGATGGCACTTAATGTAGAGTGAGGGAAACAGGTACTCATTAAACTTCTATTTGTGACTGAATATACTTTTTAGATGCTGGGTAAGAGAATTTATTTTGGAGATGGCTCATGCATGTTTAGAAGATTACACACACACACACACACACACACACACACACACACTACACTTAACACATACCAAATACAAGAGGTAGAAAGAATATTTACATGAGCTTCAAGAAGAGAGTATTGATAGTTTCTGTCTTCTTTGAATTTTGAATTAAAATAATAACAAATACAGATATATACTAAGAGATTTGAATATAACATGTTTTGCGGATTTCTCCTAATCACAGTTTTCTGTTTGCTGTGCTTTTATGTTCAGAAAACACCTGAAAATGGTAGTTGCTTATACAATCAGACGCTTGACAATAATCCCAGGAAAATTATCCTTATCTTTGTTTTATAATGAATTCCAGGAACAATCAGGTCAATGGAGAATCTTAGGTGCTGCTGAGAACTACCAATTTTGTGACAATCATTGAAATTGTGCAGCATTACTGCTGCTTTGAGGACATACAAACAATGCAGGATGTAAATAACCCTCTTCCTTTTTCTCATTTCAGCTTTTCCCCCATGTTAATCAAACCCAATGTTATTGAAGACAATACGGCATAGAAAACTATATCTGATTTTTCCCAGGTAGTTATTATTTTACAATTATCTGACAAAATAAGGACTAATATTTAGTTCCCATATGTGAGATATTGTCCTTCTACATTATTTACAATACATGAAAACCTACTTAGCAAACATAGAAAAACATAACACATTCAGCAACCAAAAATTGGAACAATGACTGGCACTTGATAAAATGAGCAAGGGTTGTAAAATGGGCTTTTATGGGGAGATTGTTTCAAAATTATGAGAGAGGATATGTAAAGCTCTCTTCACAGAGGCAATGAGAAGAGGAAAAGCAGTGGGCTCAAAAGGCCGCTGCAACTGCTTACATGACCTTGGACAAGTCTGCTCTCTCTTGAGTGTCAATGTTCCTGGCTGCAAGTCACAGGGTATCTACTAGATGCTCTCTGAAGTCTCATTAGGGCTTTAAAGTCAGTGCTTTTGTAGCTTACAATGTTATGCCCAATGCAGACCAGAGCTGTCTGACAATGGCTATAAAGTAGGCACAGAGGAACAGGACAGAAGTCTTTTAGGAAATTTGAATGGGCTGGGCATGGTAGTGCATGCCTGTAATCCCAGGGGCTTGGGAGTCTGAGGCAGGAGGATCATGAATTCAAAGTCAGCCTTAGCAAAAGTGGGGCACTAAGCAACTCAGTGAAACCCTGTCTCTCAATAAAATACAAAAATAGTGGTCACGTGCCCCTGAGTTCAATCCCTGGCACCTCTTCCCCCTCCAAAAAAAAGGAAGAAAAAAGGAAATTGAATGGTTACCTCTACCCATCCTTATAAGCCAGGGTATAAACCCATGTCTTCCAGAGAAGAGGGCAGCAAAGAGGAAGGTGGAACATTAGGATAGTGCAAAATGCCTGACAAGACTTAGGGCAGGGAAGAGATAAAAAGCAAAGTAGAAAGAGGGGAATGAAGAGCTGTAATTGTGCTACCAGCAAAGGAACTTCGAAACAAGATTGGTAATCCAGCATGGTAGAGCATGCCTGTAGTCTCAGCTACTCAGGAGGCTGAGGCAGGAAGATTGCCAAATTTGAAGCTGGCCTGGGAAATTTAGTGAAACCCTGTCTGAAAATGAAAATTTCAAAAACCTGAAGATGTAGCTCAGTGGCAGAGCATTTGCCTAGTATGTGCAAAGCCCTGGGTTTGGTCCACAGTACTGAAAAAAAATTTGGCAGACTTTGTTAAAATGTCTCAGGGCAACCACCATAATTACAGGTTGCAGAAATAAGGTCCCTTTAAACATGTTGTCAGCCTATCATGTGCATGGGATCTGAAGGAAATAAAAAATGGATCATACATAGCCCTATCTCCTTGGAGTTTAAAATATATAAGGAGAAACAGGTATTGTTATGGTTTGGATATGAGGCATCCTCCAAAAGCTCCGATATTAATGAGGGAGTGTTCAGAGGTGAAATGGTGGGACTGTGAAGGCTTTAACCCAATCAAACTAGAATGGACTGACCGGGTGGTAACTGTAGTCAGGTGGACTGTGACTGGAGGAGGTGGGTCACTGGGAGTGTCCCCTGGAAGGGTAAATGTTCCCTTCATCATCTTCCCTCACTCTGCTTCCTGATCCCACCATCTTTCCTCCTCCCAGTGGTCCTTCTGCCATAATGTCTTCCCTCATCTTGGGTCCAGAGCAATGAAATCAATCATTTATGGACTGAGCCCTTTGAAACTGTGAGCCCCAAATAAACATTTTTTCTCTCAGTTGTTCTTGTCAAGTATTTTGATCACAGCAAGACAAAAGCTGACTAAAAAGGGCAGGCATACCACTAACTGGGCTATTTTGTGTGTATTGGGGGTCTTACAGGGGACTGAAACACTGAACTATATACCTAGTCCTTTTATTTTTTAATGTTGATATAGGGCCTCACTGAGTTGCTAAGGCTGGCCTTGAACATGTGATGCTCCTGTTGCAGCCTTCCAAGTTACCACCGTGCCCAGCAACTGGGCTATTCTTTCTATTATTATTTTTCTTTATTAGAGCTTTATAGTTTTACATTTATAGTTATCCATAGTAGTTGGGTTCATCCCAACAAACTCATACTTGCATGGTATTCACTTTTAGTTCATGATCCCCGCCCTCTTTTCCTTTATCCTTTTCCTTTCTTCCTCCCTCCCCTCTTCCATTCTCCTTCCTCTACTCTACTAGACATCCTTTCACTAATCTATTAATTTATATTTGAGTGGTTCTTTTTACCTATGCATAAAGGTAATATATGCACATAACATGATTTTGTATGGATGCATTCTGCATTGCCTCCCCTTACCTATCCCTCCACTCTGCCGCTCGATCTCTTTTCTCTACATTACTGATCTTCTCTTTGTCTTTATGTTATCCTATCCTTTCCTTCCTCTTTCTTTTATTTTCTTTTGGGAAAATACCAGGGAGTGAGATACCTGGGTCATATAGTGGTTCCATACCTAGGTTTTTGAGGAATCTCCATGCTGTTTTCTAGAGTGGTTGTGCTAATCTGCCATCAAACCGACAATGTACAAGTGTTCTTTTCTCCCCCACAACCTTGCCAGCATTTTTTTTTTTTTTTGATCATTGCCATTCTGGCTACAATGAGATGAAATCTTAGTGTAGATTTGATTTTCATTTTCCTGATTACTAGAGATGTTGAACATTTTTCATATGTTTATTCATATGTCTATTGGACATTTGTGTTCTTTTTTTTCCTTTTTTTTTTTTTTTTGGAGAAGTTTATGTTTAGTTCTTTTGGCAACGGGGCTATTCCTTAGTTTGCAGATAGCACTAAAACAAGGGTTCAAGTTAAGTGGGAGCACAGATCTGATTCAGTTAAATCTGATTCAGTTAAATCTGGCAGGAATAGTAAGGAAAGACTTTAAAATGGAAGTGATATTTAAATTGGGCCTTGAGAGGTAAATAGGATCATCAGGTGGAGGAAAGGTAGAGAGAACAGCAAGCATGTTAGGAGGAAAAGCAAGACAACATGATATGCTTGACATCCAGTGAGAAGTTGAGTATAACTGGAACATGGGGAGAATGAGGTAGGTGGGTGTGAGTGACCAGAAGATGGACTGCCCCTGGGTCAGCAAGGGCTTTGGTTCTCATGCTTGGGCTACAATTCAGTAAGAGAAGGGATGATTGTCATTCATACTAGCTACTCCTGCAGGTCTCTTGCCAGCCAGGCCTAGCCCTGTTAGAGGCCAACATTGGAGGAGAGGATGGGTGGCAGAGTGAGGAAGGAAAAGACAGAAGTTAAATTAATATTGCAATTCCAAGCTAGAATAAATGATTAGTAATTTTAGTGATTGAGATATGGACTAAAGAAGGAGGTAGTGCGAAGGGAGAGATCATAACTAAATTTTGGTAAAGTTGGGAACATTCATGGGAAGCTGTTAGGCAATTGATAACAGTCTTACATAGTATTAGAACTCAGGAGTGGGCCCAGGCTGGATTTAACTACTTGAGAGAAAGCAATGGGAATGGATGAGATGGTAGGGAGATGATGGTGAATGGAAAGAAAAAAAAAAAAAATTGAAGATTAATCTTGGTGAATGATTACCTGATGAAGAGTCAGTGAACACACTAGCAAAGATGAGGAAAGTAGGGTAAAAACAGGAGAGAGCTGTATTGTGGAACCCACAGAAAATTAAGATTTTACAGAGTGGTTAGGAATTTTTTAAAAGCTTAAAGATTGACACAAAGTTAAAAGAGAGAATTTGGGATATTGGGGTATAGCTTAGTGGTAGAGCGTGTGTTTTGCAGGCATAAAAGCATGGGCTCAATCCCTGGCATACCCCCTGCAAAGAAAGAAGCAGTTGAAACTAGAACTTAAGTGACCTTGACTGAGGAAGTGGCACCAATATGTACAAGAACATGATACTGTTTTAAAGAGTAAAAACAAGTTGTTACCTTTAGGTGAAGCTAGAGTCTAAGATATTTGGGACACTTTTAAATTCTGATATAATTTGAAGGTTACAGAAAAATTACAAAAATTACACAAATAGTTTTCATATAACCATACTCACCATTTCTTTTTCTTTCTTTTCTGTGTGTGTGTATGTGTGTGTGTGCACACACACTCTGGAGTTTGAACCCAGAGCCTCATACATTTGAAGCATGCATAGAGTTCTACCACTGAGCTATATCTCTAGTCCCTCCATTTTAAAACATTTACTTCTTTGCTTTATCATCCCCTCTCACTTTCAGTTTTTGAACAATTTGAGTTGTAGTTATTATACCCTTTTCACCTCAGGATATTTCAGTGCTTATTTCCTAAGAACAAGGTCATTCTTTTCCTGATGGTAGTTATCAGATTAAGAAATTAGGAGATCCAAGATGGTGATAGAGGACATCACATTCCTGGCTGCTCTGTGGCATGAAACCAAGAAAGCAGGCAGCTTCTCTATAAGGTGGGTGAGGCTCCCCCCCAAAGGAGGGATTTTACTGGAACTTAAAACTGGATGTTCAAAGCAGATCAGGGACACAGGAGGTTGGATATAATAAAATAAGGAGAAAATACCCAGTGGCAGAGATGTTGCCATAGCCCAGCTAGAAGCTCCAGCCAGAGGGGTCCCTCCATGAACATAGTAGATGGAAAAGGGAATTAAAGGAACCCACATATTTGGGAAGCCCAAGGCATGTCTGGGTACTGATCATTTAAAGACCAAGGACATTGCCCAACAAACCTGAAGGACTGGCTGTCCAATATCATGTGTGGGGAAAGAAGCCTCCATCTCTCCAGGTGGCTTGTGGAGGACAAAGAAAGGAACCATTTTGCAGCTTTGGCACAGGGACCAGCAATAGAGAAAGTCAATTCTTGTCAAATCCGAGTTTGGCACAGAATACAAGCCCAGTAAACACAGGCTGCATGACATAGACTGTGCTTAGGTGACCAGGAGAAAATGAAACATGGAGAGAGGTTTTCACAGGGGACAACTGGTCATGGAAACCCATCCAGCTCTACACCTCCCCTTCCAATTTGACTGCAGGATGGGTTGAGAGAGACGCATCTGGCCAGGAACTTTGAAGGGCAGGGGTGAGATAAATTGTTTGGAAACTGAACCTGAGACCAGGAAATATGGGGTCTGCACGTGACATAGGGGACAAAGAATTGGCTCCCCCACCACACAAGAGGAACCCAGGGGAGATCCCTGGGGTAAAGTCTTCCAGCATGGACCAATAAATACTGGGCACTGGAGGTGCACTGATTTAAAAACTCTAATAGAATAATTAGCATTCAGTGAAGAGCCTGGAGCCTGCCTAAGCCTAAACCCTGCTTCCAGGAACTCCGCCTATGGGATTACCTCTCTTACTCCAGCAATCCAGAAGGTGGAGCAACATACTCCAGAAAAACCCACCTAAAACTACTGAGAAGAGAAGCTGAGAATATTTTGAACTCCAGTGGAAATAATTCTTTAACTTTATATCAAGATTTTTTCCTTTCCTTTTTAATTATTTTTCACTTATTTTATTGTGACCTTAATGAGACATGAACACTTATATAGTTTCTTATTTTTACTTCTTCTTATCTCTTTAATTTTTGAAACCAGTTATTTTACATGGATTAGTTTTTTTGTGAAACTAATCCTTGTAAAAATAGAATATTTTAGTTTTGTTAGCTGATCAGTATATTTTAGTTTTGTATTCTTTTATTTATTTTTTTAAAATTTGCTTTACATATATTTTTTCTTTTACTGGTTTCCATTGGTTCGTTCTCTCTTCTGCTAACAACCAATCTCTATTTTTCTCTCTTTCAGTCTTCCTTTAATCTTTTACTTCTGTCTTCTCTCCTCCTCCCTCATAATCATCACATTCCATATTATGTCTGTTCTCTCACTATCCACCATTTGAAAATGTAAACCCTTTTGCAAACTTGCTGTTTTTATCACAGGCAATAATTGATCACATCATTTTTGCTTATTGTGATAATTAATATTGTAGACATCATAGTAGGAACTATTTGACTTAATGGTATAAATTGTTTGCATTGGTTGTTGTAATTATTTGTCTCCTCCTAAACAGTGAGGTACTAGAAACCTTCGGGGACAATATAAGTCCACAGGGTAGAAACTCTACTACCTCAGATCCATAATGTTAGATGGGTAGACACAAACAACATGACAAAGCAAGGGAAAAAATTACTCCAAACAAATCAAGATACTCCAATAACAGGATCCATTGACACCACAGTGGAAGAAATGTCAGAGGAGTTTAGAATGTACATAGTTAAACAGATCTGTGAAGTAAAGGATGATGTAAGAGAGCAAGTACAGGTAGCAAAAGATCACTTTAATAAAGAGAGATTCTGAGGGGGAAAAAAAAAAAACACAACAAAACAGGAATCCTTAAAATGAAGGAAATAATGAACCAAAGTAAAAATTCAATAGAAAGCATCACCAACAGACTAGAACACTTGGAAGACAGAATCTCAGGCAATGAAGACAAAATATAAAATCTTGAAAATAAAGTTATCCATGGATAGAAAATGGTAAGAAACCATGAATAGAACTTCTGAGAAATATGGGATAACATGAAAAGACCAAATTCAAGATTTATCAAGATAGATGAAAGTGTGGCAATACAAATCAAAGGAATGTACAAGCTTTTCAATGAAGTAATATCAAATTCCCAAATCTAAGGAATGAAATGGAAAGTCAAGTACACAGTGGTTTATAGGACCCCAAATGTGCAAAATCACAACAGACCCACATCAAAGCACATTATAATGAAAATGCATAGCTTACCGAATAAGGATAGGATTTTAAAGCCTGAGAGAAAAACATCAGATTACATATAGGGGGAAACCAATTCAGATTTCAGCTGATTTCTCAACCCAGACCCTCAAAGGTAGGAGGTCCTGGAATAACATATACCAAGTTTTGAAAGAAAATAAAAGCTCATGAAGAATTTTACATCTAGAAAAATTAAGCTTCAGGTTTGATGATGAAATAAAAATCTTCCATGTTGAAAAAAAATTAAAAGAATTCACAACCAGAAAGCCTGCACTTCCAAATATTCTCAACAAAATATTTTCCATGAAGGTGAAATGGAAAAAAAAAGTAAAAACCAGTGAATAGAGGAACTACACTAAAGGAATCAAACTACACTAAAGTCAATCAAAGAGAAACTATATTTAGCCATGTACTCTTACATAGATGTTGGCAAGTGCAAGAGTTGTGCCTCTTTCTCAAGTATATTGAGAAAAAGATGAATGCTGGCGATGTTTTAGATCATTTAATTGTCATTTTATCTGTACCTTTACTTGCTATGTGTATGGGGTCATCTTTCCATTACTGTAACAAATAATTGAGATAATAAACTTATAAAGACAAAAAAAAAAACTAGAAATAAACCAAAATGATTGGGAACATAAATCATATCTCAACAACCTTGAACATTAATGGCCTAAAGTCATCAATCAAAACACACAGACTGGCAGATTGAATTAAAAGACAATACCCAACAATATGCTGTCTCCAAGAGACTCACCTCATAGGCAAACACATCCATAGACTGAAGGTGAAAGGATGGGAGAAAACATTACTCACATGGATCGTGTAAACAAGCATGATTTTCTATCCTCATATCAGATAAAGTGGACTTCAAGCCAAAGTTAATCAGAAGAGACAAAGAAGAACATTTAGTACTGCTAAGGGAATTATGTATAAATAAGACATAACAATCATAAATATTTATGCCCCAGCTGGGCACGATGGCACATGCCTGTAATCCCAGCACTTGGAGGCTGAGACAGGAGGATCAAGAGTTCAAAACCAGCCTCAGCAATGGCGAGGCACTTAGCAACTCAGTGAGACCCTGTTTCCAAAATAAAAATACAAAAACAGGGCTGGGGGTGTGGCCCAGTGGTTGAATGCCCCTGAGTTCAATCCCTGGTACCAAAAAAAAAAAAAAAGTATGCCCAAACAATGGAGCATCTACATACATCAAACAAACCCTTCTTGATTTCAGGAATCAAATAGACCACAACACAATAATACTGGCTTTGAACATTTTTATCCATATATATGAATACAAATGCATTTAAATATATTTAAATGGATATGGATTTGTATGTAATTATTTTTCTTTTGAGATGGGTTTTTACAGTTTTGGTAAGGTATAGAATATGATTATGTTACTGAATATGTATGAAAATTTATGGGTAGGATTTGGGTTGCCATTAGGGTGTGTGTGTGTGTGTGTGTGTGTGTGTGTGTGTGTGTATAAAAACTATATGGAATATACATGTGAAATATATATGGATATTCAGTTATATTTATAAGTTTTTATTTATTTTTATTTATTTATTTATTTATTAGTTGTACACAATGCCTTCATTTATTTTTACGTGGTGCTGAGGATCAAACCTGGGCCGCTCACATACTAGGCGAGTGCTCTACCGCTGAGCCACAACCCCAGCCCCTATTTATAAGTTTTGTTTAAGTATAAGTTATGGGTAGGGTTAGGTTTAGTTGTGAGTTATAGCTTTGGTTTAGAGGACCTTTGGAACACATATATCAATATTTATGAATATCAATATGAATATAGAGGTAATATATATCAAAATTTATATATATACTTTTATCTATGAATATTTTTAATATTATTTTGTGTGTGAAGTCTGGGTTGTGCCTGAGGAAATGAGTGTGTGTGTATATGTATGCATACAAACATACATATAGAATATCTCTGGGTTTTTATGTGAATTTATGAACTTGTATCCCCAAATACATAGGGGAAAATGTTACAGTTTTTATGTATAGAGGTTTCATGTAAAATGTTATAGTTTATATGTATAGAGGTTTCTCTCAGATATATTGGTAGGTATAGGACTAATGTAGAAAAATAGGGTTAGTTTAGGAATTGAACATTTTTATCCATATGTAGGAATACAATACAAATATGAATGTATGTAAAAAATACATGAAAATATTTAAATGAATATAAATTTGTATATAGTTATTTTTCTTTTGAGATGGATGCTTACAATTTGTTTTACTTATAGTTTATAATTATGTAACTGAACATATATGAAAATGTATGAGCAGGAATCTGGTTATTATTAGGGTATATTCATATATACATGAATGTATATAAACATATAGGAATATATGTGAAAATATATATGTATATTCAAACTAAAAAATAAAATAAAAATCAAAGGGAGATCAGTGGAGGAAAGGGACTATGGGCTGAGGAGGCAGAAAGGAAGGGGGATGTGCTGGGAGTGACATGGGCTAAATTACATTGTTCTGTTGTGTATCTGTACTATATATAAAACAAATCCCATTGTTATGTATAACTATAATGTACCAATAAAAAATGTGGAAAGAAAAAATAAATTTTAAATAAAGGAAAAAATGTGCAATTCAGTGGCAATCACTATCCATCTCCAGAGCTTTTCCCATCTTCCCACATTGAAACTCATGAATTTTTTCTGGAACTTCCTTGTCATCCCTAAAGAAGACACTTATCACATAGGCAATCACTTCCATTCCCCCAGTCACTGGCAATAGCTAATCTATTTTCTGTATATGTTTTCCTTTCTGAATATTTCAAATAAATGGAATTGTATATGGAAAAAATGAAATTTCATAATATTATCTAATTTTTATTTCATATTCAAATTTTAGTCATTGTCCCCCAAATATCCTTTATTGATGTTTTTCCCTGTCTAGGTTTAAGCTATGGTCATGGGTTTCATTTAATTGTTGTGTTTTTCTGGTCTTCTTGAATCTTCAACATTTCCTGTACCTTTGTCTTTAATGACATTAATAATTTGGCGGCCTGGAGGGAGAGGAGTACAGGCTCATTTTTTATCATGTCCCTCCACGTGGATTTGATGATGCTTCCTCAAAATTTAATCAGGGTTACTAATTTTTGAAAGAATACTCCTAGAATTGATGTATCATTCTCAGGGCATCATATGGGAGGTATTTGTTGTTTTATCTTCTTATTGGGGACATGGATTTAAATCACTTGATAAGGTGGTGTCTGGTGAGTTTCTCTGTAGAAAAAGTAGCCCTTTTACTTGTATAATTGATAAATAATTTCTGAGACTTTTTTTTTTGTACCAGGGATTGAACTCAGGGGTACTCACCACTGAGACACGTCCCCAGCCCTTTTTTGTATTTCTTTTAGAGACAGGGTCTCACTGAGTTGCTTAGTGCCTTGCAGTTGCTGAGGCTGGCTTTGAACTTACAATTCTCCTGTCTCAGCCTCTTGAGTTGCTGGGATTACAGGGGTGCACCACTGCACCTGGCATCTGGGATATATTTTAACATGTAAATATCCTACTTCTCACTAAACAGTCACTCACAAGTTTTAGTATCCATTGATGATTTCTGCCTAAATCAATTATTACTGGGATGGATACAAAATTGTGTTTTTTTTAAAAAAAATCATTTCTTCTACTTTTATTAGTTGATTTATTACTGTAAGGAAGAGCGCTACTTATTTGTGTATTTATTTCCATGTGAAAAAGAAAATTTTAAAAAAGTATGTGAGGAGAATGGGAAGCTATACTCCATGTATGTATAATGTGTCAAAATACATTCTACTGTCATGTATAACTAAAAAGAACAAATAAAAAAATTTAAAAAGTATGTGAGGAGACCTGAGTTTTCTTTTGAATGAAATGAAAGGAGCCCATAGGGAAAGTAGAGAATATAAGGGACATTTGAAGCCACCAAATCTAGAGAGGGTGTGTGCTTAACAGCACAGAAAAGGTGTGGGAACAATGCAGTCCTCAGCAAGGAAGGAAGGACAGGTGGGATATTGCAGCAGGAAGGTTAGGACTCAGACCTGATAGTCCTCATTGTTTTGTATGAAGAATGTCAGCCACATATGTGCCTGGTCTTATGGACATGAAAATGTCATAATTCCTGCCTTTGGATTGTTGATGAGATGGACAATGACAACTAACTTTAATACTAAATACTGTGTTGAGTGCTCAACTGGAAGCCTTGAGGCAAAATGCGCCATGGAATTCAGAATTGAAGGTAATTTGCTACATATACCATCTGATATAACTCCCCAGTGAGATCTGCATGTGGTAAAACCCAATTTTGTTTTATAAAGTGAAGCATGAATATCCACACTAACTAACTCCAGATAGTTTTCTGTGAGTTCAAATTAGATTAGGTCACCAAAAACGTCTGCATTAAAATTACAAAAATGTTTTGGCTTCAGAGCAGTTTACACTTCCGAACTGTGAATAGAAGAGGTAGATAGATCGATAGAAACAGTCCCATGAGAGAAAATACTTTCAAATCCAGGAGTCAAAAAAGCCTTGCAAAAGAGATGACACTTAAGAAAAGTCTTGCCAAAAGTGCTGGTTTTAGCAATAAATGGAGATCAGGGGTAGGGTAGAGGGGAAGGACATTCAAATAGAGGGAAAATTTGAGCAAAGGCATAGAGGAAGGAAAGTCCTTGGATGGTATGGATAATTATTGGTAATTCCAGATTACTGGGCCATAGGGCTTGTGGGAAGGAATGTCAGGAAGGAGAGGGTGAGATGAAACCTAAACACCGAGAACTTTGATAACATTCTCAAAGTTTGAAACTTTACTCTGCCAATAGTGGGGAGCAGTGAGGTCACCTAGCTGCTTTCAGAAAGTGGCACTTGAACTGACAGTGTTCTGGCTTGGAGTCAGTGCTGAGGGTTAAATAGAATGGAGGGGGAGACTAAAACACGGAAGCAACTGGTGTTTTGCAGGAGACAGATGATGTGAGCTCAGCCAAGGGGAGAATGGAGATTTGAGAGTAAAACCTGGGCAATTTTGAGAGCCAAGTTAGAATTAATGGACTTGATGAGTAATTGAGGAGCAGGGGCAGAGAAAAGGAGATTCAGATTAATTCTTGTCTGAAACTCAAGGACAGAAAGCAAGACAGTATAATGAGTAATGAAGATAGAAGGTTCAGGGATCCAATCTGGGTTCATATTCCAGCTGCCCCTTCTTACAACTAATAGCTTTACCTTCTCACCTACAGATGGACATAATAATAGCATATTACATTACACATATTATATTATGTACTCTTACATTACATAATAATAGAATATTACATACATTCCTGACATATAGAAACATAGAAACAGCACAAATGTTTATGCAGTGCACCGAGTGGGCCAAACTCCAAGGAGATATGTTTTTGTTAACTTGTAGTTAATAAGGTCAGGGTAGTTGTAGACCTTGAAGAGGACTCTAGTTCTGTATTCCTTTCTATCTTCAAGGTTCCTGTAATTATAGGAAACTTTCTCATTTTTACCTCTTCGGATATTTGATATCTCTGGTTTCTTCTATAAAATTTATACAGAGTAAAATACACATCTGCCAACACTCTTTAAAAAATTGCTATCAGCTGAAAGAAATAAAAAAGGTTACTAGAGGGGGTCACTCTAAAAAAAAAAAAAAAAGTTACTCCAGGGCTGTAGGTTTAGGGTGCAGCAAAAGAAAAATTACTGCTCATGCACAGAATTTTTTGTTAAGGTGAATACTCAAAATGTTATTGATCAATATGACAAATGCTGAAAGGTGATTTGGAATTTCAATCTGGTTGGAGAGCTGCCTGGCAAGCTTTTGGAAGAAGCCCATGTAGCTCAGCCTCTTTAAGATTCTTTATAAGAATTACTTAGTCTACTGGATGAGAAATACATCATTGAACTTCTACCTATACAGCAATGTAATGTCCAGCTCTCCAGAGCTTAGGTCAGATGGCTTGATGCTCAGTGTTCTCTGAAGCAGAGACGTGATCAAGGCCCTCTGAGCATCCTTCAGAAAGCATTTGCTGCATGGATGTGAGAGAGTTGACTCAGAGATTGATCACAATGTGTCTAAAGTGGAACTTCAGAAAACTGTTGAAAAACTTCAAAAACCACTGGCCAAGCCGGGCGCGGTGGTGCACGCCTGTAATCCCAGCACTTGGGAGGCTGAGGCAGGAGAATCAAGAGTTCAAAGCCAGCCTCAGCAATGGTGAGGCACTTAGCAACTCAGTGAGACCCTGTCTCTAATAAAATACAAAAAAGGGCTGGGGATGTGGCCCAGTGGTCGAGTGCCCCTGAGTTCAATCCCTGGTACCAAAACAAAAAACAAAACAAAAAAAAACAACCACTGGCCATAATCGAGCACTTAATTGGGATAATGTTGTAATTTGCTGAGACTCCAGGTGAAAAATTCAAGCACAGATTTGTATCCAGTAATCCCAATATTTATCAAGTTATGCAAACTTATAAATATTTGGGATTAAAAACTAATATAATCTTTAAGACACTTATATGCCACATCTTTTGAATTGTTTTTTTAAATTTCCACTTAATCTTTAGCAAAGAGTTCTTTATTTGGAAAACATTTTTTATTAGGTAAGGATAATGAAAGCTTTTGGATATAAAAAACTATTATCACATTTTCCAGAGTTAAAATACGTTTGAGAAAACTGTTTTTTCATATTTTAGAATGTATTCTCATGTACCTATTCTACAAGTAAAGCCATGATGACATTTATATGTTCGGTATTAACAAGCCATATGCCTGCAGTTTTCCAAGAATGAGATGAAGAAATAACTAATATGAAGTCCAAATCTGAGAGAAAATTAGTTATCTTGAAACAAATTCAGTTTTGGGATTACTAATACAATATAATAATAGCAATCATATACGTACAATGTTATATTCTCATGTGGATCCTTTCCTCAATGAGAAAATATATTCTTCAATGACCTTAATCTGAAAGACAGATGAACTTAATTTTTCTGAGCCCAAATAAGGCAAAACCCCAAATGCATTAGAAACTCTTTGACATAGAAATTATTGCCAGGAGCCCAAGATATCAGTTGACAAGCTATGTTCAATAAACATTCTGAATATTTAACTTTTTGTATACTGCATAGATATGTTTACACTGAATTAGAATAACCATTACAAAGTTAAGTCGTTTTTAAAATTTTTATTGTAATTTTTTCATATTTTTATTGATGCATATAATTATACAGAATAGTAGGATTTGTTGTTACATATTTATACATGTACTCAATATAATAATGTAATTTGGCCAATATCATTCCCCATTATTTCCCCTTCCCCTCTAAGTAGTTTGTTATAAATAGCTGTATTACTTAGGGAAATTTAAGTCTCCTATCAATAATCCAGTTCAAACAGGCAGCACTATCTTTTCTTTCTCTTTCATCTGAAATATCCACGTAATTTTTCTTCTGGTCTTGAATTTATTTCTTCATTACATCTTGCCTAAAGATAAAAACTTGAAAAGGTAATTAGAGGTGGTATAGTTGAAATTAATATGGAAACACATATGTATGCCATACAGGAAAATAAATCATCTGGTCCTTTTGAGAGCTTGAAGATTTTTCATGTAACATCTAATTTGAAAATATTGCAGGCAACAGGATTAGCACACTTGGATTTAAAAATAAATATTATCTTAGTAATCAATACGAACATTAAAAAACAAATCTTGAGTAACTGAAGACTTGTGTTTCTGGCAAGGATGGCAAAACTGGGTAATGGGATCCAATTTCCCTCAAATTAGATAAATTTATTTAAGAGAGTTTAAGGTTTGTTTCTGAGGACTTTGAGAAAAATAATGTTGACGTTCACCTGAAAAAGATAAAAAGGCTTACAAGTATTATCAACTTAATGATAAGAGATTCCCTATAAAATAAAATGTAAAAGCATGACTCTAGGGACAGTATTTAAAATACAAAAGCACAAGCCTATAATCTTAGTGACTCAGGAGGCTGAGGCAAGAGGATTGCAATTTCCAGCTCCGCCTGAGCAATTTAGCAAGACCCTGTCTCAAAATTAAACAAACAAACAAACAAAAACATAAAGGACTGGGGATGTAGCTCAGTAGTGAATCACCCCTGGGTTCAATTCCTAGTACCCAAAAAGCAAAAAGAAGAGCAAATGCAAAACATAACCAGATAAATGTGGCAGAATAGAAAGCCTCCAAAGAGATTGTAATTATACATGAAAGCAACATTGGAAAAGGGAAGCATCATAAATCAATAGGTAAAAGGTGAACAGTTCATTAAATGCTTTGAGAAAGTTGGCAAGCTATTTGAGGATAAAAGAATCTTCTACATTTCTGGTGAATTTAGGATTATATGTGAAAATATTTGGAAAAAAATTGATATATAACTGATTTCTAGAAGAGAAAAATGAAAGTAATCACAAATAGATCAGCATTTTTTAGTTTATAAACTTTTTTGTTTCTTCACTTAAAAACATTAAAATTACTAAAAAGAGAGAAGTGAAAATTTCTGACTTCAAATATGATGACTTTAAACTATAAAGAATTTGTACACTAGGATCCCTACAGACACATAAAGAAAAAGAATAGGTAATTTAGCAAAATGAAAATAAATGACAAATTTGTGTAAAAATTTAGAATCATCTGTAATGAAATTTCAGTTAAAACAACAATAAGATACCATTTTGCTGACAAAATTAGTAAAGATTGAAATTTTCTGATGCTATAATGGGTGTTGTTAAAAATGGAAATTTCATCATGGCTGGTGGCAGTATGAATTGGTACAACCTAGAAAAGGATTTGGTGGTGTGTGGGAAGAGCAGGAAAACATGATATCCTTTGACCCAGCAGTTCATCTTCTAGGTGTGTATATTAAGAAATAATCAGAAATGCAGTCAGAGAACCAGTTGTTTACAGCAATATTACCATTATTGTTTTCATGTCAGCAAATGTCATTATATTGTTCACTAGAGATACATTATTTTGTGTTTTGCCAAATATGAATCATTAAAAAAATTGACACTGTAATAGTTTGCAGTTTTTGCAACCTTTCACCTAGTGCCAGTTAACATTAAAAAATAAATTTCCATGTGTCTCACTTCATACTTTTAAAAATCCAATTCAAAAAGTTAAGAGTATAAGGTATGTCTAAGTTTAGGCTTAAAAATATTCTAATCAAAGATAAAGACTTTATTTAATAAAGGTACCAATTTTATTAAACTGCAGATTTTTAAAAATATTTGATGAAATTTAAGGGTATGTGGGATTTTGTTGTGTTCATTTCTAAAAAGTGTTACATTTCCTATTTTTCCTTCATGGGATTTTCTCTTCAACTAGAGATGGGGGATGTTATAAGAGGGGAATAAACACCCCAGCCTCTTTCTCACATTACTGTTCTCACATTTCCTATTAGAAGCCAGTGGGCACAGGAGCTCAGAACATGTGACCCAGAGGGGTTAGACTCCCAGGGCACAGAGCAGAGCAGGGTAGAGCAGAATGGAAAATGGGCCTGGGGGAGGGGCACAAAAAATAACTGGTGGGAGCATGAAGGGCAATGACCCCCTATTTTCTATGAACAAACACAGTGACCATTTCTTTCTGCTTAGCTGCACATGCTCAAACTGTTTCTGATTTACTCATGGCAGAAAGACAATCTTTGTATCAGGGATCTCTAAATTCCAGGTCTCCCTCTCACTTTCCTCTCTTAAACTAGAAAGGAGAATAAAACTCCAAAAAGAACCCGGGTGGTGATAGTCATTGGAAAGAAAACCCATATGTCTACCACAGAAGAGACTTCATTAATTATTGAGAATGCCAATTTACAGGTCTGAGGAGCCAAGCCCCCAAACTATCACCTAACAGCTTATTAATTGGCCTTAATAATGATTATGTGTTGCTTGAATAATTCTTATAAGAGCAAATAACACTAAACTACCACTGGTCAATACATGTTCCCACCCCCAGAAATAACAAAATTTTATTTACTATAAAGTCACACTAGTGCCGGGCGCGGTGGCGCACGCCTGTGATCCTAGCACTTGGGAGGCTGAGGCAGGAGGATCGAGAGTTCAAAGCCAGCCTCAGCAATGGTGAGGCACTTAGCAACTCAGTGAGACCCTGTCTCTAATAAAAATACAAAAAAGGGGCTGGGGATGTGGCCCAGTGGTTGAGTGCCCCTGAGTTCAATCCCTGGTTCAAAAAAAAAAAAAAAAAAAAAAGTCACAGTAGTACTGCAAAACAGAAAAAGATCAGAGGCAATCAGCAACCCATTTTATTTTCTATACATGGCCCCAATATCTCTCTTCTTGTGTACTCTTGCTACAATGTGATCTTGACATTCTTACTATCCAGTAGGGAGATATATATCTCCTTCTGTTGAACCCAGAAGGACTTTTGTGACTGAACCAATAGAGATAGGTTAAGGGATATCATAGAGATCATAAAAATAATATACACTTCTGCTTTGTTATCTCAAAGAGGTCGTTCATGAAACCATACTGTGAAGAAGCCCTAGCAGCCTATGGAGAGCTGACCCACAGCTCCTGTTCGCTCCTAGCTAATAACCAGTACCAAGCTACCAATCATATGAAATAAGTCATCTAAGAGCAGATCCCACCAGTACCTTATCAGCTGATACCACATGGAAAAGAGATGATCTGTCCCTATCCAACCCTGCACACATTGCAGATTCCTGAGCAGCAGAGCAAAAGGAAAGGTATGATGAAAGTAATTAAAAGGAAAAAGCAAAAACTCCATTGAATTTCAGTTTGAAATTCTTCAAAATATTAACAAAACCAAATTGTGATCAAGAAAAAAAGAATATATCTGTTACAGAAGAGAAAAGGGTTATAATTACAGATGCAGAGAACGTGAGTTCCAAGACAACATTGTAGGCAATGTTATATCCATAAATTAAAAAAAAATAGATTAAATAAATATTTTCTGTAAAATAGATGGAAAGTTGAATGTCTTCCTGTTTGCCATGTTCCTCGGTTTTTATAGAGAAACAAATAGACAAATGCATAGTGTGACCCAGTATCTGCAATAAATCAGGAGAAAGGGGTGAAATGTTTCCTAAACAAAAGTCATAGTTATATGGTAACACAAAGGAAAGCATGGCTTTTCCAATCCCAATTTGAACAAACCATTTGTAAAAAGAGAATTTGAAAACAATAGGGAAAATATGGTTCTAGACTGAGTATTAAATAACAGAGCTGGTCTTGGAGTGGGGCAGGCCAGGTGCTTTAGAGGGCAAACCTTTAGGAGGTGCTTACTCTCCGGCGCTGACTCTGCACCAGCATGGCCTAGAGAGCGATGTCTCCTTCCATTTTATACCCTCAGTGCCTCCTCTTTCTCACCGAAGTCTCAGTCATGGTCAACAGTGATTTTCTTGCAGGTGTAATGATGGTATTATAACTACCATTTTAACTACGTAACAAAATATCTGTGTGTTTTTAGAGATGTGTGCGTATTATAACATGGAAGAGTAAAACCACGTGCCTAGGATTTGCTTTAAAACACTTCAACACAAAAATGGTTATAAAATGGGGTAGGTATATTTATCACATTTTCATTATCATCCGTTGAGGGACACCTAGGTTGATTCCATATCTTGGCTACTGTGTGTTGAGCTGCTATAAACATTGATTGGCTGCATCACTGTAGTATGCTGATTTTAAGTCCTTTGGGTATGTACCAAGGAGTGGGATAACTGGGTCAAATGGTAGTTCCATTCCAAGTTTTCTAAGGAATCTCCATACTGCTTTCCATAGTGGTTGCACCAATTTGCAGTCCCACCAACAATGTATGAGTGTACATTTCTCCCCACATCCTTTCCAACATTTATTGTTAATTGTATTCTTTATAGTTGCCATTCTGACTGGAGTGAGATTGAATCTCAATGTAGCTTTAATTTGCATTTCTCTAATTGCTAGAGATGTTGAACATTACACAATGGAATATTACTCAGCCGTAAAGAAAAATGAAATAATGTCATTTGCCAGTAAATGGATGGAACTGGAGAATATCATGGTAAGTGAAATAAGGCTTTCCAAAAAACCAAAGGCTGAATGTTTTCTTCGATATGTGAATGCTAACCCAAAACAAGGGAAGGTGGGGAGGGGAAGAACAGAAATCTATTGGATTAGACAAAGGGAAATGAAGGGAAGGGAGGGGGAGGTGAATAGGAAGGACAGTAGACTTAATTGGACATAACTTTCCTAGCCTTGTATTTGAATACACGACCAGGGTAACTCCACATCACGTACAACCACCAAAAGGGGATCCTAAACAGAATAACTTATACTCTATGTATGTATAATTTGCCAAAATACATTCTACTGCCATGTATAACTAAAAAGAAAAACAACAACAAAAAGGACAGGTGAAGCAAATGTGGCGACATCTAGGTAACTGTGGAACCCGGGTGATGGGAGCTGTTGTCTATTCTTCTTTTGAATTCTTGACAACTTTTATAACAAACTTTGCTTTTATGGCAGCATAAATAATGGCTTTATTGAGACAGGTGTATTTGCCCACCTCCCAAATCTCCTTCACTGGCATCCTTTATTTCTGGCCTGCCACTGTCCCTCTCTCAGACCTTAATGTAGACAATGTGCTCCTCTCTATCACCAATGTCCACTGCTAGGAAGTTTAGGGCAGATCTGCTACCAGTCTCCTCTGTTAACCTGGACAGTGATGGGAACTCCTTTGGATAAGGACTTTACCTGGAACTTTAAGATTAAAAGAAAGGAGTAATTTTGAGACCCCTGAAATAAACTGGGAATTGAAAAAGGCTGTAGGGATAGAGTCTGATCCTTATGCAAATTCCAAATCTATCCTTAGAAAATTACCTTTCTCTGAGCTTCATCTTTTACATCCTGTAGAAACAGGAATAACAATATTTATCCTAAAATAATTGATGTGAGGAATAAGTGAGATGGCCTTTGTGACAATCCCTAGTACCTTCTCTGGGACATGGCCTGTGCTTCCCCAGCCCTGTCCCCTGCCCCACCCCCCACCCCCCACCACCCATCTCCTTGGCTTCCTTTGGATTGCACTTGCGTACTATCTGGATGGGAATTCTGTTTTCCTGGGACATAAACTCTGCACTTTCTGGGAAATTTAAGTTACTCCTATTTGGGTTTTGTTTTTGTTTTGGTAACAGGGGTTGAACCCAGAGGCACTTAACCACTGGGCTACAACCCCAGACCATTTTTTATGTTTTATTTTGAGACAGAACCTCACTAAGTTGCTTAGGGCCTCACTAACTTGCTGAGGCTGGTTTTGAACTTATGATCCTCCTGCCTCAGCCATCCAAGTCACTGGAATTACAGGTGTGTGCCCCTGCACCCAGCAACTCTTGTTTTTCTTATGCATTTATAGTTTGAGTGACTTTGAATTCTGTTTTTCATGATTCTCTAGGTCAAAAGGTCCACTATGGAATTTTTCTCTGGGAAGATTCTGGCAGTGTTTTTTAACCACAAAGATTCCATACCTATTGAGTTTCACTTTTCCCCACTGCCTGTCTTGGAGGACTGTCCCCCTCAACCTGAGGTTGCCACTCTCCCAGACCACTTTCTCATGTTGCCTGAGAAGTGAGAACTTTAAGTCTAAATGAGATGAGTCTCCAGAGAAAGTTGCTTCGCCAATGTCACACTTCCCATCTATAGACTTTCCTGCAGAAGTCTTGCAGAGGCCTCTAACTTTTGTCTGTGCTTCTGATGGCTTGTGGGATTCTGAGATGCAGCCCAGCCTGAGAGGTAGAATCTGTTTTCTCTGGCCACTAATTTTAGGGCACCAACAAAGTTCTTATTCTGTTTTGTGTATGTATGAAAACATGGACATACACATACAAGGTGTGCATATTAAATTTTTGTGGTTCTGAATCTATTAGCAACAGGAGTTCTAAACAGGAGATGTTAGCAATGACTTCAAGAAAGAGGCTTTGGATGAAGGCGAATCTTGGAAGTTGAACAGAATGTAGATAAAAGAAGAAAAGGAAAGATGAAAGGCATTCACAAGCTTGGCTTCCATTCAGTCCCTATTTTCTTTCTATTATAAAGAAAACAGATTTTCTTTATAATTTTTAACCAGAAACTTCCAGAAATGTTATTCAATAGGTTCATTTTAGAGTTAGGTGAAAAAAGAATATAATACTGGAAAACTCAGGCTATAGTTCATATCATCTTTTAGTGTTTGGGGAGCGTCCACAGCCATGATCCTCCGAGACAGGCTGCCTGTGCACCTGACGTGCGGAAGGATCAGGATGATACAACATGTCCGCCATTAGTACAGTCTACATTTTCAACCTTTTTATTAGGATAAGTCAAAAGCCTAACCATGTAGTTTGAAGATTTATTTTTCAGGCCAGTGCATGCTTGAAGCACTAGGGTGAGCAGGGGGTTGGAATAAAGGTGGAGGGACAGTTATTGGAGAAGTTCGTGTTAGGAGAAAGAACAAGCTTGACATTGGGCAGAGTGACTAAGGTGCAACTTGTCTGTGTACCCATGTGGCCCGAAGCACCCGCTTCCCCAGGGCTTCCTCTGAGGGATCCTGTGATGCCAGCTCAGGGGACAGGAGCTCCCCAAAGTAGTCCAGGTCCTTTCAGAAAACCCCAGAGCACAGTCAATGGCATCAGAATTTCTGGGGTGGGACCCAACATTTTGTATTTTTTAAAGCCCTCTTGTTAATCCTATGTGCAGCCAAGGTTGAGAATCTCTGTTCTCAATATTCATACTGTGGCCTTTTTGGATTCTACTGCAGATTCAGACCACCTTTGAAAAATTACCCAACCTTTTAGGTCCAACCACAGAGATTCTGATATCATCGGTGTGGGGCTGGCCAGTCCAGGCATTGCTAGTTTTCGAAGTCTCCCCAAAGTGATTCTATTGAACCACCAAGGTTGGGGACCACTATTTTAATTTTAAAGAAAGCAGTTAACAACTGGCCATAAACTCCCACCATGCCCCACTCAAGAGGTAGCAGAAACAGGTCAACACTCCTACAAGCAGACTACCCTTCTTCTTATCTCTTTTGCTTCTGTGGGATTCTGGGAGGGGAGAATGGCCTTGGGGAAGGGAAAGGTTAATGTCATCAGGTTATCCCTCCTTTTGGGGGAGTGGAAGTGCTCCCTACCCCAGGCTGAGCATAGGGGTAAGGGAGACTTCCATAGGAATCTGGTAAAGATAGGGCCTACAGGAAGGGGGAGTGACAAGTGATTTGCAGGGGCTGGTTCTTCCATATCAGGGAACTTTGGGAGATGTTGCTGGTGCTGGACGCCCTCCTCAACCCCAAAGTACCCAAGTGTGCTGGAGGAGAGCTGGTATATGACTTGACTTGTTGAGGGCCTTAGGGCCAGGCACTGTCAGAAGAGCAAGGACCACAGGGGGAGAGAGAATGTCAGTTGCTTCTAGCCAAGGAGGGAGCCACCATCCTCTCTTCTCTCCTCATCCCAGCACCCTTCTCCCACCCTGTGCACCTCACACCCCCAAACTCTATGAAGTCAAGATTCCTGCTGAGATCCACCCTGTGACCAAGAGGAAATGAGATTTTAGAGCAATTCTATGGACTACATTTAACAACCAACAGCAACTAAGGAAGTTCTGTGATGGATCTAAGATATTAGGGACTAGATCAGGATTTGATGCAGTCCAGTTGGAGTAGATACTACAGAAAAAGACAACAATTGCTGTCTAGGGCTTACTCAGTAGAGACCCAGGAATACATGGTTACCATTGTGTCACCCCACCAGGTTCTAAGGGCCTAGAGGGCAGGGAATGAGCCTAAAGTTTTCAAAGTATCCAGAGACCAGCCCCAGACTGGGCACAGAGCAAGGGCTATGCTGTGTGAGGAGACACACACACACACACACACACACACACACACACACACACACAGAGCTGCTCAACAACCTTTACATTCTCCTTAGTCTTCTGGTGGTGCAGAATTTTTGCTGTTGTTGTTTTAAACTAGCAATTTCTTATCTCTGGGGAGAAGAGAGGAGGCTGTAATAAAATAAATGTACTCTCAAAGTATTTTACAGTACAGAGCAATATATGGCAGTGGAAATAACAACAAAAAAGTGAAGTTTGAAAAATCATTTTGGACATTCGCATTTGACTCTGAGGTGGGACATCTCTAAATCCACAGACAGATATTCCCTGGCCCATGTCCTAGTGCCCCTTAGCAGCCAATGATGACACCTGGGACCCATGGACCTCAATGTGTATGTGCTGACCCCTAGAACTGGAGCAGTCCTGGAAGTCTTTATTATAATTTATTAAGTCAACCAAACTTTCTCCACTTAGAATGAGGGAGGATTCCAAGGTGGAAGGTCTTCAATAAATATTTGCTTCAGTAACACACTGAAACCATCTTGTTGCAGAATTAATTTACATGAAACATTGCAGGACGACCTATTGCCTCATGTTCCATATCACTCCTGTTTTGAGAATCTGGAGGTTACTTGGAAATAGGATGGAGGACTTCTGCATCTTGGCCCCCTAAATCCAGAGGAGAAACAAACATGTTCTTTTCAGTGTTGAAATGAGTACTGACGCCAACATGTACCTTTTTATTTATGCTGATAATCTAATAAGTAATTTGAAATATGGCTGAGGGAGGAAGATTACCAAGAATAATAAGCATGAAATGAAGTAATTTGATATGTAGGAAACTGCTTCTAAAATATACTAGCTGGTGCTAAGTGAGGAAAATACTCTTCATATATACCAGGCTTCCATTCTGGTGTATCTCTTTATACAAAAATATTTCTTTATGGTATATGTACCTCTAGTGGTTTTTCATATTCATATTCTATAAGGATGTAGATCATCACCTATATACAATTTCACATTTTTTCATTGAACATGTAGTATAAATGTCTTCATGTTATTACATAGTCTTCATAGCCATAATTTTAATGGCTGAAGAATATTTAGTAGGTAACTTTTAATAATTTATTTAAATATAATCAAATATAAGAATATGGTTGGCTTCCATTTTTGCTGTTGTAAAAAATGCCTTTTTATAAGGTACTTTTTTATTATTCTGAATGACTTAAGAGTAGATCCCCAGGGGTGAGGATTCCCAAGCACAATGTTTGAAGCCTTTTTAGTTCTTATTAAAATTGCCAAATTTTCTTTCCAAAATGATTATACCAATGTACAATTCCATCATACACAGCCTTCTTTTCATAGTCTTATTTAATCTCCTTTTATATACTGAAAAAAAAAAAAAAGAATGGAAGCCATGAATTTGATGGTATGCTTGATAATTCTCCAGAGATGTTCCAAAATAAAAATATGCATACTTTTAGAGAGAAGAAAATGTACAGAAATATGGTAGGGACTATCAGTGTGTGTGTGTGTGTGTGTGTGTGTGTGTGTGTGTGTATGTGTGTTGGGCTATGTGAAAAATTGGGGCTTAATGTACCTTACAAACAACAAATCTTTTACCTAAAACAGGCTGAGCTGACCAGATGGTGAGTGGGATAAAATCACTTTCCTACCATTATGTGCAAGATATCTAACTCTTTGTCATCCACTCTGTTCTTTGTAGGCAGTAAGTCAATGGGGATGCTAGTGTGCAAATGACAGGAGGCAAAACCCCATCTCCACCCTAATTTCTCATCACTTGCTCAGTACCTATTCATTGAGACTTTTGTTTTTAATACATGCATTTTCCATTGGCAATACCATAATGCCTTTTTTTTGGGGGGGGATCCCTCTCTTCATTGTAATCATGATGAACACAAACATAATGGACATAGCATTTCTTCATTTGAATCTCTCTTTTATTCTATTAATTCTGAACTGATGCTCTTCCTGAAGGAGGACTGTATTACAAAAGAATGGAATTTTCTAGACAATATTTAGTACATAATAGTTTTAAGAGGCTTCATGTTTGCAAGAGACAAATTAAGCAGCCTCCCCTAATATGTAGACAACATCTGTTACATGAAGTCGCCATTAATGATAACACCGGGATCTCCTTTGTGGCTGATTTTCATCCAGCTGTACCTACCCATAAAAGGCGCCAGCAGAGAGAGCTGCACATTTATCTGTCAGCTCAGAATGACTTGAGCAAACGGCACAGGAACCCAAAGCAAATCTTTGTTAACCTCTGAAATCAGAGCCTCCATCAATCACAGCTAAGGACAGCTTATAACCTCCTCACAGTCAACTTGCCATCTCCATCCAGTGTTTTATAAGACGCTCCAAATCTTAGATTGGTGATACAGAAGAAAGCCACACACTGAGTAACTGAGCGTTCTGGTGCCCATCTCTAAAGGGACCAACAGCCCCATTGGTCCATCAATGACAAGTTTTCATTCCAAAGCTTTATTTGAGACATTTATGTGAAAGGCACCAACAAATTTGTACTAAATAGCAAAAATCCTACAAAATCTCTAGTAAGACCAATGGGTTATGGCCAATAGTTTGATTTGAACTATCATTATTTACTTTGATATTAAACATTAAAACTATTTTTTAACTTTATTTATTTATGTGGTGCTGAAGATCAAACCTAGTGCCTCACATGTGCTAGGCAAGCACTGTACCACTGAGCCACAACCCTAGCCCTAAACATTAAAACTCTTAAATGGAATTGGTCCAGAAAACTAATAGAAGAGCTTCATTTTCTTCCGCAAGTCTGAGCTGTGTAAAAATCTCTCTTTTATAGTTTGGTTGTGGAATGTATTCTGATATATATATATATATATTTTTGTTTTGTTTTTCCTAGCAGGGATTTAACCCAGGGGCACTTAACCACTGAGTCACATTCCCCAGCCATTTTTTTTTTTTTTTTGGTACCTGGGATTGAACTCAGCAGCACTCGACCACTGGGCCACATCCCCAGACCTTTTTTGTATTTTATTAGAGACAGGGTCTCACTGAGTTGCTAAGTGCCTCACCATTGCTGAGGCTGGCTTTGAACTCTTGATCCTCCTGCCTCAGCCTCCTAAGTGCTGGGATTATAGGCATGCGCTATCGCGCCCGGCTCCCCAGCCCTTTTCATTTTGAGACAATGTCTTGCTAAGTTGCTGAGTCTGGCTTTGAACTTGTGATCTAGCCTGAGCCTCCTGAGCTGCTAGGATTAGAAGCATGCATCTGGTCTGATATATTTTTTCCTCTGGATGTATATCTTATAGTGTAACATATCAATTTACACACTCCAGTGCCTACTATGTTTCAGGCTTGTTGTTAGGTATTGGGAATACAATGGGAAACAAAATAAGCAAAGGCCCTGCCCTCAGTCAGTTTTATCCACCACAGGGGGAGAGAAAAAACAAATGACTGACATTATAAATGAAGCAAGAATGATTGAGGTATGGTATTTTAAAGGTGGTTTTCAGGAAAGTACTCAGTTTGTACAGAACTCTAAATGAAGCAAAGTAGATATTGATGTGAATGTGCAAGAGAAGAACAACCCAGGCAAAGGGAACAGCAACTTTACAGGCTCCAAAGTTGACAAATGCAAGAAAGAACACAGAATCCTGCCTGGCTGGATAATGAGGTAAGAAGGGAGATGAAAGCGGGTTTGTGCAGGTGGCCAGGGATCAGATCTTGGGTGGCCTTGAAGACCATAGTAACAGGGATTTTGTTTTGTGTGAAGGAATGCTGCTGAAGTTCTTAAGCAGTGGACTATTATAGTCTGGTTTATATTATTATTTAGTTATATTATAGTTGTTATTTATAGTCAACTCAATTCAATATTGAATTAGCCCAATAGCATAATTTTTACAACAGCTGAAAGGTTTTTTGAGCACAAAGAAATCATAATGCAACTCCATTTCTCCACCTGTAACAATGCAAAGATTTCCCTGGAATACAATCTCTTTTTTTTTTTTTTTTTTTTTTTTTGGTACCAGGGATTGAACCCAGGGATGCTTAACCACTGAGCCACATCCTCAGCCCTTTTTGTATTTTATTTAGATAAAGGTCTCAGTGAGTTGCTTAGGGCCTTGCTAAGTTGCTGAGGCTGACTTTGAATCCATGATCCTCCTACCTCTGATTCCCAAAATGCTGGGATTACAGATGTGTGCCACTGTGCCTGACTCCCTGGAATACAATCTTAACCTGGGTTTATGAATTTTCAGGGGCCATATAGATGGCTGTCAGGAAGTCCATAGAATGCCTGTAAAATGTATGTTTATGCATATGTTTAAGAAGAATTCAGACCTCAGGAAGACTGAGAAACACCAGTATAGATGTCCCTAAATTCAGTTCCAGTTGTAATATTCCAAGATCTTCTAAGTCCTAAATATAGGTGACAGTCTTCTATTAGTAATTTTTTAAATGAAGGACTTAATTATTTATTAGCTTATTCCTTTCCTCATCATTAATCGAGGATGTATTTTCAAGTCTTTTTGTCCCACCTGGTAGAGATTGTCCTGTCTTCATCCCTTTCTGTATCTGTGTCCTTTGCTGTGTAACTTCGCAGTGTGGGGGACACTTCCTCATACCTTGATTTGTTTTGGGCAACGGGATGTCAGCAGACAAGAAACAAGCAGAAGCTTGGATAACACATGTAAAATCTTGCTCTTTCACTTCTACCATCACCATGAGAAGAACATGCCTGGGCTAACCAGTCAGTCCTAGGAAGAGGATTGAGAGTCATGTGGAGCAGGGATGAGTCACCCTAGCCACAGCAGGCTGGATAGGTTGAAGCCCAAACATGTAAGTGAGCCCTCGGAAATCAGACCAGCGCACTGCCCAGCTTACCCACAGATATGTGAGCTAAAGAAGTACTTATTATTGTATGCTGGTGAGATTTGTTTTTTTTTTTTTTTTTGAGGACGTTTATGTAGCAGTAGTCAACTGATACACCATATTGCTGCCATCCTTGCTGCCCCTTTTAAAATGATACCAAGTGGGCTGGGATTGTGGCTCAGCGGTAGAGCGCTCGTCTAGCACGTGCGCGACCCGGGTTCAATCCTCAGCACCACACACAAATAAACGCATTGTGTACAACTAAAAGCAAATAAATAAATATTTTTTTAAAAAATGATACCAAGTTTGAGGTCCTGAAAGTTATGTTAATTTGTAGGGATTCAGAGCTGAATCCCTAATTTCAAATTTTATGACCATGTTAATCAACCCTGATTGTTTACACTTCCTTACTGGTACCCACTCCCGTTTTTTCCTTCAAAGATTGGCACAGCTGCTCCCAGAGCCCACGTCCTAGAGGGTTCCACTGGTGGCAGAAGGGTGAAATTTGCAGGCCTAATCACATAATGCTGTGACTCAGCCTGGCAGTGGTATATGCCACAGCATCCTAGCTGGATACAGGAAAGCTAATGAAGGACACAAATCCTTATTCAGAGCATGGGTGTAAGCCGTGGAACCTTGCTAAATGGCTGTAATGAATGTCAACTACAGTAGACCAGCTGAACCTTGGAGTGCACTTAATTGCCCAGGGCAGCTTACTCTTCAGCCCTGCCAGTTGCAGGAGGATTACTTGTCTTTGGTGGACTCAGTGGAGAATTGAAAGTAAATTTGCTTAAATGATAATAGGGTTTAGAATAGGCATAACAGAAGAGTCATAAATAACCACTACTAAAATGCAAACTACAACCAAATCTAGCTCTTTGCTAACCAAAGACTGTTTACTTGAGGAAAGAGGGAAGAGTTTCCTACTTTAGGCTTTTATTAAACTATAAGTCATGAGGAGAACAAGTGGGTTCCATTTAAAATAATCGTCATGCTCCATCCCCAGTGCCACAAAATAATAATGGTAATGATAATAACAATGATAATAATAGGCATTGTCAAAACAACATTACCATCATCTCAAATTTACATTTACCCTGGATGAACCTTTAAAAGATGGGGGGTAAAATGATTTTGCTGATTTTGAGGTTCACTGTCACTAAATTTCCCTAATCCTTCTTCTTCCCCTGATGCATAGAAATGAGGTAGCCTTAGTTCTTAATCAGGTCACTTCTTTTTCTTTAAAAATGTTTTTTGAAGAGGTGATATAAGTTGATAGTTAAATTGCTTTCAAGCTGGGCGCTCTGGCGCATGCCTGTAATTCCAGCACTTTGGGAGGCTGAGGCAGGAGGATCGCGAGTTCTAAGCCAACCTCAGCAATGGCGAGGCACTTAGCAACTCAGTGAGACCCTGTCTCTAAATAAAATACAAAAAAGGGCTGGGGATGTGACCCAGTGGACGAGTGCCCCTGAGTTCAATCCCCAGTACCACAAAAAAAAAAAAAAAAAAAAAAAAAAAAAAAAAAAAAATTGCTTTCACATGATAGGAAAGTAATGAAAAGTAAGTCTTTCCTATATGCCCTTTATCCTTAATCCCTCCATTCACTTGAGGAAAGTGAGCAGTCTTGTCTTTTGTGATATAAATGTTCCAAATTCATTGAAAAACTGGATAATTCTTTGCATTTGTTGGTCTTGAAGATTCATGAACGATGGCATAAAGACCCAGAGATTATTTTCTCATACTAGTTAACAAAATAATTGCCTTCAATTCTACAGACTCAGATTAAGTGCAAAAAATAGTGAGCATCCTTTTCAAATATCGACAGGTACAGAAAAGTTTAAAAATAAATCCAACTCTCTTTTAATATACAAAAACATGCACGGTGGAGAAAACGATTGTAAATTTTTCCTGTATATTGACTTCTGCAGACGACTGCTATCTATCTACCACAATAGCTTCTTTCTTTCCTCCTTTGCAATAGAAACTTGATTTTATTTAGGACAAAAATAGGATCCACTAGAAACAGACATTTCCCAACTTCCTAGCCAGATGTGGGTGTGTGACTAGTTTGGGGCTAATTAATTGAAAGTAGAAATATGATATGATGTTTCATTCAGAGCAGAGGCACACCTTTCTCTGTTCCTTATCTCTCCAGATGGTCTGCATTGTGGATGTGATGGCTTGGCCTAAAAACACCTTCTTGTGTCATGAGGATCAAGGTTGTTCTAGGGCTGAACAGAGAACTTCACAGAGCCAGGTTCCTGGATACTTGGCAGAGTGGCTCTGCCAGTCCCGGACTCTCCATATCCATGTTTATTTTATAAGAGAGAGAAACAAATTTCTGTCTTATGTAAACATATTAGTTAGGGTTCTTCAGAAAAACAGAACCAGTAGCATGCACATGTGCTCACACACACATTCCCTTTCTCTCTCTGACAAGACACACACATATGTGTATATATGCATATTGTACACCAAACACACACACACACACACACACACACACACACACACACACACACACATAGAGAGAGAGAGACAGACAGACAGACAGACAGACATTATAGGAATTGGCTTATTTGGTTATGGAGGCTAAGAAGTCCCACAATCTGCTGCTTGTAACCTGGAGACCTAGGAAAGCCAATGGTGTAGTAGTTTTAATGAACACTGGTAAACAGTTTGGAAGTGGGCTTACCAATTCAAGACTCCTGCTAGCTGGATATGAAAGTCTAGGTGTTCTACATCCTCCCATCCTGTGCTCTTGTTTTGAAATACAGTCCAGTTCTTGGCCTTTCCATCTCTCCCCCTGACCCCTGGTTTATACACAAAAATATATGCACATGTAAGACACATAAAGACCATGTAGACATGAGTATGGTATAGAATGCAGAAAAATTTCATGTATTTTAATTTCAAGTGGTTACCCAAAATATATAACAAGTATTTTTGGTAGTTACTAGCTGAGACACTTCCAGTAGTTTAACAACACCACATTGTTCATATATATATATATTTTAGTTGAAGACTTTAAAATGATTCCATATGTGAAAAATACAGGCCAGGCCTGGTGGTGCACGTCTGTAATCCCAGCACTTCGGAGGCTAAGGCAGGAGGATTGCGAGTTCAAAGCCAGCCTCAGCAATGGTGAAGCTGTAAGCAACTCAGTGAGACCCTGTCTCTAATAAAATACAAAAAAGGGCTGGGGATGTGGCCCAGTGGTCGAGTGCCCCTGAGTTCAATCCCTGGTACCAAAAAAAACAAAACAAAAAAAAAAAAAAAAAAAAAACATATAAAACATATATAAGAAAAGTTATCTAAGGTATAGATGATGGCTGGGCCCTGTGGTGCATGCCTGTAATCCCAGCAGCTGGGGAGGCTGAGGCAGGAAGATTGAGAGTTCATTGCTAACCTTACCAACTTAGTGTCTGTAAAAAAAATATAAAAAGGCTGGAGATGTGGCTCAGTGGTTGAGTGTCCCTGGGTTCAATCCCTGATTAAAAAAAAAATTTTTTTAGGTGATGGATTGAATGACTCCAACAGTCACCTAATAGGAAACATAGGAGAATAGGATCAGGGCAGAGAAACAGCATTTGGAGGGACAATAGCTTAAAATGTTCTAGTATTGAAAAAAGCCACATGCACTCAAGCAAAAGGGAAGTTTCAGGTACAAAGAGGGGAAAAAAAATCAACATCTACTTCTACCATAGTGAGAATGGGAAAAGAAATCTCACTATGAGGAAGGAAGTCTCTTTTTTGAGGAAGGGAAATAAAACAAGGATGACTCTACCATTTAAAAAATGTACTGTGGTTCTGGATGCCAGGGTGATATAGATGTTTTAGATCTTCATTAGGGAGGGATTACATAAGTATGAAGTCATCAAAATTTAATCAATTGCATATTTAAGATCTTTTCCCCCCCATAATAATGTAAAAGAACCCAAGAGAGAGAGATTTATTCTTTTTTTTACATCCCAATGCTTTTTCTTTTCTTTTTAAAAAATTTTTTTTAATTCTAATTTGTTATACGTGCTTGCAGAGTACAGTTCATTTCATATTACATATAAAGAGCACATTTTTGCAAGTCACTGGCTTTACATAAAGTATTTTCATACCATTTGTGTTTTCATACATGTACTTAGGGTATTGATGTCTAACTTATTCTGGCATTATTCCTATCCCCTTGCCCCCCGCCCCTCCTCTCCCTCCCCTTTGTTCTGTTTAAACTTCCTTCATTCCTCTCATCCCCCCTCCCTTATCATTATAATTCAGTATCATCATAGCAAAGGAATCATTTGACCTTTGGTTTTTTGGGATTGGCTAACTTCACTTAGCATTATTTTCTCCAACTCCATCCATTTACCTGCAAATGCCATGATTTTATTCTCTTTTAGTGCTGAGTAGTGTTCCATTGTGTGTATATACCCAAGTTTCCCTATCCATTCATCTGCTGATGGGCATCAGGGTTGGTTCCACATCCTAGCTATTGTGAATTGTGCTGCTATAAACATTGATGTGGCTGTGTCCCTGTAGTAAGCTATCTTTAAGTCTTTGGGGTATAGACCAAGGAGTGAGATAGCTGGGTCAAATGGTTGTTTCATTCCAAGTTTTCCTAGGAATCTCCATACTACTTTCCAGATTAGCTTCACCAATTTGCAGTCCCACCAGCAACGTATGAGTGTGCCTTTTTCCCCACGTCCTCGCCAGCATTTATTGTTGTTTGTGTTTTTGATACCTGCCACTCTGACTGGAGTGAGATGAAATAAGATCTTTGTATTTCATCATATACTTTATCTTGTTTTTAAAAAGGTACTGAGGGCAAGTTGAAAGAATGCTCTGTTTATATTCAGAACTGCAGCTAGACTGACGGTGGAATCCTCGTAGCTACTGTAAATGTCAAAGACAAGCAAATTTCAAGGTGCTGAGGAGAAAGCAACTATTTACCTACCTTTCAGTAATGAAGACAGCATAAAAATATGTTTAATCATTAAAAAAATAATTTTCAGATTCTCTTATAAAATAACATTTTAAAAGATATACCTGACTAACTAAAAAAAACAATTAAATTATATTGATACCATCAGAGATTATGGGCTATTAGAAACAAGAGAATTTATAGTCAATTAGTAAAACACATTAGTAAAATTAATCATTCAGTGATTGTAGAACTAAAAGAAGAAATCCTTTTTTGACATGTAAGGAAAGTGTTGAATACTATAAAAATATGCTAAGGTATAATTGTGGTTTATAGGAAGTGAGACACTGAATTATCTATTGAGGCAGAATGTACAGATAATTATACATGGTTATATTTGAAGGGCTGATATTGAAAGAATAAGATTTCCAAATGAAGCAGAGGATCAATAGAGTTATAAAATGTTATCAATACAAGACAGAAAATAACAAAGGAAGCAAAGAGAAAGGAAGTAGCAATAAATATAAAGTGGGAGATAACTGTCCAGGTATTTTAGTAATCATACTATAGAAAGAAAAAGGAAAAAAGACTTATAATGCTAACATTGATCAGAAGAAAGCTGATGTAACAATAATGTAAAAAATAAGTTTTAAGGGATGGAGTCATGGCTCAGTGGCAGAGCACTTGCCTAGCATGTGTGAGGCACTGGGTTCGATCCTCAGCACCACATATAAATAAATAAGTGAAGTTATTATGTACACCTACAACTAAAAATTTTTTAAAAAAATTTTAAGTGAAAAACAAATGATAATGATGATAAAAGTAACAATCTACACTAAAAATATAAAAATCAGAAATCATATTTCCTAATAACATGGCTTTGAAATACAGAAAGCCAAAACTGACAGAATTACAAACAGAAGTTGACAAGCAGACATTTTATTGGGGGAATACCTGTTTTCATGTCAGGCCTAAAACAACCCTCACATCTGCATGATTATAAAGAGTTATGTTTAGGCTTTCTCTGAATGTTCTTATCCAGAGGCACTGGCCAGTATCACCATCACAATGGATTGCTCCTTGAGGAAGGAAAGTACTGCATCCCCACCCTGCGCCTGCAGTGGCATTATGGTCATTATTGCTTTATTGGTGTTGGCCCTGCACCAGTGGGCCTCCAGCATGGGATTGAGAAGTGTAGATGAGTCACCTTGTAATCTCAAAATGACCTTTCCCTATAGCTTCTGTTTTCCCCTTCCTATCAGAACAATCCTTGAGGAGATATACTGCTATGGCTCAAATTTGTCTCCTCCAAAATTCAGGTGTTTCCAATGTGATAGTATTAATAGGTGGGGCCTTTAAGAGGTCATTTTATCTTGAAGTTTCTTTCCTTATTAATTGGATTGTCTGTTATAAATATGACATTGTACTGCATTCGATGGCTTGCTCTCTTACCTTCCTGCATTCTGCCATGTAAGGATTCAGCAAGAAAGTGCTCACCAGACACCAAATCCTGGCACTTTGATCTTGGATTTACCAGCTTCCAGAGCTGTGAGAAAATAAATTTCTGTTGTTTCTAAATCATGGTACTCAGTCTCAGCTATTCATGTCATCACTGTGTCTATCCAAGCAACCAGCATCCCAGATCTCTGTGGATCCAAGCTTGCACTATTGAGGTTTTCATAATTAATCTTCCTTTCCCTCATGTTTTTCAAATGTTTGATGACAAATGTATTTGGTCCAAGAATTTTTTGATTTGTCAATGATTTTATGAATGTGCTGGTGAATATGTTATAAACAGGAGGCCTCCATTTCCATAAATCCAGGGTGAAAGGTCCTTGTAATTAATGACATTTTAAATTTCTCAAAGGGTTGGGGATAGGGAAGATGTGTGTGTGCACGTGCACTTGCAAACGTGTTTGTAACTTTCTCTTCTGACATGCTTTGGTGAGGGGGTGACACTGTCACTCCACTTCTCTCTCGTCACTCCACGTTGTGAACATGGCAAATACACAAGTAGAAAATTGCATAAGAGTTACACAAGGGGCAGTAGTTACTGGTGTAAAATGTAACCTCACTGAAAAATTTGGAACTTTATTTTTTTAACTGAAAATATCACCTACCTCATAAATCAAAGGAAATAATTTACCAAAGGAGATATTCAGTGGCCATTTTCCCCTCTTACCCCTTTAGCCCAGCTTCCACATTCTCCTCCCCACATGCAATCCCTATTTTCAGTGTTTTATGTGGATGTTTATGTAAATGCAAACAAGTATAACTGTATACGCCTTATATGGTGTCACACTGGAGGATTCAGCTTGCATTTTTATACTTCATCATATATCTTGGAGATTTTTCCACATTGGCTCAAAGGGAATCTCCTTGTTCTTTCTTTCTTTCTTTATTTTGAAGAAGGAGAAGAGTTCAAAACAATGTATGCAGCTTTTCAAAAAGTAAGATATAACTCTCTACCCCCTAAGTGAGGACTTCACACTTCACTTCTTTCAAGAAGTGCTGATACCACGTACCTTTGGTATTATATGAGGAGAATGACACTTTTCTGTGATCTTCCTCCCCTCAGTTCATAAATTCTGTAGAACCCTGAGATAATCATCACACAAACTTAAGTGGAAAGGCAGTCTACAAAAGACTTAACTAATATTTCTCAAAACTGTCAGGTTGTCAAACCCAGGGTAGTCTGGGAAACTGTCACAGTCTACAGAAAACTAAACAGACATGGTAGACTTCATGAGATTCTGGAATTAAAAAGAAAGAGAAATTAGGAGAACATAGAGAAATATGACTAAAGTATTTCCTTTAGTTAATAATAACATATGAATATTGGCTTGTTAGTTGTGAGAAGCATATCATAACCGTGTCAGATGTTGCCAGGAGGAGACCTGGGGGCTGAAGTGTACATACTTGTCTACCATTTTCACAACTTTGAAGTAAATCTTAAAGTATTCTAAAATATTCTTCCCAATTTCAATTTTTTAAAAATCATTGATTAATCACACATTTTTCTTTGTAGTTACTTTCAAAAGCAGCACAATATTCCATGTTAAGAAACTTGTCATTATTCATCTAATGAATGCCTTGATAGCACTCTGGCTACTCTTACCAACACTGCTGCTCAGAATAACCTCACCCATGTGTCACATTGAGAAGAGGATTGATCAAGGCATGGTGGCACACACCTATAGTCCCAGCTACTTGGGAGGCTCGCGGAGGATCACTTGAGTCCAGGAGTTCAAGACCAGCTTGGGAGACAGAGCAGGACCCCATCTTGGAAGAGGAGGAGAAGGAGAGTGACAACATCTGCCAGACGGATGTCTAAAATTTAGGTTAGAGGACATAGACTTTGACAATTTAATAGACTTTACCTATGTAAAAATATTAGGTTTTCTGTCTTTAGTGGACTAGGGAGCTTATTGCACACAGAATAGTTTTCAAAACACAAATTTAAAAAAAAAAATGTTGCATTAAGATGTGTAATGGACTTGACTGGCAAGAACCTGATGGTTGTTTTAAAGGACAGGTATTTCAGCAAATGCACCCTCTCCTCTCTGAGTGAAGCTGATCTAGAGAAGTTGAATCTTGTAGAGATGTATAGGAGGCCTCAGACTCATCTTGTCTCATGTCTTCCCTTTAGTGATGCCTGTGTCACTGAAGTATTGCTCTAGTTTACCTTGGTCTGAAAATTGGAGGCAACTTAAACATCCAGTGGTCAGGCCATTAGAAAATATTGGTGTGAAAACAGTGGGGTAGTATTTTCAAGCACTTAGGTGATGGAAAGAGTAGATTACAAAATCTCACTTCCTTCATAGGAACAAAGGCAGAAAGAAGTTTTATTAGGGTAAAGAGTTATGGGTAATTTTTAAAATTTATTATTACTTTTTAATTTAATACTGTTTATTTTTAAATAATCTAAGACTTCTTTTGAGTCTTCTTGAAATAATGCAAAGAGTAGCCTTTACCAAGCTTTCCCTAATGATAACATCTTATATCATCTCAGCACACTGTTGAAACAAGGAGGTTGTCCTTGGGACAATACTATTAAGGATTGTAATTAAGTAATATTGTTACTGTATTACTTTTTAAAAAATATTTATTTCTTTTAGTTGTACACAATGCCTTTATTTATTTTTACATGGTGGTGAGGATTGAACCCGGGCCGCGCACATGCATGTGCGCGCGCGCACACACACACACACACACACACACACACACACATACACACAAGGAAATTCTAAGAAAGAACCAAAAAGAAATGCTAGGGATTTTTTTTTTTTTTTTTTTTTTTTTTTTACCGGGGATTGAACTCAGGGGCACTCGACCACTGGGCCACATCCCCAGCCCTTTTTTGTATTTTTATTAGAGACAGGGTCTCACTGAGTTACTAAGTGCCTCGCCATTGCTGAAGCTGGCTTTGAACTCGCGATCCTCCTGCCTCAGCCTCCCAAAGTGCTGGGATTACAGGCGTGCGCCACCGCGCCCGGCTACTAGGGATTTTTAAAAGAAAAAAAAAATTCTCCACTTTAACAGAAATCAAGAATGCCCTTGAGAGGCCAAGCATGGTGGTACAAGCCTGTAATCCCCACATCTTGGGAGGCTAAGGCTAGAGGATCACAAGTTTGAGGCTAACCTGGGAAAATAAGCAAGACTCGGTCTCAAAAAATAAAAAAGGTTGGGCATGTAGCTCAGTGCTAGAGCACCCTGGGGTTCCATCCCTCAGCACTGAAAATAAATTTATTTAATAAAAATAAAAAGAATGCTTTTGATGGGTCAATTAGTAAACTGAACATGGTTGAGGAAAGAATGTCTGAACCTGAGGATATGTAAATAGAAAAACTCCAAAACTAAAAAGCGAAGAGAGGGGGGAATGATGGGGAAATTATCGGGAAAATCCAGAACTGAATATCCAAGAATGGTGGGAAAACTCCATAATGGAGATTCCAGAAGGAAAAGTAAGACAGGAAAGAGAGAGAAGAAATGTTTTAAACAACAAAGACTGAGAATTTCCCTCAAGTTAATGTCAGACACCAAATCACAGATCCAGGAAGCTCATAGAACACCGAGCCCAGGGACTGGGGTTGTGGTTCAGTGGTAGAGCGCTGGCCTAGCACGTGCGCAGCCAGGGTTCCATCCTCAGCACCACATAAAAAATAAACACGTTGTGTACGACTAAAGCAAATAAATAAATATTTTAAAACAAAACAAAACAAAAAAGCACCGAGCCCAATAAATCTCATTTGCAAATTGCAGAAAATAAAAAATAAAAAACCCTGGCAAAAGCCAGAGGTATAAAACACCTTACCTACAGAGGAACAAAGATAAGATTATGTTGGACTTCTCCTTAGAAACCATGCAAGCAAGAAGAGAATAGCGTGACATATTTAAAGTATTGAGAAAAAAAAAAAACCCACCAAACTGGAATTCTGTACCCTGTAAAATTATTCTTCAAAAGTAAGAGAAAAATAAAGATCAGACAGACAAATATTGAGGGGATTTGTTGCCAGTTAGACCAGCCTTACAAGAATGTTAAAAAAAAAAAAAAAAAGTTTTTTAGAGAGAAAGAAAACAATATGAGTCAGAAAAGCAGGTCAACTGAAAGAAAGAAAGAGCAACAGAGAGGAGGAAGTGAGGTAAAATAAAGACTTTTATTTTTCTTATTGTTATAAACATATGTTTGTTCATAATCATAGTAGTAATAGTGTATCCAATTATGTATGACTATATATGTATGTATATAGTTATATATGCTCTGTATGTGTGAAATATATACACAAGCATATATATAGTGATAAAAGGCAGTGATTTAAGGGATGGGAGGAAGAATTAGGATTTTTTTTTATTTTTATAAGGTATTCATATTACCTGTGAAGCAATATATTGTTATTTGAAAGTGGACTTGAATTAGTTGTAAATGTATATTACAAACTCTAGACCAACCACTAACAAAAGTAAAGAATAAAGTACAACTGATACGCTAAAACATGGGAAATCAAATTATATAAAATGTTCAGTTAAAAACCAAAACGGTAGAAAAAATGGGAAGACAAAAATAGGAACAAGGTATAAGGATAAGGTATAAGTCAGGGCTCTCCAGAGAAACAGAACCAATACAAGATAGATAAGTAGACAGGTGGACAGAAAGACAAGACTTATTATGGTAATTTGCTTCATGATCATAGAGGCTGAGAAAGTCTAGAATCTTCCATCTGCAAGCTGGAGAACCAGGGGAGCTGGTGGTGCAGTGTAGTCTGAGTCTCAAGACTTGAGACTGAAAACATAGGGGCTGCCAGTGTAGTCCTGGAGTCTGAAAACCAGAGGACTCAGGGTTTTGATGCCAAGGGCAGAAGAATATGGGTGTTCTGGCTCCAGAAGAGAGAAAATTCACCTTTCTTCTGCTTTTTTTTTTTTTTTTTTAGTTGTTGATGGACCTTTATTTTATTTGTTTGTTTATATGCAGTGCTGAGAATTGAACCCAGTGCCTCACACATGCTAGGCAAGCACTCTGCCACTGAGCCACAACGCCAGCTCCATCTTCTGCTTTTTGTTTGATTTGAGCCCTCAGCAGATTAGAAGGTGCCACTCACATTGGTGGGGGTAGACTCTGCTTAGTCTACTGATTGAAGTGCCAATCTTTTCTGGAAATACCTTAACAGACACACCTATAAATAATGACTTTATACTAGCTATCTGGATATCCCTTAGCCCAGTAAAATTTACACAGACAACACACAGAAATAGTAACAAATATAGTAGATATTAATCCAGTCATATCAATAAACTCTGAATGTCAATGGTTCAAATGCATCAATTCAAAGACAGAGATTGTCAGAGTGGATTTCAAAAAATATATACATGCTTCTTTATTTTAAGACCTTTCATTTTTCAAATATTTTAATTTTATTGTATGTATGAGTTATTTAATCAGTCACAAATTCCTTTGGGAATAGGTATAAAAAATATTTTTAAAAATTTAGCAGTTCTAAGCCGGGCGCGGTGGCGCACGCCTGTAATCCCAGCACTTTGGGAGGCTGAGGCAGGAGGATCGCGAGTTCAAAGCCAGCCTCAGCAATGGCGAGGCACTTAGCAACTCAGTGAGACCCTGTCTTTAATAAAATACAAAAAGGGCCAGGGATGGGGCCCAGTGGTAGAGTGGCCCTGAGTTTAATCCCTGGTACCACAAAAAAAAAAAAAAAAAAAAAAAAAAAATTTAGCAGTTCTAGCCGGGCGCGGTGGCGCACGCCTGTAATCCCAGCACTTTGGGAGGCTGAGGCAGGAGGATCGTGAGTTCAAAGCCAGCCTCAGCAATGGCGAGGCACTTAGTAACTCAGTGAGACCCTGTCTCTAATAAAATACAAAAAAAGGGTTGGGGATGTGATCCAGTGGTCGAGTGCCCCTGAGTTCAATCCCCAGTACCAAAAAAAAAAAAAAAAAAAAATTTAGCAGTTCTACTTCTGGGCATAGATCAAACTGAAATGTATACATCTGTTAGACAAAATACAAAAACTAAAACATTCAATAAAAACACTGTTCATGCCGGGCGCGGTGGCGCACACCTGTAATCCCAGCACTTTGGGAGGCTGAGGCAGGAGGATCGCGAGTTCAAAGCCAGCCTCAGCCATGGTGAGGCACTTAGCAACTCAGTGAGACCCTGTCTCTAAATAAAATACAAAAAAAGGGCTGGGGATGTGAGCCAGTCAGTGGTCGAGTGCCCCTGAGTTCAATCCCCGGTACCACAAAACAAAAAAAAAACAAAAAACACTGTTCATGTTGGGCACAGTGGCGCACACCTATAATTCCAGTGGCTCAGGAGGCTGAGGCAGGAGTATTGTGAGTTCAAACCCAGCCTCAGCAACTTATCAATGCCCTAAACAACTCAGTGAGGCCCTGTCTGTAAATAAAATATAAAAAATGGTCTGGGGACGTGGCTCAGTAGTTAAGCATTCCTGGGTTCAATTCCCCAGTACCACACAAACAAAACAAACAAAACAAAAAACCCACTGTTCATAGTAGGCCTGTGATACAATAAGAAATATAAATTGGGCATTTGTCCCTGGCTTGTGACATAGTGCTTCTAAAAAACTTTGAAATTTCCTAAGTGATAAGGGTGCTGCAAACACCTTTTGTTATTCATAATAAAACTCTTTCAACCACACCTAACATTATGTTAATAAAGTGACTTCTCGTGGGTCCCTAGATAGCATCAGGATGGAGCCTATTGTCAGAGGAACCAATTATGGGATCAGAGGATTGAAACTTTAAGCCCCATTTCCATATTTCTGGGGAGGGGAGTGGGGCCAAAGACTTACTCAATCATATAATGAACCCTCCATATAAACCCCTAAACAATGGGTTTAGGGAGCTTTCAGGTTGGTGAAACACTGAAGTTCTGGGAGGGTGGCATATCTGGAAAGGGCATGGCATCTTCATGCACGCCCTTCTCCTATACCTTGTCCTATGTATCTCTTCCATTTGACTGTTCCTTTGTTGTATCCTTTATAACAAACTGGTTGCAGTAAGTAAAATTATTTTCTCAGTCCTGTGAGTTGTTCTAGCAAATTATTGAACCTGAAGGGAATGAAAATTGTGGGCACCCCCAACTTTGTACCCAAGTAAAACAGGAGTGTGGATACCCTGAGCACCTGATACCTGTGACTGTCATATAAAGCAACGAGAGGCTTGCAGGACTGAACCTGTGAACCTGTGCAGTCTGACACTAACACCCTGGGCAGTTACTGTCGGAACTGAATTGTAGGACACCCAGTTAGCGCTGAAGAGTTGGTTGGTGGTATAGAAAGAGTACACATACGCATTTGGTGTTGAAAGTTTTGTGAGTGAAAACAAGTTGGAAGTTCCAAACTGGGGTCTATCCAGATGTCCATCTACATAGTACAACGGATAAGTAAATTGTGCTATTTTCATATTATGGGGGATGACAATAAAAGCAATACAGGTGAGTCTTACAGTTGTAAATTTTGCAAAAAAAGAAGGTAGACACAAGAAAATTCACATTGTATAGCTCTACTTACATAAAATACAAAACCCCAAAAGACTAAGATATGCTGGTAGGAGTCAGGATAATGGTTAGCTTTGGGTGGGTAGTAGCTGAGATAGGGAATGAGAGAGGGGGGCTTCTGAAAGTGCTGGGAATATTCTCTTTGTTGACCTACATGCAGATGCAAAAATCCATCAAGCCATATACTTATTATTTATGTCCTTTCGATATGAATATTAAACTTTTTTTAAAAAGTTAAGAAACAAAGAAGCAAACATTTGTCTTTATCCTTCAAGAGCCACCTCCTTTTTTAAACCAACAATTGTGTTCAAGTTCCCATCTTTAGGATCTGCTGTAAGTCTTAGTATTTCATTGGTTCCTTTTTACTTCATATTCCTAAGAATTCCCAGGAATACAATTATTTATACAAATGCATCTTGAGGACCATTTGCTGCTTGCCTAGAGCTTCAACATCCACCCAAGCCCTGGCCCACTATTTTGTCATGTTTCTTCACTGCAGCAATTCTTCTAGGGATGCTTTGTTCCAGAAGTGAACCCAAAGCAATGCATTTCTTCCCCCAAACAGCACAACCAACTCCAAATATTTGCCAACCTTTTTGAAGGAGAGAAAAGAAATACATTAATGAGGATATTAAATACTACTATTCCTCACTACAATGGGCAATGATCATTCCACATGAGATTCCCTCCTGTGGCTCTGATGATCCATTTTATCCTCTGACATGGAATATATTTGAAGAGATAGTGATGAGAATTTTTTCTAGAACTGATGAAAGATATTAATCCACAAGTACAGAAAATGAACCTCATACCTACAAGATAAATAAAAGAAAAAAAACACACTTAATCACATTATAGTAGAATGCAGAAGAATCCCAAAGACTAAGAGGAAATAAAAAATTAGATCACCTACAAAGTAATGTAAGGTAGAGTTGTTGTACATAGTCATGCAATTTTTTCTTTCTTTTTTTTTTTTTTTTTTGTGGTACCGGGGATTGAACTCAGGGGCACTCGACCACTGGATCACATCCCCAGCCCTTTTTTTTGTATTTTATTTAGAGACAGGGTCTCACTAAGTTGCTAAGTGCCTCGACATTGCTGAGGCTGGCTTTGAACTCACAATCCTCCTGCCTCAGCCTCCCAAAGTGCTGGGAAGTCATGCAAATTTGACATCAACCATACAAGTCAGAAAAAAGAAAGTAAACGCCAAACTAGAATTTTATACATAGCACAAATATCCTTTAAAAATGGGAACAAAATAGACACATCCACTCAAAAACAAAGCCGGAAAAATTGCCACCAAGGAATTTCTAATGCACATTCTTTAAGAATGAAAATGGTCTCAGCCAGTGGTACAGAATAGAAGACACAGAGACAAACCCACGTAAGTATAGTTATCTCATACTAGACAAAGGTGCTATAAACATACATAGAAGAAAACATAGTTTCTTCAACAAATGGTGTTGGGAAAACTGGAAATCCATATGTTGCAAAATGAAATTGAATCCCTATCTCTCACACTGCACAAAATTAGAGGAACACTAGAAAGGTCATTAGGGAGGGAGGGGAGGGGAGGCAGCAAGGGGGTATAAAGGAAAAAAAAAAAGAAAAGATGTAGAATGAGATGGATATCATTACCCTAAGTGCATGTATGAAGACACAAATGGTATGAATATACTTTGTATACAACCAGAGATATATAAAAATGTGCTCTATATGTGTATTATGAACTGTAATGCATTCTACTGTCATATACAACAACTTTGAATAATAATAATAAAAACTCAACTCCAAGTGGATCAAGCACCGGCACTAGACCTGTGCCTCCTAGAAGAAAATATTGTCCTAACATCATGTTGGCTTAGGAACAAAAATCCTCAACAAGACCCTTAAAGAGCAAGAAATAAAATCAAGAAGCAATAAATGGGATGGTATCAAACTAAAAAGCTTCTTCACAGCAAAGGGAACAATCAAGAACATGAAGAGAGAGCCTACAGAATGGGACAAAATCTTTGCCACCTGCACCTCAGATAGAGCACTAATCTCCAGGATATATAAAGAACTTAAAAAAAAAAAAAAACCTGTTTAACATCAAGAAAACAAATAACCCAATCAATAAACAGGCAAAGGAACTGAACAGACACTTCACAGAAGAAGAAATACAATCAGTCAAAAATTATGTGAAAAAATCTTCAACATCTCTAGCAATTAGAGAATGCAAATTAAAACTACACTGAGATTTCATCTTACTCCAGTCAGAATGGCAATTATAACGAATATAAGTAACAATAAATGTTGGCAAGGATATAGGGGAAAAGGTACACTCAAACATTGCTGGTGGGATTGCAAATTGTTGCAACCACTATGGAAAGCAGTATGGAGATTCCTCAGAAAACTTGGGATGGAACCCCATATGACCCAGTTATCCCACTTCAAGCTACATACCCAAAGGACTTAAAATCAGCATACTATAGTGACGCAGCCATATCAATGTTTATAACAGTTCAATAGCTACACTATGGTATGAACATAGGTGTCTTTCAACAGATGATTGAATAAAGAAAATGTGGTATACATATACAATGGAATATTACCCAGCCATAAAGAAGAATGAAATCATGGCATTTACTGGTAAATGGATGGAACTGAAGAATATCATGCTAAGTGAAATAAGCCAATCCTCAAAACACCAAAGGCTGGAAGTTCTCTCTGTATGTGGATGCAAACACACAATAAGGGTGGGGCAGGAAGAATAGAATGCATTGGATTTTACAAAAGGAAATGAAGGGAAGGGAGCAGGGAGGGAATAAGAAAGACAGTAGAATCAATCAAACATCAACTTTCCTATGTTCATATATGAACACACTCCTCATCATGGACAGTCACAAGAATCAGAAGTTGTATTCCATGTATGTTTAATGTCAGAATACATTCTACCGTAATGTGTAACTAAAAAGAACAAATAAAAAATTTAAAAAGAAAATGGTCCCAGAAGAAAGCTCAGAGGTAGAAGTAATATTAGTGAGAATGACATATCAGAAGTTTGTTCTGCAAAAAGTAACAAGAATTCCTATTTTGGGAGGGGGTCTTTCTTAGCTTAGGTTCCCTCCTAAGCAGACTATCAGACAAATATTTGGGTACAAGTCATTGATTTAGGAGGTGATGATAGGAAGTATTTCTAGGTGAGTGAAGAAGCGAGACAGGGAAGGGAAGTATCCTAGTCTTTGGACTTTTATAACAATATACCATAGATTTGGTAGTTCATAAATAACAGAGATTTAGTTCTCACAGTTCTGGAGGCTAGAAGTCTGAGATGAGAGTACCAGCATGGCTGGGGGCCAGTGAGGGTCCACTTCTGCTTGTGTTCTCATACGGCAGAGAGAAGAAACAGGGAGAGAAAGTTGTTGTTGTGCTTTTTAAAATATATATTAAATAAGGCACTACTACTATTCATTGTAATCACCTCCCAAAGGCCCCACTTCCTAACACCATCACAATGGAGGTTAGGATTTTAACATATGGATTTTGGAGAGACACTAACATTCAGTTCACAACGGGAAGGAAACCAATGAAAGAAGTGTATATATGAATAGATAACTGCTGTTGATGGCAGGGGCTTGATCCTGCTAGGGCCCTCTGAAAGTTGTGTGTAGAACACCTCGGAATTTTCTCACAAGATGAATTAGGGGCATTCCATTTCTCACTAGCTGAGGCCTACTCTTCAGCGTCGACTCTTCTGGTCTGTTGTAGGTGGAGAATGTTCCTGCAACCAATGAAAACCCTTAGAAGAAATGTGCAGTGCCCGGGACAGGAAGCCATCAATGTGTGCAAGGAAGATCTGCTCCAGGGATAGGAACAATGGCAGAAGGAGTTTGACATCAACATACTAAGTGCATGTATAAAAATTCAAATGGTATGAAAACATTTTGTGTAAAACCAATGACTTGGAAAACTGTGCTCTTTATATGTAATAGGAAGGGAATTGCACTCTAAAAGCATGTATAACAAATTAAATTAATTAAATAAAAAAATCAGGATACCAAAAAAAAAGAAAAAAAAAGATCTGCTCTAGGAAGCTGCAGGTGACTCTGGTGGACTGGGGAGATATAGTAAGATACTCAACAGTGTCTGTGGCAGTCAGGACTGGAATCAAATTGTACAGCACTAATATTAATTATTAAATTAATTATTAATATTAAATATTAAACAACAGTAGGATTTCAGTGAAGATGTGGGTGATCAGATTTAAATGTTATAATGTATCATTTGGGAGAAATGTTAAGATATTAGCATTAAACTTCATAAAAGTATATGTGCAGTATAAAACTTCCAGGTTTCCATTAAAAGAATGGAAATAAGTTGTACTTCTAAATTAGTTAAAAAGGAGGAATAGGGGGCTGGGATTGTGGCTCGGAGGTAGAGCGCTCGCCTGACATGCGTGAGGCACTGGGTTCAATCTTCAGCACCACATGAAAATAAAATATATTGTGTCCACCTATAACTAAAAAATATTTTTTTTAAAAAAGGAGGAATAGTACAAAAAGAAAAATGAACTAATAATAAATTTTTACTCTGTTTTATATTTAATTTGCATTGGCCTGTGAGATAAATTCGGGGGAAGAGCTTGGGCCTGTATACATCTTACAAGCTCCCCGGTGATTCTTAGACACCCTACCATTTAAGAACTGCTTGAACATGCTCAGAGCAACAGTCTACATGGCTACCTAGAAAATTTCCATGGGTAATAAATATAGGACAAAAGCAGTCTTCTGTCAAGCACCCCATCACAGCAGTTTTAAACTATGAACACAAATTCTTCTCTTTCCATAAAAGTTGTGTCTTAGTCTGTTTGTGCTGCTATAACAAAATTATAAGAATGGGTAACTTATAATGAACAGAAAATTGTTTTTCACAGTTCTGGAAGCTGAGAAGAAGATGAAGGTGTTGGTGGGTTTTGTGTTTGGCAAGGGCCTTGGCATTGCTTACAGAATGGCACCTTACTGCTGCAAACTCTGGAGGGTACAATTGCCATGTCCTCATGAGGTGAAAACTAGAAGAACAGAAGAGAATTAATCCACTCCAGAAAGCCCTTTTATAAGGGTCTAACCCTATTCCATGAGGATACAGCCTTCATGACTTAATCACCTCTTTAAGACTCTACCTCTCAATATTATCATATTTGAAACCAGGCACAGTGGTGCACACCTGTAATCCCAGAACTTGGGAGGCTGAGGCAGGAGGATCATGAGTTCAAAGCCAGCCTTAGCAATGACAAGGCACTTAGTGACTCAGTGAGACCCTGTCTCTAAGAAAATACAAAAAAGGGCTGGGGATGTGGCCCAGTGGTCAAGTGCCCCTGAGTTCAATGCCCAGTACCAAAAAAAAAAAAAAAATTAATATTATCATATTTTGTGTTAGGTTCCAACATATGAATTTTGGAGGACATATTCAGACCATTGCAAAGTGGGAAATATCTTCTCCCTTGGAGTTTGGGTGAATTCTGACTATCTTGACCAGCAGAGCATGGCAGAAATGATGCCATGTGACCTACAAAGCCAAGTCATAAAACATCATGGAGATTCAGCTTTCTTCTTGGGGAATATGAGCTCTGACACCACCATGATGGTGAGGGTTGAGCCTGTCCTTCAGGCTCACCACATACCAACCCATCATCCCACGTGACAGTGAAGGAGCCCTCTTGGAAGGGAATCCCCCCCTTCAGCACTAGTAGCTGCAGACTCCAACTTAGACCACCTGAGGCCCCAGACATTGAGGAGCAAAGATGAGCTGTCCCTCCAAGGCCCTGACCAATTCCTTGTCCACGGATCAAATGATATTTTATGCTACTGTGTTCTGGGGTGATCTGTTACACCCGCTGTGTAGGACCAGAACGATTGAATTGGAAATTGGTCACCCATGCAAAGACTGTCATTGTGCTGCCCTACCACCACCCCTTCAACCCCACACTCACAAGTTACTGGTGTCCGTGTGTGCGGGAGAGACAGCATGATGACGTGTGAGTTAATTCAGGAAATGAAGGAAAGGAGCTCCGCTGAAAAGGCAGTAACAGCCAGGGGAACGAGCTCCAACCCGGGGCCGGGTCCTTGCCCAGAGCTGATGTCTCTCTGGGCTGGACTATTCCACAATTATCTATCTAGACATCATGTGCATGGTCTTCATTTGATGAGAACAAACTTCAACTGTGAGAAATCTGAGGAGTGAAAAAGGGGAAGTAGATCCTCAGAGGTTACACTGGAGATTGTTTTTAAGATCTTTGGGAGTTACTATTAGGAAGAACTCTTTGAGAGCATGAATACTGTTTTGAAATACCAGCTGATCGATGCAAAAGATCCATCAATGGAGGATAAAAGTTTGAAGCGAAACAGGAAATCTGCAAAGTCTAAGTACCCCCTGTCAAGATGTTTGTTAATTGTGAAGAAGAGAAAGTGGAGAAACCAAGCAGATACCACCTTATATGAGACACCAAGGTTAGCATCACCAGTAATACCACACAACAACATCAGGTAACCCTGATATCATATACAGAGAACCCAATATCAGTTCTGTGGGATTCTTGCCAAACATGCACAATCTACTCTTGGACATAAGGAAACACTGAACAAACCCAAATCCATTTACAAGTACTCTTTGAAAGTTTCACGGTCAGAAAAGACTGGAAAAGTGTCCCAGATTGAAAAAGAAAGACTAAGAAGACAAAACTAAATGGAAAGTGGGATTCCAGAGCAATTCCTGGATTAGAAAAAGGACATGAGTGGAGATGTTGGCAAAATATGAAGTCTATATAGGAGTATTGTAGCCAATGCTAATTTCCTGGTTTTGATTATCATACTATGATTATATAATATGTTAATATAAGGGGACTGTGTTAGTCAGTTTTTCATTGCTATGCCAAAATACCTGAGAAAATCAACTTGCATGAGAAAAGATTTATTTTGGCTCAGAATTTTCAGAGGTTTCAGTCCATGGTTGCTTGGCTCATTTTTTTCAGGCCTGAGGTGAGGCAGGACATCCTGGTAGAAGAGTGTGGCTAAACAAAACTTCTCAGCTCCTGGCAGCCAGGAAAGGGAGAGGGAAGGGGAGAAAGAAAGAGAGAGGAATCCAGGGAAAAGATATACCCTTCAAGGAAATGCCCCTAGTGAGCTACTTCCTCCAACTAGGCGTCTCCTCCTAACATTTCCATCACCACCAACAGCACAATCAACTGGGAAACCTTCAATGTACTACCTTGGGGCATTTTAGATCCAGACCACAACAGGGGCTCTGGGTGAAGGGGTAGAAGGAAACTCTCTGAACTACTTTTGTAACTTTTGTTAAGTCTAAAGTAATTTCAAAAAGGGACATTAAAGAAGAAATGAATTTAAAGTATCCTTTTCAATAGAAAGTGTACAAAAGAAAGAGAGTTGCTTCGGCAGGTTTCACTGGCTTGGCAGAGGTAAAGGCATAAAATTGCTTTAAAAAATAAATAATTGAGCTGGGTACAGTGGCACACACCTGTAATCCCAGCAGCTTGGGAGGCTGAGGCAAGAGGTTGGCAAATTCAAAGCCAGCCTCAGCAATTTAGCAAGGACCTAAGCAACTTAGTGAGACCCCTGTCTCAATATAAAAAAGGCTGGGAATGTGGCTCAGTGGTTAAGTGCCTTCGGGGTCAATCCTACTTACTACTACTACCACTACTACTAAAATAACAAATTAATAATTATGGTATAAAACTATTTGAATATTTGAAGTAGATTCTTCCCACTTAAGGGACCACTGAAATACCAAAAGGAAAACACCCTAAATGCAAAATATATAATTGATTCAGTGAAAGTAAACATACACTGGTATATTACAAAATGTAATTATAATTGTGTAGAAAATGAAACTCTATATTTGTCCAACTGACTTCTGGCCACAGAACACCCCAAATTCTGACTTTCTAAAGCACTGTAGGAAACCAAGTGGTATGGTTCAGGCTGTTTGAAATCCCAAGAAAAAAAATAAACAAAAGTTCATATGACCTGCTGAAGAGGTTTTAAGATTCACTAAGATTTGACATTTAATGGGACTAAAAAAAAAAAAAATGTGCATTTTTATTATTTGAGAAATTCCTTTGCTTTTACAAATTTGGTCCAGGGCCTTTTAACAAGAGCACTTTCCCCTCCTCTAGTAATTCCTTCGTGTAAGCTGAGGTGAGGTAGTCTATTCCTTGGATCCATATTGAACTTGAGCTCTTAAGAGCTGAACATTTAAGATTTTTAGGTCACAAACTCCAAGAAAGATGGATCACCTGGAGGGGTCTTGACTCATTGGTGTGCACATCAGAGTTCTTTCATCATGTTGATGATTAATAATCATGAAAAGTGACATTTTAATTATCACCTTCAATTTCCACCATGCTTGGTGGATTTTATAGTATTTTCCTGTTTTATTTCAGAAGCACCAAGGAATTGATTAAGGGCCTACCAGGAGGGGAACCTTGAGATCCTGCCCCGAGTCCCTGCTAGGCTTGCTGGGGAGTGGGATGAATGCAAAGGACTAACCCCCACCAGCAACCAAATGAAAACCTAGGAATTGGTGGGAGAGAGGTGTTGGATTTTAGAGTAGATGAAGAGACTTTGGGTTAAGGCCTACACCAGCATGGAGAGGAATGGGTGGGATCCAGCTGGGGGAGCTGTTCAAAGTTTTTAAAGCAAGATGACAAAATTGGATTTAGGAAGTTTTATTTGAAAGAATATGCAGAATAAGTCAGGATGGGGAAAAAGACAGGAAGACCTACTGGTATCTCTTGCTAATAAAATGAATTGAAATTCATTGAGAGCATACCTATCCAGAGCCTGTGCTAAAGACTTTCCATGATAATCAAATTTACACAGACTGGTATTTCCAGGCACCAGGTTACTACTCTGCCCATTTTACAGGCAGGGAGATTTAGAGATCTGCAGTAATCATCACAGAGTAAATCTGACCTCAACTTGGGTTAGTTGATGGAGGAGCAGGATGTTTAGCCACTACTTCAGATTCAAATAATTTTAATAGTATTAGTAGGAATAGTGTAGAGGGAGATGGTCTCATATTAAACATCCATGACACACAGGTACAAGCCTAGGTACTGTGTCTATATTTGGTTCTGGGAGTGGGGTTGTCAGGTGGGACTTCTTGTCTACAAGAATGCAGATTCTGATGGTAATTTCCAGGACCTGTGGTGAGAGTGGGATGGGAAGGAGGGAGTCAGCGCTGTGAATATGAAGTCCTTGAGAAGAAAGGAGCAGCTGGTGAGCCTGAAGAGAAGACTGTGTTGCTAATGGTCAGGGAAGACTCAGGGTGCAGCTGGTGGAGAGGGAGGAGGGACATGGATTTGCTTTGAATAAGCTGGGGACCACTTCCTGGCCTTGGATACTTTTATGGTTTGGATCTGGAATGTACCCCCAAACTCTCATGAATTAAAACCATGCTCCCCAGTGCAGCAAGGTTCAGGGGTGGGGCTTTTAGGCAGTGTTTAGGGCTCTGACCTCATTAGTGGATTAATCCATTTGCTGGATTAACCCATTGATACCTAAATGGATTACTGGGTGGTAACTGTAGGTAGGGCATGGTTGGAGGAAGTAGGTCACTGGGGGTATGATGGGGACTATATCTTGTCCCTGGACCCTTCCTTGCTTTCTGCTTCCATGAGCTAAGCAGCTTTCCTCTGCTACATCCTTTTTCCATGATGCTCTGTCTCACCCAGGCCCAGAGCAATGGAATTGGCCAACCTCTGAAACTGTGAGCCCCAACTAAACTTTTAAAGTTGTCTTGTCGGGTGTTTTGGTCACAGTGACAAAAAGCTAACACAGGAGTGGCGAAAAAATGGTGACTATTAAGAGAAGAAAAAAGTTGAATCTCTTTAATTTTATCTAAATGGCATTAGCTATAATTTTTTCAAGGGTGTCATCATTGGATAGGATGGTCTTTAGTGAGGTTGGATCATTAAGAATAAAGAGTCCAATTATTAAAAGAGCTGTAGGTTTCAGGTAGCAAAGTTCTTAATTTTCTGAAGTCTGATATAAAAAGGGAATTTTCTTTCACATACTAAAATCATCTGGAATGGCTTGAGAATTTTATGCTTCCAATTATTGCCTTTTATTTATTATTTATTTTTGCTTAACTATATATTTGGGGGAAGAAAAAAAACCTTTAGCTATTCCTGTTAGTTGTCATTGCTGAAGTCATTACACATGTGGAAATATACATTTAGTGTAGAAACCACAACAGGTACAGTTAAAATCGCCTAGTCCTGCTCCTCAGAGATACCACATTTGATCAAGCCTGCTTTTCATTCTGCTGGTTATTCACATTCCATATAAATATTTACCTCAAGAAGGACACATATTTTAATGTTTGTTTAAAGCTTGAATTGTGTACAAAATGGCCTGGTATTGTGCTGCTTCTAGTAGGAAGAAATGGGCTACCATACCTTTTAGAAACAGACTATTGACATTTTCAGCAGAGACTCTAAAATATCAACATTCAGTGTAAAAGTATGTTTTTTTAGTATATGACACAACTATGAAATCTTCATTCCATGACTACAATACACTAAATTATTCGTGTCAATTCTATTGGAATAATTTTCATGCCCTGTAAAATCTAAAATTCATGTGGCGTTTGAATGTTTAAGGTAATAAATTTGCTTTAAGACCAGTTTTATCAGCCTCCACAATGATTCTATTGTGGCATAAGTGTGTGTATAATAAATGTTGAAACAAAATGGGGGGGGGTCTGAAAATGGATGAACTCCCATTGGGTGTAACATTGCTGGTTTATTTTTCTGGGATCATTATTAAAGCATTCGTTAGCACTGTCTTCTCTCACTTTTCAGTCACATAGTTGAACTCAAATCAGAGCATGGTCTTCCAACTTTCTAGTCATTGAAAGTGAGAATTCAGACAACTATGGATTGGCTTGTTTATTTTGCACCCTCTGCATTTAAACTCTCTGGGCAAGATGGATTTTTATCCTGTTTCCTCATTTGATTAATTAACCCAGCTGTGATAATTGTTGCAGCATCCCCCTGCACATGCAGCCTCTCCAGCCTGAGGGACCAAGTCTCCATTAGAGCCTTTCAGTGCACCAGAGGGGCTGGGGAGGGCGCTTGATGATGGTGTTTCTAATTGCTTTGTCTAATTGCATAGGATCAGGGTGGTAAACTTTAAAAGCATGTTTGCATCAAGAGCTGTGTTTCAATTTGCCTTGTTAAATTATTTTCTCCTGTTGCTGATATCATGCCTAATTTTACAAAATGTCATCATGCCCACAGAAGGGAGTGAAACAGGAATGGGGAAGGGTTAACTTAAGAGCAAATGCTGCAGCCCATCTTTTACCCCCTAGCTTGAACTGTATGTCCACTAAGGTCACAATTCTGTTTGGGGACAATATTGTCCTACTGTTTTACCATGCCACAGTCCATGGTGACTTCACATATTCTACCTACTCCAATGGCATACTGTCGGGGAAGAGGGCAAGTCCTGTAGCTTCCCCAGATTTTTCCTGAATTGACAAAGGGGGTGGGGGTGGGGCGGCTTGTGGGGGAGGGGCAGGAAAACCTCAGAAATGGGACCTGTCACCTGTAGTAAAGGGGGTTCTTAATCAGCAGACCCTCATATTTCAGCCTAATTTCCTTTACATCCTAAATTCTTTCTTCTGAGAAGGCTTCTATAGGATTCTTTGCCTGACCAAGGGGTCCCTGGCATACGAAAGGTTAAGAGTCTCTGGGAGGTGGCTCGTGTCCTCCCTCCAGCAGAGTTGTAATTAGCATTTCTGATTGCTCCCCTTCCCAGCCCAACCCCAGCTAGACATACAGTGAGAAATCAGCCAAGTCTCATAGTATGTTTTTTAAACTTTTTTATTATTTATGGAATTTTGCCCAGCCGGAGACAGTTGTGATTGAAGGCATAAACAGTGTATGAATAAATAAACATGGCCATTCCCTAATCTTTGCCACTGTGGCTGTTTATTTCAGAGTGAGCCAACGGTTTCAGAAGAGTTGATAATGGTGGTTAATTGCTGTGATGTTAATTAACTTTTTTATTTTAATTTTGTGGGAGGTACTGGGGATTGAACCCAGGGGTGTTCTACCACTTAGTTACATCTCCAGCCCTTTTTATTTTACTTTTATAAAAATTTTGAGACATGGTCTTGCTAAATCGCTGAGGCTAGTCTCAAACTTGTGAGCCTCCCAAGTTGCACTGATTAACACTTTATTCATTGGGGAGGGGGTGAGAAGGGGTGACACAATATTTATTTATTTATTTATTTTCTGTAGCTCCAGATGTTGGGCAGTCTCTAGATCTTTGACATCTGGTATGGGAGCCCCTCAGTCCATGTGGTTATTTAAATTTAAATGAATAATAATTAAATAAAATTTAAAAAATCAGTTCCTTGACCACACTAGCCACATTTCCAGTGCCCTAGAGCCATGTGTGGCTACTGGCTGTCTCTAGGAGAGCACAGGTAGAAGACATTTACATCAGCATGGAAATACCCACGGACAGTGTTCTTTACCTTGTTGGTCATTCTCTTCAGAATCCAGTCTGGGTACGTCCCTCTGGCTTCCTCTTTTCTCCCCCTATCTCCTTTTCCTCCCACCCTCATTCATGTCTGGTTGTGTGACTCCTCACCTCCTGCACCCCACCTATTTCCCTGCTGTGGAAAGATGTTATGATGGTATTCCCACTGGGTTCAACTCCACCATTTTCCAACAGTTCAACTCATTACCTCCTTGTGATGCCCTTTTAATTAGGAAGGGCAGGTGTAGCGTCTTCTGTTTTTTGTTTGTTTGTTTTTGTTTTTGTTATGGTTTTAACCAGTGGGGTAACAGGCTCAGAAAGTATAAGTAACTAACTTGTCCAACGTTGCCCATGTTCACCAGCCATCTTCTGATTTCTTATATGGGCTTCTTCTAATGGTTTGTGCCTTGTACTATTTAGGATGGGCCCTTCCTCTGCTCTTAATTTTAAAAGCAAGTCCAACATTCGCTATATCTCACTAACAGCATGTCATTGAGGTGAGAGCTGAGAGACCTAGCTGCTAGTGTCCCTCCTCTGCCACAGGCCACTTGGCTGGGACAGACTGTTTCCCTTTCAAGTTTCAGTTTCCTCATCTGGAAAATTGGAGTGAGGGAGTCATTACAAAATGATGCTAGGATTTTTTTTTTTTTTTTCCAGTTCTAACAGTTGACACATTTTTCTGGATTACTTTCTACTGATATGGCTCTTGATTTATTTCCCAGATGATCATTTTAAAGGTTCCCCGCCCTTGTTTTGGGGTGACAATTAATCATTCCAGCAGGCTTCCTACTGATAATTTAACAGAAGGTAACTTCTAATATGGCACTTGAAGTTGCCCCTAGGCCCTGGTCTCACCCCAACAGCAATGTCTGCATCGCTGAGAAACTTGTTAGACATGCAGAACTTCAGGGCTGCTGCACCAGAATCTGCATTTAATAAAATCCCAGGTGTTTCAACTGTACCCCAACATTTGGGAAACTGTGATCTAAGCCCTGGGGAAACAAGAACAAAAGCAACTCACCTGTGTGTAAGTGGCCGGGAGTTAATGAAGCAGACGTAGGTAAGTTGTCCATTACTCTAAACCCTCGCAGCCCCTCTGGGATACAGTCTCTCCTCCCAGGAATTTCCAGTTGGAATCTGAGCGCCCTCCATGGGCAGAATCCTATTCTCTCTTTTATCTGTCTCAGAAATGTGAGAGAATTTGTGGAGAGCACATTTGGCTCTGGAGTCCACTTATTTAGGGACTCATCATCTGCTCTTATAAACTCTTCCGTCTCACTAATACTCAGAAGCTCTCTGATCCAGGACAGCCTTTTCATGCACACTTGTGGTCCTGCAATAGTTTTTTTTTTTTTTTGTACTGGGGATTGAACTCGGGGGCACTCTACAACTGGGCCACATCCCCAGCCCTTTTTTGTATTTTATTAGAGACAGGGTCTCACTGAGTTGCTAAGTGCCTTGCCATTGCTGAGGCTGGCTTTGAACTTGCAATCCTCCTGCCTCAGCCTCCCAAGTGCTGGGATTACAGGCGTGTACCATTGCGCCCGGCTCTGCAATAGTTTTAAGAGGAGGGATCAGAATAGTAGTTCTATGGGATACACTTAAGAATGTGGCCCTGAGACCCTAAATGGCTTAAGGGAGAGTCAGCTCAATATCCCCAGAGTCCATAGGAGGCCTGGGGAAACATACTCTTACCATAAAGGAAGGAAGAACAGGACTTCAGATTAGAACTTGGGAAATAACTGTTTGAACACAGAAGCATCACATGTTTTCTGGGTGGGTTAGGGTTCTGGATAACGGGGCTGTTTATGGGCTGATGCAGGCCAGCTGCTGGCTCCTGAAGTTCACCGAGTCCATGAGGGGAAATGAAATATGTGGGAAAGCAGGTGACCACAGTGGCAGGATATGTGCTTCAACCTGGAACTGATGTTCCCAATCTGTTTACCTCATGGACAGACAGAACAAAATCGCATAGAACAACGTCATTCAGTGCCATTGTGCTCACCAGAACACTTCTTCATCGTGGTAAGACCAACGATTCCAGTGGGCATCACGGAGAACTGAATAATGGATTGCCTCCTGATAATTGACCATGAAAAAACAGGCTTGGAACAGTGGTGTGGGTGACTGAGATGATCCTATTTATTCCTGGGGAAGTTCTCCTGATCTTCAAAGGAAAATCTCACCTTGCGGAATTTCTCACCTGTGATGTCTTAGCTCAGAACTGTATGTCAGCTCTCGAAGCTGGATGAGTTCCCAGGGCTGTAGGGCTCACGTGCTGTGTTGGTGCTTTGGAGAAAAGAACTGTCTGCCTGAATCCTGATTTCTTCTTCAAGATGCCCATCGGATGGGGCTGGGGTTGAGGCTCAGCGGTAGAGCGCTCGCCTAGTACATGTGCGGCCCGGGTTCGATCCTCAGCACCACGTAAACATAAAGGCATTGTATACAACTAAAAACAAATAAATAAATATTTAAAAAAAAAAAGATGCCCATCAGAGGCAAGATGGCCCCAGGGCACGAGGAGTCTGGTGTGCAGGAGGCAGGCTCGCCCTGCTCGTCTAGTCCCTCGGTCTGTGCTCTACCTTCCCTGCTCTTCTCAATAAATGCCATAGACTACGAGAGAGAACAAAACCTAAGGCAGAGAAAGGTTCAAGGTAGAGCTTTTAAGTGCCACCATGTCTGAGTCAGCTAGGGCTTCCAGAATAAAGTACCATAGACTGAATGGTTTTAACAACAGAAATTTATTTCTCATGGTTCTCGAGGCAGAAAGTCCAAGAGGGTGGTGTTGGGAGGGTTGGTTTCTCCAGGGGCCTCTCTCCTGGGCTTATAGGTAGCTGTCCTCTCCCTGTGTCCTTGATGCCCTCTTCATATAAGGACAGTGGTGTTGGATGAGGCCCAGCCTAATGACCTCATCTTAACTAGTCACCTCCTAAAAGACCCTATCTCCAAGTATAGTCAAATTCTAAGATACTAAGGATTAAAGCTCTGGAAAACAGAAAGCAGCTCATGACACTCCATCTCCACAGTCTCTTCTGAGGAATGAGAGTAGCTCTTTCTGTATATGGTTGTCACCCTGTGCCATGTGTTCCTGTGTTACTTTAGTACAACTCAAAAATAACCATGTAGGCTGGACTTTAGAGAAGCCACCTGGTCACCAGGTGTTTTGGAGCTAGAACCCGAACCATGGAGGCTCTGCAAACTAGAGGGTGCTTCCCCGACCCAATCCATACTTCCTTCTTGGGAGGTAGGAATGTGAGCTGCTCTCAGAGAAGCTGAGAGCTGCTTTATGGTGGGAAGAGACAGGTCACTGGCCTGGAGGATGAGTCCTGGGTGGACAGGAGCCATACTCCCAGGTCCGTATGAGGTCAACCGGATGTCCCAGGTATGAGCATGAGGAGCCAGAGTGACTAACCAGCTGCGGGTCACTCTCCACGTCCCTTGCCAGACTTTCCTGGGCTCAGAGCCTCCTTGCCATCCCAAATTAACCAGTACAAAAAAGATGGATCAGTGGTGGATATTACCAGGGAACACCTGTAGAGCTGGGCTAGTCCAGTCATGGGTGACCTCTGAGAGACTCATGCCAGCTGCAGAATAAAGGCAAAAGGGAGACTTCAGGAATCTGGGTCTCCACCTGGGCTCTCCTAGGTATAGACCCTGAGACAAGGATTCACACGTCAGTCAGTCATTAAAGAGAAGATTCCAGAAAGGACCAAAATGGGGAAGTGAGAAAGGGAAAGGGGAAAAGCCAGTACACTTAGGGTCTGAGCACATGGACCGTGAAGGCTCCGTCCCACTGGGGACCTCTGAGAGATGGGGCAGAACATGCTTTAGAGTTGTTCCACCTGGAGTGAGGAAGCTGGGCTATTTATCCAGCACCCTCCATCTGGAATTAGCTGAAGATCATGAACTTCCAGGTACTTGCCACCTGTCCCAGGATTTAGCACCCTCTGCTCCTCCTTCAGGCAGACACCTGTAGGTGCTAGAAGCAGGAAGTCATTGGTACAGGTGGAAGAGGCTGTGGCAGAGGGCTGCAGCTGGTGGTGAGCACTTGCTCCTACACAGAAGGCCACAGCAACGGGAACTTAGGTCATCTCTCTTCATGCTTAGAAGAGGTGGTCCATTCACCCGCTGGTGGAGAAGGATTCACAATTTCTGAAAGGTGCCTTAGGTTGGCAGGTGTCTGATCTTTCTCCACCACATACGCAAAAATCTACATTATAAATCTAACATCCATCCTTTTTATGTCCATTCTACAACGTTCAGTTTCCCCTATAGACATAGATGAGGCAATTCTTTTATTTCCAAGTGAGCAGAGTTACAGAAAAGCAGAGAGACCTGGAAGGAAATACCAAAGGAAATACCCAAGTAAAATTCCTTTTAATGTTCCTGTAAATCTCTCAGATTAGACAGCATAGCCCTATACCCCAAAGAACATGTTAACTTATTCCCCCCATTAGATAAAAGTCAATCACTTAATTAAAGAGAGGATCTTCCAATCATTGCAGAACTATTTTTTTCTTGTATGCTTTATCATCCTGAAGTGGGAGGGGGGAGTTGCTTATGTCATCAAAAGCAAAGAAGGACATGGGGCTGGGGTGTGGGCTCAGGTGGGCCCTGCCCCCCCCTTTATTTATTTTTTTGAGATTCCAAGGCTTGAACTCCTACACAGAAGCCCACAGCAACAGGAACTTAGGTCATCTCTCTTCATGCTTAGAAGGGGTGATGCATTCACTGGTTTCACATGCTAGGAAAGTGCTCCACCACTGAACTGATATTTCCCTATCCCACCTCCCCTTCCATCGTCATAGGACACTTGCCAGCCCAGGATGGCCACACACAGGGGCTGGTCTGCAGGTTCTTAGGCGATGTCCAGAGGCCGGCACAGCCCTGACCTTTGGGCTAGGACCTGAGTGTGGGGTAACACTGAACTGGAAGACACCACCCAGCTGCCTTCTCCAGAGTAGAAGGGAGTATTGGTCCTCTTCCATTCCTGTCTACCTTCACCTGAAATCGGATAGGACACCCTGGTACATGCATCCTCCAACCCTCCCCTCCCCTGGACTTTTCTTTGTAAGGACCCTGCCTTGTTCACCTGAGCAGGGGAATTAGCTTCTCTGAAACTCAGTCTTATCTGTAGGTCAAACGGGGGTGTGATAACGTGACAAGATGATGTGGGAGAAGTGTCCAGCAAGGGCCTTAGAAAATACTAAATGACGGTGGTTGTCACCGTGTTCAGGCTGGCATTAGAGACCTGCCTCTTGCTTTGTTCCACTTTATGATGGTATAAAAGTGAAAACAAGTAACGAGGAAAGAGATGAAATTTTCATCTACGTTTTCAATTGATATTGGGCTATTAGTTTATTAGAATAAAACATGTTATCCTGGGGGAAGAGGACACACAGGCGTGGTGGAAATGTTTTACATCCTGACTCTTGTAGTGGCAGTACTGCTAGGTGTCCCCCAGCAGCAGCCTGAGGAGCGATGGAAGAAAGCAGCTGCCCTGGTTTAGATAATTTTAACCTCTTGATCATACTCCAGGCGCCAAGTACAAAGGCAGAGAATTTTAATTCTTTGGGGATTTCGGCCCTGGTGTAAAGGGACCTCATGGAGACGTCTGAAACCTGCAGGTGTGGGGACTCCATTCGGTGCCCTGGGGGCAGTGCCTGACAGGGAAGTCTTTTCTAATCCAATTGCGCCACCCGGCGGACAGCGTTGGCACTGCAGACGCCCTAACCTGGCACCCGTCGACTGGTTTTGAAGCCAGCGGGGGCTTAAGAAAGTAGAGATCAGCGTTTGAAACCACGAACGCCTTTGATGGGAGGCAATCAACGAACAATCAGTGAAACAAGCTGTGATTGCAGGCCCTGTTTTTTGGGGGGAAGGGGAGCAGACCTTGAGGAATGTGACCCTCTCGGGCACCAGTACGAAGCCTCACACCTAGCAGAAAGGCACTTAAGCCTACGTGGAGGAGGTAGAAGGCATTCACACTCTGTGTTCTTTGAATTCCTGGATCTCCTGCAGCCCAGTAGAGGCTTCAACACAGAATCGGGGTTACCTGGGGTGAGCTTAGCTGGGGTTTAGGAACCTTATTGCCTTCCTCGCCTAGACCTCAAAGTCAGGCGTCGGGGCGGTGTCTCCCCCTGGTGGTCAGTCAGCACCACTACTCCGCTCTCCCTGGCCCGGGGAAGGAATGAGGTGCCCCAGGGCTTCTCTAAAGGCTTTTCTTGGTTGTCAGTGGTACGTCCTGCAAATCGAACAGGAGTTCGCGGGAGCCTCGAGGGTGTCTCCTCCCTAACACCTACTGCCAGCAAAAGATCCGGACTAACTTCAGAATCTCTCTTTAGCATCGCTCTCTTCTCTCCTCCGTGAGTCCCTTCTGGCTAACAGCCTGGACACATCACGTAGAGCTGCCCACCTTGCGTCCACCTGCATGGGCCGAAGCTGCGTCTCCTGTACGCGGGACCGCTCAGGATCACGGAGAGCGCTCCTTGGTGCTTCAAGGAACACCCCACCCTACACATAGTGGCCTATAGGAACAGTTTGCTGAGGTTTAGGCCAAAATGTGATGGAAGTTGAGGTGGGGACCGCCGGTGGCACGTGGGTGGAAAGATAGGGAGGGGATTACAATAGCGGGAAAGGAAGGTCCGCCAGTGCACCTGCGAGCTGAGGGTGGGACGGGGTGAGTGCGGTCTGACTCTCGGATCTAACTCTGGTTTGAGCCGGCGACTCCTCCTTCGCCCTCCCACCCGGCTCCGACCCGAGGCCGAGCGTTAGTGGAGAGCAGCCAGGAACCTGGGGAACGGCCTTCCAGATGCTCTCCCGGGACCAGGCCCCGTGCGCAGCGGAGAGCGGAGCTCCGGCGCCTCCTGGTGGCGCCGCCGCGCGGAACGTGCTAGTTTCTCTCCCCCGAGGCAAACGCGTGGAGGAGCCTGGGGTTCTGCGCGTTGGAGGCCCGCATTTCTCCACTTGCTCGGATGGCGGCGCTGAGGCCTATTCGCTTTATTAATAACGGTGCCCCAGAAGGGAAAAAAATAGAGCTTTTAAAAACCAGATTGTGTGGGAGAGTGGAGTGTGTGTGTGTGTGTGTGTGTGTGTGTGTTGGGGCGTTGGCTAAAGCAATAAAACTCAGATCGCTTCCTTGGCGAGATAGCGGCGGCTATAATGCGCCGAGGGGATCAGGGGTTTATTTGCAGATCCTGGATAAAAGATGATATATCGACACGGTTTAGAGTGTCACTGCGCCTGGCCTCTCAGGAAGCCACAAGTACATATTTCCTGAAATACCACCCAACACAATATCTAATCCACGCGCCACTTAAGTACCGGGAGGGGAACCTCAGCACCTCACCAGTTTGCGACTGGCTTCCAACTTCTGGGTGGAAGAGGAGCAGGGCTGGTGCGCCTTTGTCTTCCGCCCAAGTAATCACTTAGCGATGGGTCTTAATAAATACGTCTGAGAACTGTCCTTATGCTCGGTAAATATTGGATTAGCTTTTCAATGACCAGGCTCTTGAAAAGGCTCGAGAAATCCACACCAGGTCTCCACTAAGCCCAACAGTCAATAGGTAAGGAAAATAAGTTATTTCCCTGGCTGCGGTGGGGAGTGTCGAGAAGGGGGTTCCCCATTCATATCAGGTTATTGGATTCTATGATGACACTAAAAGGGGAAAAGGGGGATATCCAAGTTTCGGAATTCCCACCAACTCAGTAGTGCTCTTTTGAGTTCTATTTTTATTTACACAGCCTTCGGCGTTGAACTCTTTTGTTTAGCACAGATTGTTTATGATGTGGGGAGCCAGGAGTTTTGACCTGGCTCTTAAGGCGGAGACAGCATGGCCCAAATTATCTCCCACTACCCTGTGTTAACTCGCCTGGCCTCGGAGGAGGCAAAAATGGGCAAATTTCTTGGGAATCCGGCTGTGTCTCCCTGTTACTGAATTTTGCAAACAAAAAGAGGCAGGAGACACAGAATTAAAGAGAAAGGCTCTCCCACTTCCAATCTGGGAGAAGGAAAGGCTGTTGGAAGAAGTTTCCGAACTGGTTTCCCAGTGGCACTAAGATGCAAGGAGGATCACCTTGCGAAATTCAAATGAAGGCGCCCCCTTAGCTGGTTTGGTAATCGAGCGACTCCGCCAATATCAAGTGCCCTTGGGACCTGTGTAGCCGAAGCTGAGCCGGGCTGGGCACGAGGCCCTCAGAACCTTTTTTTGAAGGAACTGAAAAGGTGACTCGGTCCGCAGGGGCAAAGAGCTGCGTTGGATGCCGGAAGAAAACTCAATTTTCATCTGCCCCGCAACCGTGAAACCCACACGGGACGGAGCATCAACCAGGCCTTGATGATTGCCTCCAGAGCCCCGGAACCGTCCAATGGCTTCGACGACGGGCGCCCAAGCAGGAGAAGCCTGGTTGTCAGCTCCAACACACAGGAGCGTCGCAAAAGCGCGCAATGAGTCCAGACCCTGAAGGCACATGGCTCACAGCCCACGACCAGAGCGTTAGAGCCTAAGTTTGGTGGTGGGGCTGGGAGGAGGCGAAGAGAAGAAGAGGGAGAGGGGGACAGGGAAAAGGGAAGGACGGGGGTAGTAGTAGAGAGAGAGAGAGAGGGAGAGAGAGAGAGATTGATTCTTCTCAGTGTGTCACGGGGCCTAGGCGGGGCAAGCGCCCTCTGAAGCCATCAAAGACAGGGGTGGCTTTTTTCCCCTCCTCCATCCTCCTCCCCAATAGATATAGCACGAATTTTTAATGCGTCTTCCTTTCACAGACAACAATACAGGGTTTGAAAGCCGGACACAATTTGGGTTTTGTGCGGGTCCCTCCTCGCGCTCCCTTGGCCCAGCTGGCCATATGGAATCCAGCATGGAGTCCGAGGATGACAAAGGGACCCAGTGACAGGCCCAACAAAACCCCAAGGAGACTTCTGCCTGACTCCGGGATTCACTGCCCGCGATAAGCGCGCTGAATGGTGCGGGGTGGGGCGGGGGGAGGGCAAGCCCCTTCTCCCTCTTCCCCTCTCTCTGTCCCCTGCGATCCTTTCTCTGTCCCTTTTTAATATGCACGCCTCTAACATCTCCGGCTCCCAGCTTTCCCATTGTGCCGTTTTGTGCGGCCCGCTGTAGATTGGGCGAAGATAGACTGCCGAAGCGGACCCCGCGCCGGGTGCGCTCCCAGGGCGCTGGGGTTAGGGCCACACAGGGCTCTGCGGGAGCTTTTATTGACTCCATGGGGACCCGAGGACAGAGAGGCGGGCGCCGGGCCCACCTCCAGGCTCTTGACAGAATCAGCAGCACACCCGGACTGCAGGTCTGGGGGGCCTGGCCACCAGCCCCAATGTATCCTCTACCTATACTCAAGTGAAAATCTGCAAAAGTTTGGGCGTTCTGTGCCTCTCTCTTCTTCCCTGCCGGCCTGGAAGGTTCTTGTGATTATTCTTGGCCCTTGGTAGGCCTAGGACCTGGTACAACCAAAACGAACTCGAGTCTTCCAGGCTGTGCCTCAGGCCTTTTGACCACCCCTCTTCAGGAGACTCTGAACACCCAGTTCCCTCCCCCAAGGATCCCGGGTTAGGGGAAGTTGCAAGAAGATTGTTGAGTGGTTGCTACCAGTGCAGGTTGAATATTGCACAACAAACCATCTGGGGGAAATTTTCTGGCCTTTACGAACGGCAAGACAAAAACCCCAAACATTTCAAGCTTGTAAGGAGAACAAAGGGAGACTTTTCACCATTTAGTGAAACTGCCCCTTTCCCCGCGGATGAACCTGAGATGCAAAAGGACCTTTCCGGGGATATTAGAAAGACTCCTGCGCCCTCAATTATCCAGGGGCCGGTGCGCAACACGAGAATAAAGTGTAATCACGTCCCTGGGCGTGTTGCGCTGAGTGCTATTGACGCGCAGATTTGGTCACACGGATAATCATGTTTGCTTTAGATATTGAATTAAATCTGATCATCAACTGGAGGAAGCGAGAAAGTCAGCTGGGACCGCTCCCTTTGCCTGGCCTTCTCACCTCCCCCTCCCCAGTCTCGATGGTGGGAACTCGGAGAAAACCAGAGATACTATTTCCAAATAGGCTGACTTTCAATCTCCAGGAATCTCAGAGCGCCCGCTGGGCTCTGAGCCACAGAGCTGCGGGTGTTTTCGGAAATCCGCGAGATAGAGGAGAAAGGTGCACCGCGCCCCCCACCCCCGCGTCCGTCTAGCCCCCCTGAGACGCTCCCCCGCGTGGCCAAGTGTGCTCCAGCATCCGCCAAGGAGATCGGCTTCCTGCAAGGAGGGTGGGATGGAAATCGGTTCTCTGCTGGCGAAGGACTGATTGCAAACTCCCGGGGGCCACCCAGGGGCTATTTGCCCACTTCCCTCTGCCCCTACTCTAGCCCTGGCGGCCAGAGTGCCCCACCCCACTTCCAGTATTTACTTTCTAACAATTCACCCAACTCCGTGCCTGAGGACTAGCCGGGGAGACCGTGCGGACTGCCCATTGCTGGGAGGGGACCAGCCAGGGATACAGTCTCGGGGAAAGAGGCTAGGAATCCCGAAAGCACCGGGGCGGCAAGAAGAAAGAAGGCTCAGTTTGCTGGGATTTCCAGTGACTCGCGCTCCCAGGCTCCCGGGGGCCATAAAGCTTTGAGTAGGATGCAGCATCTCCTCCCTCTCCTGCTCCCAGAACCCAGGGTGTCCCCACTTATAGTCAAAGCCTTGCGCGCTCGGAACCGACCCCCCTCCCGCCAAAACAAAACCAAAAACAAACAAAAAACCCCCACAAAACTCCTTCTGCGTCCAGGCCTTAGAGCCAGCTACTACGCCTCCACTCGTCCACAGATTTTGAAAAGGGGGTGGGGAGTAGAAAGAAAGCCGACCAGTCTCAACCTCAGAGCCCCCCTCCCTTCTTAGCGCGAAGTAAATCAAACGCAACAAAGTGAAAGTCATCGAGTGTAGTGGCTTCAACAGCTCCTCAGGCTGAAGGAGCCACTCGTAGATTTGGGCAAGCGAGGGGGGCTTGCTCTCCTTGCCTTTGCGTTTCTCAAAGTCACTTTTCCTCCTGAGGCCGGGACACTGGAGTTCACACAGGCACGAAGCCGGGAAAGAGGCCCGAGAGAGGCAGGGCCACCCCGGACTTTGGGCCAACCATTTGCAGACTGGAGAATGAGCGCTCCCACTTCGGCCCCGGGTCCTAGGCGCCCGGTCCGGCAGGTCAGTCCGTATGGGGCCTGTCCTGGGAGCTCCACCAGCGCCCCGGCACCCCTGGCCTCCTACCCTGGAGAGGCGGAAAGCGGGTGCGAGCGAGCGCTGCGTGCGGCCGGACCTGGTTACTTGCCCAAGGCCTCTGGCCTGGTGCAGAGCCACAAAGTCAGACAAACGGGAAGTCTGGGCTTGTTTGTTTGTTTTTTAACACAGGATTTTTATTAAAATTACTTTAAAAAATCGAAAGTTTTCAGCGCCCGGCGCTCTTGGGGAACCGCCCGGAAACTGCTGAGCTCCAAGTTCCGGGGCTCAGGACCCGGAAAATGGGGCAGGCGGCTTGTCGCCTACACATTTTTTTTCTTTTTCATATTTGAAAAATGTTTGCACCGAACAAAATGTTTTTAAAAAGCAAAAAAAAGAAAACAGGGGTAACCCAAACATAACCAAACCAAAACAAACCACCAAGAAAGGATTTGGGCCTGCAGGGGAAACAGGCCCATCCTGAAGGTCATTTTGGCAACAATCACCACCGATATTTACAACGAAAAGCGAAATCTGCCACCAGTTGTCAGGACGTTTTACATGGCCATAAATATGTAGCATTTTCTTATAAAAAAAAAAAGAAAAAAGAAAAATTCTCTATATTTTTTAAGTGTTCTCCACTTGCTTTAGAAGACGGCTGACAATATCGCTACTCACACAAACATATTTTACAAAATTCACGAAAGCGGGGTGGGGGTTCGCTCTTTTTCTCAATTTCAAATGACGACTTTAACGCTGGGATGTTTTGGTCCCCCCCCCCCCCCCCAGGGAGAGGCAAAGAAGCGAAGCTGCGCAAACATTCTGTAAACACGGCTTATAGTTCAACCCTCTCCAAGGTTCAAAGGAGAGAGAGATGGGGGCAGAGTCGGTGGATGGAATCTGCCACTTCAAGGAGGCGCAAGCAACCTCCCAGCGCCTCCCCAACGGAGCCGAGAGTCAACTCGACTCTATAATAATTATAATAATAATAATAATAACCACCGTACGGACCGAGTCCTCCTCGCTGCCGCCGCCTCAGTCGCCGGGGTGGGGCCTGGGCCTGGGGCCGCGAGTCTCGGAGGGGCGGTGCTCACCAAGTCCACTGCTGGGCCTGGACCAGGGGGTGTGCTGTCGGGTACTGGGGGGTGCTGGCGGAGCTGTACTGGGCGTTGTACTGCATGTGTTGCAGTGACTGAGCGCTGTAGGCCGAAAAGGGGATGCCTGCCTGGAAGGTGGCAGCTGCCAGGTCCTGGGCTTTGAGCGCGTGGCACGGTTTGCCGTCTCTGACCAAGACGGGCACGGCCACCCGGCGCGGTGAGGGCAGGGGTGTCACCTCCATACCTTTCTCCGCCCGGGCGCGCTTCATCTTGTAGCGGTGGTTCTGGAACCAGATCTTTACCTGCGTGGGCGTGAGGCGGATGAGACTGGCCAGGTGCTCGCGCTCGGGCGCCGACAGGTACCGCTGCTGCCGGAAACGCCGCTCCAACTCGTAGGTTTGCGCCTTGGAGAAGAGCACCCGCCGCTTCCGCTTCTTGCCTGCGTCCCCCCCGCCGCCCGGGGTCTCCTTGTCATTGTCCGGTGACTCGTCAGCCGAGGGCTCCGGGGACTTGGAGCTTGAGTCTTGGGGTGGAGCGCCCGCCGCCAGCCCGTGCACTGGAGGGGAGAGAAGCGCGTCAGGCGCCTGGAGGCCGCGCGCCGCCTGGGCCAGAGCTAGAGCACCTCGTTCTTCCGTGGGCCTCTGGCCCTCAACTCTCTGCAGCCCAGCGCGGCTGCCTCTGCGGTGATCCCCACCCTGAGCCACGCCTGAGAAAGCCGTCGGGGTCTTCCAGGGTAAAGGGGAAAATCGGTAGGAGTGGGGGCTTGGGGCTCACGGTTCTAAGGATTCGCACAGTGTGGGTGCGAATTGCTGGGGGTGCGTGGGAGATCATTGCGGGTTAAGGGCTCCGGCCCCCTTAAGCTGATTCCTCTCTGTAGAGACGTGGGCAGATTTTTAAGAGAAACCCCCCACAATCCCAGCATTGATCTTCTCGGCCATTTAAGGCAGGTTTTGGGGGCTTTCTTTCTTTCTTTCTTTTTTTTCTTTCGGTCTTTCTCGACACCCCCTGCACTGCACAAAGCGTCCTCTATGATCACACAGGGGGCAGGGTGAGCTACTTATACCCAGGCCACCCCAAGCTTCCCCCACCCTCTACCCACAGCCGGGACCAGGCTCGCTGGCTAGTTCCAGTGTGTCAGGTCAGTCCCTCCCGGCGGTTGGAGTCTGGGGTCTAGGGCCCAAGCTATCAGTCTCGGTTGACATCTGCAACCAGCCCTTGGGAGGCATTTCCTTTCTTCTCGGCCTCCTTAATTTCTCATGTTGAAAAAAATAGCTGAGACCAAGTCTTTTGCAGAGACTAAGGGGGCTTGATCAGGAGGAAAGAGTGCATCCCAAACAAATCTTAAAAAATCTTTCTAGGGACCCAGGGTGAAGGATCTGGGCTTTGGTTTCTTTCCCCCTTAACTCCCAGCGTCCAGCCTGGGCTACAGCCGCAGGAATGGAGGCTGTCACGGCTGCAGCAGCCAAGTTTCACTACTTACGGGAGTATTGGAGGCCCTCCGTGCTGGCCAGCCAGCGTGTATACGGGTTGTCGCTGCTGTCGTAGAAAGGGCTCTTCAGAGGCAGGCTCTGCACCGCGTCCAGGGCGCCCTGCCCCAGGGGCCCGGCCCTCTTGGCCGGCTCGGGCCCCTCGCTCTCTCCTCCTCGGACCCTCGGCCACCGAGCCCTCCTCATCGTTGGTATCCGGCAGGTCCAAGATGTCCTTGACCGAAAACCCCGTCTTTGTGTTGGTCAGCGACATGGTTCAGGACCCCGAAATTTATGCCGCAAAGTTGTAGCTTCACTTGGTCAATTCGTGGCGCTCCCCAGCCCTGGCGGGCGGGGGAGGGGGTTGGGGGGGAGGGATTGGGGGAGGGAAGGGGGGATGGGCTTTAATTATTGAGGTAATTATTATTTTTTTAAAAAAGAGAAAGAACCAGTGGGGAAAGGGGTGGGGGGATAAAGCCCAACTCAAAGCCTCTGTCTTCTCTGGAAGCACGCGGAAATGGACGCAGGGAGCTGGGCTGCTGCCTGAGTGCCTAGTGCCGGCCCGGCCTTAGTTTGTAACTCCAGGAGAGGTGCCAAGGCGGCGTCAGCTTGGGCTCCAGCGGCCGCTCGGCGCGCGGTGGCGGCTGGTGGCGAGGAAAAAATGGGCCATTGCCCGAGCGATCAGTCCATATAAGGCTGGGCTCCACTCACGAACCTGGGGAGGGGGGAGGGGGAGAAAGAGGGAGGGAGGGAAAAAGAGAGAGGGAGGGAGGGGGAGTAAGAGAGGGAGCGAGAGAAGGGTGGAAAAAGGGGAAGAGACATTAAAAACGCAAAGGTTGGCCACGTGTGGGCGGGTCTTGGGAGTCAAGTGGATGAAAGACAGTATTTGCAGATGTGAAATTGTGGGTTTTGGGGAGCTCCGCACTCCCAGCCAACGGCCCTCTAGAGCAAGATGAGAGGTGTAACGTGTCAATTAATTGCAAAGACCGGGAGAGCCTCCCCCCACCCTTCAGTATTTACATACAAAGGACCACCGCGTCGCTCTAGAGTCCACACACTTGAAAGGCCGTTTTAACAAATTGCATCTTAAAAAAAAGGTGTGTGTGTGTGTGTGTGTGTGTGTGTGTGTGTGTGTGTGGGGGAAGGACCAAAACAGAAACCAGGAAGAGGAGGGAAAAAATCCTCTTTAGCATTCCCTAGTTCCTACCTCCCCGCCCCCTGCAACACCCCCAGCCAGAAAATTGGCGAGTTGTGGCGCCTTTGGAAAAGGGGGAAGGGGCGAAGGCAGAGTCTCGGAAATCTCTCCTTCCCCTTGCTGGTGGTTCCCTAAACAAGATCCGGTTCAAATGGCAAGAACCCAACTTCTGTAAGCCTCCTAGGTCAATATTTTGGTTGAGGCTTAAGGATGAGTACTAGAAATGACAAGGCACGTAATTGATTCTAGTTAAACGCGAAAGAGCTCAAAACCCAGCAGAGGGCTAGGCTCCGGGCCGGCCAAAGCCACCACCAAGGACCCCCCCTCCCCATCATCCCTTTATTTGCTAAAGATTCATTTACTTTCTTCACCCCGTCTCCCCCCCCCCCCCCCCCATTTCTTCGCGGCAGCGGAGGACACGCAGTTCACTTTCTGCTTTGCGGGCGGTCTAGGGAAGGGAGGGGTGGGAGTAAGAAGCTTTGACTCTGACCGGGTTCGGACCCAGGCCCTACCGCTTTTGGCCTCCGCAGGCAGCTTATTCTGAGTAGAGGGAAGGGCAGGCGACCCCTCTCCTTTCCTGCTCTCTGTTACCCCCGGTCTCTCCGAACCCCTCCCTCTCCAGCCTTAAGCGAAAGGTGGAGCTGCAGGAGGGGAGCCGGCGAGATTGTGGCAGGGGCGGGGGAAGCTTGTGCTTCAACCTGTGTGAGGACTCAGAAAGCCACAGGGGAGGGGTCTCAGGGTGAGCGGATGATGCTGCGTCTTTTTTTTTTTTTTTTTCCCCGGAGTTTTCTATTCCCACGAAAGTCCTTTAATTTCTTCTGGGCGTCCGGGGGGTGCATTCCGAAGATGCGCTTGGGGTTCCCAGTTTGCACTAGGTTAGTGTTAACTTCCCAACCTGAAAACTCAACTTTCCCAGGACAGTCCCACTCCTCCGCGCCAGGGTGGAAAAGGTCACTCCTCTCTTCCTCGGCCTGGGTTCAGTTTAAATTTGGGGAAGGGGGAGAGGAGGAGGTTTGCTACTACACGCTTGTTGGTCCCGCAGGAACGTCTGGAAGGAACTGGGCCTAGGGGCGAGGAGGGGTGACGGCTGCCTGTGCGGGTCGGGTCTCTCCTCCCCCATTGCCAGCAGCCTGGGCAGCCGTAGCTAGCGCGGGCGAAGGAGAGTGTGCGGACGCCAGGTCCTTCTTCCTCGCAGCTGCTCCGGCCGCCGAGGCGCCCCCGCCACCCCCGGGGTTGCCAGCGCCGGGTGAGGGCGCCTCTCTCCGAGCCGTTCTGCGGCTCTCTGCAGCCCTCGCTGCCTCGCCCCCAGTATGTGACGTGGGTGACAATGGCCCAGGTTGGAGCGAGCCCCTCGTCGGCGCGTCCTGGGTGGTCGGACCCGGGCAAACACAAATACAAACCGATTGCTAAGCTGCGGACAATGAGCGAAATGTAGACAAATGTCCCGCTCCCGTTGGAAGCCTTTGTCCCGGCTCGGTTTTTGCATTTATTTCAGTGGCGAAATAATACATGATTGACGCTCTCTTTCAATGTGTCCTAACTGTTTGGAATAAATCTAAGGTTGTTCCTAGTTGTCATGGTATTCAACCCTTTTCAATGGACTATCTCTTCATTCATTTCTGAATCCGTCCACAATATTAAGGAAACCCCTTCATGTCGACGCTCCCCGATTCCTCTCTTTCTCCTCCTACTTTTTCTTTTCTCCTTTCTCCCCCCTTTCTTCCTCCCCCAAGAATTAAAAACTGGTTTGAATCGTGTTCCTCAAACCCTTTACTTTTCGTGCTCCCCCTCCCTTTCCACTCTCTGTCTTTCTCAGCCTCCCTGCCTGTTGCCTCTCCCTTCCCCCTTTCACGTGGGAGCTCAAGCTCTGTCCGGTTGGAGGAGGGAAGTCGGTTTTCCTAGAATCGGGGAAGCACCGCCGAGTTTGGACACAGGGGAGGGGGTGGGCCTGCCTGGGGCCATTGTTACTTGGCTGCTAAATAAATAACTGGCAAGAAAAAGTTCCTCTACCCAGGCATTGCAGAAAAGACCCTCCTTTTGTCCCTCCTCTTATTCCTCTGTCCTAAGGGAGGGGAGCTCTCTTGGGCACTAGGGTAGCCTCCAGGATTGAGGTCTGGGGCCAGAATGAAGCCTGGTAGGGCCGGGCCAATTCTTGGGTTGAGTGGGAAAGCAGTCCTTTGGCAGGAAGTGGCCCTTAAAAAAAAATCACACACACACACACACACACACACACACACACACACACACACAATATCTCCAGAGCCCCGAACCATCTTGGTGAGGGTGGTGGTGGGGTTGCTCCTGAGAGGCCTTCCAGAGCATGCTCATTTTCTGGGCTTGGAACCACGTAATTCCCTGAAGTTTCCAACTTCTTCCTGCCTTTTCCCAGCATAGTGGGCCATTCTCTGAGATATAATCAGTGCGGCTGTTGATTAGGTCCCCTCCCTTGCCTCTGGGAGCTTGCAAGGTGCACAGAGCACCTGAAAAACAACTGTTTTCCTACGGAATCCAGGCTCCAGGGAATTAATCACCCGGAGGTAGTGCTGACATAGGTTCCCTGAGACGGAAGTCCCCTGGTCAGTTCACAAAGGCCTAGCAAAAAACCCTCGGCGTCTTAGCTCCCAAGGTCCCCATTCCGGAGCACCTGCGGGCCTGAACTTTCCCTTCGGGCTCAGGCAGTCACCTGGTATCTCCCCTCCACCCTCACCCCAAGGGGTACACCCATTTTTTCCTTTTCCTGATTTTTGGGCAACCGGGCGGCGAACGACAGAGCAGAAGAGGGTTCCGTCTTTGCTTCCAGCCGCAGGTCCCTACCCAACTGAATCCATACAGCTCAGAGTCTCTCCAGGGACATTTCGAGTCCATTTCCCCATCCCTTCACCGCCGGTGTGGTTCCCGCGTCCGCTTCCAAAGCGTTAACATTTGCAATTGAAAAGGCCCAGGGAGACCACTGGGAGGCCCATAATTGAAGGGGAGAAACTGGGCTTGTTAGAGGAAGATCATAAAATTCAAGTCCCTCAGGAGCAGCCTGCGGAGGCCATCGCGGGCCCAGCTGGCGGCCGGGGGCAAGTCCCAAGCCCAGAGTTTACTCCAAAGTCTCCTGGATTTGGTGGGCCGAGACGCGGCCAGAAAAGAAGCAGGGCCAGGCGCTAAATGCATCTCTTCTGCCCAAATTAAACAGGTGATTGCATCCTGAAGACTCCCCAAGAGGCGTCCTTCCAGAGCACCACAGCCGGGCCTTTTGGAGCCTGGGCTCTCCTTTTTCACAGGATCCCTCACACCCAGCAGTTTGAGAGGCCCTAGTCCCGCGCCCCTTCCCTGTCAGGAGGAAATTCTTTATTAATGCTCCACCTGAATATATTAGCGTCCGCTTGTACCAGTTTCAATTCTACGTAGATGTGCACTAGTCCCCCCTTTCGGAATTCTTTAGTAAACTCTTTCCAGGTACTATCTGGAGGCCAGGAGAAAACAATTTCCTGGGTTCAATCAGGTTTGGGTTAGGGCTCAACTATAATTTTCTGGGAAGCTCATGAGCTCTGCAGTGGGCTTCCTCTGCCACAAACTTGGGGAGGTTGAGGTAGATATCAAATGTTCTGAACCCAGCATGGCCTGAGTTACAGAGAGATCCTCTTGGCATCTCCTTAGTGTTCAGAACTACATGCTCTTCTGCTGGGATCACCTCAACTGCTGTAGCCCTCCCCACCCCTGGTCTTAATTTTCTGTGTTGGGGCCCCAGATTAAGCACAAATCTCTCTGTCCACTTTTGCTAAGTTTATGACAGGTGCAATGTGAGTCACAGGCTGGTGAGTGAAGGAAGAGAAGCTCTCCCTGGAGGCTAGAGGAGAATCTTCTTTGGAGGCTCCTTGGAGCCCTTGGTCCACTTCTGCTGCTCTGGGTTTGGGGCAGACTAAAGCCCCAGCTCAGGAGGCTGGAGCAGGCAAAGAAGAGCGGAACAATTGCAGGGGGCCCAGGAGGGGAGGTGAATGTACACAGGCTAAGTGGCCCCACTTCATGACAAGTGGCCCTCTAAGTTGGCCTAGTGTTTACCTGTTTACTTTCCCAGGTAGCTCAAACACAACTGCCTTTTCTGGGCTCCAATCATGGGGCCGGTACTGAGATATCCCGCCTTGTGGGCTTTTCATTTCCCCACACCCATGGCTATAATTATACTCCCTGTTGGGTGGGATGGGGGTGGGGAGTTGAACGCTAAGCAGGAGCAAACAAGGCAAGAAAGACACTTCAGGAAACTGGGAAGAGGCTTCTGCACATGAATTGGAGCTGCTCTTAGTGCGCCTGTGGTTGAAGTGGGCATCCCCTGGATGGTGTCCGACCATCTCCCCCCAATCTCTATTTTGGGCTTTAAGGGCCGCTGAGGACAGGGCCCACATCTTCTTCTTTCAGGCTGATGAAAACTTGCTGGGTAGGTGCATCCTCCAGGGGAATTAAGAGCAGAAGAAGTCCTGGGGGAGGGAGAGATCTTGGGGACCTGGCTTAAAGGAGGGATTGACCTTGAGATTGACCTTAGCAGCCATAAGTGCCACCCCTCACCTTTCCCACCTGCAAAGCACTTCCAGTCATTAAAAACACTACGTCTTTTTCTTTTATTTCGAAGCACTAATTTGTTTGACTTCATTTCAGCTCTTTCTTTCTTTTCTCTTTTCTTTCTTTCTTTCTTAATGTAAAGGGCTGAAAAGAAACTCCTTTCCTGGTGTAGTATGTGCTGAGCTCTCAGGCCCTCTGCACATCCCATCTCAGTTAACAACCTTCAAGTGGATTAGTTTATTGTCTGGTTAGTGCCAAGGTGGAGTCTTCATTCACTCCCGAAACAAAGCATGTTGCACCTTCCTGCTTCAGTGAGGATTAACTATGAGGCCACAAAGGTTTTGTTGGAGGAGAAGGTTTATTTTACCTTTGATTGGACACTGGGAATGTGACATGCATTTGATATCAACAGGGGAGGAAAATGTCTCCCATTCTGGTCCCTGAGCATCTTGATAAGGATAGTCACCTTCAAGATGCCAATCGCCAAAAAATGGCATGAGGTGGCTTTGGTTTCATGTGGGACAGCAGGGGCTGTGTCAGCTCTGGCATACTGAGTGAAATAAATCAAAGCATGTGACCTAGGAGTAAACACCCCACACAGAGATCTTTCCTGACTCAGAAAACTGAAAATCAGTCTTGTCCCTGGCCAGCCCAACACCAATTTTGGTCTTCCCTTCTGACTGTGGTAGAAGGATTCTGAGGTCACTGGAAATCCTGCCTCCTGTGGGGTGACTGGGTTGGGGAGGCCTAAAGCTGTGTGAATGACAACTTTGGGGAGGCTGGACCATGACTGGGCAGATCTTTGGCAGGAGAGTACCCCATTTCTTCATTAGCCATAGGTCAGATGGACCAGAAAGTTAGTCTGAGGGGAAAGAAAATCTCAGTTTACTCTGCATTCAAGCCCAAGATAAGTCCCTGCTTCACCTCTGCTCCACATTGTGGAATTAACTTTTAAATACCAGGAGGGGAAGAATGAAGCCTCTTAGACAGAGGCACCAAGTCACCAAGAAGGTGTTGGTTAAATAAGTTTTTCAAGCCCAGAGACTTGAGTTCTGAGTATGTGTCTCAGGAAAAGCTCAGCCTCCACTTCCTCCACAGTGGTAGGAATCCCGTGAAGCCATGGAGAGAAGAAATGATCTTGGGATCCTACAGCCTGGAGTCCTGGAGCAATTTACTTGTGGGTGCAGGAGGAAGGCATGTAAGTAGGTGCTTCCTCCATATTCTTTTTTTTTTTCAAAGTGAAATATACAACACTTTCCCAATTATCTGCCTCCACCTGCCCCCAAAGGAAAATATCTCCTGAGGACGGAAATTGTAATAGAAATTAGTATTTCTCATTCTATTAATCAGCCTCATTGTGTGGGCATAAGACCCTGTGGGCATATGTTAGGACTTTGATAAATGCACTTTAATGAGATCTTTGAAAATTCATCCAATAAAATAAGAGGCAAGAAAAGCCGTTTAACTTTCATGGATGTTAAATTGAACACGAAATGTGGCTCTAGGGGTTCTACAAAATGGAACCAGCCGCCCTCCAATATTTTCTTTAAAAAACGTAGCTTTAAGCCCCCCTCGGGCCAAAGGAGCCTGTTCCAGGCAATCCATTATCACTAGTTTATTGGGGAAACCAAACGTCATGTCCCCCGGGGCTAACCTCTTTGCTTTATTCGTTCGCGCGGCTCTAATGATTAAATATGTTACAATGAGATTACGCATCGTCAGTGTTGCCTTCAGGAACATTCTTCCAGCCAAGCCCGACCTTCCCCTGATAAAGGCGATTTCAATGCCAGAGATTTGGGTTTCTCTGGGAAACACAGCGCTGAAAGCACTTTCTTATCTGAATTTACTTCTTAACACGTGACAAAATCATTACCTCAAGACTTTGGAAAACAAGCGGCCTCTCCTAACCGGTTAGCATTCCGCACTTAAAACTGGGCCAGACGGGCTGATGTGCTATACATTCAAGGGCGGCGCAAGGAAGCCACGCTCTCGGCCTGGGCTAAGTACTGGGTCTGGCAAGGACAACGAACGCACCTACGAGGTCCCTAGGACAAGGAGAAGGGGTGCCTGGGGAATCTGTCTCTTATTTCTTTAATGTGGGTACCAAAGATCTATAACCGGTCTCTAAACACACCCCCTTTCCAACCGAGTGCCACCAAAGTGGAGGAGAGGCGCATGGAAGGGCCTCCTTGTAGTGTGTGTGTGTGTGTGTGTGTGTGTGTGTCCGGGGAGGGGGTTCTGGAACCAAGGGGGCGCCCCTCCGAGACCAGACTTCAGCAGACCCCACAGAGGTTCATTTTTGATCCTCTGGCGATCTCTACTGTCGCAAACGAGAACTGTCCAGGACCGGGCGCGGCCGGGGCGACACTCACTCCGCAAACTCCAGGCTTAGGTCTCCTTTCCCCCAACCGCCGCCTACAGCTCCAAACCCTCAGCCCTCACTTGTCCTTATGGCCTGCGACTCCCACCACTTGTCTTCCAGATCCTCAACGTCCCCTACCCCGCTTCGGTCCCAGTTTCGCCTCTGAGGAGAACCCCCTTTTCCCACTAGGCGCCATCTCCAAATTACCCTAGGACTTTTGCCTCCGCTTTAACCCTAATCCCAAAACCCTACGTGGCGCACAAGGGAACTTACCAGGTAGAAGTGGAAGGCTGGCCCTTCCTTACAGCGGCCTTGGCAGCCGAAGAGCAGCCGGCACCGGGCAGTGGGGAGGAGGCTGCCGAGGCGCGCGATGCGCCCTCTCTGCCTCCCACTCCCCGGCGATGCGGCTACAGCCCCGCCGCATTTCAAGGCGCGTCTTTATCTAGTCCTCCACCTACCCGGACCCCCCTCCTACTGCGCCCTTCCCCCACTGCGTGCCCTCTCGGGCGGGGCTTGAGGGTCTGCTGGGCTCCGGGAGGGCGGGGTGGCTATGGGCGCCGCGCGCTTCCCTCCTCCTCGGCCTCAGTGTCCTCCGCACCTGCCCAACCCCCGGGGTAGTTCGGCTTTCCCCAGCCGGGGGGTGCAAGGTACTCGGCAGCAGGAAAGTCTGGCCTCGGTGACAAGTAAAACTTTTCCCGACTGCAGGTGTGACTGGGGTGGGGGCGAATTTCTCTCTAGGAGAGGCCCCTCCCCCCAGTGACCAGGGAAGTCGGGGGAGGACTTGAGACCCCTCGCATCTGCCCACCTGCTGCTTCCCGGCTCCGTAGCTTGGGGACCGAGCCGAGTCAGGAGCTGCGAAAGAAACCGTCAGGCCAGCGGGGCGCACAGGGGACCCCGAAGCCTGACACAGCTGGCGGGGATGGCGGTGCCACAAGATTCTTCTCCGATGGTCCGCCTCGTGGACCGTGCGCGGAGAGCATTCCTGTCCCCTGCCGCTGGCGATCCCTGTGCCGGGGCTGGGGCAGGGGGGACCAGATAGCCGGTGCTTGGAAGCGAGAGGTGGCGCCGGGTTTCCCCCATCTCCTCCGCACGGCTCCATGGAGGTTCCAGGCGCCCGGGGAACACACACAACGGAAACGCGCGCGAGCCGGGGGCTCACCTGGAGCGCGGCTGCGCCGAGGGAGCCCCGCCTCGGCCAGCGCGCAGGTTTCCCGGCCGCTCTTTATCTCCAGCCGCCGGCGGCTGCCGAACCGCGGGCGCTCGGGCTGTGGCTGCGCGGCCGGAGAGCCCTCCCCTCCTGGCTCCTGGCTCCCTGGCTCTAGGCTCCGGGCCCGGCTGCCCCACCCTCCCGCCTCGGGCCCCGCGGTCGCAGCACAGCCCCAGCGGAGGGGGCCGCTCCCTGCGCCGCGCGCGCTCTGTTTGTTTTCCTTGCCGGACTGACGTGAGTCAAAATATTGGCCATATGTTCAGCGGCAATAAATTGGGTATGAGCGCAAACACACTTGGGCTTCGATGGCTCTTTCAGCTGCCACATGGCCGGCTTGGGAGGGAGGGAGGGGGGTGTCCTACCCCGCCTAGGCCCCTTCCCCTCAAACGCGGGGTAAGTGCGCCCCTGAGCGCCCCTCTGAGCTGAAATTCTAGGTTTCTCCTCTCCCTCGTCCTTCCGTCCCCACCAGTGCCTCAGACCCTGTAGCTGCAGACAAGCCCAGGCTGGTGGTTAACAAGGTCGCCATCTATAAATTGCTTGGTCGCTAAGACGCCATAAAACCAAAGGGCCAGATGTGGCACGTTATTTATGTGTGAAACCGCGTTTACACTAGATACGCGGATCCAAGGCAGATAGCACGACTTCGCGGGAGGTCACAGACCTCTGGCCCTCGCCTCCAGGCTCCTCCCTCTTGTGCAGTCCCAGGTCCAGATTGAGGGGTGTCAGTCTTCCTGGGAAAGGGATTCTGCTCTCTGCAGCCTAGGAAGGAAGTGGGTTCAGTGCACTTGTGCCAAGCTGCCACCTGTCCAGGATTAGCGGCAGCCTCTGTCCCCGCCCCTCCCTCTAGCTTTCTTGTTTCCTTGCTCTTCTCCTCCACCTCCAGGGTCTGGAAGACTGTTTTATTTTCTAGGCATTCCATGGGGCTTAGGTCTGACATAGGAAAGATCATAGTTAAACGCTGGACTTGCTGGACTCTGCCAGGTAGGTAGAGAATTTGAGAGCCAGGAATTCTTGACCCCAAAGGAAGATTTTTTTTTTTTTTGAGGGGCAGGGTAAGAAGTGGAGTAGCTCACCTGGCTGAGGGAGCCCCTAAGAGTGTTCCTGCCTCAAACCTGACCCGTGGACTCACATGTCACATGTTATGTGATTTGTTGAAGTTAAATGGCATCCAGGGTGCTCAGAGAGAGGTGAGGCTGGCATTGGATGTGACATCCAGCCAGCCCTGTGTGCTTCAGGGAAGGCAAGTAAATATTATGTCATAATAGAAAACAATTGTTTTGTTTTTCTCCTTAGAAGGCGGTCTGGAGGACTGCATGTCCCCAAACTGGTCACCTCACACTCTCCTCATGTGAATTCATTAAGAATCATTGTCTCTCCTTGCCATTATTTTACTCTTTCTTGAAGTGAACCCAATTCTCTCTGTAGTTAATAAGCACTGAGCCAGGCCCCCTACCTTCCTTTTCATCTTCAAAAACACCTGGGGTTCCCTGAATGGCATTTTCCTTCTGGCCAAGGAAAATAAGAGATGAAAAAATGTTACCCTACTGCAGGGAAAAAACATAAGCATTTGACTTTACTATTACAAGTTACCCCAGGTCTGTGTTCACCGGATAACTGTCCTTAGGTGGCTGTTAAGGGTGGGAAAATGATGCTACTGAAAGGGGGTGGGAGAGAAGGGGAGAATAAGTGCTGGCTGGGGTGGGGGGGAGGAATCTATTCAACAAGTGCAAAAAAAGAGCTATAAAACCAACCTCTTAACCTTTAAGTGCTAAGCACAAACAGTACCTCTCTGAGCGTGCACTCCTGGACGTCAGTGTGAGCTCCAAGGTGAGCTCCCAGACATCTTGTTAAGGTAGGAAAGTCTGGGTCTACTGTCAGGCCTGCAGGATTTGTTGATCTTGGAAAATTACTACTACATTTCTCTCTCTCTTTGCAGTGCTGGGGATTGAACCCAGGACCTTTTGCTAGCTGGCAAATGCTCTACCACTGAGCTATACCTACCCTAGCCATTTTCTTGGATGTTAAAGTCATTATTTATGGCTAAAAACCAAACCAAACCAAAACAAACACAGAGTTTAGTTGGAATTTACATCATCTCCTAGTGTAAACTCTGGGATCTCTGATGAATTGCTTCTTTGGATGAAAATATTGGTGCATGCCCAAAGTTAGACACCATTTGTTGTCATTGTGGGAATGGGTATCTTTGTCTAACAGGTGCTCTGTGAAAATAAGCTTGTATTTTTTCCCTGTCTGTATCATTAATACCTGGTAGGCAGTGGACTGAGATACATACAAGCAGCTTAGAAATCAGTATATGGAGGGGCTGGGGATATACCTCGGTGGCAGAATGTCATGGCAAATGTGAGCCCAGGGTTCAATTCCACAGTTTATACTACTTTTATACTTTTTATACTACTATTATTTCAGAAACATTCCTATCCTACCCATGGACTTAAACTCTATGGACTTTTCACACTGGAGAAACCTCCCACCAAGTTCCCCATAAGTATCAGCTACAAGTGCTTATGTTGTTCCTCTGTGGGAATGAGCAATTTTCAGAACTTACAAGTAAACCATCAATTGAAATGAGTACTCTAGGATGTCTTGAACTGAGCTAGGATATAATTGGATTGTCTTGAAAACAGATGCACGGTGATTCTCTCATAGACCAGTGTTTGCCTCTTAGAGTTATTTGAGCTGTGGCACAGTCTATCCAATTGAGGAAGCAACATGTTTTGCTTATTCCTACCTGGGAATCATCATATGTGGGCTCCAGAGAGGCTCCCATTGGGGTGAGAGCTGAGATGAACTCTGAGAAAAGCTGGTACTTTCCACCCCTGATGATGATGATAGTGATGATGATGAGGAGGAGGAGCAGGAGGAGGCTGAGGTGCTGAAGATGATGATGCCCCTTCCTGCATCCTTATGTGAAAGGGTAGGTTGTACTCATCTGCCATAGACTTCTGATCCACTTTATTTGAAAGCACACCTGCTTCTTTCCTTCAGTGCATCCCTTAGCACAACTAGAAAGCACAAGGAAAAAGTCATCTTATGAAGCTCCTGGGCTCCAGAGGCCAAAAATGATACCAGTTCCTTCTTATCTCCTACAGAGAATCAGAGTGAGAAAACACAGCAGGACACCCACTGTTTTGTTCAAGAGTTGACAGCAGCTGCAGAAGTTGGCAATATGTGTCAAATCTTCAAGAAGTAAAATTTAAATACATCAGAGACAGAAACTAGATTAATGGTGGCCTAGAATAGGGGGGATGGGAGGCTGAGGAGTGAAGGGTAAGGGGTATGGAGTTTCTTTTTGGGGTGGTGAAAATGTCCTAAAATGTGTGTGTGTGTGTGTGGGGGGGCGCAGGGACAGGCATGACAATGGTACCTGTAATCCCAGAAACTGGAGAGGCTAAGGCAGAGGGATCACAATTTCAAGGTCAACCTCAGCAATTTAGCAAGAACCTGTGAAACTTATTGAGACTGTGTCTGAGGATGTAGCTTAATAGTAAGGCATCTCTGGGTTCAAGCCCAGTACAAAATAAATAAATAAATAAATAAATAAATAAATAAATAAGTAAATAAATAAATAAAATAAACAAAACCCTAAAATTTATTTTGGTGATGGTTTCATAACTTTGTAAATACACTAAAAATCCATTGTACTGTACGCATTAAATGGGTAAATTGTATGGTATATGAATTATACATCAATAAAAATGCTTAAGCAAGTTAAGGTTAGCTTCTGTAACTTTGTGAGACCCTGTCTCAAAAGAATAAAAAGGGCTGGGCATGGTGGGATATGCCTGTAATCCCAGAGGCTGAGGCAGGAGGATCATGAGTCCAAAGCCAGCCTCAGTAACTTATTGAGGCCCTAAGTAACTCAGTGAGACCCTGTCTCTAAATAAAATACAACAAAAGGACTGGGGATGTGACTCAGTGGTTAAGTGCCTCTGGATTCATTCCCAAGTACCAAAAAAAAAAAAAAAAAAAAAAAAAAAAAAAAAAAAAGAAAGAAAGAAAGAAAGAAAAGGATGGAGGAGAGGAGGAAAGCCAAGTTATCCTGAAGGTAGTTCTCCATCTTTCTAGTCTCTAGTCTTTATTCTGATAATTTTTTTTTTTTTTTGGTACCGGGGATTAAACTCAGGGGCACTCGACCACTGGGCCACATCCCCAGCCCTTTTTTGTATTTTATTAGAGACAGGGTCTCACTGAGTTGCTAAGTGCCTCGCCATTGCTGAGGCTGGCTTTGAACTCGTGGTCCTCCTGCCTCAGCCTCCCAAGTGCGCCACTGGGCCTCGGCTTTTTTTTTTTTTTTTTTTTTTTTTTTTTTTATGGTGCTTGGGATTCAAACCTGGGCCTTGTGCATTCAAGGCAAGCAGTCTACCAACTGAGCTATATGTCCAGCCCCTATTCTGAGAATTTTAAAGCACAAAGTTGAATGAACAGTAGAATGAATTCTTGTATACCTTCCACTTGGGCTTCAACATTTATGACGTTTTATCACATATACTTTATTACTCTAAATGCATTTTATTTTTGCTGAACACTTTTGTATTTAAAGTTCCAGGCTTTTTGGTACCTCTCCATGGAATATTTCAGCAGGTGTTCCCCAAGAATAGATATTCTTTACTGTGATCACAGTATCATCACCACACTTTAGAAAATTAACAGTAATTCCATATTGCTGGGTATTAATTCCTTATTTACATTTCTCACATTTTACCAAAAGTAAAATTTATTTTTATAGCCAGTTTATTGTTTCCAGATATAGGACCTATTCGAAGTTGATGTACTGTATTTTATTTTTTAAAAGATTTTTATCTATATATGTGCATTATGAATTGTAATACATACTACTATTATAAATAAAAAAGAAAAAGAAATAAAAAGATTTTTTATGTCCAAACTTCTCTTTTAATTTACAACACTTTTTTTTCTCCCTTTCTTCCTCTCTCCCCTTTCCTTTCTTCCTCCCTCTTTCCTTCTATCCCTCCCTCATTCCCTTGCCCTCCCCTCCCTTCCTGCTCTCTTCCTTTTCTCCCCTCCCCTCCCCTCCCCTTTCCTTCCCTTTCTCCTCCCACCCCCTCCCTCCTTCCTTCCCTCCCTCCCTTCCTTCCTTCCTTCCTTCCCTCCTTCCTTCCTTCCTTCCTTCCTCCCTTCCTCCCTTCCTCCCTTCCTCCCTTTCTTCCTTCCTCCCTTCCATCCTGACATCAATTTTGGAGAACCCAGGGCATTTGGAACATGTTCCACAGTCTGGATTTTTTGGACTGCTTTTTTCTGGTGCTATTTGTGCTGCTCCATGGGCCCCTGCACAGCCATAAACTGGATGTCAGCTCTCAAATCATGATTAGATGCACGCTACACATTTGTGTTAGGAAGGTGTCATGTGGTATGCCTCACTGTCTTTCGTTAGGAGGTCAATTATGCCCCTCTATCAGTGAGGCTAAGTTTGATCACTTGAGATGTTGACCACCAGATCATCCCATGTGAATTAGTGAGTAGCATTACTATATGTGGGTTGAGTGACTGCTGGACATTATTTCGTTATTCTTTATGGCTGTGTAGATGTCCCCCATTGCTGGAATTCGATTATTCCTTCTACTCGTGCTTGTTTTGTTCCCCTCCTTTCCTGCTTATTTTAATTTTGTTTCCTCGTGTAGTGTTTTCTTTCTTTTTGGTCCATTCTAATTGATGACAATGAAGGACACTGTCTTAGCTGCTGGCATTTCATGGGTCATTTTATTGATTTCCCAGTAAGAAGATGTGTAGAATACTCTGAAAGTTTGAAATGGAGAATGATGTCACTTTTTAGTACCACTGGCTCAGAGGAGTACTTTTTTTTTTTTTTTAATGGTGCTGGGGATTGAACCCAGAGCCACTTGAATGCTAAACACATGCTCTACCACTGAGCTGTATCCACAGACCCAGAATTATTGCATTTTAAGTCAGTATGATTCTTTGGTTTCTGGTTGGATAGTTTGTCTCTATGATATATTCCTGTTAAGACAGAATCCTGCAGTTAGATTAGGCCCAGGCTCAAGGTGGTCTAGAGGATGGGGTGGTTGTCTCTTATCACAGTGGATTTGCCATAGGTAACTCCTTGTCTCCCTGGCTGCTTGGATCATAGTCAGTGCCCCCACTCACTCCTTTGCCCAGTATCCCTCTTGTGGGTTATGAGTTCCCCATTAAGGAGGCATACAATTTGGGTACTTGCAAAACAGAGAAGAAAAAACTAGTCTAGGTTACTTAGAATCTGGCCACACTCGCCATATTGGTAGTGAAACACTTAGTTAAAGGTATGGAGAATGAATAGATTTCCATTTTCTCTATTATTATGGATTCATAGTCACTGACTCTCTCAACAAGTTAGAAATAGGAGATTGAAGGTAGGAAATTAGACCTGATTATACTTTCCCCATTCTGAGAGTTTTCCATAGGTGATGGGTAATCCATTGGCTGAACTGCAAGTTAGCATTTGAGTCCTCTAGGGTTTTCTTCAAGAAGTTAATGTTTATCTGACACTGGTGGGTTTAGCTCTCTGAGGGATCTTTTGGGGAAAAGGTATCATGGCTGATATCACAATAAAGTAAATGATAAGGTCTGGCAATTACAGTAGCACAGGAAGAAAAAAATTACATTTGGACCCAATCACAAAATTGTCATCTAGATTATGGTTGTCAATTTTTAACTGGCGCTGATGTTGCTGTTGGGGAAAGAAACCTCATCATAAATCTCAGCGATTCTTTGACAGTTTTCAATTTCAATGGGAAGCATCATGGAAGTTGAATTTGATAAAGAACTTGGCAATGAAGAAAAGGTTTCCTTACCCCCACCCCTCTTGTCAATTTAGAGATCATCAGAGAATTTGTAAACCTTGTTGGGTTTAAGGTTTAAAAATTGCTTGCAAATAAACTTTTTAAAATTCTTTGTGGTGCTAGGGATTGAACCCAGGGCATTGCTCATGCTAGGTAAGTGCTTTATCACTGAGCTATACCCTCAGCCCTTCCCCTTCCTTGAATAAGAATACTAGTCATACTAGATTAGGCACCAACATAATGATTTTTTAATATGAATACCTTTGTGAAGAACTTGTCTCCAAATAAGATCACATTTTGAGGTATTAGGAGTTAGGCCTCTAACCAACAAATTTCTTTTCTAATGTACACAGTTCAACCCATCACACTTCAGATGGGCTTAAGGTGGGAGCAATGAAGATCATAGGAAGCCCAAAGCCCCTGAACCATGCCCTGAAGATGTCAGATTTAGTCCAATTTTAGCGCCTGCCTCTGAGTGTATGTAAAAGCCTGGGGTTTGGATGTGCTATGCGACTACTATACGCATTTAAGGTATATAACATTTTTAAGTGGAAAATAATTTATAATAGTAATCTGGCTATAGTTTGGATCTAAATGACCCCAAAGTCCCATAGATTGAAGAAGTGGTGCTACTGAAATAGTGGTGGGAACCTTGGGTGGGGCCTAGAATGAGGTCTTCAGGTTACTGGTGGTGTGTTCCTTCTCTTTCACTTTTTAGCCATGAGGTGGTTTGCTCCTCCATGTGCTCCCTGCTATTGTTATCCTCCACCCCCATCAGGGGCCTAAAAGCTTCATCATGGACTGAGACTTCTAAAATCATGAGCCAAAATAAACTTTTTTTCTTTGTAAGTTGATTATCTCAGTTATTTGTTACAGTGGCAGAAAGCTGACTATCACAAATCCCACCAGGAAAGTAAGCATAAGTATATTAACTAAATTGGGAAAGACAAGAAAGTTACCTTGAACTGTTTTTCCTGCTGTTGAAGCAACTATAAACTTTGCTATTTAAGCTCTGCCTACCATTGCTATTTCAACATCTTTTTTTTTCATCAAACCCACTTTTTTTTTTTATATAGTAACATCTAACTGTATGTCTCTGATAGACATCTAATTCTCACTGCATTAATGGGAGATTTTAAGGCTTACTAATAACTTCCAGTGAATATTAAGATGTAATTATAATGCTTCTGTCTTTATAGGACTCATGACTTTTGGGAGATCACAGCATACCAAGCATGGCTTCATTACTATAATCCTCTTAACATCACTTGGGCCTGAGTTAAAAGTATCACTATTTCTATCTTGGGGAAGGAAAACCTAAGGAACAGAATAGGAAGGTTTATTGTCTAATGCCACAAAGAGGAACAGAAAGGGCCACACTGTCCCTTTATCATATCATTCGTTCTGGGGAGTTCTCTATTTAGCTGGATTGTCTCCCAAAGCAATCCTTATTCTTTATTTTAGCATCCCCAGTTGATGTTTGTGTATGCTGGCTGATGTCTTATGTAGGAGCAGTTCTGGATGAATTGAGAAGAAAAATGACAAAACTTCCATTATAATGCACTGTTTATTATTGGATCAATATGATCGATGGCCACCTGTCAGATCTGTAACATTATCTGGGAACCAGCAGATGGAGCTGTAACAGATAGCATTCAGAGGTTTGTTTATTCTCCTGAGCACGTGTTTCCATCCTGGGGGAAATACCACTTCATTGTTAGAGCCACAGAGTTGTTTGTAGCCAGATGTTGAACACACCTTTTCTCTTGGCTCAAGTCTGCAGAACTGGAAGGTCGTTCAGGTGCAGGGCCAATCTTTTCACATGGAAAAATGACCATGACTGTCTTTGACTTCCCACAGGCCCTTGTAGCAGGCACAGATGATTTCTATGTAGGAGGAGACAATTAGATACACAGTGTTGCTTTCTGGAAACCTCACACTTAGAATCACTGAAGTGTTTACATATAGCAGACTGGAGGGGAAAAAAAAAAGACTTTGGTGGAGGGTGACTCACTTCATAAACACTGCGTCCGTATTGATAGACTCCAAAGGATGCATATGCAGACTATCTCTTGGGATTTGCAGGGATCATTCGTCCAGGCAAACATCCAGTACTATTCATTCAAGCCAGATATGACAGTTGTTTTTACTTGTGTTATGAAGGGCGTTGGCAGATTGCTTTTTCCATCTTGTACTTTGGAAGATGCCCAAAAAGCCTAAAATGTATTCACCTTCCCTTTTCTCTAGTAGGCAGTTTCTTTCCTGGGGGAAGGAAGGGAAACTTACTAACAGTTTTCAAGTACTATATAAAAGAGCATCAGCAGGAAGTGAATGGGGCTCCTGATCTCAGCTTCTGAGATTAGTAGAAGAGGAAACTCATTTGGGGGTGGCTTGAAGGGCATGGAGGCAACAAGGTGTTCCAACAGTGAAGGGTGATATATATTCAAAAGTGTCCCCGTGGCCTTGTCTTCTGGTATGGGTAATGCTGAGTTGGAAAAAAATGTCTGAAGCTTCACAGCTGTGGTAAATGTAGGATGGCAAGGGGCAGAACAGCACCCTGCCTGATGGTGTGTGAATGAATCTTTAAAACCCACTTATTGTTCTTCCTGAGGGAAGCTTGTGTGAAGTTCATCAACACCAACTACATTTTGAAGCATTCAGCACTTTTAAAAAAAGTTTTTTTTTTTTTTTTTTTTTTTTCCAGTTGAAACTACAAGTCATTAGTGGGATTTGGGATCAAATGTTCATTCTAGTCAACACCATTTTAAAAGGCAAAACTTTAAATGACAGTAAATGCTCAAGGAATGAGTTTTTTTATGGTGATAATGCTTAACATTTAATTTAGAGCTAATGTAATTATTTTGTTTCACTGTGTTGTTGGAAGTAGTTCTAGAATGTATCTGTCTACATTCTTGCCAAGTGATTATAGTACACTACAGATAATTGAGCATTTTAAAGAAGCAGTCTGGGATCTTGCAATTTCTGGAATTATTTCACAGCTTTGGAGGCAGGAGCATGGCAATTCCAGTGGAATTGGGTGGAACCTGGAGTTTTCCCTCACAGGGCAGGGGAGACAGAGGTTTTATCCCTGACAGGAAAAAGTCTAGCCTGTTGAAGGCTCTTCATCACCTCCAACAGGTGGAATGGGGGGGGGGGTCTGCTTAATTCTCTGCCAGTCAATTAGAGTTCTGTTGGAGCCAAATTGAATACTTAGAATATCTCTTCCCAAATGGTTGTAGGAGGAAAATACATTTTTTTCATTTAGATAATTTATTTGTTCATTTGTGACTTTTCCCCCCACAAATGAAAACAAAGCAATTTGAAGGAGGATGCTTTTTCAAATTTGCATTAATCCCCATATAGGTAGCACTGGGTATACATATATATATATATATATATATATATATATATATATACATACATACATATATGTATATATATACACACACATATATATGCAATGTACATGTGTTCATATACATTATATATATATAAAATATGTGAACTATATTATGTGTAGATAATAAAATCATACAGCATGCATTGCTTTGTCTGCTTGTGTGTGTGTGTGTGTGTGTGTGTGTATGTGTGTGCGTGCACGCGTGTGCTGGGGATCAAACCCAGAGCCGCATATATGCATGCTGAACAAGTGCTCTACCACTGACCTATATCCCCAGCTTCTGTCTTTTTTCGCTTGCCAATATGTCTTGGAAATCTTTGCCCATCTTTTCTTTGTTCTTCTTAATGGCTGCTGATATTCAGAATATCAACATATCACAAGTTCTTTAACTCCTAATATGGATACTAAGTTGTTTCCTAATTTTCACCCTGATAAATACTGTACCACTACCATCACCACCATCACCACCACCACCAATAAAAATCCTTGAATGTTTCATATTTGAGCCAATATGAGAGTATTCACTTAGAATAGTTTCCTAGAAGAATTTCTGGGTTAAAAGGCCTTCTCTAGGGCTCAGCGGTAGCGCACTTGCCTGGCACGTGTGAGGCACTGGGTTCGTTCTCAGCACCACATATAAATAAATAAAATAAAGATCTATCAACAACTAAAAAAATACTTAAAAAGGCTTTCTTTAGCATTTTTATACATGCTGCTAATTTAGGGCATTTGCCTATACATCCATTTGTTGGTCCATAATGCAGTTCTTGAAGAAAGTGGATCTTCAATGGGATCAATAATTAAATATTGCAGTGTTCTAGACATCTCTTCACAGCATTTGAAAAGAACCCTCCGACCTTCTTCTTGTAACCAGACTGTATCGATCTTAGATCCCACCTAATTATGGGATTGCCATCATCCTGTCTCTTGATATTGTCACCTCTCTTGCCTCTTGGCATTGTCTTCTGGTGCCTCCTATCCAGCCTGTTTATTTCTTCAATATCTTTTTTTAAAAAAATTTTTGTGGGGGGTACCAGGGATTGAACTCAGGTGCACTTGACCACTGAGCCACAACCCCAGCCCTGTTTTGCATTTTATCTAGAGACAGGGTCTTACTGAGTTGCTTAGTGCCTCACCATTGCTGAGGCTGGTTTTCAGCTTGTGATCCTCCTGTCTCAGACTCCCAAGTGGCTGGGATTATGAGCATGCACCTATTTCATTTTCCAGGCTCTCTGCTTTCAAATAAACACGTTCTTGTTTGGGTCTGTTTCTGTTTTCTGAATCTCATACGAAGCCAGGTGCTACCTTTTTAGGTCTCCTCGTGCATGGGCTCCAACCCCACTCTTGCTCCATTCTCTAGTGCCACTTCCATAGCCCATGGTCAGAGGGTCCCTACCACTAGACAATTTTTTCCTGACCTGAACTTGAGCCTGGAGAGATATTTGCTCACCACCAACACCCCGTCCAAGATCCTGTATTTTGGGGAGAACGCAAAAGAAATGACTTTGTAAGGCCAATAAAAGTTAGTATAAAAAATATGGTAGGATTATTTGTAACTGGGCCAGTGCCAAGAGGTATAGAAAGTGGAAACAACTGTTTTCCTTTTCCTGCAGACATATCCTGTCTACTGTAGTTAATTAGTGCTGGATTAGGGCTGGAGACCTGCTGGCTTCCAAAGGGCTTCTTTTCTTTTCTCTTCCTTTCCCTTTCTTTCTTTCCTTTTTGAGGTACCAGGGATTGAACCCAATGGGACTCTACCACAGAGCTACATCCACAGTCCTTTTTAAAAATTCTTAGTTTGAGACAAGTTCTCACTAAGTTTCTAGGGCTGACATGGAACCTGGGATCCTCCTGCCCCAGCCTCCAGAGTCACTGGGATATCAGGCACATGCACTGCACCCAGCTCAAATGGTTTCTAAAGTTAGCCAGGTATTCCCTCTCATTCCTGCTAAGATATGACTTTCTGCAAAGAGTACCAAACCTGAAAGACAGGTGTATCATGATGAACTCCTGACTTCTTGAGCATTGGAGGCCCTTTCTCCAGGAGCACACGTAGCACTTGCCAGGTCTGAACTCACCTGGACTAAGTTGTTTCAAGTGAAAATGCTATGTTTGTTTCAGATACAAATGTGTAGGTGACTTGCCTTATTCCAAAATGGATCATAATGATGCAAGAGTACCAGGCACAAAACCATACTCTCCAGCTACTCACTAGCCACTTTAGATGGAAACCAAATAGAAGCTGAGACACTAACCTTCCCTCCCCCATCTAATTCAGTGAGCTGAGGAGAGTCACAGAACACACACACCTGGGCGGCACAAATGGTGCCCAGTGCTATTGTTATTTTACGGTCTGGCTGAATGGCAGATGGAATAGCCAAGGACAGTGTGTAGACCATTGCAGTTAAGTGGGGGATGGCATCCCCCCTAAAACAAAACAAAACAAAACAAAACAAGACACACAAAACAAAAATAACATCCTGAATCCAAAAACCAAACAACAACAACAACAAAACCAAGGACTTTCCCATTATGCTCCACTTCATGAAGCTAAGTATAGTTCCTCTTCATAGAGGAAGTGAGGACGGCAGAGATTTTTCCAGAAAAAGCAATTTATACAATGACCCTCGATGAATGATTTCCAGGGCATCTTCTGAAGCTGTTTGAGCTTCCTGTTAGGAGATTTCTGGAAGATAGCTACTGCTCATCTGGATTTTGACTTTCTGTTGCTTACAGAAGCGAGAGCTGCCATCTGCACACATGAAGACCACATATTTTTTTTTATTTGACATTTCCAAAATACAACTACACTGTAAAATTATTTGGATAAAATATATCTGATTGACAAGCACATAAGCCTGCATGTGAGAACTTGGGAGGCAAGCTAACGAGGGGCTCCTAGCGGGTTGTATTAATTCTTAACATGCAAAGGCAGCCACATGTTGGAAGCTAATACTCTAGCAAGGCTGAAATCTATTATTATTTCAGAGTATTTGTTTGTGTAGAATAACTTAACCGTAATGACACATTGAGAAATCAATATGACACGAGAGCCAGTGTGCATTTTCTTAAAGATGAACTGGCTGATGGTTTTAGCAATGTTTTAACAGAAGGAATAAGCAAATTTTAAAAGTAAATGAATCAGAAACTGATAAGCAAGTAAGACATTTGTAGTATATAAATGATTTTAGTTTAGCTTGTGATTATCACCATATTGTTGTAGAAATACATATTATGGCCTTTTAACTCTGTGTTCGAATTATTCCATGTGTCCTGTAGTTGTACACATTTTATATGTTTTAGGACTTGTCAGTCATTAGCAAGAAACCCAAATTTTCTTTTCCCAAAGGACAATTTAGTATTGTTTTCCAAGGTGGTATGAAAAGTTGTTTTCTTTAATTTTTTTTCCTTTCAAGGTGGTGTGAAAAGTTGAAGGTGGACAAAAAAGGATTGAATTATAATCTTAGTGACTGAAAGAAAAATAGTATTCACCCCTAGGATTCCCTACTCTTTTTTTTTTTTTTTTTTTCAGTGCTGGGGAACTCAGAGGTGAATGCTCTACCATTGAGCTACGTCTCCAGATCCCTTACTCTTTTCTTCAAAGTAGAAGTAGCTTAATGCATTTTCTTCTAATTAGGAGAAAATTAAATGCTTGCTGAAAGTAATTTAAATAGTGGTGAAGTGTAAACTATAAGGTGTTGTACCTCTATAATTTCACCCCATAGAAATTTCAACTATTAACAGTTGACCCATATGTCCCTCCATTTTTTTTGTATTTTAATGTCTATTATTATTATTATTATTATTATTTTGTGTGTGTGTGTGTGTGGTTTTGGGGAATGAACCTAGGGCCTTGTGCATGCAAGGCAAGCATTCTACCAACTGAGCTATATCCCCAGCCCCTATCCCTTCATTTTTTAAAATGCCTTAGATATAAGTAAATATGTATAAAACAAAATAAACATGGTTATTCTATATCTGTTGTGCCATAAGCTGTTTCTCCATTTGGCTAGATCTCTAGGGCAACTTTCCATGTCAGTAAACATAGATCTGGCATTAAAAAATTTCGCTATAATTTATTTCTCTACTTTTCTACTGACAAGCATTTAGTTTATTTTGAATTTTCCACTTTTGTAATTGATATTGTAGGGATTATTTTGTACATACATTAGTGTATATTTTTCAATTATATTCTTAGGGATAAATGACCACAAATGATTCCATTGAATTTTTTTCCACACATTTGAACCAAAAGACGTAGCTTTTATAATATAAGCCACTCTGATGGTAGATTTTCTACAGTGAGACTGAATTTCTCCTGTCACCAGCTGCAGTGGTAGGCAGAATTCCAGGGTAGCCCTGAAGGTTCCAGCCCCCAGCATACATGTCCATATGATCCTTCTTGCGTGTGTGTGTGCGTGTGTGTGTGTGTGTGTGTGTGTGTGTGTGTGTGTGTGTGTAGAACTATGCACAAAATGGAATGTCATTCCTGTGACTGGGTTGCTTTGAGTTGTCCCTGGCCTTCTTCCTGGAGACCATAAACTAAGCACGTTACTCTATATTCCTGTCCTTTAGAAAGGAGAAGAATCCAGCATTGTATGTCAGTTTTTAGAACTTAGATCTGCTACCTAAAGGGCTTTTCTTAGAGACTTCCTTGTTTCCCTAGGGATTACAAATTTGCGTTCATCTCAGGGGGCCTATCTGGGTGGGTCTATCTGATCAAGGGAATCACAGAGGGTGAATCTTCTAAGAGAGGCTCTGGTGCTGCTCAGGAAGAAAGCATATAGCCATGTGGGGAACAGCCTGGGGGCCGCATGGCCAGGAACAGAGAGCGTCTTCCAGGAATCCAGAGGGGTCACTGGCCAGAGATCCTACCAATACCAGTGAACCTAGAAAAGGACCCTGAGTCTCAGGGGACATAGCAACCCCACTGACTGACACTTTGATTTCACTTGAGGAGACCTGAGCAGAGGACCCTGCATCCAGGGTCTGCATCCAGATTGTCTTGTGTAAGCAGGACACCTAGAATGCTCTGGATTTTGCTTCTAACTTTCATATCTGAGGGAGTGAACCCTTCCTATCTGCTGCAGAGATGTGACAGGACAGCCCTGTGTCCCTGGCCTTCTCCCTGGAGACCATAAACTGGGCACATTACTCTATATTCCTGTCCTTTAGGAAGGAGAAAAATCCAGCATTATGTGTCAGATCTTAGAACTTAGATCTGCTAGTTAAAGGGCTTTTCTTAGAGACTTTCTTGTATTTTAAATTAATCGACTTCACCTCCCCAAGATATAAGTAGTTAATTAATATCTATATGAGTCATAGATTCTTATTTTATATTTAGAATTATAAACTGCTACTATCATTATCACTTTTTTTTTCAAGTTGCGGGTTGAAAGAATTTTTAGAACAATTGTGTCTTCATACATGTATTTAGGGTAATGATGGATAATTCATTCTACTATTATTCCTATCCCCTTACCCCCTCGCCTCCCTCCCCCCTCTTTGTTCTATTTAAAGTTCTTTAATTCCTCTCATCCCCCCTCCCTTGCCTTTATAAGTTAGTATATATAGTGGGTGTGTGTATATATGTGTATGTGTGTGTATATATATATATCAAAGAGATCATTCGACCTTGGTTTTTTGGGATTGGCTAACTTTACTTAGCATTATTTTCTCCAACTCCATCCATTTACCTGTGAATGCCATGATTTTATTCTCTTTTAGTGCTGAGTAGTGTTCCATTGTGTGTATATACGAAAGTTTCCCTATCCATTCATCTGCTGATGGGCATCGGGGTTGGTTCCACAATCTAGCTATTGTAAATTGTGCTGCTATAAACATTGATGTGGCTGTGTCCCTGTAGTAAGCTGTTTTTAAGTCCTTTGGGAATAGGCCAAGGAGTGGGATAGCTGGGTCAAATTGTGGTTCCATTCCAAGTTTTCCTAGGAATCTCCATACTACTTTCCAGATTGGCTTTATCAATTTGCAGTTCCACCAGCAATGTAAGAGTGTGCCTTTTTTCCCACATCCTTGCCAGCATTTATTGTTGTTTTTTTTGTTTTTGATAGCTGCCATTCTGACTCGAGTAAGATGAAATCTTAGAGTTGTTTTGATTTGCATTTCTTTGATCGCTAGAGATGTTGAACATTTTTTCATATATTTGTTGACTGTTTGTATATCATCTTCTAAGAAGTGTCTGTTTAGTTCCTTGGCCCATTTATTGATTGGTTTATTTATTTATTTTTGGTGTTAAGGCTTTTGAGAGCTTTATAAATCCTTGAGGTTAGTGTTCTATCTGATGTGCCTGTGGTAAAGATTTGCTCCCATTCTGTAGGTTCTCTATTCACCTCACTGATTGTTTCTTTTGCTGAGAAGAAGCTTTTTTGTTTGAATCCATCCATTTGTTGATTCTTGTTTTTAGTTCTTGTGCTATAGGGGTCTTATTGAGGAAGTTGGGGCCTAATCCAACATGATGGAGATTTGGGCCTACTTTTTTCTTCTATTAGGTGCAAGGTCTCTGGTTTAATTCCTAGGTCCTTGATCCACTTTGCATTAAGTTTTGTGCATGGTGAAAGAAAGAGATTTAATTTCATTTTATTACATGAGGATTTCCAGTTTTCCCAATACCATTTGTTGAGGAGGCTGTCTTTTCTCCAGTGAACGTTTTTGGCACCTTTGTCTAATATAAGATAACTGTAGGTGTGTGGGTTCATCTCTATGTCTTCTATTCTGTACCATTGGTCAACTGGTCTATTTTGGTGCCAATACCATGCTGTTTTTGTTACTATTGCTTTGTAGTACAATTTAAAGTCTGGAATAGTAATGCCACCAGCTTCACTCTTCTTGCTAAGAATCGCTTTGGTTATTCTGGGTCTCTTATTTTTCTAGATGAATTTCATGATTGCTTTTTCTATTTCTATGAGGAATGATAATGGGATTTTGATTGGTAATTTCAAGCAAAGAAATAAAGGATGCCATAAAAAACTTACCAACCAATAAAAGCCCAGGACCAGATGGATACACAGCCGAGTTCTACAAGACCTTTAAAGAAGAACTAACACTAATACTTCTCAAACTAATTCAATACTTCTCAAACTATTTCATTCTATGAGGCTACTATCATTGTGATTCCAAAACCAGGCAGAGACACATCAAAGAAAGAAAAACTACAGACCAATATCTCTAATGAATATAGATGCAAAAATTCTCAATAAAATTCTGGCAAATCGAATACAAAAACATATCAAAAAGATAGTGCACCACGATCAAGTGGGCTTCATTCCAGGGATGCAAGGTTGGTTCAATATAAGGAAATCAATAAATGTAATTCATCACATCAACAGGCTCAAAGGTAAAAATCATATGATCATCTCAATAGATGCAGAGAAAGCATTTGACAAAATACAACATCCCTTCATGATCAAAATGCTAGAAAAAAATGGGGATAACAGGAACATACCTCAACATCGTAAAGGCTATCTATGCTAAGCCCCAGGCCAACATCATCCTAGATGGAGAAAAATTGAAAGCATTCCCTCTAAAACCTGGAACAAGACAGGGATGCCCTCTTTTACCACTCTTATTTAACATAGTTCTTTTTTTAAAAAAAATATTTATTTATTTACTTTAGTTGTACACAATGCGTTTATTTTGACGTGGTGCTGAGGATCGAACCCGGGCCGCGCATGTGCTAGGCGAGCGCTCTACTGCTAAGCCACAACCCCAACCCCTTAACATTGTTCTTGAAGCCCTAGCCAGAGCAATTAGACAGACGAAAGAAATTAAAGGGATACAGATAGGAAAAGAAGAACTCAAATTATCATTATTTGCAGACGATATGATTCTATACATAGAAGACCCAAAAAATTCCACCAGAAATCTTTTAGATCCAATAAATAAATTCAGCAAAGTAGCTGGATATAAAATCAATACCCACAAATCAAAGGCATTTCTGTACATCAGTGACAAATCCTCAGAAAGAGAAACTAGGACATTCACCACATTTACTATAGGCTAAAAAAAAAAAAAAAAAAAATTGGGAATCAACTTAACAAAAGAAGTGAAAGACCTCTACAATGAAAACTACAGCATACTAAAGAAATAAATTAATGAAGATCTTAGAAGATGGAAAGATCTACCGCATTCATGGATAGGTAGAATTAATATTGTCAAAATGATCATTCTCCCAAAAGCATTATCACTTTTTTTCCCCCTGTGATACCTGGGATTGAAACCAAACATTCTCTACCACTAAGCCACATCCCCAGCCCTTTTATCTTTGTATTTTTATTTTGAGACAGGATCTTGCTAAATTGCCCAGGTTAACCCCAAATGTGTTAGCCTCCTGCCTCATCCTCCCGAGTTGCTGGGATTACAGATGTGCTCTGATGTATCCTGCCTTGTTATCACTTTTTTTTTTTTTTTTTTTTTTTTTGTACCAGGGATTAAACTCAGGGGCACTTGACCACTGGGCCACATCTCCAGCCTGTTTTTGTATTTTATTAGAGACACGGTCTTACTGAGTTGCTAAGTGCCTCGCCATTGCTGAGGCTGGCTTTGAACTTGCGATCCTCCTGCCTCAGCCTCCCAAGTGCTGGGATTACAGGCGTGCGCCACCGTGCCCGGCTTTGTTATCACTTTGATGCTCAGATCATCCTAGATTTTTCCAGGGATGCCTCTTCTAGCTGGCTCCAGAGTCCTTATGCCTCCCCTCCCCATTATATTTTGAGCATTTCTTTTATGTTTTCTGGCCCAACAAAGTATTCAGACTCATCTTGTACTGTCATGGAAATAAATATTTTTATACAAAATCCTGTTTTTTTTTTTTTTTTTTTCAGTTAGGGATTGTGTATAAAAACCAAAGCCCGGGCACGAGAGATGCTTATGGACTTGAGGCCTTTTCAAGCTGTTAAATGTCTTCCTCTTTCTCTCCATCTCTCTCTCTCTCTCTCTCTCTCTTTTTTTTTTCCTTTCAGTTTGTCTATACATCCAGCTACCTATGTCAAAAGCCACGAGTTCACCCTGAAACCTCCTAGGTCATTTTGACACCACAGAGTTCACAATTTCTAACTCCCTTCTCCAGCAGTGGGAAACCTGCCTCCCTTTATTTGCACGTTTCCTCCAAACTCAGTAATGCATAAAAACTTCAATATTGCAAACCCATATCACTGAGATAAACATTCTAATTAGAGCTTAATATTTATCTAGCTCTTTTTGAGTTTACTCATTTATTTATTTAAAATTGGTGCTAGGAATTGAACTAGGGATATCAAATATGCTAAGCGTATGCTCTACATTGAGCAAACTCCTATACCCTCTTTGGTTTTCGACTAGGGGTAGAATACTGCATTCAGTTACTTTGGTTAGTTAGTTTTTTTTTTTTTTTTTTTTTTTTTTTTTTTTTTTTTGTGGTTACCAGGGATTGAACTCAGGTGCATTCGACCACTGGGCCACATCCCCAGCCCTTTTTTGTATTTTATTTAGAGACAGGGTCCCACTGAGTTGCTAAGTGCCTCGCCATTGCTGAGGCTGGCTTTGAACTCGCGATCCTCCTGCCTCAGCCTCCCAAAGTGCTGGGATTACAGGCGTGCGCCACCGCGCCCGGCTAGTTTTTTTTTTTAAAGTGGGTATTGAACCCAGGAGCCCTTTAATAACCCTGAGCTACATCCTAGCCCCTTTTATTTTTTATTTTGAGACAGGGTCTCATTAAATTGCTTAGGGCCATGCTAAGTTCCTGAGGCTGGCCTTGAACTTACAATCCTCTTGTCTCAGTCTCCTGAGGGTTAGTGTTTGCTTTCGTTTTTTTAAAAATTTTAATTTAAAAAGTTTTTTTCTCCAGTGTGGTTAGGTTTATTCATTTGAAATACAATTAAGTTCATTTGTTTCTGTTTAGCTTAATCATGTTTTAATTTACTTTTAAAAACTTTTAAAATGATCTTTTGATCCTTACTGAGCAGGAAATATCTTAAGAGTTTATCTGCAGAAGTCCTCTGTTGCCGCCTGAAGCGATGGCCGCTTGGAGCAACGAAGCCACAGGAAGAAGTTTAGAGGCAAACTGGAAACAAACAGCCTTTTTATTTTGATAACTTTTCGCTCTGGCTCTAACAACGACTTTAACACACACCACACCGACACACCAAATGGCGCAGACCCGATCAGCAATCTCCCTCAAGTCCCGCGAGATCCCGGGCCAAGTCCCGTGAGACTATGGAAGGTGGCAATGCCCAAACATCTCCATGGCCCGTAGTCAACCGCAATCTTAGCCATCTCCCCAAACAGGGCTCCTGCAGTCCTCTTTGCTACAGAAACCGAGTTCCATATTCTGGGATTTCCTTGATAACAAATGGTATCCTCTAGGGCAGTATGATGATCCCCCAGCTGCTCCAGGACAGATTCCTTGGACCTAAAGTGCCACCCCGAGAGAAGTCAACTATGGAACTGGCCTCAACCCCAACAGGGTCCTTATGGCAGAGGGACATACACTCTGATGGTTAGTTCTGATTACAAAACAGTGCTCCAGTGCATGCATGTTGATGTAGTATACAAGTACGGAGAGCAAGGTGTGCGTGCAGTGCAAAGGGAGGTGCACAAAACAGGTCCATAAAGAGCAGCTCTTCCAAATCGCTGTCAATCCTACAGATGAAGAAAAGCAAAACTGATTCAGAATTGGATTCTGCATTGGAAAAATACTGACTTAAAGAAGAGTATTGGGAAAACTGATGAAATGTGAAGAGTAATAATATTATATATATTTAACATTATATAACACTATTGTATCAATACGCAAATTTCTGAATTAAACAACTGCTCTGTAGTTCACAGAGATGGTTCTTGTTCTTAGAAGGCTTGTGATGAAGAATCAGGGGGTGAAGGGTCATTGTCTATGTGATTTGCTCTCAAATGGTTCAGAGGCACACACATATACATACATTCACACACACACACATACAATACACACATGCAGACATATACACAGACATACACAAGCAAAATGGCAAAGTTTGAGTAGCTGGTGAAGAGCATATGGAAATTTATTAACACTATTCTTGTGATTTTCTTGCAGTTTTGGTTTTTTAAAAATAAAACTACTGATAGTAAGGTAGATCTGTTTTGAATATGATAGACCACATACACTTCTATTTTAAAATCTCTGAGATATTATTATTCAGACACCTATGTGACAATCACAAAAAAAAACCCACCACATTTTAAGACATGAAGAAAACCTCCATGTGGATTCCAAGACATAGAAAGCAAACATTTTAATCGCTAAACAAGAAAGAATGCAAAACTGAATTTAGACTTTTATTCAAGAAGTTTTAAAAACAAGGTCAAGAAAACTTTACCTAAATAAAGCATAAGGGTAGGATTAAAGGAGATTAAAAAAAAAATCGGAACTAAGTGAATCTGAAAACAGAAAAAAACAATCATGTTAAAAATAAATGAAGGAGGATGGGGATATAGCTCAGTTGGTAGAGTGCTTGCTTCATATGCACAAGGCCCTGGGTTCAATCCCCAGCAGCACATAAAATAAAATAAAAAAGTAAATGAAGGTACTGGTTCATTAAAATGAACAGTGATATATGATACAGATAATTTTCACTCATTTAATTTAAAAATTCAGAGTTATAGGAAAATCCAATTTTATGGAGAGTGATACAAAATTCTATTCATGGAGTTTATATTGTCAATAAAGCAATGAAGAAAAAATTTCACCAGAATCTTGAGTTGTCAAAAGACACTTAATAAATTTTAACATTCTGTTAAATAAGGGGCCTCAAGGTTTAATCTTCATGGATTGCATACAAAATCCATCTGTCGTGGTTTAGATCTGGAATGTCCCTTAATGTTTCATAAGCTCAGTGGTGGGGCTTTTGGGAAGTGGTTATGGATCATGAGAGCTCTGGCTTCATCAGTGGGTTAATTTACTGATAGTTGGATGGACCACTGGGAGATGGAATCTAGTTGGAGAAAGTAGGTATTCCGGTGTACCCGTTGTCTCCCAGGTCCCTTCCTCTACCTTTCTTTGCTCCCCATGTGCTAAGCAACTTTCCTCTGCCACACCTTTCTGCCGAGATATTTCTGCTTTGGAAAAGGCCAGTCACGGACTGAGCCTGTGAAACTGTGAGCCAAAATAAATCTTTCCTCTTCTAAGTTATTCTTTTTTTTTTTTTCGTACCAGGGATTGAACTCAGGGGCACTCAACCACTGGGCCACACCCTCAGCTCTTTTTTGTATTTTATTAGAGACAGGGTCTCACTGAGTTGCTAAGTGCCTTGCTGTTGCTGAGGCTGGCTTTGAACTTGTGATCCTCCTGCCTCAGCCTCCCAAGTGCTGGGATTACAGGCGTGCGCCACCACGCCCAGCTTCTAAGTTACTCTTGTTAGGTATTTTGGCCACAGTGACAAAAAGCTGATTAGCACACATCTAAATCTACCTCTGACTTTCTAGGGGCTGAGGGAATAGATTCAAGGGGACACTTAGCACAGAATTTGCCTGAGCCAAGGGCACTACAGGAGAGAGTGATGGGTGCCTCCAAAGCCTTGGGAATCTCCACGTGGTTTTCTGTTTCCACTTCCTTACCATGGGGGTCTTTTCAACATGGCCAATAACTTCAGTAAAACTAACTAGAAAAAAGAATTTGTTAGCAAAGACAAAAGTCACATCTTTTATAATCTAACCATAGACGTAACTTCTCATCTTTGCTATAACTTATAACTTCTTAGGCTAAAGTTTTGTAACTGGCTTCTTTTGAGTGGTCAAAAAGAATTTTGAAAATGAAGGCTTACTTGTTTCATTGGGAACAGGAATTTAATATTTAAATAAATATTATGAATGTATTTAATTGTTTAAAAGTTCTTTTTTCCATTCCCAAAAGTATGCCTTTGAGGAGTGGTTGATCTATTGTGTCATTCCACTCTGGCTAGAAACTGTCAAACTACATACCATGTCCTGTGAATAAAATTGTTCATCCAATCTGGGTCACATGTTAATAAATAAGGAGAAGGTTCCTTTGTTGTATTAAAAACTGCAAATATTTTACTTAGTGTTTATTTTGGGTATTGATTATTGTATAATAAACTACCCCTAAAATGATATCTTCAATACAACAATAATATTACCATATTTCATGTTATTTTGTGTTAGAAATTCGGCATGCCTTAGCTGGGTGATTCTTCTGCTTTGTCTTCATTAATGGATCATTAGGTGCTATTCATCTGGAGGCTGCTCTGATCCAAGAAATCTTCACTCACATGCCTGGGATCTTGGAGGGATGACTGGAAGATGGTGCTTCACCCTAGATGGACTCAGGGTCTTTCTTTGTGGTCGCTCCAAAAAGGTAACTGGACTTTGGGTTCCAACAGTGAATATTTGTAGACACAGGAAGTATAATATTCTAGTCTCTTGAGGTTTGAAACCTGAAAGCTGACTACATTGCATTGGTCAATGTGGTCACAAAGCCTGTCCAATTACAAGGGAGTGTGGTGCCAAACAGAGTGTGACCCAAATTAACTGTCCTCCAGTGTCGACTGTAAACACAATATGAGAATAATAGCAATTTCACATAATCACCATAAACACTTTCAAATGGATATGTTCATTTTTTTATAATTATTTTATTTTGCCTACAATGTTTGTTTGGGTTTTATGCATTAAAAGGTCATTTTCTGTCTGATTAATCTAAAAATAAAAAAATTGTGTTTTTTTCATTTTATTTTTCTGATAATTTATTACATTTATATTGTATACAGAAGTATTATTATTATGTTACATGTTATGTATAGGAGTTTTGATCTGAGATTGATTGAAAGACCTTGTTTCTTCCCCTCAGGATAGTTTGCAAAAGTGCTGTGTTAGCTATATGGTTGTCAGACTGGGTGGAATATCAAATGAACTGGAATAACAAGACACGAGATAGGGAGCTGGGATCTACCCTACCAGCTGATCTCATTACCAAAAAGAACTCTCTGGGACCTCAGCATCCATTCAGAGTAGGGCTCTTTTGTTTCACAAATGTGGGATTCACTTGGCAGCCCTATTGGGCAACTTCCTCCCATAGTGGGTGGTTTTCTCCAAACATCCTCCCAGATCTCTGTCCACTGAGAAGTCATGAGCTGCCCAGACAGAGAAGGATCCAATTCCATTTGGTGGAGAGGCCATAGAGACACGTGGTGCTGGTATGAATCGGAATCCCCAGAGGTTTTCATAATTGGGACACCAAAGAAGTTACTCAGGTTTCAGTGTAAAACCTTGTGTCTGGATAGTCACAACTCAACAGCACATCACATAGTAGAGATAATAAGCAGAAAAGAGGGGCTTTAGTTGACAGGAAGGTCAACAGAAGTTAAGATGCCCCCTTCCCCTCAAAAAGAGAATATGTGCTTAAATTCTATTCATGGAAATTCATATGTAGAACAGAGGAAGTGAGATTCCCACTGTATTCTGCCATGCTGAGAAAATGTATTCATTCATTCATCAGTTATTAATGGAACATCTCCTGGGGTGGACAGCAGGAGTAGAAAATGATGACATACTGCCAGCCCTAGGGATGCTGCAATTTCTCTATTATTCAGAATGTGGTATTTCTGCTTTGGTAACTGCAGAGGGGCTCAGTTCCCATGCTATGCTTTCATGGAAATTTGGAAAATTATAGGGAATCCCAGAGGATAGAACTGGGATATGAAGCACTCAGATGACCACATGTGGATGATGTTTAAAGGAACAGAGGATGTTGGACCTGGTGAAGAAAAGAGTGGGGACACTTGCTATTGCTGTATAATGTCAAAACCGTGCTGACCAATAGGAAATACACTAGCTACATGGAACTATTTAAATTAAAATGAAATAAAATGAAGTATTCAATTCCTTAATTTCGATAGCACATATTGAACACAGGTGCCTTGTGGCTGTTAAATCAGGTGCCACAGGAACGTTTCTATCAGCACAGGAAGATCTGTTGGAATGTGCTGGAAAGGCTCCCATGTGGAAGACAATTCACTATATCCTTGCTTCATTTAGATTAGATGGTTGAAACAATGAAGACAAAGAGTGGAAAATTTGAGCAGGATAGATTTTTGCTTTGTATTAGGAAAACAACTGAACAGAAATAGCTGTCCAGAGACTGCTTGCGGATGGAAAGTCCCTGGTTGCTGGAGGAATTCAGGTCTGGGCTGGTAGGTTATTTGGTTGAGAGTCTCTTGAGAAACTACTTAGGATCTTTCCCCTGAAGGATTCTCCATGTTGTGGAGAGTGTTCTTTATTCATGCTTATTCTGTTCCAGGTACTCAGCTTCATGCTTTTCCTACACTATCATATTTATCATTTTAAGTATTCTGAAAATCACGTAATAATGTCCCCTTTTTACAGAATGAGGAAACTGAGACTTTGAAGGTCAAGTTGCTCAAGTTCTAGTAAGTGCAATGGATGAGTGGATCTAGGTATGTCTGTTTCCAAAGCTGGTAAATGGCACACTTCATTTTATTTTTTGTGCTACTGGGGATTAACCCCAGGGTCTCATGCAAGCTAAGCTAGTGCTGTGCATTAAGCTACACCTTCTGTCTTTACACTTCACTTTTGAAACTAGCAGATGCCCAATAAATGCTGGTTGATTGAACAAATTGAACCAAGCAAATGTGATAGTTTCTGAAAAACAAATACTTTTCTTGTGTGGCTTGTATATTTCAACCAAAGTAAAAATAGATTACATACAGAATAAAGAAATATCAATGACAAAATGTTCATGTTAGTTTCTGAAAAATAATTTTCCTGTGTGGTTTACATATCTCCACCAACCTGAAAATAAATCATGTAGAGACGAAGGAAATATTAATGACAAACTGTTCACATTGGTTCCTTGTTCTTGGTAAAAATTTATTTTACTCTTTTTTGTCCCTTTTAAAATAATTATTATGTACTGAAAAAAAAATAAACTTTACTTTAAACTGTACTAAGGGCACTGAGATATCTTAGTGCCTACAAATCTACTTGTGTAACCAATAACCCCCCAAACAGTGACTTAAAACCATAATAACTTATCAGTTCTCATTGACAGTGAATTGGCAGGGAGATTCCTGTGCTGGTTTCTGCTGGGCTCCCATGCAGATGTATTCAGCTCGAGCTTGGCCTGACTGTAAGGTCCAGGTGGCCTCATTCATATGGTTGCATTTGGTGCTTCCTCTTGGCTGGGGTGTCCTCCCCCATGTGGTTCCCACCCTCTAGGGGGTTCCACCCAATTCCTTGCATAGTAGTTCCAATAGTGGGCAGCGGTAGAAGTTATATGTTCTCTTGAGCCCTAGGCTCTGGATATTACAGCCATGTTTTTGAACTTATTATCTTTAGCAAACATGCATTTAACATAGTATAGGGACAGAGAATAGGGATTAATGATCTCAAATAATATCTTTAAATGTTGGATTAATTTCCTTGTGGTCTGGGGATGATTTATTTCGGATGCCCATAGCTGCCAACCATGGTATTCTTACTGCTGCACATATACCATGTTTTTGGCCTGTGATGGCTAAGATATCACACTGACCACACTCAAGCATCCAGGCATTTTACTTTTGAATGCTTATGCTCAAGTGGAAATAATAGGTGGAGGCCAGTAGTTTTTATCCAAGTGAAGGAACACTAAATGATGTTTTCGGGAGGAATTGAGGGTTGAAATATAAGAGAAATAAAAAATTGGCTAAAGAAGCAACCCAAATGTTCATTACTGGACTATGAATAAAGAAATGGGTGTCTGTACAATGGATTATTATTCTCTCACATCCTACAACATGGATGAATGTTAAGGAAATCATGCTAAGTGAAATAAGCCAGTCATGAGAAAATATATGTGATCCCTCTTAAATGAGGTTCTTAGAGTAGTTAAGTTCATAAAACCAGAAGGTAGCATGGTAGTTGCCATGAGGGGAGGAGGAAACAGGGAGTTGTTTTCTCCCTATCTCCTTCCCTCCCTTCCTTCCTTTCTTTCCTTCATTCCTTCATTCCCTTCTTCTTTCTTTTTTTTTTTTTTTGTTCTAGGGATTGAACCCAGGAGTGCTTTACCAGTGAGCTACATCGCTAGTCCTTTCAATTTTTTAAAATTTTGGGACAGGGCCTTTCTAAGTTGCTGAGGCTAGCCTCAAACTTGTGATCCTTCTGCTTCAGCCTCCTGAGTCACTGAGATTACAGGCATGTAACTCCCCATTGGGGAGTTGTTTTTCAATGGGTGTACAGCTCTTCAAGATGGAATCTGGAGATCTGTTTCAAAACAATGTAGTTATACTTAAGCCTGTGAATTGTGCACTGAAAATGGTTGAGATTGTAAATTTTATGCTGTGTGTGTGTTTTTTTTAAAACCACAATTAAATAAACAAAAGAACTTAAGAAATGTAGTGTTTTTATTTGGAGTGCTTGTTGCAGAATACAGTTCATGCCCCTGGGTTACTTCTCTGTCTTTAACTTGGAGAAACTTGCTCCTTATTAAGAATGGAATCCAGAGACCCTTTGAAAGAGGAGAGAGCAATATCTTGAGAAGATGTTTGATCATCTTAGGAAAGCCCATATGCAGCCTGTCTACACTGGTTAGAGTAATTCAGTTAATGAGCCACTTCATGTCGGCCAGAGGACTTGCTCTACACCATTTGTTTCAACCACATTGTGATGTGGACACCAACTGAGCTCACGGTCCTAAATGCCACCTGCTATTCATGAAATCAGAATCTCACCATTGCTGGTCATGTCATCTGTTTCTCTACCCCAGGGATTTACAAATCTTCTTCCTTTTGTCAGAAGTTTCTGTAGCTGGAGAGACAGGTAATATCCTTTTCAAGTTCACCTCAAAATTAAGACAATGGAATTGTCTTTCAGTGGCTTCCTTCTTTTATGTTTATTGTTTGCATAACTGAAGGGTGCTAGTATATCTGTTTAGGAATGAATCCAACTGCAAATAACAGAACCTGATTACTGGTGAAAATACTCATGGGGACTTCTTTTTTTTCTTTCATATGATAAGAAGTCTCTTGTAAGTAGTGGAAGTTGGATTGAGATCTTTCTGTTTCAATTCCACCATGCCTAGGGCTTTGGAATATGAACTCATCTATATTGCCTCATGGTTGCTAAATGGCTTACACTTGCTTTCTGGATAGAGAAAAAGGGGGGTACAGAAAATGATAAAGAAATATACCATCTGAATCTATGTATTTATGAGGAAAATTTATTTTTGTGTGTGTGTGTTTTTAATAGACATGCACCTTTACTTCATGAATAAACTCCTTGTGACAATAGGATTAAATCAGAATTAAAAAAATATTTACTTGAAAGAAAAACGGAAAAAGAAAACCTTCAAAATTAGAGTGTTGCCCTGGTAGGAATGTCTAATGTGTATTCAAAATATTGGAAAGCAAGCATTTTTTTCCCAAAGAGTAATTACAATCATTAACACAAATGTTTGACAGGTAAAGATACTGTGGAAACCCAGTGAGGAGAAGAAACACTGGCAAAGACACAGGGCAGTGAGCAGGTAGTTTGGGAGTCCTTACTCAGAGATGAAGTCCTTCTCAGAGATGAAGGACACTGGTCCCAGAATGGAGGTGGATGTCTGGCAAGTGTCTTGACCCCAAGGTGGAAGAATACAACTGGCAGGATTCAAGGAGAGGGCACCAATGTAGCCCTCGCAACAAGTCTCCAATCTTCATTCCCAAGTGGATGTGTTTCCCAGACTTCAACATGGTCTCCTCAGGAGGATTTGCTTTCTGCCATGTAGTAACCACGCAGGAAATCTACCAGGCTAATGCCTATGATGGGGAAAATCCAATATGCCCAACAACTTTTGCATGTATCGTTTTTCAAAGGATCCTTGTTACAGCCCTCAGGTTTCAGGTCACTGGATGGACGTCACTGACGTAGCACTGCCTTAGCATCTCTCTGGCATCAGAGGAATGGCCTACATCTTCAAAGCTTTCAGGTGAATCTGTACCAGCTTGTTCTAGCAGAACCTCTTCTCCACCAGAATGCTCATTGAGGAAATGGGTGATAGTTCCTTTGAGGAGTTGCACTATGTCACCTCCTCCAACCGATAATAGGTGACAGAGGTCTCACCGCCCTGCCCTCTCCCACCGCTGCCCCTATCTTCCTCAGTTGCCACCGGGGCCCAGAGACACCTCCTCTCTGCTGCAATCTGGGCTTCTGCCAGGAAATAAATATTTTTTTGAGAGCTTCGTTGAGCAGGTATCTCATGGGTCAAACGCAGACCCTTGTCATTCAACCACGGCTAGCTGCAAGGTGACTGCGGGGAGAGTGGGATAATAGGAATGGACGGGCTTCGCTAGTGGACAGATCTGCTGCTTACAGGAAGGAATGCACAGTCAGCTCACCACCCAGATACCTCTGTCTCCTGTGACAGTGGGCAGGGTAGGGCTCCATTTCCACCCTTATGCCCCGGAACACTTGTGGGCGCTGCTCTCAATTGCCATTCCTTGTCCTGCCATCCACTTCCCAGGTCCTGCTCCCATCAATTCCCTTTACAATAACAAGACACTGAAAGACAGGACATTTTGAATATCTTTGTCTAACTGCAGGCACAGTGTACCTTGCAATTCATTTGTGTTTAATATATATTAGTTGATTTTCCAGAATTAATTGGATTTTGCTCTGACTGGATTGGTTGAAAGTGTTCCTCGTAGTGTCATGTATTGGAAGCTTGGTCCCCAGTGTGGCAGTGCGGAGGTGGTGGAATCTTTAGTGGGTGAGGCCCAGTGCAGATGATTATGTCATGGGGAGTGCTGCCCTCTCATGGAATTGAGAGCTCTTGTGGAACTCTGGTAAGCTCTCCTGAGAGTTGTTATAAAAGAATAAGTCTGGCCTTTTCTTGCCCTCTGGCTTCCTGTCCGCCATGTTGTTATGGTTTAGATATGAGTTGTTCCCTAAAAGATCAGGTGTGAGGCAATGCAAGAAGGTTTAGAGGTGAAATGATTTGGTTATGAGTGTTTTAACAGAACCACTAATCCCTGAATAGTGATTAATTGGGTAGTAACTGCAGGTAAGGTGGATCTATCTATCTATCTATCTATCTATCTATCTATCTATCTATCTATCTATCTATATCTACCTATCTATCTATCTATCTATCTATCTCGGGGAGTGAACCCAGGGGCACTTAACCACTGAGCCACTTCCCTGGCCCTTCTTTTTAATTTTTAATTTTGAGACATCAGATGACAACTAAGTTGCTGAGGCTGGCTTTGAACTTGTGATCCTTCTGCTTCAACCCCCCCAAGTGGCTGGGATTATAGGCATGTGCCATTGTGCTTCGCTGGGGTATATATTTTGTTCTTGGTGAGTGGAGCTCTCTCTCTGATTGCTGATGGCCATGTCCTGAGCTGCTTTCTTCCTCCACACTTTTCCACCATGATATTCTGTCTCACCTTGGGCCCAGAGCAATGGACTGAGACCTCTGAAACCATGAGCCCCAATTCAACTTTTCCTTCTCTAAAATTGTTCTTATCAGGTATTTTGGTCAAAGCAGCAAAAAAGCTAACTAAAACACATGTGATCTCTCCATCTGTATGTATTTCCACTAGTGCGATGCCATCTTCCATGATGTGACACAGCCAAAGTGGTCCTTACCAGAATCAGCACAATGGTATTTAAACTTTCAACCTTCAAAACTGTGAGTTAAATAAACCTCCTTTCTTTATAAGTTACCCAGCCCTTGTCATTTTGCTATAGTAGGAGAAAGTGGACTAATACAGACTTCTTTCTTGTCTTAAGATAATTCCAGACTGTTCTGGGGCTGGAGTGTAAGAATGCTTGACTTTTCTTCCATATTGAAAATAGCATACTATCACATTGACACAAATTCCCTTTGGGGCTGGATATTTTATGCTCATGTATCTCCCTTTATCTTCCACTTCTTGCTTGGCTGTCTTTTGGCAGGTGCACCCAGAGACACTTGTCAGTTGACTTGGGGACAAAAAGAGCTAAACACACACACACACAACCCCCCACCCCCAAACTCAGAAAATCCACAACCTTCAAGTTCCCCATGATGAAAACCACAGAGTTGTTTAAATAGCAGGTGTTATTAACATGTGTTTGTCCTTTTCTCCCTCATTCCGCTTAATCATTGGCAGGAGGGTGGGAGGGTAGATGGCATGTCCACAAAGCTCTGGAGTAACTAATTTAGTGCTAAACTTCTAACCAGAATTGTAAGGAGGGACGATTGCCTCTCCAGGATCCTCATTTTGTTCTTGGGTCCTAACGAGCCCTTTGAATCCTTGGGCTGCACAGCATGGGCGGAACCCAGTCTGCTTTGCTGGGGTGATTTTTTTTTTTTTTGCCTCTGGGAACCACAGGCTGATTTGTATGATCTCATTGTAACAATTTCTGAAGCCTCAATTTCTAAGGTCTTCCATGGCACACTATAATTTCAGGATTGACAATGATGCTGACAAGAGTGAAAAAGAAAACATATTTAGGGAAACAGGAATTTCTCTCAACCTTTATTTTGACATTCTGCAGCAGATGATGGATGTTTTAAATTACTCTTGATAAGAAGCTATCAGTAGGAGTTATTTTGTTTCACAGATACCTGGCAGGTCAAAAACATACTCAAATTGAACAAATATTCTCAAATTAAGTACAGAAAAGAGTAAAGCCAAGTAACTCACGATGCAGAGAGGAAGGGAATTCAGAGGAACAGAAGCACATTACTGCTTCAGTGCTCAAGGGAGCCAAACTTCTACCGCACTGCCACTAGAAGCAGGTGCATATCAGAAGAAACTATATTGGAACATGGGTGTCTGCTATTGTAATTTAGAGAGCTGGCACTGACTTAGGAAGGAGTGTGGAATCCCAAGGCCCTGCCTGTTGGGAAGTTGGGGGGGGGGTACTGTAGTTTGGATCTTGGCTGACCCTCAAAAATCCATGTGGTAAGACTTGGTCTCCAGCACGGTGCTATTAGGAGGTGATGAGCCCTTTAAGAGGTGGGGCCTAGGGGGAGGTCTTTGGTCATTGGGGGTGCGTCCTCAAAGGGGACTGTGGGCCATTGGCCTGGTCCTTTCTCTTTTGCACCCAGCCATGAGGTAATTGGGGACACACACTTGTGCCATAATATACTCCCTTGTCACAGCCCCAAAAGCAATGGGGGCCAACTGATTATGGGCCCAAAACTTTGAAATCATAAGCCTAAGTAAAACTTCTCTCTTTACAAATTGATTATCTCAGGTATTTTGTTACAGCATTAGAAAGCTGAATAACACACAGGGCTTCGACTGAATGAACACATCATTTTAAATGTCTTTCACAGGTTAATCTTTCTGAGGACTTACTTTTTCCATCTGTAAAATGGGCTGTTAATATCCACCTTGTTGCTGTGAGGGGCACAGGAGGGATGTATATGGACTGGCTTTGAAAACTGTAATGAATTATGCATCTGCTTTCCTTTGGATCAACAATATCTGCTACAATAGTAAATATAGTAGATGTGGCTCCTTTGCAAACCATTTTAAACTACTAACTTAGTTGTTGAAAGTCTCAGATTTTACACATAATATTATGTGTAAATAATATTCATTGTGCAAACATTTATTGAGTGCCGACTATGTGCCAGATGCTGTGCGTGGTAGCAGAGATATAAAAGAGTGATCCTTTTTTTCACTATACATTCCTTTAAAGTACCTGGGCATGGTGGCCCATGCCTGTAATCCCAGAGGCTTGGGAGGCTGAGGCAGGAGGATTGTGAGTTCAAAGCCAGCCTCAGCAAAAGCAAGGCACTAAGCAACTCAGTGAGACTCTGCCTCTAAATAAAATACAAAATAGGCTGGGGATTTGGCTCAGTGGTTGAGTGCCCCTGATTTCAATCCCTGGGAATGCCCCCCCCAAATTCCTATAAAGTTATTATGTTAAAGTGTTTACAGATTTTTAAAGTTTTATTTTTTGTTCCTTTCCCCCCCCCCCTTTTTTTTTTTTTTTTTGCCAGGTGTGCAAAACTCCCAGCCCCTTCTTATTTTAAATTTTGAGACAGATCCTGTCAAATTGCTCAGGCTGACCTTGAACTTGCCATCTTCCTCCCTCAACCTGAGTAGCTGAGATTACAGACATGAATAATGGAAACTAGCAAGATTTTTAAGGCTTTTTAATGCATGTTATCATATTGCACTCCATAAAGGTTTACTCCACCAAGATTTATGGGGAGTATTGGTTTGTTTCCTCCCTTCTTCCTTCCCTCCCTCCCCCCGCCTCCCCCCTCTCTCTCTTTCTTTCTCCCTCCTTCCCTCCCTCCCTCCCTTCCTTCCTTCTTTCCTGGGATTGAACTCAGGAGTGTACCAGTGAGCTACATCCCCACCTCTTTTTATTTCTTCATTTTTTTTTGAGACAGGGCCTCACTAATTTCTAAGGCTGGCCTTGAATTTGTGATCCTCCTGCCTCAACCTCCCCAGTTGCTGGGATTATAGTGTAGGCCACTATGCCCAGCTTCTGGTTCATTTTTAAAGTACCTTTGGTTTCTAAGTTCATAAAGGTGCCTGTATTGTCTCGGGAACCAACCTAATTTAAGGAATTGAGCTGCTCAGTTTCCTATAGCAGCATGGGGCTGGTTCTGTGGGCCATCCTGTCCTGTACATCTGTGCCTCCCACGACCCCAAGGGAGACAGGAAGACCTGTGAAGGGCTCAGTAGGCTGAGAAGTGTTTCTGTGCTTCCTCAGAACTTCATGAGAAGCCAAACCTGTATCTGCATAATGGGGCTTTTATATAAAATGGGTTTTCCCTTTTTTGAGAGGGATGATAGTCAGGTTTATAATGATGTAGACATAGCAAAAACAGGTAAAAAGTGTAATCAAACAGGAAAATATCTATTATCTGGTGAAAATTTTCCATTTGGAAAAAAATATGTAGCCGGTGTTGTAGCTCAGTTGTAGAGCATGTGTGAGGCCCTGGGTTCCACCCCCAGCACAGAAAAAGAAAAAAAAAAAATAGTTTGGGTCCTAAAAAAAAAAAAAAAAAAAAAAAAAAAAAAAAAAAAAAAAAAAAAATCACATATGCCTGTTTGGAAAAGTAGGTAACAAATGGAATGACCATTCTGTTGCAAATTCTGGTCCTGCACAGTGTTTAAAGAAATAAAAGTATTTTTGTCTCCTCCTCCTTCTCCTAGGAGGCTGAAATAGTTTATTTATACGGCTCTCACCTTAGGTGAAAACTCTAAATTAAACACTTATCGTGTTATCAGTTAATGTACAGGAAACCCATCCAGCAAGGGGAGTGAGCAGGCTCTAAAACCAGGTGTAATTGAATTCATATAAAAGGGGTTAACAAGGTGACATTCATGTCCCGGACCCCTGGGAGCTTTTCCTTGAACTGGTTCACATAGTAAAAGCCTTACATTCTTTTCTGAAGGACGGTTGAGATAATTGTAATCATAATGGAGACTATATGGCATGGAAGTCTTGAAAAGAATGGGGGAGAGAGTTGGCGTGGTGAAGGATAGGTAACAGGCCAACTCGGAGCTCGCACAGCCTCTTGTCTGGAAGCACAGTCTCCCCTCACCAAGACTCGTGATAACTACGAAAAGTGAAGCGAGGCTGTATGAGAGGCCGTGAATGTTAAGCTTGTTAACATTTCCATTATGTCTAAAAGCAGAAAATGGAACAAATAAAGCAGGTTGAATTTTTTTCCCCCAGTATAATGTATGCCAGGATGTCACAAGAACTCATTGTCTGCAATGAATACAAAAATATGGGCAATTCAAGCTGAACAATGAGGATGTCGGTGATTCTCTAAAAGCGTCTCATTCGCATTAAGTTGATCTGGCATGGCTTTACCCTGATTCCCCCCCTCCCCCCAATAAGGCCGTTTCTTGAATAATATGATCTTGAAAGTTTAAGCTGAATGTAGAAGAGCTGCCTCTTTCTCTTGCCACTTACTCTGTTTCTGAAATACAAGAAATGCAGGATAAAATAAAATCAGAACCACTGCATTTGTTTTTCCTGCTGCCTTGGCTCTCAGGTCAAATGCTGTTGTGATTTTGATGCAAATATCCTAATAATTTGCACAGGAAGCGGATGCAGGACTCCTTAGCGGTGTGTGTGCTCAGTGTACTGTTAGGCATCTTTTTTTCAAAGGAGGACTTGTTCTGCTGCTCCGGCGGCAGGCATGTGTCCAGGCTCTCTCCTGAGCCTGGGGACATGCTGGGCCACCAAGGAAGGTGGTCCAGGAGGCAGACTGTGCACTCAAAGGGGAGGCTGGGTGGCCTTTTCTGGGTCCTCCAGGTCTCTTGCTCTTACAAGAAGGGCCTTTTGGGAATGAGGCCTTCAAGAGTCTGCAGTGATTTCAACCTTGAGCTGACATTTTTGGAGTGAATGAACTTGCTGAAAGGTTGGCAATGCGGACTGTTTGGCTCTCTCCGGGATCACAGGAGTGGGCTTAGGAGATAGAATAAGAGGAACAACAGTTGAGTTTTTGTGAGCCTTGGCCGTGTTCTCATCTTACCCTCTAGGAAGTGACTGACAACTCCAGATCCAGTACACTGTAGATATGTGTCTCGGGATCACGCACCTATGGCCCTTGGAGCCCAAAGTTGGCACAAATCAAGATGGCTTTTGGCAACAGGCACAGGACATAAAGCCACACAAAGGTCATTTATCTGTTTCAAGGAATCAGAACCTTTGGGGACTCCCATACATAGATGTCCACAAAACACCGTGTTTTCAACCCAAAAGAGGAAGCTGTTTTTTTTCTCAGTTCAATATGAAGATTTTTTGGAATACCCTGCCCTTATTTTCTTAGCTGTATCCCTTTCCTTTTCTTGCTTATTCTTCTGACTCTTGATTTGTGAAATATGATTCAAAATATCCCAAATTGCCCTTGATCCTTTGTCCTTTTCTACTATGAAGACAACTCCCTGTGGCTTTTCTCAGGCATCCCACTTAGTGTGCAAGATGCGCTGAAGGCTGCAAACTTCTGGAGGCTGATGCAGTTCTGAAACTATTCCAGATACCACGATGTACAGGAAAGGAGTAAGGGGATTGGAAGGGGAATGTGGGTAGTATCTCCCCAAGGTCCCCATGGTAGCATTATTAGGAGGGGCTTGCCACTGTCATCCATTGTGCTAACCAGAGGCAAAAGAAACAGGCCTGCCCGATTTTAGATTTTGAATCTCAGAAACTGTGAGCTTAATAAACCTTTTCTCTTTTTAAGTTAGTTGTCTCAAGTGTTTTGTGACAGTGATGGAATGCTTACTAATATAGCAAGTAAGGATAGAAGCCCAGAGGCTTGAAAACCTGGTTGGATTTGGGGTAGGTGATGAAGGAAAGACAGAAGTCAAAGCAGGGCCACAAGGAGGTGCTCAGAAAAATGCTTGTTGAAAGCCCTGCTGTTTCTACTCCTCCCCTCACAGAGCCCTTCCTGGTTCTCCCAGTGTCAGCGAGAAGCAGAACATAGTCAAGCCTCTCATTCCAACAAAACCCCAGGGGCCTGGCCCCTGCCTCCCTTCTCAGTTTTCTCCTCCACCCTCCTCCCAGGTCCTCCACTTGAATCCATCCCAGTTCTTCCTTTCTTCTAGAACTTGGCTTGTCCTGGTACCTGCTGCCTTGACCTGAGATGACATCTAGATCCTTCTGAATCCCTCTTAGTCACCACCTCCTTCCTGGTACCTCTTTGTTTTATTTTTTTAAAAATTCTAAGTTCTTATATATGAGAGCAGAATGTATTACAATCCATATCACACACATAGAGCACATTTTAACATATCTCTGGCTGTATACAAAGTATATTCACACCATTCCTGTCTTCACACATGCACCCAGGGCAGTGATGTCCATCTCATTCTACCATCTTTTTAAATTTTTTTACCCTTTTGCCCCCTCCTTTCCCCTCCCTCCCCATTGGCCTTTCTAGTGTTCCTCTAATCCTCCTATGCTCCCTGTCCCAACCCCACTGTGAATCAGCCTCCTTATATCAGAGAAAACATTTGGCATTTGGCTTTTTGGGATTGGCTAACTTCACTTAGCATTATATTCTCTAACTCCATCCATTTACCTGCAAATGCCATGACTTTATTCTCTCTTATTGCTGAGTAATACTCCATTGTGTGTATATACCACATTTTCTTCATCCATTCATCTACTGAAGGGCATCTGGGTTGGTTCCACAGTTTAGCTATTGTGAATTCTGGCACCTCTTCTTATCCCCCCCGCAAAATGGTATGTCTTCCTTCCATCCCCTGTCTCCCCTGCCCTGCTGTTCTCTCTCTCTCTCTCTCTCTCTCTCTCTCTCTCTTTCTTGGGCACTGCCTTATATCTTCCCATGTTCCCTCTAAGATGGCACAAATATTTTTAAAGTTATTATCATCGTTAATTATTTTTAAAAATTTAAATTGATGCACAATGATCATACTTATTTATAGGACACAGTGTAATAATTTGATACATGTTGTGTCAGTCAGCTTTTGTCATTGCAAACAAAATATCTGACAAGAACAACTTACATCAGGAAAAGTTTGTTGTGGGCTGATTGTTTCAGAGGCCTGAGTCTGTGGTTGGCCCATTCCATTGCTCTGGGTCATGATATGATGTGGACCATCATGGAAGGGCATTGTGGAGGAAAGCTGCGGACCTATTGTGGCAGCCAGGAGGCAGAGAGAGAGGGAGGAACAGGGACAAGACCAATTTCCCAAGGCCACACCTCCAGTGACCTACCTGCTTCCTTCAGCCAAGCCCACCTGCCTCCAGTGACCACCCAGTATTCCATTCAAATTATTGATCCTCAGATGCGTGACTACACCTATTAGGTTAACAGCTCTCATAAACCAATATTTTTACCTCTGAATGTTGCTTCAGTGCCTAACACGTGAGTTTTTTGGGGATCCAAAAATATAACACATATACACATGAATAGTGACCGAATCAGGGTTATTAGCATGTTCATCAAAAATTTGTCATTTCTTTCTGGTGAGAACACCCAAAATCCTCTCTTCCAGCTGTTTGAAAGAACTAAAACTCTAACTAACACTCTACAGTGTTATAAAACATTACTTTATTTCTTCTATTTTTGTACTTGATAACCAGCCGTTCTGGATGTCCCTTCCTACCTTCCCAGACTATGCACTCTTCTACTGTCTACATCTATGAGATCAATTTTTTTTTAACTTCCAAATGTGAATGAGAACAGGTGGCATTGTCTTTCTGTGCTGACCATTTTTAACTTAACATACTGTGCTCCAGGATAATCTATGTTACAAATGACAGAATTTCCTTCTTTGTAAAGGAAAGTGTGTGTATGTACTACATTTTCTTTATCGATTCATTTGTGGATGGACCCTTAGGCTGATTCCATATCTTGGCTGTTGTGAATAGCACTGCAATAAACATGGAAGTGCAGATGTCTATTCAACATGCTAATTTCCTTTCCTTTTGATAAGTACTCTGTAGTAGGGAAGCTGGATCATATGGTAGTTCTATATTTAGTTTTGTGAGCCTCCTTTGTACTGTTTTCCCCTTATTACAGTGTAATGGTCAAAACCAGGCCATTGTGTGCAGCCATCCCAGACCCCACACTGCTTCCAGCTGCTCATGGATCACAGACATCCATGTAGATGCAGTGCTATTTTGTCACTGCAAGACCCTGGAGGGCCAAACTTTTGAAATTCAAAATCCAGGAAAATCTTACTTCCTCTACTGCCAAACTCCAGGGATTTCAGAAGTATTTATGGGCTGGGGTTGTGGCTCAGTGGTAGAGTGCTCGCCTATTTCACAACTTTTCTGCTAAAGTCGTTTTTTCAGTCGAGCAATCCTGGCATGGTGTTCTGGTTACCCTGGTACCCGTTACCCTGATGTTAAACGTTTTTGTATAATTACAGTGTAATGGTCAAAACCCGAAGAGAATCTAGGATCCTGCCTTCCACTGATGGTCCTATCTCTGTAGTTCCCTCCCATCTGTGTCAGTCCCTCAGTCTTGTCTTGTCTTTCACAACCCTGACAGTTTTGATGAGTACTGGGCAATCGTTGGTAGAATGGCCCTCAATTTGGGTCAGTCTGAACATTTGCTTTGTGGCAATGCCCAGATGATGCAGGGAGTCCTCAGCCCTTGTTTTGGAAACAACGCTTAAACCTGGTTTGAGACCAAGCTATTTCCAGAACAATCGCAAACATCAAAATCCCGAATATCCAAACCCCAAATCAAATCAAATCCATCCAGATTCAGGAGCTCCTCACCACTGGAGATACTCAAAAGCGTGTATCCTAAGCCACTAAACTGACTATTTACAGAGAGACACTCATTACAGAGGGGATGGAATGGCTGCTTTCTTAGCGGGGGGGGGGGGTGGGTGTGTGTGTGCTGCTGAGAGCTTGCCTACGTCTCCCTCTCTTCATTTTATGAATGGGAAAACTGAGGCCCATTTTCGTGTCATGATTGGCTTGTGGTCTCAGAGCTGGTAGTTGGAAGATCCAAAAATAGAAAGCAGGTTTCCTAACTTGTAGTCCCCCTGATTGTTGTTGACAAATAATCTTTTGAATGATTGGCACATCATGTTCAGTGGGAGTGAAAAACGTATATACCTGCCAGGGTTGGTTGGAGGACCCAAGTGGACACAGGGGCTGAGGGATAGGGCTCCTGATGGGACAAGGGGTGTGTACATGCTTTTGTGCTGGCTGGTGTCATCCCCTAGTGACCCCTTCTGATTTCGGTCACACTTGTCCTCTCTGTTCAGTCCTTGCTGGACTGTGGCAGTGCCTCCCTTTTGGAGGCAGGCTGCAGCTGTGGGGCTCTTCCAGGCATGGAGAGCTACTCTCAACCAAGGGGACGCACGAGCAGGTCAGAGTGGCAGCCTCTTCTGTGACTAGGCAATGGGGAAGCTGGTTCCACAGAGTTCCTCAGGGGATGCCTGAGGACTGAATCCCAGGTCTGGATGGACGGAATCATTAACATGCCCCTTACGGGCGCTCCTTTTCCTCTTGCTCTTACTTCCTGGGATGCCAAGAGATAAACTGCCTATACCCGGGTCCTGATTTCAGGATCTGCTTTGGGGGAACCCAAATTAAGCAAGGTGAACTCCTTTTGCCTCTAGGCTCAGATCTATTCTGCTCAGCTAAATTAGTGTTGTGTAGACAAGTGTGTCCTGGAGGACCAGTGTTAAATTTTGGTGGGGGCAGGAAGGGGGGAGAAGAAGGTCAATTTTACTGAGGCGTATTTGTGTAGAATATAATTCATTTTCTGTGTGTGTATGTGTGTGTGCAGTTCTATGAGTTTTTGGCAAACACAGTGGTCAGGTAACCACCACCAAAATCAAAATACAGAAAGCAGTTCTGTCACTGCCCCTGCCTCCCAAATTGCCTCATGTTCATTTCAAGTAACCCCCTCCCCACCCCAGCCCCTTGGTGACCACTGATCTGCAGTTCAGACTTTTCCAGTATGTCACAGACACGTCATCTTCTTGGTATGAGGAATCTGAGGTCCACCCATGTTGTTCTGGGCAGTGGTCCCTTTTACTGCTCAGTAATTGTGACGGTTAATTTTCATTCTCAGCTTGACTGGATTTAGAAAAACCCTGAAAACTAGTAAAGCATTATTCTGGGGTGTGCATTATTTCTGTGTGTGAGGGTGTTTCCAAGAAGGATCAGCCTGTGGGTCTGAGTGGACTAGGTGGGGAGGATCTATCCTCAGTGAGGGCAGGCAACATATGATCAGCTCAGGGCCAGAGAGAACAGATAGAGGAATGGCTGGTGTGACCCTCTGCTGAGCTGGGATACACTCCCGAGCTGGGATAATGAGATCCAGGCTCCCAAGCCTTTGGACTCCAGGGCTTATACCAGAGTCCTTTGGTGTCCCAAGGCCTTTGGCTTTAGACAGAGAGTTACACTCAGCTTTTCTGTGTTCACAGGCCTTCACAGTTGTCCTGACCCATGCTGTGGATGTGCCACCATCTCTTTCTTGCAGATGGTCTATTGTGAGATGTTGCCGCCTGAAGCGATGGCCGCTTGGAGCAACGAAGCCGTGGAAAGAAGTTCAGAGGCGAACTGGAAATAGGCTTTTTATTCTGATAACTTTTCTCTCTGGCTCTAACAACGACTTTAACACGCACCACACACCACCAAAACCAACACACCAAATGGCGCCGACCCGATCAGCAATCTCGGCTCAAGTCTCTCGAGATCCTGGGCCAAGTCCCGCGAGATCCCAGGCCAAGTCCTGTGAAACTACAGAAGGTGGCAATGCCCAAACATCTCCATGGCCCGTAGTCAACTGCAATCTTAGCCATCTCCCCAAACAGGGCTCCTGCAGTGAGACTTCTCAGTCTCCATAATTACTTGAGCCAATTCCCATAATGACTTTTTTTCTCATGTATCTGTATGTCCTATTGGTTCTGTTTTGTTGGAGAACCCTGGATACAGTAGTTTTTCCTGGTATGGATGGAGCAGTGGGCTTCTCCATTGATGTGGTAAAGAGAATATTTGCCTTGTTTCCAGGTGGTTATGAATAAAGCTGCCATAAATGTTTGTGTGGCCTATGTTTTTGTGTGAGCATAATTTTTGTTTCTCTAAGGAACAAATCAAGGAAAGGAGAACCTACAGTAAGTTCAGGGTTAGTTTTATAGACAGCTGCCATATTGCGTATGTCTGAGAGTACTAATTCATCTGTGTCTTTGCCAGCACTCACCATTTTTAACTTTGATGTAGTCATTCCAAAAGGTATCCAACTGGTATCTAGTCATGGTTTTAATTTGCATTTCACTCATAGTGATGTTGAGCATCTTTGCTAGGACTTATTAGCTTCATTGTTTATCATTATTATTATTATTCTATGGTCAAGTTGCCCACGGCTTTTGGCCCTGTGGTAAGGCAGCACATGAAGGGGGGGCCATGTGTTGGAGGGATGCTCACCTCATGGTGGCCAGGAAGTGAAACAGAGAAGATGCTAAAGTCTCCAAGTCCCTTTCAAGGGCATATCCCCCAGTGACCTGACTACCTTACACTAGGCCCCACCTCTTAAAGTTTCTACCACCTCCCAGTGATACCACAAGCTGGCAACTAAGACGTCAACACAGAAATGTTTGGGGAACACTTATCCAAACCATAGTAATATACTTTGGTGAAGTACCTTTTAAAAGCTATTTCCTATTTTTACAAATTGGTGTTTGTATTGAATTTTGGATTTTTTCAAGAGAATCTAGAATTTTAAATTTTTACATGGAATTTTCTGATTTTTTGAAACAGGAACCAGTTTAAGAGATTTAGAGAGATTGTATGGTGTCTCCAGGATGACATTACTGGATTTTCAATCCTAAATCTTCTGAATCCATATCCAATATGCTTGTCACTACACCAGGGACACTCAAATAAGCAAACATGGAACCAATGTGGAACAAAAAGGTCCCCATTGGGCCCCATTGTGTAAATTCTGCTTTATTTTCATCCTGAGTATCCCAGAGAGACCTGAATTCAAAAAATCCCTTGCTGAATGGAGGAGACATTTTTACTATTGTTAGAGTCACCCAGTCATGTCACGACACACTCAGAAACAGACTGTGGTCAAATCCATGGACACAAAAATTAGGATGGTGGTTGCCAGAGGCTGGGGAGAGGGAAATGGAGAGTTGTTTAGTGGACGCGGAGTTTCAGCAGTGCTCGGGAGTCCTGGAGTTGAGTGGTGGAGGTCGCTGCACCACAGGAGTGTGCTCAGGGCTGTGAACTGAACACTTCAGTGTGGCCAAGTTCCATATGAAATTTTCTACGTTTATGAAAAATCCAAAATGACATCAACAACAAAAAGAAGCAGGCTACGAAGCAACCGAACACTGCTTATGCATTGTTTTCACATCCTTTATGCCACATATGAAATGTTTTTTGATGCAAGAGCATCGGTATGTATGTCATCGCTACTGTGGGCATATGAACCCTGGCTGGAGACACACTTGGAATTTTATTCTGTCCTCCCAGTGACTAAAATCATTTTAGAGATTTTATGCCCATGAAACGTTTTGCATTTGGACCAGGGACATGCATGCGGTGTGCCAGAATGTAATTGTTTATTAAATGCAAGTCTGCTGTCTTATGAATATCAGAGAATCCCACCTAGACATAGTTAGAAAAACATTTGAACCCTTAAGGAAGGGAGTCTCAACAAAGCACTCCATTCGCCTATTCAATGGGAAGGTGGGTCCAGTGGTGTCGACAATGATTTTCACGGATGTAGGCCAAGGTCATTGTGAGCAGATGCAGCAGATTCACCAAGGGCTGTGGCCCATGGCGGGGTGGGGTTCAAGCACTCTGAGGGGCCCTGCCTGAAATCCACTGTCTCATTATTAAGGAAGCCACGTGTGTCCCTGGTTCTCCTTAAGAATCTGTGTTCAAGGTCATTATGGATGCTCTGTGATTATGAAGGCCCTTTCAGGCCCACCCTTGTCATGTGACAGCAGGAAGCCACAGGGTCTCAGTGCTCAAGGTGAGCTGGGTTTGTGTAGCGGCAATCACTGTCCTTCACTGAGAAATGTTCAAATCCTTGGGGCCAAAAGCTATTTCTTTTTCTTTTCTTTCTTTCTTTCTTTCTTTCTTTTTTTTTTTTTTTGGTACCAGGGATTGAACTCAGGGGCACTCAACCACTGGGCCACATCCCCAGCCCTTTTTTGTATTTTATTAGAGACAGGGTCTCACTGAGTTGCTAAGTGCCTCGCCATTGCTGAGGCTGGCTTTGAACTCAAGATCCTCCTGCCTCAGCCTCCCAAGTGCTGGGATTACAGGCATGCGCCACCGCGCCCGGCCAAAAGCTATTTCTTTATCTGTAATAAGAAGAAAGTCCCAAAGTCATCTGGGTGGATCATCCTGAAAGAGAGGACCCTTTCATTTCATCGTTTTCCAAATAGTGAGCTCTAAGTGGTCAGAGTAGGCATGCAAACTCTGTCTCTAACCAAAACAAACACAATGATAAAGTCCCTCTGCCAGTACTGGGGGACTCTTGAATTGTGTGGGGTTGTCTGGGGTTGGATAGACCTTCCTACTATTGAACGCCTAGAGGGTTTGGTGCTACAGGATGGCACTTCCTCAAATTCATTCATTCTTGTACCACTCTCTAAATTTCTGCTGACTTTACAAATCACTCATATTTACTTGGCATTTTTCTATGTTGATTTTAAGCCCAATTTTTATTTACCTAATCTCAGCCAGTTGTCCTCAAATTTGTGTGGGTATCAGAATCACCTGGAGGTCTTGCTAAAAGGCAGATTGCGGGGTCCCATCCCTGAGGTCAGTGGGTTTGGAGAGGGGCTGAGAAGTCACATTGCTTTCAATTTCTCAGGTGATGTCAATGCTGCTATGGGTGGGGGTGGGGGTGGAAATCACATTTTGATAACTACTGTCCTGAACAATAGTATCTTAGAAATCATGGCTTTGCTATGACTTTTTGAAAAGTGCATGTGATTTTTCTTTTTATTGCAGTTAGAAAAGCTGAGAAAAGGGTAATAATGCCCTTTTCAAGCAGAAGCGAGCCCCTCTTCCTGCAGCAGATATAGAGACTTGGTCAGCATTTTGGCCCTGCCCACTGGCTGTCATCACCCTCTGGTGTTCCTGTATTTACTCACTGAGCCAAAGGCTGAGCTCCCAGTTGGCTTTGTTGTGCACACAATTCAGGGAAATTCTTTGCCCCCTTTGGGATGTCCCCACACCCTCTCTCCCCCATATAAACCAGAAGGGATGGGACTAAATGACTTGAAAGTTCTGCTGCACAGTTCTGGTGTCTTTTTGAAGATGGGGGCTGATGGAAGCCACATGTGGGAGGGGAGCTGGGTTGTTCTCTCTGGGTGGGGAGGCTCTCTCATATTACGCTTGGTCAGTGCTCTCCGAGCTGCACACAACAAAGCCCTCCTCACACTGGTTTAAGTTAAAAAGAGAATTTATTGAGTCATGTAACTGAAAAATTTAGGTTTAGATTCAGGCGTGGCTGGATCTAGGAATAGAAGGGTGTTATTACACTTGGACTCTGGCTTCTTGCTTCCTTTGCCTGCTTCATCCTCTAGTAGGTTCTTCCCATGCAAAGGTAAGGTAGTCAGTTCCAGGCTACATCTTGCTAGCTCATCACCTGTTCCCAAGGGCTCCAGTGAAAGTCCCAGCCCTAACTCTCTCTGAACTATATCAAGTGATATATGCATTTGTTAAACCAATCACTGAGGGAGCTGGGGTTTAGATCATGTTGATGGGGCAGACTTGGGTCTTTTTTCTGTTCTGGTAGGGTGAGATTTACTCATACCTAATGGCCTAAGAGTTGAGGTGAGGGCTTTCCCAAAGGCATTAGGAGATGTTACCTGAGAAGAAAAGGATGCTGGGAAGGAAAAAACCCATAGAGGTCCCCTCAGGTTCATCCACATCTGTGGTAACCAAAGCGTGTTCTCCAGGAGGATCTCGACAGCATCAGCATCACAAAGCAACTTGTTAGAAATGCACATTCAGAGCCTAGCTGTGCAGGTGGTTCAGATACACTGCAAAGTAAATACTGCACTGCAAAGTATTTACTATTGCAATGGGTTACCACTGATGTAAATAGAATGCAACCTTGACTTCACTTAGAGTCACCTAATTTTTATTGGTGTATTACAATTATACATAATAGCAGAAATCATTGTGACATATTCATACATGCACATAACAAAACTTGCTCAATTTTATTACCTAGGTAGCTTGTAAGCCACCTGGACCTCATTCCCAACTGATTTTTATCAGGTTAAAGAAGGAGATGAGGGGCCTTTGTCAATGTTAATATGTACCCCCCAGCTGACTCTGATGGATGGCATTCTGGATTAAGATAGCCAGTGAGCTAAAACTTGTCCTCTGTGACTTCAAACTTGTGAAGTCACACAAACAAGGATGTGGACACTGTTTCTGCTGGCCATTTGTGAGTTGGTGGGTGACAAGATGAGTCAAGGTGGCTTTGTAGCTTTTCTAATACATATTAAAACAGTATAGATCTGTTTTTGGATACCAGCTAAAATGATTGTGTGTGCTACTGAGTACCCCTCGTGCAGTGGCAAGAACACTGGATCTGGATCCAGAACTCTTAGGATTGAAACCTGGTTCTGTGTTACCTTGGAGAAGCCATGGAATCTAAGCCCTTTTCCTTATTTGTATCATGGGAAAGCACTGACTTTTCACCTTTAAGTCCCAAACAGATGGGTGATAGCTACAAGGAGGGGCTTATCACAATAATTTATTGAGCAACTACTGTGTATGGGTGCTAGTTTCTGAGTGTACAAAGACGTGTAAAACATTGCCTTAGTTTGGGGATACATGGAAGAGATTGTGAGATAAGGATTCAAGTCCAAGTGGTTTAGTTAGCAGGTGCTGCTAGGCAGCACGAGCAGGGGAGGGGACAGTTACAGAGGCTGTTTTGGGGCAGGCCCCTGCTGTGAGTAACCAGAGATCATTTTCTCTGGAAAGATCTGGGGGGTCTGTGGAAGTTGGTGTCTTTCCTCCCTAGAGGCAGGAAGCTGGGTTGTTAATGGCCAAATGCCACCATCACGGGTTGAAGACTTTCTCGGGTTTTAGCTCTCTGGCCCTCCCGGCCCATCCGCAGCTCTCATGACTCAGGGTGGAGGATGTATGGGCAGGACAGCTCCAGGGCTGGACAACACTGTGTCAGAAAGATGGGCTCTTCATCCTCCAAGGGCTTTGGTCTAACGGAGTTTTTCCAGGGACTGAGAATCAGAAATAGACAGCGCTCCAGGCTCTGCCTGAGGTTTCCAGCCCACTGAGCTTCATCCTGTGTTCTGTTGGACTCTGACCCCCTGTTCTCACACTGGGGCATTTTAGCCGAGGTCAGTGTTTATATAAATTACTTCCCCTTGAGTTCATCAGAGCAAAACACTACCCTGTAAGCAAACACTGACCTCGCCCCATGGGGTCTAGGATGGCACCTGCAGGGGACATCGACATCCTATATGGATAGGGCCTCTCTGCCCTGCGCAGAACCTGAAATGCTAAGAGCGGGTAAGGGGGCAGCGTGGTCCCTGGGTAAGGACGTGGGTCTGGCTTGTACTGTGTGGCCTGAAGTCTTACCCTCTCTTCTGCAGTCCTCACTTGTGAAATGGGAGGGGGTTTACCCTGGTGGATGACATGCCTTCTAACGTATCTGCCGTGTCCTGTGGTATGCGTTCCTTATAGGGCACAATTACAGGCGCTCACCAGGTGATCATCATGGGTAGTCAGATTTTTTAATTTTTTTTTTCTCTAGTTCTAAAACAAACATTTAAAACTTAAGACTACATTTTGATTTTAAAGACATTATTCAGATTTGGTGCCGTATTTCAGATTCGCACTCAATTTTGCACTTCCCGAACTGAAAGAATTCACCTCACAGTTTGCCTTCCATGTCATGGTTTTGAATTTTAAACACAAACGAAAACCCCAAGCGGTCACCTAGAATGAAAGAACTGAAATAGCTCAAGTTGTGCTTCTCTGCCTCTGTAAGCACGGCGGCATCATTGCTTATTTGAAATTTACCATTGATATGTAAATATGTGGTGGCCCAAGGGTTGGAGACTGTGGTTTTGCCTGAAGTAAAGTAATACAGAACTGCTGCAGAAACTCATTTTGGGGGTTGAATTTTAATTAATTTGTTTTTTATTATTTTTATTGGTGCATTATAATTATATATAATAGTGGGATTTATTACGCCATATTTGTATATGCACATACTATAATTTGGTCATGCTTTAATTTTTATCTTTGATGGTCATAATAATTGTACATATATGGGGTGCAATGTGAGATTTTGATTTCTGTATACATTGTGTAATGATCAAATCAAAGTAATTTGTGTATTATTTCAAATAGTTATCATTTCTTTTGGTGAGAACATTTAAAATCCTTGTTTTTAGCAATTTTTAAGTCTATGATGCATTATTGTTCACTGTATTACTGCAGTGTAATAGATCACTGGAACTTATTCTTCCTATCTAACTACCTGTGTGACCGTTGACCAACCTCTCCCTATATCCCTTGCTCTTCCTTTCTCAGTTCCAGATAATCAGTCTTCCACTCTTATTTTCTCTGAGATAAACTTCTTTTAAACTTCATTGTTTCCAATGGCCAAAAATCAATAGCTGGAATCAACCTAAATGACATCAACAGATGAATGGAGAGAGAAAACACAGTGCACATCCACAATGGAATACTATTCGGCCACAAAAGGATGAAATCCTGTCATTTGCATGGGCCTGGAGGACAATATGTAAAGTGAAATAAAACAGGCAGAGAAAGAGAAATGACACATGTTCTTATTCCTATGAGAGACTCACTTTCATAACAGCCTAGATCCACATGGTCAAGAACTGTATAACTGAGGATTCTCTTAATTAACTGCTGTACAGAACACAATGTTTATTAAAGAATACCTAATAAAATATGCTAGCTTGATAGCTGGGCAAGATGATATACACCTGTAATCCCGGTGACTTGGGAGGCTGAGGCAGGAGGATTACAAATTCAAGATCAGCCTCTGTAAAGTAGTAAGGCCCTCAGCAATTTA